>CM035418.1:128271912-128661912 GCA_020310875.1 Ceratopteris richardii | reverse complement strand
TCCACCCTCCCCTCCGCCCTCCGCCTTCCACCACCCCCTCCCGCGATCCCCCTCCTCCACCCTCCCCTCCGCCCTCTGCCTTCCACCACCCCCTCCCGCGATCCCCCTCCTCCACCCTCCCCTCCGCCCTCCGCCTTCCACCACCCACTCGCGGGATCCCCCTCCTCCACCCTCCCCTCCGCCCTCCGCCTTCCACCACCCCCTCCCGCGATCCCCCTCCTCCACCCTCCCCTCCGCCCTCCGCCTTCCACCACCCCCTCCGGCGATCCCCCTCCTCCACCCTCCCCTCCGCCCTCCGCCTTCCACCACCCCCTCCCGCGATCCCCCCTCCTCCACCCTCTTCTCCGCCCTCCGCCTTGCGCCACCCCCTCCCGCGATCCCCCTCCTCCACCCTCCCCTCCGCCCTCCGCCTTCCACCACCCCCTCCCGCGATCCCCCTCCTCCACTCTCCCCTCCGCCCTCCGCCTTCCACCACCCCCTCCCGCGATCCCCCTCCTCCACCCTTCCTCCCACCCTCCGCCTTTCACCACCCCCTCCCGCGATCCCCCTCCTCCACCCTCTTCTCCACCCTCCGCCTTCCACCACCCCCTCCCGCGATCCCCCTCCTCCACCCTCCCCTCCACCCTCCCCATTCCACCACCCCCTCCCGCGATCCCCCTCCTCCACCCTCCCCTCCGCCCTCCGCCTTCCACCACCCCCTCCCGCGATCCCCCTCCTCCACCCTCCCCTCCGCCCTCCGCCTTCCACCACCCCCTCCCGCGATCCCCCTCCTCCACCCTCCCCTCCGCCCTCCGCCTTCCACCACCCCCTCCCGCGATCCCCCTCCTCCACCCTCCCCTCCGCCCTCCGCCTTCCACCACTCCCTCCCGTGCCACCCCCTCCCGCGATCCCCCCCCTCCACCCTCCCCCTCTGTCCTCCGCCTTCCACCTTCCCCCACCCCCTGCCGCAGCCCCCCGCCCAATTCTCCCCCCCTCCCCCGCCTAGTCACCCACAACCCCCCCCCCCCCCCCCCCCCCGAGTTCACCTCTCCCTTCCCCACTTAGTTCCCCACTACCACCCTCGCTCCGGCCTGCCCCACGCACATCCCCACACACATATGACCTCACACTCACACACACTCACACACACACACACACACATCCCCACACACACACATATGCCCTCTCACGCACACCCACCCACAAATGTACACAAGCACACGCAATCCCACTCACATACTTACACAACCACACACACACATAACCACACACGCAATGACTGGGTGTTTTCGGCATATCCAAAGCTTCTAAAAGGAAGAATGGTGTCGTGATCAAAATTTTGAGTTTGGTATGGAGTTCACTCTTGGAGGTGGTCCTTGAACTCGGAAGCATGGATGATCTTCTGGCCGTCACAATAATGAGGACATGTTGGTGATACAACAGGAGAAGTTGACTGGAAAGGCCAAGGGCGTGAACTTCCACCATGCTGCAGGAGACTATGGTAAATGAAGAAGTACATGGGCTTACTAGTAGTAATGCTTCCCCACGTGACATCCCAATCTCCCGAACTGCATAATGAAAGGGGCCCAGATGGCAAGTGAAAAGGTAAAAAGGAAACTATTAAAAGTGAAAGTGGATAAACAAATGTTGCCGCCAACCCTTCACGGCCACTACCTATTTTTGAGGATCCAGTTCAATTCAAGGGAATAATTGACCTACCCCTTCAATTTTGGGCAATCCACCGGCGCGTGATTAGTGGACGTGAAGCAAGGCCTTCTTGATCTATTAGGGCCTATAAAAACAATGGATTTGTGCTCATTTGGGGTACATTTTCTGGAGTTACTTTGCCGTGTGTATACGTGCAGAAGTTCTCTCTTGCACTTGGTGGTTTCAAGCCTATTGTAGGAGCTACTCTGTAGTGTAGATACAGAGGGTAGGCTTCTCAGTGGAGGGCTATGAGCAGTATAGTGTAAGAGAGTGTCTTGGATTTTCTTTCTTTTCTGTGAGACACCATCGGAGTTAAGATCTATACTCTTGAGCTATTCCTTCATCAGTCATATTGATCTGTATTTATCTGCATAGAGTACCACAAACCTCTGAGCATTAGTTTTTGAGCATTTCCTTGACAAATCTTGTAATCATCTGAATCAAATCAAGAAGTGTATGGTCTTCCTTGGTCAATTGTTGTTCATATTTTCTGAAGTATGTACCACTCTGTGCAATACTTGTTATCTACCCGACCACAGAAATGTTAAAGGGTATACTTCCCTAAAGAGAACCCCCCTTGAGTAGGCGACGTACTGGATGCGTTAATCTTTAATCTTTACTTTTGTTAAAAGCGGATACCCCAGTACCTCCTCTACAGTTTGGCACGCCCGGTGGGACCTTTGCATTTCTGTGAGAGGTATTCTTGCCCTATTACATTTGCAAGTAGGTACATGACCCATACGTGGGCAGATAAGGAGTCTCTTTGTGTTCGGAGGAGCCTTAACAAGTTAGCCATAACTACGACTAGTGAGTCTACCTCCCCTCTGCCCTCCCTAAATTTATCAATTGATTTGGGTGCGACACCATTGTCGAAAGAGGGGTATAGGAGAACTCTAGACTTCTCCTCAGATACGTCCGAAGAAACACCAGTACAAATGGAGGATCTCTCTCATTTACTCTCCAGATTAAATATCAAATTCCCTACCTTCAAGGGACAAGCCTATGAGGATGCGGATGATCATGTGAGAAGATTCATCTCTTTATGCCGTGGACGAGGTTTGCAAAATAGAGAGGATGCAATGCTGGCACTTTTTCCATCCACATTGGAGGGTCTTGCAGATAAATGGTATAGTCAATATGCAGATGGCCATTTTACTACTTGGGAGGCTCTGAAGGCGGCTTTCTCACAAACATTCAGACCAAGTGATTCTTCGGAAAGAGCTCTAGATCAGCTAGAGAATTTGAAGCTAAGGCCAGGTGAATTTTTTCATGAACTTCACACTAGAACAAAAGCACTTGTTGCACGTCTGCCACATGCTCCAGGTGACTTTTTGGTTAAAAAGTGGATAGAGAAGGCTCTGCCCAGGTCATCTCAGCAGAAGCTTCGTGAGTCTCTTAGATTGGATGCCACCCTCAATGATTTTGTTGCAGCGGCATCACGCATTGAAGAAGCAAGGCAACATTTTGAAAGAGATACACACTCAAAGTATGCTGCAGATCTGGATCCTATTGAGCAACTAAGGAGGGAACTGGAGGCATTGAAGATGCAACAAAATCAACAAGAAGAGAAGGTCTTGCCACCACTGCGTCGAACTGATGATGAAGTAGCCCAACTTCGCCGTGACTTAGAAGATTTGAAGACCACACAAGATATAAGGAGACAAATTTGGTGTACAATCTGTAATAACAATGGACATTCCAATGCTAATTGCCCTATTAAGGTAAGCTGTCAATTTTGTGGAAAGGATGGTCATGAAGCTAGAGATTGCTACTACCTCAAGGGTACACAACAAAAAAGTAACCCTCAAACTTTGGATTCATACTATGCTAGTACTTCAAATACATCAAATAGAGAGGAGAATCGGCCTGCAAAGCCTAGATATAATAGACCTTTGATGTGTTATCGTTGTGGTGAGTACGGCCACATGCAAAATAGGTGCTCTCTTCCAGAAGATGCACCTCCTTGTCAACATTGTCCAGAGGCCAAGGATCATTATACCAAAGATTGTCCAAGAAGTCGTCCTGCTCCAATCCACATGATTGCAGTCTCTCCACATGAAGAAGGAAAAACCACTCAGACTTATGCTGTTTCATCCTCTGCAATGCCCATGATGACTAGAGCTAGGCAAGCAGCTGCAACCCAGAAAGATGAACAACAAGGATTTCAGGATAAAGAGGAAGAAAAGGAGTCTCGATGGAAGGACCAAGCTGAAATTGAAGGAGCTTATAATAAGATGACTACTTCTCTAAAGGGCCAACCAACAAGTCTGCAAGAAAACACTCAGGAGGTAAACATTGAACAGATCTTGAAAGGTATTCATCACAAGGTTAGTCTATATGAACTTATAAGGATGGATTCAAAAATAAGAACTGACTTACAGAAGATTATACACTCTGCTCACTTGGTCCAATCACCTAGTATAGATGGTTTCATGGTTGATTTTCCCCCTGCACCCTTAGCAGACTACCAAAGCTCAAGATTATCTGTTTGTATAAAGGATGAAGCTCTTACAGGTGTGATCATAGATGGAGGCTCTAGTATCAATTTAATGCCAGATTTTACAATGAAGAAGCTGAAATTGAACCCCACCAAGTTGGCACCATTCACGGTTACATTGGCAGATCAACATCGGGTTGTGCCACTGGGCATTATTGAGAAGGTACTGATGATAGTACAGGGCTACCATTTTGTTCTAGATTTTGTTGTTATTGCACTTCCACAGGAGACTTCTTACCCTTTACTCCTGGGAAGACCTTGGCTGAGACAAGCAAAAGCTTTGCGAGATTGGGGGAAAAACAAACTATGGATTTCAACAAGCACCAATAGCCAACTACAATTACATTTGGAAGAGGGATTTGACTCAGGAAAAACCACTGGATATACTGTGGATACTCAGGTAATGCCCACTCTACCCCAAGAAGATGATACATTGCTCAATTGGATGATGGGAAGTGCAGAGTGTTGCACGGTGGAGATCAATGAAATTGAGGAAGAAGTTGCAGATAAGGTAATTACAGGAAATAGCAATAAAGACCACAAGGTGTTGAAGAATGAACAGTTGAAGGAAACTACAAGCTTTGAAGATGCAACCAATATAAAAGTATCAGAGAGGGAAGAATATGAACCAAAGAGCAGAGAAGATCTTCCTTTTGCAGATATACCTCAAGGATGGATGGAAGAACATGTTGCAGAATATAACTTAAAATCCACTCCTGCATATAGTGGAGATGATTTCTCAAGCAAGAATACTCTTGAAACATTGGTTCAAGAAGTAAATTTAGGAAATGAAGAAAACCCTCAAGTAGTCCATTTGGCATCCTGGTTGTGGCATTATCCTCCTTTGCTACAGAAGGTAACTTCTTTGCTTTTTACTTACAAAAGTGTCTTTGCATGGTCCTACAAGGATCTAACGGGGATACCAGAAGAACTTGGGTTACATCGGATACCCTTAGTTGAGGGAGCCGCGCCAATAAGAAGTAGACCGTATCGACTCAATCCGAAATATGCAGAGGCGGTAAAAGCAGAGATTACAAAACTAGAAGAAGCAGGTATAATTGTGCCAGTAGAACATTCCAGGTGGCTTTCTTCTATGGTTATTGTGCCAAAGAAAAATAGTGGAAAAATAAGGGTATGTGTTGATTTCCGTTCTTTGAATAAAGTGACTATTCAAGATGGATTTCCTCAGCCCTTCACAGAGCAAGTACTTGAAGAAGTAGCTGGTCACACTTTGTATAGTTTCTTGGATGGTTTAAGTGGCTACAATCAGATAGTGATCCATCCTGATGATAGGGACAAAACAGCCTTTGTCACTCCCTGGGGCACTTATGTCTATACTTGAATGGCTTTTGGTTTGAAGAATGCACCGGCTTCATTTAATAGAACGATGTATCTGATATTGGGCAAATGGTTAACAACCTTTCTACGCATTTTCATGGATGACTTTTCAGTATTTTCAAGTACAAATAGAAGGGCAGCAGTTCAAGATTTCCATGACCATTTGGAAAATCTAAAAGAAATTTTTGAGCAATGTCTCAAAACAGGTTTGAAATTGATGTAAGACAATAGTTACGCAATATAACACAGGAGCAATAGCAGAGAAGATAACAGATATAGGAGAATCTCAACAATTTTCTACTAGCAGCAAGTACAAAGATGATGGCGTTGTCCACCCGTGCGCTCTCAAGGTAGAGCTTAAATGGTGATCTAGACAACTCTAGATAGGGAGATACAAGGTAGAGGTATGCTGGCTCAACTCGATGTCTTAGGTAGTGCAGAAGTCATGTATATATAGGATCATGGGTGGCCTGCCATGGACGGCTATACATGGGCGGTAGAGCGTGGGCGGCCACCGCCCGCGTAATTGCCATACACGGCTTAGACTGGTTGAACCGACCTAACAAATATAAATGATTTCTGACTCCGACAGGGAATATTCCATGGAATATTCCCTTTACCGTCGCGCCGGGGGCGCTGCCCCCGGACCCCCACCAGGGGGCCCGCTGGCCCCCTTGGACCCCCCAGCCGGGGCTGCTCACCGCTGCCCCGGACCCCATAATTGGGGACCCTGGTAACTCCCTTTCCTTATAATATCTTACATGGTCCAATATGACCTTCATCCAACATTCAAGTTGGGATTCCCATCAATTGGGTAATGCACACTTGGCTTCTCCTCATAAAGGGGGCCTTACAAAATGTGCATACAATCATGAGGGGTAGACATTGATCATACTCTAACACCCCCCCTCAATGTTTACCGATGATAAATCAAGTAGGTCTCGGTCCTATGCCCATCTGTTGAAGATGCTTGTTGAGCTGCTCTCTTCCAAGTGCTTTAGTGAATATGTCAGCACAATTTGCCTCTGTTGGGCAATATTCTAGCTCCACAATTTCATCTTCAATTAGCTCACGAATGTAATGGTACTGTACTTCTATGTGCTTGGTGCGAGCATGAAATACTGGGTTCTTTGCAATAGCCATACAACTTTGATTATCACACTTGAGTACAATTGGCATATTTGATGGAAAGCCTATATCTGCAAGAATTCTCCTTAACCAGACTGCCTCACAAGAAGCAAAACAAGCTGCTTTGTACTCTGCTTCAGTGGAGGAGAGTGCGAGAGTTGGTTGCTTCCTACTTACCCAAGAAAATATTCCTGAACCAAGTGAGAAACAATATCCAGAAACTGATTTTCTAGAATCACAATCTCCAGCCCAATCTGAATCACAATATCCTTGGAGTGTATCACCTGTGGTATACAAAATACCAAAATCCAAGGTTCCTACAATGTACCTTAGAATTCGCATTCCAGCATTCCAGTGACTCTCCTTAGGTTTGTTGGAAAACCTGCTTAACACTCCAACAGCATAGCAAATGTCTGGTCTAGTGTTGCACAGAAAAATAAGACTTCCAACGAGCTTCCTATACTTCTTAGCATCTACATCAGGCATGTTATCATCCATAGATAGCTTATGATTTACCTCCATAGGTGTGCTAGTTGGTTTGCAGTCCATCATTCCAAATGCCTTGAGAATTTCTTTGGAATATTTTTGTTGTGAGATGAAAATGCCATCCTTCCTTTGCCATACTTCAATTCCCAGACAAAAATGGAGTAGACCTAAGTCTGTCATTTCAAACTCAGTGCCCAAGCTGATCCGAGTTTGATTGATGAGTTCCTGATGATCTCCTGTAATGATCAAATCATCTACATATACAATGACAACAACTAGCTTGCTATCCCTTTTCGTTACATACAAGTTAGCATCAGAAGTACTTCTTTCAAAACCCATATTTTTGAAAAAATGATCAATTCGTTGGTACCAAGCCCGTGGAGCTTGCTTAAGTCCATACAAAGCTTTCTTCAACCTGCAAACTTTATTTTCTGAATTGGGCACCTCAAAACCTGGTGGTTGAGATACATATACCTCCTCCTTGAGGTGACCATTCAAAAATGCAGATTTGACATCCATCTGGAAAATAGGCCAAGACTTTTGTGCAGCTACTGCAAGTACCGTCCGAATAGTTGTCATGCGTGCTGTTGGTGCAAAAGTTTCTTGAACATCAAATCCTTCAATCTGTGAAAAACCCTGTGCAACTAATCGTGCCTTATACTTTTCTAATGTTCCATCAGCTTTATACTTAGCTTTCCAAATCCATTTAGTACCTATTACCTTCTTCTTTGGCGGCAAGTCGACTAGATCCCATGTATCATTTTTGAGTATACTATCATACTCAGACTGCATTGCCGCTCTCCAATCTGGATCATCAATGGCTTCTTCAATGGTGGTAGGTTCCTTTATCGAACCCATGATATCTGCCATTAGTGCCATGTTAACAATGTGTTCTGAGGCTCTTCTTTGCTCCTCTATTCTCTTTGATCTTCGTAATCCATCCGATGATGATTCTGGTGCATCTACATGTGGATTGTGATCATCAAAGAGCTGTTGTGCCCACTTCGGTAGTGGCTTACGCTGTGCAGCTACAATTGGTTGGCTTTTTATTGAGGAAATTTCTCCATCAGATGTTTCCTCCTCCTCAACTTTAACCTGTCTTTTGATAGGCACAAGGTGAGATATTTCTCCGTTTGATGAGATAGTAGATTTACCTTTATCTTCTACTAAGTGTGGTCGTTCATCAAACACCACATCTCGGCTGACAAAAATCTTCCTTGCCTCAGGATCCCATAACCTGTATGCTTTAGACTCTTCACTATATCCTAGGAAGACACACTTTTTGCTTTTTGAATCCAACTTTGATCTTGTTGAATCAGGAATATGTGCATAACAGAAACAACCAAAAATTCTGAAATGCAAAACTGAAGGCTTTTTACCAGAATATGCTTCTTGAGGAGTCATCCCCTTCAGAGCTTTTGTGTAGCTTTGATTGAGGATGTAGACTGCTGTATTGACTGCTTCTGCCCAGAATGAATCAGGCATGTCTTGAGCCTTTAACATACAACGAGCCATTTCAACTACTGTCCTGTTCCTGCGCTCAACAACGCCATTTTGTTGAGGTGTATGAGCTGTGGTAAGTTGCCTTTTCACACCATGCTCCTTACAGTAATTGTTGAATTCTGTTGACAAGAATTCACCTCCTCTATCTATTCTAAATTTCTTCAGTTTCCTTCCTGATTCACTTTCTACATACTTATGCCACGCTTTAAATTTTTCAAAAGCATCAGCCTTCTCTCGAATGAAATAAACCCACATCTTTCTACTATAATCGTCGACTAACAGCAAGAAGTAGAAAGATCCTCCTAAAGCAGGTGTAGACATTTTACCGCAGAGATCAGCATGTACCAACTCTAGAGGAGCTTGAGATCGATTGCTGGTCTCTCTTGGAAATGCCTTTCGTTGTTGCTTGCCCATCATACAAGCTTCACAAGGTTCCTGCAACTCTGAAAATGCAGGCAAATGAGCAAC
The DNA here is from genome assembly GCA_020310875.1 of Ceratopteris richardii. NCBI lineage: Eukaryota > Viridiplantae > Streptophyta > Polypodiopsida > Polypodiales > Pteridaceae > Ceratopteris > Ceratopteris richardii. The sequence goes on along the minus strand of CM035418.1, from coordinate 128,652,806 downwards.
CATCCCTGTTCGTTGCATCTCCTTCAAAACTGCAAATCCGAGATGCCCAAATCGTTGGTGCCATAACCTGCTTACATCTTTATCTTCTGTAGCAGTTAAAGCACTTAACTCATACAAGTTATCCCGTCGTGTGCCTTTACCTACAACATTACCTGATGAATCCATGATTTCCGCACCACTCTTATTGAAGTGAACTTCGAGTCCACGATCTGTTATTGCAGAAACTGACAACAAATTTCTTTTGAGTGTAGGTACATAGAGAACATCGGATAACTTTTTCTCAACACCTGGAGAAGTGATAAAAGAGATGGTTCCAGTTCCTTCAGCTGGACACTTGGAGTCGTTTCCCACCACTACATTGATGGATTCCCGTAGAGGCACTAGGGAACTATACCAATCCTTTTTACTAGTCATATGGCGAGAAGCTCCACTATCTAAAATCCATGGCTCATCAACACGAGCTTGAGCAGATGAACATACCTCTTCAATAGCTACCCAAAGTTCCAGCTCTGTGTTGTTTGCAGACTCTTTGTTCTTCCATGATGATTTTACAGTCCCATTCCGTTCATCAGCTTGCTTCTTTCTGCAATCCTTGATGGCATGGCCTTTCTTTTCACAATAGAAGCAACTTCCTGTGAACTTTTTCTTCTTTGGCTTCTTCTTTGATCCCTCTGAAGAGCCTTTACCTTTTGCATTTGCTGAGAATGCAGCATCAGTTGTACTTTGCCGATTCTTCAGCCGCATCTCTTCTTCTAAAAGCATGGCACAAAACTCTTCAAATGTAAGAGGAGTTGGCCTTACCTGAGTGTTAAGGGCTGTTACTAATCCATCATACTTTGCTGGAAGAACACGTACAGATCTTCGAGCTAGCTCTTCTGGTGTTATAACAACACCAACTGCAGCCAATTGATCTTGAAGATGCTTTATCCGTTTGATAAAATCTTCAGCCTTTTCAGAATCAGAATGCTTTTCATTTGCCAACTGATTTTCTAAATTCTGTATCCTAGTGTGGTTCTTGGTCTCATATTGTCGAGCCAATATGCCCCAAGCCTCATGTGCTTTAGTAGTATGTTGAACTAAAGTAAGCACAGAATCACTTACACTAGTGACAATCGCACATAATGCATCAGCATTCCGCCTCTTCCAAGCTCGTAGAAGATCTGGATCTGGCTGAATCATCAATCTTGAATTTGCTGGATCTTCAACTGGTATAGGCTCTGGATCCAATCCCATCGGTCCCATGACAGTGTCAAGTAATTCATAGGAGTCCAAAATTGCAGAAATTTTGAACTTCCAGAGTGTATAGTTGGTTCCATCCAGCTTCCCTTCAGTGAATGCAGGTGGACGAATTCGAATAGGTGCAGCATTAACATTAGGTGAAGCACCAAGACTAGTGTTCGACGATGAAGCCATCATGTAATCACTCGAATAATCTACTGATATTCTAGTCTGCTAGTAGGCTAAAATAATGATACTTCTCAAGCTATTCGAACCTTACAGCTCTGATACCATGTAAGACAATAGTTACGCAATATAACACAGGAGCAATAGCAGAGAAGATAACAGATATAGGAGAATCTCAACAATTTTCTACTAGCAGCAAGTACAAAGATGATGGCGTTGTCCACCCGTGCGCTCTCAAGGTAGAGCTTAAATGGTGATCTAGACAACTCTAGATAGGGAGATACAAGGTAGAGGTATGCTGGCTCAACTCGATGTCTTAGGTAGTGCAGAAGTCATGTATATATAGGATCATGGGTGGCCTGCCATGGACGGCTATACATGGGCGGTAGAGCGTGGGCCATACACGGCTTAGACTGGTTGAACCGACCTAACAAATATAAATGATTTCTGACTCCGACAGGGAATATTCCATGGAATATTCCCTTTACCGTCGCGCCGGGGGCGCTGCCCCCGGACCCCCACCAGGGGGCCCGCTGGCCCCCTTGGACCCCCCAGCCGGGGCTGCTCACCGCTGCCCCGGACCCCATAATTGGGGACCCTGGTAACTCCCTTTCCTTATAATATCTTACATGGTCCAATATGACCTTCATCCAACATTCAAGTTGGGATTCCCATCAATTGGGTAATGCACACTTGGCTTCTCCTCATAAAGGGGGCCTTACAAAATGTGCATACAATCATGAGGGGTAGACATTGATCATACTCTAACAATTGAATCCTGATAAATGTCACTTTTTGGTCACGAAGGGCACTCTTCTTGGTCACATAGTATCTGCTGAAGGCATAACTGTTGACCCTGCAAAGGTTACAGCTATTCTTTCCATGCCAATTCCACAAAGCTCAAAAGAAGTGCAAAGTTTCTTGGGCCATGCAGGGTATCACAGAAGATTCATCAGGATGTATTCGGAAATTGCTAAACCCTTGTCAAGGCTTACCAGTAAAAAGATCCCTTTCTCATGGAGTTCTGAAGCCGACAAAGCATTTTGTGAACTAAAGTTGAGGCTATGTACTGCTCCACTTTTAAGTGTTCCTAATTGGTCATTGGAATTTCATGTGCATACAGATGCTAGTCTTCATGCTGTTGGTGCAGTTCTAGCTCAACCATCATCTCACAAAGTGGATAGACCTATCTCTTATGCAAGCAGACTACTCAACCAAGCTGAAAGAAATTACAGTACAACGGAAAGAGAAGGTTTGGCTATCGTATTTGCTCTTCAGAAGTTCCGACATTATCTCCTTGGTGTACATTTCATTGTTATTTCTTATCATCAGCCCTTGAAGTATTTGATAAACAAGCCTAGAGTAGCTGGAAGGATTTGGAGATGGTTACTCCTATTTCAAGAATTTAATTTTGATATTCATATTAAGCCAGGAAAAGAGCACTACATGGCAGATCAAGTGTCCAGGACGGCAATGAGCGAAAAGGCAACAGGTATTAATGATGAATTGGTGGATAGCAATCTTTTTCTAATAGCGATCCGGACTGGTTGGTATGATGAAATTCTCCATGTTCTCACTACTGGAAAGATCCCAGAACACTTGACACCTGTAGGAAAGAGAAGATTGCTACTGAAAACCAAAGTGTATTCTCTTATAAATGGAAATTTATATAAATACTGTCAGGATGATATATTGAGAAGGTGTGTCTATCCAGAGGAGGTAAATCTTCTGCTAGAGGCTGCACACAATGAAGGACATCTAAAGGGGGAAGAATTGGCTCATAGAATCATCCACAAAGGTTTATGGTGGCCTCATATTTTCAAGGATGCAATCAAGTTTTCTAAAGAATGCAACATCTACCAGAGGTGTGCTCCCGCGCCAACCAGATTGAATTTCCAACCATTGGTCATATCTATAGGATGGCTCCCATTTGAACGATGGGGTCTTGATTTCATAGGGCCAATTAACCCAACTGGGCAACCAGGAGGTAAAAAGTATATTTTGATGGCCACATGCTATGCCACTAAATGGATAGAGGCTAAAGCTACTGTGGACTGCACGGCTTTAACAGTAGCTAAATTTATGTATAAACGTATTTTCTCAAGATTTGGTTGCCCACTGGAAATTACTAGTGACACGGGCACACATTTTGTAAATCAATTACTCCAGTTTATATTTGACAGGTACAAAATCTTCCATAAAAAATCTTGTGCCTACTACCCAAGGGCAAATGGCCAAGCAGAAAGCTCCAATAAGATTTTGATCGGACTACTTCGCAAATTATCTTTTGATCATCAAAGCTCTTGGCCACTAGCACTAATTGGTGCAATTTGGGCTTTCAGAACCACGAAGAGGGGAACCACAGGCGAGACTCCATTTCGCTTAGTTTATGGGAAAGAGGCATTGGCACCATTTGAGTTTATCATTAGAAAGGAAATAGGAATCAAAACCATTGGCATTCAACCCCCCATTCAGAGATTGGTGGCATTAGAAGAGTACAGAGAAGGGGCAATGCAGAAACTTCTGGTAACACAAGAAGAGCGCAAGAGATTGCACGACAGGTATTTGAGGTCCAATGAAGTTCAGGAAGGGACCATGGTTTTAGTGCAGGAGGTCCCAGCAATTTCAACTAAATTGGCACCCAAATGGATAGGACCTTATAAGGTAATCAAGGTATTGCCACATGGCGCTGTACATCTGGAGGATCTGCAGGGTAAAAGGATTCCCCTCGTCAACATCTCCAAGGTGAAGAAGTATCTGAATTACGTCAAAATGGAAGCACTCCACCCATTGTACATATCGTGTCTCTTTCAGTAATTGGAGTATAACTAGATCTCTTGAAATAAGTAGAATAAGGGAGAAATTGCACCAGGGACGGTGCAAAAGCTTGATGTGGGGGTCTGTAGTACCCCTCCTCTTTTTTTCTGTGGCTAGGCATGCAGAAGATCCACATTTCGTGGGTTGTGACATCTCTATATCTGGTGAACAAGGATGTACATTGGATTGTAGATGAATCCAGGGTTTATTTGGAAGACGAAGTTGTCAACGGACTGAGACCATGGAGCTTGCTGAGGAGGATGGGGAAATACTTGATGTCCATTTGCATGTGCAAGTCAACAATGAAGAAGCCCTTCAGTTCTATCAGAAGTTTGGTTTTGAGGTTCAGGATTTGATACGGAATTGGAATAAGTGATTTCATTAAAATCCTGATTCCTGATGTTATTTCTCTCCCCCTCTCTCTCTCTCCCTTTCTCTCTTGGTCTCTCTCTCTCTCTCCCTCTCTATCTCTTTCCCTCTCTATCTCTTTCCCTCTTTCTCTCTTGGTCTCTCTTTCTCTCCCTCTCTATCTCTTTCCCTCTCTCTCTCTCGGTCCCTCACTCTCTCTCTTTCTCTCTCTTTTTCTCTCTCCTTCCCTCTCTCTCTCTCTCTCTCCCTCTCTTTTTTTTTCTCTCTCTTCCTTCCCCCCCTCTCTATTCCTCTCCTCCCTCCGCCTTCCACCACCCCCTCCCGCGATCCCCCTCCTCCACCCTCCGCCTTCCACCACCCCCTCCCGCGATCCCCCTCCTCCACCCTCCCCTCCGCCCTCCGCCTTCCACCACCCCCTCCCGCGATCCCCCTCCTCCACCCTCCCCTCCGCCCTCCGCCTTCCACCACCCCCTCCCGCGATCCCCCTCCTCCACCCTCCCCTCCGCCCTCCGCCTTCCACCACCCCCTCCCGCGATCCCCCTCCTCCACCCTCCCCTCCGCCCTCCGCCTTCCACCACCCCCTCCCGCGATCCCCCTCCTCCACCCTCCCCTCCGCCCTTCGCCTTCCACCGCCCCCTCCCGCGATCCCCCTCCTCCACCCTCCCCTCCGCCCTCCGCCTTCCACCCCCCCTCCCGCGATCCCCCTCCTCCACCCTCCCCTCCGCCCTCCGCCTTCCACCACCCCCTCCCGCGATCCCCCTCCTCCACCCTCCCCTCTGCCCTCCGCCTTCCACCACCCCCTCCGGTGATCCCCCTCCTCCACCCTCCCCTCCGCCCTCCGCCTTCCACCACCCCCTCCCGCGATCCCCCTCCTCCACCCTCCCCTCCGCCCTCCGCCTTCCACCACCCCCTCCCGCGATCCCCCTCCTCCACCCTCCCCTCGGCCCTCAGCCTTCCACCACCCCCTCCCGCGATCCCCCCTCCTCCACCCTCCCCTCCGCCCTCCGCCTTCCACCACCCCCTCCCCCGATCCCCCTCCTCCACCCTCCCCTCCGCCCTCCGCCTTCCACCACCCCCTCCCGCGATCCCCGTCCTCCACCCTCCCCTCCGCCCTCCGCCTTCCACCACCCCCTCCCGTGATCCCCCTCCTCCACCCTCCCTCCCACCCTCCGCCTTCCACCACCCCCTCCCGCGATCCCCCTCCTCCACCCTCCCCTCCACCCTCCGCCTTCCACCACCCCCTCCCGTGATCCCCCTCCTCCACCCTCCCCTCCACCCTCCGCATTCCACCACCCCCTCCCGCGATCCCCCTCCTCCACCCTCCCCTCCGCCCTCCGCCTTCCACCACCCCCTCCCGCGATCGCCCTCCTCCACCCTCCCCTCCGCCCTCCGCCTTCCACCACCCCCTCCCGCGATCCCCCTCCTCCACCCTCCCCTCCGCCCTCCGCCTTCCACCACCCTCTCCCGCGATCCCCCTCCTCCACCCTCCCCTCCGCCCTCCGCCTTCCACCACTCCCTCCCGCGATCCCCCTCCTCCACCCTCCCCTCCACCCTCCGCCTTCCACCACCCCCTCCCGCAATCCCCCTCCTCCACCCTCCCCCTCTGCCCTCCGCCTTCCACCTTCCCCCACCCCCTCCCGCAGCCCCCCGCCCAATTCTCCCCGCCTCCCCCGCCTAGTCGCCCGCAACCCCCCCCCCCCCCCCCCCCCCCCGAGTTCACCTCTCCCTTCCCCTCTTAGTTCCCCGCTGCCACCCTCGCTCCGGCCTGCCCCACGCACATCCCCACACACATATGACCTCACACTCACACACACTCACACACACACATCCCCACACACACACATATGCCCTCTCACGCACACCCACCCACAAATGCGCACAAGCACACGCAATCCCACTCACATACTTACACAACCACACACACACATAACCACACACGCAATGACTGGGTGTTTTCGGCATATCCAAAGCTTCTAAAAGGAAGAATGGTGCCGTGATCAAAATTTTGAGTTTGGTATGGAGTTCACTCTTGGAGGTGGTCCTTGAACTCGGAAGCATGGATGATCTTCTGGCCGTCACAATAATGAAGACATGTTGGTGATACAGCAAGAGAAGTTGACTGGAAAGGCCAAGGGCGTGAACTTCCACCATGCTGCAGGAGACTATGGTAAATGAAGAAGTACATGGGCTTACTTGTAGTAATGCTTCCCCACGTGACATCCCAATCTCCCGAACTGCATAATGAAAGGGGCCCAGATGGCAAGTGAAAAGGTAAAAAGGAAACTATTAAAAGTGAAAGTGGATAAACAAATGTTGCCGCCAACCCTTCACGGCCACTACCTATTTTTGAGGATCCAATTCAATTCAAGGGAATAATTGACCTACCCCTTCAATTTTGGGCCATCCACCGGCGCGTGATCAGTGGACGTGAAGCAAGGCCTTCTTGATCTATTAGGGCCTATAAAAACAATGGATTTGTGCTCATTTGGGGTACATTTTCTGGAGTTACTTTGCCGTGTGTATACGTGCAGAAGTTCTCTCTTGCACTTGGTGGTTTCAAGCCTATTGTAGGAGCTACTCTGTAGTGTAGATACAGAGGGTAGGCTTCTCAGTGGAGGGCTATGAGCACTATAGTGTAAGAGAGTGTCTTGGATTTTCTTTCTTTTCTGTGAGACACCATCGGAGTTAAGATCTATACTCTTGAGCTATTCCTTCATCTGTCGTATTGATCTGTATTTATCTGCATAGAGTACCACGAACCTCTGAGCATTAGTTTTTGAGCATTTCCTTGACAAATCTTGTAATCATCTGAATCAAATCAAGAAGTGTATGGTCTTCCTTGGTCAATTGTTGTTCATATTTTCTGAAGTATGTACCACTCTGTGCAATCCTTGTTATCTACCCGACCACAGAAATGTTAAAGGGTATACTTCCCTAAAGAGAACCCCCCTTGAGTAGGCGACGTACTGGATGCGTTAATCTTTAATCTTTACTTTTGTTAAAAGCGGATACCCCAGTACCTCCTCTACACATATACATATACATATACATATACATATACATATACATATACATATACATATACATATACATATACATATGCATATACATATACATATGCATATACATATGCATATACATATGCATATACATATACATATACATATACATATACATATACATATAAATATAAATATACATATAAATATAAATATACATATACATATACATATACATATACGTTTACATTTACATATACGTTTACATATACATATACATATACATATACATATACATATACATATACATATACATATACATATACATATACATATACATATACATATACATATACATATACATATACATATACATATACATATACATATACATATACATATACATATACATATACATATACATATACATATACATATACATATACATATACATATACATATACATATACATATACATATACATATACATACACATATACATATACATGTACATATAAATATACATATACATATACAAATACATATACATTTGACGATTGATCAAATTGTTCACCATTGCATAATCTTTGATGTAGACTAAGTAAAACGATTTTCATGGTGGTTCTAATCATGAGTGTAAACTACTTCAACAAAATAACCTTATACACATATAATTTAGAATGCAAAGATAATTTACCAAAATCCTAATACAAGACTAAGCTTAAATAAATTGATTTAGGAAAGTGGAAGGAGTAGCCTGTATGCAACTCCAATCTCTCAATCACAACTGATCGTAAATGCTTGTCAATGCTCTGCAAAAAAAAAAAAGGAAAAAACTAAAGCATAAGTACTTTGTATGAGAAATAAAGCACTCATGAATAACTTTCAATTCTTATCATATATGTATATGCGCATACATTCATCCAATTCTTCATGCATGCATCTATGCCTTTTCATACATACATACACATTTACACACTACGCATGCACATGCGTACTTCTTATACACATACTTTCAATCATGCATCTCACTTATATACACATGCACACTCTCATATGCAAATGCATACATCTTTACACATAAGTATGCATCATCTCTCATGCAAATATACACACATCTTACATGCACATATGCACACATCTTACTTACTCATGCATATGCATTCATTCACATGCACATGTACTCATGCATTCATGCACCTCTCTCTCTTTGTCCCTCTCAATTTGCAAATTCTATCTACTGCCATGCATCCACTTCAGGTCCTCTCTCTCTCTTTGACCTCTTTCTCTTTCTCTTTCATTATCTCTCTCTCTTTCTTTCTCTCTTTGACCTCTCTCTCTCCTCTCTCTCTCTCTCTATCTCTCTCTCCCTCTCTCTCTCTCTCTCTCTCTCACACACACACACACATCCGCTCTGTGCATCCCATCTACCATCTCCATCTCTCTCTCTTTCTCCCTCTCTCTCTCTCTCTCTTTCTCTCTCTCTTTCCCCCCCTCTCCCATGAGAGTGCTTGCTATCCATCTCTGTCTGTTGCACAATGCAACCCAAGGGGCTCTCTCTCTCTCTCTCTCTCTCTCTCTCTCTCTCTCTCTCTCTCTCTCTCTCTCCCTCTCTCTCTCTCTCTCCCTCATCTCTCTCCCGTAATAGTGCTCACTGTCCATCTCTATCCATTGCACATTGCAACCTAAGGAGCTCTCTTTCTCTCTCTCACTTCATGAAATCTGTTTGCCACCATGCATTTGCTTTAGGTCCTCTCTCTCTCTCTCTCTAAGACACACATTCAAATTGTAGCAGTCGAAAGAGAGATGAAGGCGAAAGAAGATGCACAATCTCTCTCTCTCTCTCTCTCTCTCTCTCTCTCTCTCTCTCTCTGTCTCCCTCTCATTGTCTCTCTCTCTCTCTCTCTCTTAGTGGATCGTGCAATAGCAACCAAAGGAAGGGAGGAAGAAGAAGAAGGAGAGTACCTATAGGAAAAGCATGAAAAAATAAAACACAATATTAACCTATATAAACTTCACACATATGCACATGCATTCGTTTACCACACACTTAACAAAAATTACATGCAAGAAAACCATTCTTTTTTACTCACTTTAACTAGTTCTCTTATGCATAACACACCATTATTTTTAGTTCACTTTAACTAGTTCTCTTAGAAATCACACACCTAATTATTTATTTTTTATTGTGTATTTTACTTTTCTTCAAATATCTTACTCGTAATCTTTAATTAATTATAAATTAATTCATATATAGTATTGATATAGGTATTCTAAGGTCCCGTAAGAAAATGCTATATGTATAGGTATCACATATAGGTTTGCAAATGTTCCATAAGAAAATGCCATATAGGTATACATAACACAAGAACTCATGCATCCAATACCAATGCATATACACATGTATGGGCACATGATCAATGTACCCATGCATACACATTCATAGGCATGATTAAAAAATACTTATTCTTAGGCCTTCTTTCTATTCAATTACATAAGACCTCATGAACATAAGGAATTCATATGATGAGATCCCTAATCAATTCACATCTTCATGATTTTGCTATTTGCAAGTACAAGAGAGAGGTAAGACAAATCACAAAAATCTTATCAAAGGTGTTTTTGAAAGTTTTGAGATGACCACTCTCGAAGAAAAAATTTGAATTTTCCTATATGTCAATTCGAGGGATGAAATCATTCCGACATGTGCCCTCACCAAACCTACAAATCCTCTTGGTAGGCAAACCTGTAGATCATGGGAAGTAACATCAAACTCTTTTGGAAGAAGTGATTAAATGACTTTAATTAGATATCTTGATAACACAGAAAATCGTTAAAATTATGAAAATATGAATTCAAAGCCTTTTTGTTCAATGCATGAAGTTTTAAAGACCAGGTTTAGAAAATCCAATAACACTCATTCAGATAGTCATGGTACTTACCTTTCTATTAAACCTTTGCAAACGTAATATTTATTTTATATAAGTTATCCATCCTTTATCTCTTAGTCACCTGCCATAAGATACATTTAACTAATTCTGCCATAGCAAACCTCCACTTCATATAGCCCATACTAATACATTTCAAAAGTGGTTTTGACATCACAACTCATTCATGATAACTTTTTTTTCTTTTTTTTATTTGTTTTCTTTTGTTTTTTTCTTTTTCTTTATTTTTCTGATTTTTCATTTTATCATGTCGCAACAACCATTAATGTACTGCTTTACATATTTATCTTTTCTTTTTCTTTGCAACTTTTTTGTTAAAGAGGAAAGGCTTAACCCCTACTCATTGAGGATCTAGAGGCATGCTATAATTAGAACTAGGATCTCATTAGCAAAATGTTTCAAAAATTATGGAAGCCTACTTGTATAAAATAGATCTAATTCCACTAAGAGTCACAAGTCAAGTTTTCCCTTCTCCTAGCCTCAATAACAATCATAAGTTCCCTAACTCTTATCTTTAACTCATATACACATCCCTACTTCAATTTATAATTCTTTGTTTACATAATTTTAATAATTTACTCTTTCTATCAGAAACATGTAAGTTTCTAAGTATGAAATGCATGAAAAAGAAATTCTATATTAAAAATAAATAAAGATTAGAATTGTTTCACCTGATTAACATCAAGCTTCATCTTCATTATCATCATCCAAGAAGTAATAATCTAACTATTATTTCATTAATCTCAGTTTGCATAGGCATGGAAAAATGACTGATCCACACACTCTGTTGAATGGATCGCACATCAGAATTGAAGGGCGAGCAAAAAACGAATGTCTGAATTAAAATTTCAAGCAAAGATTAAAAGGTCAGAAGTTTGTGATAATCAAAATTAGCATCAACATGACACAGATGTACAATCAGAAGTTTGGCAGATCATAATTTGCATCAACATGACACAGATGTACAATCAGCATCCATATCAGTCAATTGTTGAAGCGTTGATGGAGAAGATTTAGAGAATCAATACCTTAGCAATCATTAGTTATGAAAAAAAATCTCCAAAAGTGAACGGAATTCGCCGTGGTTTTCCATAACACGGATAGAATCAACGCTGAGCTAATCGTAGATATGGAAGGACTTACCCGGTTGTTTTGTTGTGAGAATCAGCAAAGAATTATTATCCAAATTTCTATGAGATGGGGACCAAGATTCGGATTATCTCGCATGAATTCTAGAATCAGAGAACATGCCTTATTATCAGATGATGTTCAATCTTGTTGTCTTCTAATTCATAAATTTGCATCCCTTTCTGGATGATTATTTTGCGCCCTCCAATATGATCACGTAAGCATCAAGGAAAAGATCGTAGCATTAGATGAGGTTTCCGCTTAGCCATGAGTTCTAGACTTTTTCCTCAGAATTTTTCCGCTTAGCCTGGCCTTCTTGCGTGCGCCCCCCTTCTACTATCAGAACCATCACTTTTATAGTGCGTTAACTGTAAATTTAGAGTTGTCCAATTATACTGAGTGAAGCTAAATGCTCTCGCTTCAATCGCAATAAAACTTGCACCTTTTCTCAATTTAGCATCATGTTTTTTTGAAACATTCTAGAAGTATGTATGCCCGCCATAAAACATGACCACTTCTAAACGTGGAAACTCACTTTTATCTTAATAGACATCTTCTCTTCTAACATCCTCCTTATTCGCACAAGACTTTAACCTGTTTTGACATTTCCTTTTTCCCTATCCTTGTTATATCAGCCACAAGCATATGCGGTTTTGTACTCCCCCTCCTACTAACTCCTCCATACTTATATAGCCGGCCAACTCTATATTTAGAGTCCTTCAAACACTAAACATGAAAAACACACATCGTGAAAATAATGCCAAAAATAGCGACCTGAAAGCGTTGCTAATACTACACCTATATATATATATATATATATATATATATATATATATATATATATATATATATATATATATATATATATATATATATATATATATATATATATATATACATATATATATATATACATATATATATATATATATATATATATATATATATATATATATATATATATATATATATATATATATATATATATATATGTATATATACATATATATGTATATATATATATATATATATATATATATATATATATATATATATATATATATATGTATATATATATGTATATATACATATATGTATATATATATATATATATATATAGTGGGTCATTTTCATTCGAAGGTATATATATTGATTGCTATGGTCTTCGTAGTACGTGAATGCAACCTTTCAAGCTTGCATATATTTTGCAATCTCTTTTTGTGTTTTTGAAATGCCAATTTTATGAACGCGATACCAAAACCCAATATTCCACTTTATTAGATTATAACGGCCATTGCGAGGAGGTGTGAAAGGAATGGCATAAAATCATCCCTATACAATTGCAAGACTCATTGCTTGAAGTGTCTCTCTAGTGCATCAAATCCTTGAACTTTTGCCAAAGAAAATTTCACCAATCCTCTTATTTTTCCATCCCAAGCGTGTTATTTGTGACAAATAAGAAGATTTGAAATCATGTAGATATGAATATATCCAAAATAACATCATATGAATAAGTCCTTTATCACTGATTATCTTTCCTAAGTAAGGAGAACAAATCTCTCTGACAATGGCTTATGATTTCATCATGGACGTGCAAAATCCAGACTTCAACATCTTTCTTGGACAAATCTTCGATCAAGAGGCTAACAATAGCATAAAGGAAGGTAAGTCCTATCATGGTAATTCAACTGGTGCTCTATATGCAGATAAGAAGGATAAGAAGCGGAAAGGCAAGACTAAGGAAGAAGATGAAGAGGAGATTTCCCAAGCCAACTTCGCAAGCAAGAGCAAGTGGAAAGGGAAGAAGAAAGGACTAGAGCATGACAAAGCCAAAGGTCAAAACATTCAACCTTGTGCCATATGCGATAAGACCAACCACGCCACTCAAAATTATTGGTTCAATGGGAAGACCCAGAAAGGAAGTGGAAGAGGTGTATATGACAACAATAGAGGCAGAGGTGGATACAACTTCAACAATAACAATAGAGGCTATAATAGATGCGACTTCAACAATTATTCAAAGATCAAGCATATGAAGAATCATTGCTTCTCATGAATCTAAGCCACAAACAAGGTAAAGAAGATGATCATTTGTTCTACATAGATTCTCGATATCCGAATCATGTTGTAGACAACATTGCTCTTCTATCAGACTTGGAAAGTCCAAAGCATAGACATGAAGTACAAAACAGGGGATGACACAAAGCACAATGCGGAGAGGATTGATAATTTCAAAGCTTCCAATGGTAGGACAAACATTCTGAGTAAGGTTTTCTATGTACCCACTACCACTAAAAACCTAATAAGTGAAGGCCGAATAGTCAAAAAATGCTTGTAAGTTAGGTTCATCCAACATGGAGCTTTCGTGGAAGATCCATCTCAAGGCTTCAAGAAGATAGCCAGAGGTGAGAAGCTTGGTAGACTCTTTACTTTTGAAGTAGGAGAAACCAGGCATATAGCTCTATTTACTTTTGGGTCTCAAACCCTATTCGAGCTTGAAGTGTGGCATAAGATACATGCTCATGTGAATGAAAGAACCTTGAATGATATATGTAAGGATCAAAGTGTTCTTGGACTCCCAAACATACCAAAGAAACACATGATCAATACTTGTGATGCATATCAGATTGGAAAGGCATAAAGACAACCATTCAACCACAAAAGCTACATCCACAAAAACTTATTGGACTTAGTACATACAGATGTATGGGGACCAAGTCAAGAACCTTCATTGGCAAGATCAAGGTTTTATGTCTCATTTGTTGACGAACATAGTTGATAGACTATTCTATACTTTATCAAGAGTAAGAATGAAGTGTTTCATTGCTTCAAAAAGTATCTAGCACATGTAGAGAATCATATAGGTTGATCACTTAAGAAGGTCAAATTTGATGTAGGGGGAGAATACTTCTCCTAAGAGTTTGATGAGTTCTTGCAAGAAAACATTATCAAGAGGAAAGTGACTACCAAGTACTCTCCTCAACTAAATGGAATTGCAGAGAGGAGAAACAAGACATTGGTTGGATAAGCCAGAACAATGCTTGAAGAGAAGAAGTTGCCACATTATCTATGGGCATAAGCTATTTCAACTGTTGTATATCTTGTCAATAGACTACCATCCAAATAACTTCAAGGTATGAACTCCTTATGAAGCATGGTATCGAGGCGAACCTAGTCATGGACATTGCAAGGTGTTTGGTTATTTAGCTTATGTTCATGTACCATCACAAATAAGAGGTAAGCTAGATGAAAGGGAAACAAGTATTTATTGGATATGCTTCAAGTTAGATGGGTTACATGTTCTATAATCCTTCAACCAAACAATTCACTACAAGTAGAGATGTTGTGTTTGAAGAACATAGGTCTTGATATGTTGATGACAAACAAAAGGTAATTCTACCATATGATCTTGATTCTGATTCTCATCAAATAGGAAGCAATCATGATACACAGGTCCAGGACCCAAGAAGTGATTTAGATAATGACCAAGATGAAAGAGAAAGGTGTTAAAAACTATGGAATTCCAAAGGCAAAGCAAAGATGTAGGAGTGTGGAGAATGCTCCAAGCAAGCACCTAGAAGATCAACAAGAGAGAAGAAACAACCAAAAAGGTATGGATATGATTCCACATTTGTTACAAGGCATTCAATATACTTGGCAAAAGACTCAATTTCAGAGGAACCCTCAACCTATGAAGAGGTAAAGGGGAACCCTAATTGGAAAAAGGCCATGAAAGAAGAAATAGATGCATTGAAGGAGATGGACACTTTGGGTTTGATTCCAATGTCACCAAATCAAAAGTTAATTGGTTGGAGATGGGTATATAAATGTTAAAAGAAATTTAGATGGATCACTTTGTAGGTACAAAGTAAGATTAGTTGCCAAAGGATGCTCTCAAACGCATGGTATAGACTATGAGTAAACATTCTCACTAGTGATGGGTACACTCAGAACATTGATAAGTGTAGCTCCTGCTAGGAATTGGAGACTCCTCCAACTTGATGTGAAAAATGCATTCTTAAATGGATGGATAAGTGAAGAGGTATACATGTCACAACCACCAAGTTTTGAAAACCCTAATCATGCATCTTATGTTTGCAGACTAAAGAAAGCATTGTATGGATTGAAACAAGCTCCTAGAGCTTGGAATTACAGGTTGATTACATATCTCCAAGATCAAAGGCTCAAAGCTAGAGACTCTCATCCTTCTCTATTCATCAAAAGGGATCACAATGAGGTTATCTATCTATCTGTATATGTAGATGATATTATTGTGAGAGGTGGTGATCTGAATGGCATTCAAAGGTTCAAGAGACATATGCAAGAGGAGTTTAAAATCAGTGACTTAGGTGAGCTCACATATTTCCTAGTTATGTAGGTGATATGCATAGATGAAGAATGTATTGGACTCAAAGAAGATACATTCAGGGTCTACTTCTCAAGTTCAAAGTGGAGAACACTAAACCTGAAGGTACACCTTTGGAGATAAATCATAAACTTAGTGTTTATGGAGATGAGAAAATTGAAGACATTGAAGAGTATCAAAGCTTGCTAGGTAGCTCGATATATGCTACTCATACAAGAGTAGGTAACTCATATAGTGTGGGAGTGCTTAGTTAGTTCCTACACTCACCGAGAAGACCACACATGGATGCAACTAAGAGAGTACTTAACTACCTCAAAGGTACAATCAATGAAAGTATATTCTATCCTTACTCTTTAGATTTGGATCTCAAAATCTATTCAGATGCAGATTGGGTAGGAGCTATGGATGATAGAAGAAGTACTTCTTGTTACTTAGCATTTGCAGGTTCAAAGCTAGTGTCATGGAGCTCCAAGAAGCAACCAATAGTTGCTTTATCCTCAACTGAAGTAGAGTACAGAGGTTTGACCATAGCAACTCAAGAGACAATATAGTTAAAAGCATTGTATAAAGATTTGGGACTTGTGAGTTCCAAAGGTCACATATCTGGAGATAATCAAGTAAAAAATAGTATGATGAAGGCACTTGATTGAATAAAGCTTTGTAGAGTCAAAGTTATGGCAGATATTCAACCTATTAGAGAAATAAGACTCAAGCATACTTTAGCTTGAGGAGGAGTTGTTGGAACATCAAGCCTACACTATGCTTGAGGTGGATCTAATCTACATCAAAATCTATCGCTTTGATTATGTTGAAAGAATATATGTTCGAGAGTTCTTTTACATATGCTCATTTATTGTATTTTTTTGAGAGATCTTTGATGGTTCATTTACCATTGCAAAAGACTAGATCATCAAAAATATAAAAGCATAGAAAGAGATCCCAAATTCCATGAATTTGAGGTGGTTGAGTTGCATTTAATCAATCGCTCAATCACTTAAAAGTAGATCAAACTAGATATTCATCTTTCCGAGATTGTAAGAAAGTGGATTGACTCCCTCCACCAACCATTGCCACCGTCCTTTGAGTTCAAAATCAACTTGTAGAAGTCATGGATCACTTCTAGAGTCTATATAAAGACTTCAAATCACTTGTACAATACATGGAAGAAATATACATACACTTGTGACCATCATTGTGTTGCTGCTTCATTTTTCTACATCATCTTCTTCGACAACAATAAACTTGTAGAGGTTGTTGCTCACTCTATAGAGCTCCCAACTGAATGAGACATGGCTCATTGGAAAGATTCTAGTGTCTTGTTTATGCCCTAATGTTTCAAATCATTTGATTTACTAGATTGGGAGAAATCTCAGTCTTTCTGTCTCACGGTCAATCTTTGCATATTCCTAAAAATTAGGAGGTACTACCAATGAGTGTCTCATTCATTCCAATAGCATACTTTGCTTATTCCTTATAGTCTTGTGCATTATATACACTCAAACCTATGTGTATCTTTCCCATAGAAGGAGTTTTTCTAATTATAATCATAGATAGTCTCTTTCATAGATAGTAAGTTTTTTGAGCTAATTGATGCACGAACCAATCTGTTTTGTATTGAGTCCTTCTCATTGATGCTCGAAATTACATAGTGCATTTTATTGCACTTATCGCATGCCTATAAGGTCTATTTGCGTCTCCATAAGCTTAAGGGTTGGTATTGTGCCCATTTTTTGGACCAAACATCATTGATTTGCAACTCACTTTTCTATCTCCCACAAGCTTCAACAAGTTCTTTTAGCTTTTACCTCATTAATGGGTTGTTTATGCATCTGATCACTGAACATGTTTCAGGATACCATAAGAGATATCCTAATTACACTTCTCGACCATACTCAAGAAAAATGCATTTCTTTGAGTTATGACCCAGCTTTTGTCTAAGATTCTTGGGTATAATAAAATATGCTTGACATCCAAAAACTTGAAGATCATCATAATATTGTGGCTTCCTTATTCATAACTCTACTACCAACTTCAAACCTTTGGTACTACTAGGTGAAAATGTTAAAAAATAAAGAAGCAAGTTTGTATATATTTTGCAAAAAAGAATTTCTTCAAATAGAAGGAAAATAAAAATTGAAAAATGAAGGCATTTACTCTATCAAGGAGTGGAGGCCAAAAGAGAATCAATCCACAGACTGAATCGAATGAGAAGAATGGCTGCTCAAAGTAGTGGAGGAGTTATGGAGAATTGCTGATGAAGTCATCATGAAAGCTTGTGGTCCCTTAGCCACAAAATAGTCAAGGGAGGACACTCAAGTAGAGAGGAAGAAGGCAGTGACATCCCCTTGTAGTTAGTTCATTGAATTAGTCACTTTGTTTTCTACAATCTCACATACTATGCCCAATTGCTCACTATTTGTAGGTATGCTAATTGCGAGTGTCATAACTCTTAGTGTATGTATCAATTTCTAGAGTTTAAATATTCTTTGGAAGTTTATATTGTGTAATGGCTCTATGTAACACATTTTTGTCGAATTGAGTTTGCTCTTTGGGTTATTAAGGTTTTAGTGAAGACTAATTTTTAGCCTAACTGAGTGGAGAGGTAGCTTGTTTTGAGGCAAAGAGTTTCCAAACCAAAAGTACTCCAAATTGAGTGTTTAATAGCTCCTTTGAAATTTATTAGTGTATATCTTGAGTGATCAAAGCCAAAAGTTCATTACATTCTTTGATTCATACCAGTTTGCATTCCACATTTTAGCTATAGGTAAAAGTCTTGATCAAAAGAAGGTCTTCTACACTTTTTGCTATGCATAGGAGAGGAATCCTCCAATAATTGGTAACAGAGCACAACAATAGACCATTAGAGCTTAAAGAAGAAAAGAATTGGAACTAAAGTAAAGAAAAGGAGAAGCTACAAATCAATGGGGAACTTTGTAAAGTCCAGGCAAAGTGCCACAACATATTTCAGATAAACTACAAACTAAAATTTTTTTGAACAAGTTAGATAAAGATAATCTTCACTCTCGTAGGTATAGAATGAAAAATTACCTTAAAGGTAAAGTTTTAGGACAACAAGTTGAGAAGTTAGATAAAGATAATCTTCACTCTCGTAGGTATAGAATGAAAAATTACCTTAAAGGTAAAGGTTTATGGAGTCTGGTTACTGGAGATGCTCCACAACCAGTGTGCCTTCAAGATCCTAGCATTACTCTAGCGCAAAGGAGACAAGTTGTAGATTGGGAAGAGAGGAGTCAAAGGTTTATGTTCATCATTTCCTGTTATACTTTATGGAATATTTGGAATGAAGGTTTAATGCCTTGAGGATTCTAATGTGTTTTGTGTTTTATTTAGGAGGTGAAGATCCATGAGGGTGTGAACGCACATGGACTTACTTTTGGAGATACTTAGAAGAATATGTTAATTAGAAGATAGTTATTTTTAGAAGATAGTATTTCTAATTATTTTTGTTAAGCAAAAGCAAACACATGCTTTTCAAAGCACATCCCTCATGTATCTTCTATTCAGGAAATAATAAGAAATACCTATAAATACAAAGGCTCTGATAGAGTTGTCCATCAAAGCATGTGGGGAGAGATTGTACCCAATCTGGTCTCGTCTCTTATCTCTTTCTATCTCTGAGTACTTTTGTGTGATTGTTTTTGTATTATTCTTTGCGGTGATGTGTCTACAGGATCCCATCGTCAACAATGGTATCAGAGCCAAGGCACATCTGTGGACTTGTAAATATGGCTACTTTTAGCATGATGTAGGTCATCATCATCTTTGTCTAGACATGATCCTGCTTTTCTTGGCCATGATATCATCATCATCTTTGTCAAGGAGTTTCACACAGCATTTTTTGTCATCCGCTTGGTCTGCGTTTCCTTTCAATAGACTTTCTTCACGTGGTTTTTGAGGACCCATCATCGGAAGTCCTCTAGAGCAAAAGTTTTTGGAGCTTTCGGGAGGCTCCATGGGAATCCCCTCTGAAGAAGCCTTATAAGAGCTTACCTCTAAAGAGGTGTGAAAAAAGACCCATCTCTCTAGGAGCCAGCTATTCCAGAGGACTCGTGCTGACGTATTCTTCGCTTCAAGCTAGAGCTTCTCGTGCTGACGTATTCTTCGCTTCAAGCTAGAGCTTCTCTCGATTTACCAGAAAAGCCTGATTACTATGTCTTCTACGTGATACTCGCGCAGTTCATGTGCCTACTGGGAGCAAGCATCCAATGCCTGCCTCAGATGTTGCATAATCTCTATTTAGAAAGTGTTCTTTTCAGCCACCAAGGGCATTACACAGATAACACCCGCGTGCGTTTTATTTTCTTGAACTTAAGAAGCGCTAGGTCTTCAGAGCCTATATATACTTCATCCGTGTGGCTAATCTATATGTGGGATAATCTCGATGCAGACCACCTCTGCCCACGGGATAACCAAGACCTTCTTTCCCCCGTGACAAGGGTGCTGCCCGTAGAGAGAACAAGTTCATCATCCTCAGTTACATGGGAAAAGCGTGTCAAGGTTGATCTGCGCACATCAACGCGGAGAGAGTTTTTTTTATTCTCTTTGAAGGCTATCGAAGAGATCTTTTCCACAGAGTGGCTACAAGACACCTTTTGGGCTTCAATTCCCACCATCTTTAGATCTTGGAGTTCGCCATTTATCGTGAATGACCCCTTTTTTTTAGCATCGTTTTGAAGCATCGACTCTTGGAAATGTATTGGAAAGCAATTCAGATGAATGATGGACCATCTTCAATACCTGCACACACTTGCAAATTATTTTGAACCTCCAGATAAGTCTCTTGTCAATTTATATACATTGTTGCTTTCTTTTTGCATTATATTGCATATAAGACATGCAAGTTTTGCATCATACCTTGGATGGCTGCAAAGATCCGGGACTTATGTTCTTTTGAAAAAGTCAAGGCACAATGAAATCCTAGCCCATGGAGCTTAAACTATGTGGTTGATGTGAATAATCACTCGAAAAATGCGCCTTTCATTTGAGGCCTTCGATCATGGATCTCATCCAATGGCTAAGCTTGATTCTTGATTGAGAATACACCTTTTGTTGTATGCTCTTGGATCATAGCTTGATTGGATGGCCCAAAATGATTGGCATTTTTTCGCTCATGGATCTTTTTCTCCTCCCTTAGATTGGAGGTAAACCAAATGCCTCTCATGGCTTCCCAATAAGCATCAGCCCCAAAAGTGGCCCTTGCTTCAATCTTGGATAGATCGGATGCTCCAAGTCTTTGCAGAGCCTCAACACACTATGGGAAATAATCATTGAATTTAACCACCCCTATATTTGAACTTCAACCATCAATCTTAAGCACCTAACGACTACAATTTCATGGATTCTAGGAGCTCTAAAATACCATTAGTGGTTTAGAATGTCCATATAATCCCCAAAAATAAATTTTAATCCATAAAAATTAGAGATCCTTATAAGGCCCATCAAGAGCTCATGTGTTTCCCTAATGTCATCCAAAGATAACAAGGTTTTTTGAACTAGAACTTCAACAACAACAATAGAAGTCAGAATGTAAGGGACTTCAACAATTATTTAGAAGATCAACTACATGAGTACTCATTTCTTCCAATAATTCTAAGCCAAAAACAAGGTAATGAATACGATCATTTGTTCTACATAGATTTAAGATGTGCAAACCATGTTGCAAGAAATATTGCTCTTCTACTTGACTTGGAAAGTCCAAAGCATAGACATGAAGTACAAACAAGGGATGATACGAAGCACAATGTAGAGAAGATTTGTAATGTCAAAGCTTCCAATGCCATGACAAACATTTTGAGTAGGATTCTCTATGTAGACACTATCATTATAAACTTAATAAGTGTAGGCCAAATAGTTGGAAAAGGCTTGCAAGTTAGGTTCACCCAACATGGAGCTTTGATGGCAGATCCATGTCAAGGCTTGAAGAAGATAGCCACACACTAGTATTTCAAAATCGAATGATAATGTCTAGTATGTTGATTCAGGTGCTTCAAATCACATGACTAGTCATGCAGAATGGTTTAGTAGTTTGCAGAAAATGCCAGTTCTTGGATATGTTGAAACAGGTGATGATACATCGCATCCTATTGAGCATACAAGCAACATAGCATTGTCAATGGAGCACGCGAAGGTAAAAAATCTTGCTGATGTGCTGCATGTTCCATATATAACAAAGAATCCGATTTCTTTTGGACAAATGGTTGACTAGGGATTACAAGTTAGGTTCACTGCAAATGGATTATATGTAGAAGAGTACAATCAGGATGGACAATTGGTTTCCAAAGGAAACAAAGTGGATAGGATGTTCACCTTAAATGTGAAGATATAAGAGATGTGGCAAAAATGGATTGCACATGCAAACTTGCAAAGACTGAAATTGATGCAGTTAAAGGAGGTCGTCCATGAACTACCAAATTTCAAAGTCGCAGAAATGCAAAAGGTATGTGCAGCATGTGAATTTGGTAAACAGTCAAAAGCATCATTTCCACATGACAAGCATTTTAGTGAGAATGTACTAGAAGTAGTACATATAGTTGTTTGGGGTCCAACAAAGACCCCACCTATGGGGAGTTGCAGGTTTTATGTTACTTTCATTGATGATCATACATGCAAAGTATGGGTATATTTCATGAAAGAGAAGAGTGAGGTGTTCACTTACTTCCAGAATTTTAAAGCTATGGTGGGAAAGCAGACAAAGAAGTACATTCAGACATAAAGATCTGATGGAGGAGGTGAATACATGTCAAATGAGTTCAGCAGTTTTCTAAAAAATCATGGAATTCGGTGTCAGTTTTCATGCAGGTATACACCACAACAAAATGGCATTGCTGAATGCAAAAATAGACATATTGCAGAAATAGAAAGAGCCTTGCTGGCTGAGAAGAAATTGCCTCATTGTTATTGGGTAGAAGTTGTGCATACTGCTGTATACATCATGAACAGAACTCCGACTGCTACTGTACATTAAGGTAAACTTGAAGAGAAGTCTAGAGGTAAAAAGCCAAACTTATCACATCTAAAAGTTTTTGGTTGTATTGCATATGTACATGTCCCAGATGAATTGAGGACGAAGCTTCATCCGAAAGCAGAAAAGTGTGTCTTCATTGGATACTCCCTTGAGCAAAAGGGATATGAATGTTAAAACCCACTCACAAGATAGGTAAAGGTGAGCACAGATGTGGTATTTGATGAAATGTCAAGATTTTATGCAGATGCCAAAGAAGGACTGAGTCTTGAACCAAATGACAAAGAAAAGGTTGAAAAATCAAGTGCAAAATCTTAGGTTTTGAGTGGACCGGATGCATCACCAAACAATAGTTCCAACTCAAATGCATGGAGTGGAAGATTACGTGGAAGTGTTACTAATAGTTTTGGGATGTTAAGAGATATAACTATTGCCAAATCCAAAGCCTCTGTAGCATTTGCCAGCAAAAGGGTAATTGAAGAAACATTGGGTCAAAAAGTACCTAATGGTTTTCAATTCACTGAGGCCTTATTTGAGAATGGGCTACTCGATTTAATTGTTCCTTGTATTTTTAGTAAAGGTGTTTTGAGCAATATATCCAAGAAAGGTAAAGAAAATCTTTCTACTGGTCATAAAACATGTGCAGGTTTTGAAGATCTTGATGGGGATTCAAGCGGTTCAGAAAAGAGTCTTTATGTGGAACTTGGATATCCCTCTGTGAAGACTCTAGGAGTAAGAAGGGCACATGCAGATGAACAAGGAGAAGTGAGCCAGGACCAAGAAGATTTGGGAGGATGCGGAATTTAGCCCAATGATTGACATATGATAGTTACATGGCTCATCATTGTGCCTACATGACAAAGGTAATACAAGATGCTGAACCGTCTTGCTTTGAAGATGCAATTGGAATTACAGATCGGGAAAAAGCTATGGATGAGGAGATGGCTGCACTTTATGGAAATGATACATGGAAGCTAGTTCCATTGCCTCAAGGAAAGAAACCCAAAGGCTACAAATGGGTTTATAAGGTAAAGCATAATGCTAATGGTAGCATAAGTAGGTATAAAGCATGATTGGTAGCTAAAGGATATGCAGAGACATATGGCATTGATTATGAGGAAACATTTAGCCATGTAGCTAAAATTTCTACTGTCAGAACATTTGTTGCATTAGCTAGAACAAAAGGATGCACTTTGCATCAGATGGATGTGAAGAATGCTTTCCTACATGGTGAGTTATAGGAAGAAGTATATATGGACCAGCCACAAGGATATGAAGATTCAAACCATCCAAAATATGTTTGCACGTTGCAAAAGGCTTTGTATGGGCTGAATCAAGCCCCTCGTGCATGGCATGCAAGGATTGTTGATTACTTAACCAGCATTGGGTTTTCTATGTGTGATGCTGATCACTCACTATATGCAAGGAAGGCTAATGATGGCATCACTATTTTGGCTATTTATGTTGATGAACTGATTATAGGTGGTGATAATCAAGGAAGCATCAAAGAGGTAAAGCAATTCTTATGCAAGAATTTGACATGAAAGCTCTTGGTGTGTTGCACTATTTCTTAGGCATTGAGTGTATACATACAAAAATAGGTATATGGATGTCATAAAGGCAATATGCCTTGAATATGCTGCAAAAGTATGGTATGGCTCGTTGTAAGCCAATTTCTATGCCATTAGATCAGAATATGAAGTTGGATACTACATCAGGTGAAGCATTGGAAAATGCTACTATGTATAGGAAAATTATGGGAAATCTTATATATCTCACAATTACAAGGCCTGATCTAAGCTAAACGGTTGTACTTGAAAGTCAATTTATGCAGGTTCACAGGAAGCCACATTTGGATGCTCTGAGGCACATTCTACGTTATGTGAGTGCTACTTTGGATTATGCATTGTTTTATGAGTTTGATGTAGATTTGCAGGTTTATGGATACACTGTTGCAGACTGGGCCGGTAGCATTCCAGATATAAGATCCACTAGTCGTTTTCTATTCTCACTTGTTAGTGCAGCTATTACATGGAGCAGCAAGAAGCAACCCACTATTGCTTTGTGGAGTACAGAAGCTGAGTATAGAGGAGCTGCAATGGCAGCATGTGAGGCATCATGGCTGGAGATGTTACTTGCAGATTTAGGTGTGAAAGTGAAAAATCCTATCACTATCTATTGTGATAATCTTCGCAGCATACAATTAGCACGGAACCTTGTTTTCCATGCTAGAACAAAGCATATGGAGGTACTATCACTTCATCAGAGAGAAGGTATTAGCTGGTGATATTGATCTTGTTTATGTGAGAGCAGATGAGAAGGTTGGTGATATTTTCACCAAAGCACTTGGACCTAAGAAGTTGAAGACGTTTCATGCTTGGATTATAGGATATGGCATTGAGCTTGAGGGACAGTGTTGAGATGTCAAGCTCAACATGTGATGATCCAGGATGATACGTACCAGTTTTTTGTTTCTCTGACATGTATAGTGGTCACGCCGGTATATGTCAGGGATACTTCATCTACCGAGAGTGATGGCACATTTGTTCCTTGCCAGCTCACTCATTCGTGGACGTTAGGTTCTTCCTTATGTACTAATCTTTATATATTGCACTTGTTGTATTCTTGTTTTTAGGTCATTCTTGTACATTCCTTTTTATGTAATAAAAGAAGAAGAAGAAGATCATTCTTCCTCCCCTCAATCTATGTGTGTGCTTCTCCTTGAGAGTCAGAGTGTGTGCGATCTCTCTTCCTTATCTCCTTCCTCATGACACTTTATATATTGCACTTTTTGTATTCATATCTTTAGGTCATTCTTGTACATTCATTTTTATGTAATAGACAAAGAAGAAGAAGAAGAAGAAGAAGAAGAAGAATAAGAAGAAGAAGACGAAGAAGAAGAAGAAGAAGAAGAAGATCATAATTCCTTGCCTCAATTTGAGTGTGTGCTTCTCTTTTATTGTGAGAGCATGTGTGTGAGCTCTCTTCCTTATCTCCTTCCTTGTGACATGGTATCAGAGCTAGTGTGGATATAGAGAGCCCATGGAGAAGGCTGACGATGAAGAATACGCGAGTAGGCGTGGAGAAAGCATGATTCACAAATGAGCTCATACTCCTATAAAAATTGGCATGAAGATAGAAGAGTTTCGGAGCCATCTCGACCTCAATATCGAGCCCATAAGGTGGGGCTCACAGAAAAACCAGGCCAGTTTGCAAAATTGTAACTTGCACCCTGTTTGGCAACACTCATCTACTCCAGATCCAAAATTTCAAGCGATTCTATGTACTATTGATACAGGAAAACTATTTTATTTTTTTTTGAGATTGAACTATCACCTCATAGTGCAACAGTGTTCAAGCAGAACTGCTGCTTGTAGTGTTTTGTAGAGTTGTGAATCATAGCAGAACTGGCAAACATAGATGGAATGAGTAAGCTTATGAGCGATAAGCTGGACAAGAATAGCTTCCATACTTGGATATTCAGGATGCCAAATTTCCAAATGGGAAAAGGCTATTGGAAGTACATCAAAGGAGGGAATGAAAATGATCCACAGTTACTAGAGAGGAATCGGATTAGAGACCAGCTAAGAGCATATGTGGAATCAAGGAGCATAGAAGATAATGTATTGGCTATCTGATAGCATACAAGATAGCATGCTTTAGCAGATAGACGATGCCAAGCCTATGAAAGAGCCTTGGAACATTTTGTTCACATTGTATGAGACCAATACAAAGGCACAGAAATTGCAACTCAAGAAGGAGCTACATACATTGGAGAAAAAGAGCATCTTGGTAAGTGACTACACTCTGAAAATCAAAAGTATATGTGAGTCATTTGCATCTATTAGCATGAATGTAGATGATGATGATGATAAGGTGGAAGTGTGCCTTCATGGTTTAGGACCTCCATATAAGCAATTCAGAACTTCTACATAGAACAGGTAAAATACTCCAAATTTCACTGATCCCAAGGAAAACCTAGTTCGAAGAAGGTATTTATTATTGCAGAAAAGAATCTTGGTGATTATTCAAGCTCCCAAGGAAAAGGTAATTCTTAGTAGGTATTCACTCTCGAAGAGGAAGAGCCCGAGGTAGAGGCTTCGAAAGCGGAAGATGACGTAATAACCAAGACCAAGGTCAACAACAAAATCATATAGGAGGAAGAGGATAGTTTCAAGGCAGGGGGAGCCTAAGAGGTCAAAGAAATTTCAAAATAAATGATTCAAGTAATGACAGTAAAGGATGTTGGAGTTGTGGTAAGCCTGTACACTTTGAACGTGATTGTAAGTTGAAGAATCAAAATAACAGAAGGCACCAAAACAACTATGCATTCATGAGTGCAGATGATTTTGAGAAGTTGTTCATGGTCCAACATCATATGATGAATATGATGTCTGCTGATTCTTCAAAACCAAATAATAAGGTCTGGTATGGTGATTCAGGTGCTTCCAGAATCGTTTAGTAGTTTGCAAAAATTGCCAATTCATGGATATGTCGAAATAGGTGATGACACATTACACCCTATCAAGCATACAAGCAATATAGCACTATCTATGGAGGATGGGAAGGTAAAACACCTTGCTGATGTGATATATGTTCAAATATAACAAAGAATTTGGTTTCTGTTGGTTAAATGGCTGACCAGGGATTACAAGTCAGGTTCAATGGTGATGGCTTATATGGAGAAGAGTAGAAACACGGTTCACGATGGATTTCCAAAGGAAACAAAGTGGGTAGGATGTTCACCTTAAATGTGAAAATCCTAAAATGAATGTAGCCATGTTTTCAAAATGTGCAGGAGTTATTGCAGATATAGAGATGTGGCACAAATGGATTGGACATGCAAACTTGCAAAGGCTGTAATTGATGAAGTCAAAGGAGATTGTAGAAATAGCAAGAGCCTTGATGGTTGAGAAGAATATGCCTCGTTATTATTGGGCAAAAGTTTTGCATATGGCTGTATACATTATGAACAAAACTCCAACTACTGTTGTACATCAAGTTACACCTAAAGAGAAGTTCAGAGGTAAAAAGCCAAACTTATCACATATGAAAGTTTTTGGCTATATTGCATATGTACATGTTCTAGATGAGGTGAGGACAAAGCTTGATCCAAAAGTAGAAAAATGTGTCTTCATTGGATACTCCCTTGAGCAAAAGGGATATAAATGTTATAACCCACTCACATGACATGTGAAGGTGAGCAGGCATGTGGTATTTGATGAGATGTCAAGCTTCTATGCAGATGCCAAAGAAGGACTAAATCTTGAACCAAATGACAAAGAAAATGCTAAAAAATCAAGTGGAGAATCTTGAGCTCTGAGCGGACAGGATTCATCACCAAGCAATAGTTCCAAATCAAATCCATGGAATGGAAGATTGCCTAAAATTTCAGTCCACCAAATTCATCAAATACATCCAAGAAGGGTAAAGAGAAGCTTTCTCGTGGTAGTAAAACATGTGCAGGTTTTGAAGACATTGATGGAGATTCATGCGGTTTAGAAAACACTCTTGATGAGGAACTTGGATTGTCCTCTATGAAGAATCCAAGAGTAATAAAGGCACATGGCCTCAATCCTACTTGACAATATGCTCCACATTATATGGGCCCTCCACAAGTTCCGTAGGGAGAATTCAAACTTGGTGCAAAAACCAAGAAGAGTTTCCTTATAATTTAGAGTCACATTATATTTTTGGTAGGATGGTGAGAGAACCCTCCAATAGGATTGGGCATGCTTGCAATTAAGAAGCAGATGGGGGACACTTCCAAAGTGCCACAAAAGTTGCATACA
Organism: Ceratopteris richardii; assembly: GCA_020310875.1. Taxonomy (NCBI): domain Eukaryota; kingdom Viridiplantae; phylum Streptophyta; class Polypodiopsida; order Polypodiales; family Pteridaceae; genus Ceratopteris; species Ceratopteris richardii. The sequence goes on along the minus strand of CM035418.1, from coordinate 128,624,001 downwards.
CTGTCATTTACTTTGAGCTTCCTGCCTTTTTGCCCACACCAAACTGCATTGTGCAGTATAAGCCACAACAGATAAGAATGTTTGATGTTCGTGGGCAAATTCCATATATAGAGAAATATGTGAGCCCATTCTTTAGATTTCCAGTAGACTTTACATTTATCATTAAGCTTGGGAAGAATCATGATGATGGAGCCTCTTTTATTCCGCAATCTCTTCAACATGTCCTAAGCAACTTCAGACAGCTTGGGGGGACCCTTCAGGTTGTAGACAGCAGCTCTTTCAGACACCATCTTTCTGTGCTTCATCAATACCTCTACACAACCAAAGGAGCAATTAGCCTCTTGAATTCACAAGTGATCCCACCATTAACATTGAGATCCTTCCAGCACTTGAAGCCCGTGTTGCAACACTTATGTTCCTTGATGCCAAGGTGACCATTGTGCTAAAGAGAGAACTAGCTAGTCCATATACTCTACTGAAGAAAAAAACAAAATGGTGAAAGTGTTTACAATTGGGGCTATAAGCTTTCTTGGCTTCCATCTAAGTGTGCCAGAACCTCCATCATAGGGTAGATTCCACTAGGAAGTAGATGTAAGGGGAGATGATTATATCCCAAAGAAATTGGTTCCTCCAAGCTCTGTACTCAGCAAGAGAAAAGTTATGATTGTTCCTTTTAGTTAACAAAGCCCAAAAATCATCAGAATCAATTACTTGCACATTTAGCTGCAAGATTATTAGACATTTGTATAGGACATAATATACCCAGCCCTCCTTCCCTTTTAGGCAGGCAGGAGACTTTCCAAGCAAACTTTGGCATTTTGTTATGAGTTAAACTATCACCCCAGAGGAACCTTCTCGCCAAGCAAATAACCTGATTTAGCTTTTTTTTATTAGGAACCCAACAAGACAGAAAGTGAACCAAGTAGGTAAGATATAGTGGTTGAGAACAAAAACCCTATGAGAAAGAGAAGATTGATATGCAAACCAAGACAATACTTTTGTCCTAAATTTTTGCATGACCTAATCCCATCTCTCGCTAAGAGTGACGTGAAAACCCATAGGTATGCCAAGAAGCCTAAAGATTTCTCCATCTTTAATGACATCACAGCCAAGATCTCTGATGCAAACAGGCACAAGATTGTTAGAAGATTTGAAAGCTATTTTTATATGGTTAATATGAGAGCCACTTGCAAGACAAAAAGTGTTCAGGTAGTCCAATATGCTTTTGGCAACATTCTCATCAGCTTTGACTAAGATTTTAGTATCATCAACAAATGCTTTGGAGACAAAGTTGTTTTTCACTGCCAGGCATGGAAATGCCTTGAAGCTTTTTATCATCAAGCGCATCTTTTATAAGCCATCCCAAAGCATCACTAGCAATACCAATGAGGAGCGGGGCAAGGGGGCAACCCTACTTGATGGATCTTCTAAGTCTAAAGTGGGGAGAAAGGTTGCCATTGATAGCTATTCTCAAGTGGGAATTTCCAAAGAGAGTGATAACAACTTTATTAAACCTTTAACCAGCACCTATATCATGGAGAGATTGGAGAACAAAGTTCCATTCTATCCTATCATAAGCGTTATCAAAGTCAATCTTGAAGAAGTTAAAAGGTTGGTTTCCCTCATTAGCAGAGTCGATTCCTTCCTAGATGGAAATAATGGCATCAATATACCTACCTTGAATGAAGCCCTTCTGCCCACGGAGGATAATGTCCTTCATAAGGGGTTCACTCTCCTAGCAAGGGAAGAAGCAAAGATCTTATAGATACTAGTTAAACAGGTGATAGGCCTCCAATTATTCAAATCCTCTTTGTGACCTTTTTTTATGAATCAACTTTATCACCCTAGTGTTAATTTCAATGGGGAGAGTACCTCTACTAACAAATTCTTTCCATATCAACAGAATAAAGGGATTCAGGAAATCTCTTAAAGCAATGAAAAACTCGTTAGGAAGACCATCAATACTAGGAATCTTGTAGGGTTTCAATTTACCTATGGTTTCTTTAATCTCATCGGCAGTGAGGGGCAAGTCCAGCATGGTAGCTAATCCAAGAGGAATAGTTTTTTTCCTTTTAAGAGCAATGTGGGCCTTGACTTTGCGGATATCCTACCCCCACTTGGGAGTACTAGAGAAAAGATCAATAAAGAAGTTGGTAGCCTCCTACAAGTTCTCCTCAACAGTGATAGTAAAACCACCAGGCTTTTTAATCAACATAGGAACAAAATCCTTATTCTTCTTCTTTTTCAACAAAGAGAGTATACTTTTAGTAGGTCTGTCAAGTTCCTTGCTCAAAATTCTCTTGAAGAGGATAGGATATTGCTAGATTCAATGTACTCTTCAAATCGCAGTCTCTCCTAAAGGGGTAAAATCAAATTCATTTTATTAGGACTTTGAGAGGAACACAAGAGATCTATTTCCTTGACAATGTCAAGCCTTCTTTTGGCTTGAATGTCTCTTTTGAGCCTTTTGTAGTGCAAGAAGAGAGAATGAATATTCCTAACAGCCTTGGCCAAAGCCACAGAGGGGCTGTGAAATCTATGGAAATAGTGGGAGATAATGGCTTTAGACTTATCAAGCACACATGAGATTTTAGGAAGAGAATAATCCAAATGGGTCCGCCCTAATCTAGAATTAGGCGAGTTGTGCTTAAGGGAGACTCTAAGGGGAAAGTGGTCCGAAATGCAAAGGGATTGATCAACCTCAATCCTAGATTCACAAAAATGCTGAAAAGAACGCAGATTGATGTAAACACGATCAAGCCTAGTAGCACAGAAGTTTTGGTTTTTATGCTTATTATTCCAAGTGAACCTGGATTGCATGGAAATGTCAAGCAGGTCATGGGTTGTGGTCAATCTCATCCAAGAATTCCATTCTTGGCTAGAAATAGTGCTACCTTTTTTTATCATGCCTATCCTTGATGTTAGTGACCATATTGAAGTCCGCCATGATATATAAAGGCCCATCCAAGTTACTAATCTCATCCTAGCACCTAGACCTCTAGGAGGGGCAGTTCGAACCATACAGACTTATAATAGTACACTCATAGGGTTTTCCCAAAGACACCCCTGACCACTCATTCAATTGCCTAGCCAACGTATCGGTTATAGTATGACTGACAGAGTTGACCACCCTAATAGCAGCCCCACCCCTACCATGAGGATGATCATTGAAGTGCTAGACATGCTTATTTGAAACACTATTCAAATGTAAGGTAATTTTGATCCAACAAGCTTAATTTCTTGAATATAGATAACATCAAGAACTAAGGATTGATCATGCATCCACTTAAAGAGACATTTAGCTCTAACAAGGTCCGTGAGACCTTTGATGCTGTAACATATGAATCTTAGACTATTCATTGTAAAACAATTTAAAATGCAAATAACAATTTTAAACAATAAGGTAAATTCCTAATGTTTTTATTCAACTTTTTCAAAGATACCAAATTCCTCAATATATCTTTCCGTTTAGGTTTCAAAAGGTTATCCTTCCTTGTGGCACAAGATACCTTCTAGCATGAAGGGGCACAATTTTACTTCTGGCTACTATCTTCTTCATTTGAGGCATTACCATTTATCTGGAGCAAGTTCATCTCGGTGTCATCCATGTGAGTGAGCTCAAGTATGAAACTGTGATCATCACCATACAATGGATAGTTAGTATGTGAAGGAGAAGGCTTATTAGATAGACCACTTTTCCAAGACAAAAATTGGGGAGGTTTCTTCCTATTAGTGACTATTGTCAATCCCTCTTTCAAGCCCATGTCCTCTGGCTCTATCGTGTGGCTATCTTGCTTCTCAATATCACTATGCTTAGCACTTACTTGACCTGCTAGACTTTAAGAAAAATTCATGCTTTCCAAACCTATGCTCTTCTCATCGAGGGTGAGTAATTTCTTCCAAGAGCACATGTAAGGCATTTATCCATCTTTTATCTTTCTTCTTACCCAGCTTACCTAGAGTTTTTTTGTGGAAACCCCTGCTCGTTTAGGGATGAGATGATCATCCACATTTTTTAGAATCTATAGCCAAAGCTTCCTCTTTGATCAAAGGACAATCCCTCACCCAATGACCCTCTCTATCACACTTAAAACAAGCAGTAGGTAGGTTCCTATATAAAACTTTTTGTTCATGTAAACACATGCCTTCAGAATTGTTTATTTTGAGAGATGTTTTGATCGATTTATTAATATCAGTTGCAACTAGCACTTGAGGGTCCCACTTGGGATTAATGGTGCCCCTTGGTCTGTGGCCCAAAACTTTACCTAGCAGAGAACATAAGACCTCTATCCATAGATAAAATTTGACTAACAAATCTCGAAGTTTGATCAAACCGAGACCTTGGAGGGTTTAGGAGCCCGAGGGTTAAATCTTGAATACCATTTGAAGAATGAAACAGAGGTAGGTCTAATATACATTGCCCCTGAGTGATTACCCTAAGAGCACTATTTGATTCAACAAAAAAAGAAAAAATTTATGTTTGGTAAATATTGAATTTGGCACACAAATAAACCCGAGGATTCCTAGTTTGCCTTGATCCACTATTTTAGAATATCCAATGGCGGTCTAGGTCCATGACACAAGGCAATGAATACTTTCTTAGATAGTTGAGACTGCCAATAAAGGAATGATATTTTATCAATAATTAGAGTTGTATCGACATTCGTACAAGCTCTCTAATTCAAGTCCTTAAGGAAACACTCAGGTGTAATAGGAATAGGCAACTTACCTTTGTTAGCCATGACACTTGAACGTGGCAAGAATTCCCCCAACTACGTCTCTTTCCCCATGGTGAAGACTTCCACAAAAGATTTGGGCTGGCGGAGCTCAGTCTTGACTTCATCATGTCACTAGAGAAATAAAGACTTACTTGTTTGATACATCCAGTCATATGGACGAGCTTTTCGAGTCCCCCCTTCTCTCGATGCTTAGTAGAAGCAAGAGCCGTGATCTTACCTTGATTGTCTAGACCTACCGCTTCAATTTCATTGACACCTCCCCCCACAGGGACATTATCACTCTCCCTCCCCCCATAAGGGACAGCTACTAACTTTCCCTCTCTTAGAGCACAACAAAAATAATGCCACTGTTGTAATAGAACTGAATAATGTTGAGATTGCGTGAAGCTTGCATGAAAGAGGCACTAAACTGTGCCAAGAGCACTAACCCTAACCCTCGCATCACCGGGTTGCAAAGGGTTTTGAGCAAGAACATGGTGTTGATTTTGATGAAATCTTCTCTCGAGTGGCTACGATTACTACACTGTGTATGTTTCTTGGATTTGTTTCAATGGAGGACTTAGAGCTAGGCCAAATGGATATGAAATTGCTTTCTTGCATCGAGATCTTAGAGATGAGATCAATATGGAAGAACCTGAGGGTATGTAGTTCGAAGAAAAGAAACTCTTGTTTGTAAGTCAAAGAAGAGCTTATATGGACTTAAACAATCCCCTAGACAATGGTACCAAAGGTTTGATGCTTTTATGAATTCTCAAGGCTATTCTTGAAGTAATGAGGATCATTGTCTCTATACAAAGAGATGCTTAGATGGTAAGTTGATATGCTTGATACTTTATGTCGATGACATGTTGATTGTTGGGAGGTCCTATTATGAGTTTTCAATTCTCAAAAAAAAATTTAGTCATATATTTGATATGAGGGATTTGGGGAATGCCAAACATATTCTTGGCATGCACATTACTTGTGATAGGAGAGAAAAATGCATATGTTTGTCTCAAAGTGAGTACATATTTAGAGTACTTGATAGGTTCAACATGCAAGGTTGAAGGTAATTTACCCACATATGTGAAATTGAGTAAGGATGATTGCCCAGAAATAGATGAAAGAAAGGAGTTCATGACCAGAATTCCTTATCAGTATAATGTTGGTAGTCTCATGTATGATATGGTAGCTATGGGACTAGACATTGCATTTGCAGTAAGAATTCTGAGTAGATATATATCTTATCCTATAAACAAGTAGATATATATCTATGCTTAGGTAGAGGGAAAGCAACCATGAATGGTTAAAAAAATTTTGATTAAGCTCGTTGTGTAGACAATCATAAGTGTACATAAGGGTACATTTTTCATTTTGGTGGAGGCGCTATCTCTTGGAGATCTTGTCTTCAAGAATGTGTAAGTGTTTCCACCACAGAAGAAGAGTATGTTGCATCAAGTGAGGCATGTAAGGAATCATTGTGGCTTTCTCATGTTGCTTGTGATATGGGTCTACCTCTGCATGTACCTCCTTTGCTTAGTGATAGTCAAAGTTCCATTGTATTGGCTAAGAATTTGATCTATCATGAAAAGACCAAGCAGGTTGAGGTGTGGTATCACTGCATTAGAGATTGCTTAGCCACTAAGAGCATTATTCTTGAGAAGGTGCATACTCGAGATAATGTTGTAGATGCTTTGACTAAAGCTCTACCACATGGTAGCTTGTCACACCATTATCATCAGATGGGGGTAACATGATTCATGATCTTACACAACTACTTCTATTCTACATAACATGACCATTAGGTGGGAGGTATAGTTTGTATACTTACACTCATGTATTGTTTATCATTCTTTATTTTTCTTCAATAGTCGCATTGGCCATATTGGACTTTAGTGGGAGATCGTTATCGTTAGTGTCCATGTGAAAGGCCAAATGGCCACTGAACACTTTTGTATATGTTCTTTACTAAAACATATAGTGGCCTAGCCAGCCATAAACTATAATTTTAACCGCATTTGTTTGATCTAAGAAATATATGTTCATGCTCTGTGTACTGTGTGTTCTCTATGTATTTTGCACCCCCTATTACATGTAGTATTCTGTGTGGCATCGGAGTTCCAGTTTCTATTGCAAGGGTTTCATTGAAGAGGTCTCAAGAAGGGGAGTACACCATCAAGCATCGCAACAGAAATACTTCATTAAAGAGAGATACAAAAGAGGCTCATTACCCTTCCATCATATTTGTGAGCGATCCATCTAGTTTTTTAGTAATTGTCATAAAAAACAAATACCTTCCTTTGTCTAAGGACGAGTTATATTTCTGTGATTTCTAATTGTTCTACTTAAAATGTATAGAGACTCGTCAATAGACCCAATTATCATGGTATCAGCAAGCAATACCCACGGTGGTAACAATAAGTACAGATATGGCATAAATTTAATGGTTCTTTCGAATGCTAGAATAAATACGTATGCTAGAATAAATACGTGCTGAAAAGGTTTTTTCTCGTTTCAACAATGATTCTCCTGAATCTATAACAATATCTCATATATATATATATATATATATATATATATATATATATATATATATATATATATATATATATATATATATATATATATATTTATTTATTTATTTATTTATGTACATCCGTGACAGAATTGAGATAACCATTTAAACATTTTACATGACCTTTTTTCTGGGATGGAAGAAACGAAGATAACCCGTACTAAGGAAAGAAAGAGAGAAATCTCGAAATTAAATCTAGTTTGTGCGTGTTACCCTAATCCAAAGAACAGCGATTTATACGTCCATGTGTTGGAAAATACAGCGGCCGATTATAGAACTCGAACTAGTTTCAACAATGACGCGCTAATTTTTTAAATGTATCTTTTTTTTAATATAAAGGAAGTTCGGCATTAGCCTACTCTCCCGGACTTGAATTAAATAAAGAAAAGTACAAGAGAAGGGGACTAGTGCCCACGGGACCCCCCAAATCCCACAAAGCAGGGGAAGCTTTTACAGAGCTTAGATGACATTACAAAGAAGGTTAATTACCCTCTCATCACCCTCATGTGGGGCCCACTTGGGTTTAAGCTTGTTATCGATCAAAAGGAGTACTTGATGATGCCCAAGGGGGGGGATTTTTTACAGTTGACAATCTTTTTGCCAAGGAGGAACAATGATTTCTCAATTGACCACTCCTTGGGGGAGTCACCGAAGTTGAAAGCACATCTTTCCCGCCAGATTTTCCATAGGACCTCCCCTCTTATGGCGTTCCAGAGAGTCGTGGAGCAGCCGATCGCTTCTCCCAGCAGGGCTTGCTGCCAACTGAGAAGTTTTTGAAGTCTAATTCTCTTTCCAACCACCTGCCAGAGTCTGTTGGAGTTGGGGCATGTAAAGAAGATGTGTGAAACATCTTCGATAGACGGATAGCAGCGTTTGCACCAGGGAGGGATCCCACAAATTTTGCTAGCCTTAAGGTTGGTCCAGATTCCATGATGAAGAATTTGCCATAAGAGGACAGACTTTTTGATTTCTATGAGGGGGTGCCAGATAGCCATGAACTTCATGTCCCACCGAAGCCGCGTCCATGACAGTCACCACTTTTTGTTGAGGTTAACCTGATAGTCGATCGTTTCTTTGATGTTCGGGATTTTTGATAGGCTATTCCCATTGTGCCATTTGAGACCAAGCGAGCTCGACATGTCGTGTCCCATGAGAAGGCGAACTTTGTGTCGGTCCCAGGCGAGACATCTGCTTTGCAAAGTGTTCCATTCTTCATGCGAAATGTTGATGCTAGGGTCCATATCCTCAAAGTTGATCCAGCGGTTGGTGTCTTGTTTCCAGAGATGTTTCCATTTTTTGAAGCCTTTGTTCCATAGCTTCTTGGCATTTTGAATGTTCCAAGATTCCACACTCCGGATGCCATGGATCGGAAACCAGATAGAGTCGTTTTGTCTGATATCGGAAGCCCACTTCCAGTCTTCACTTATTCTTGTGAAGCGTTTGACTTTATTCCAACTCTTCCAAAGGGAGCACACCAGATTAGAGCCTTTCGGGAAGACGGGGATCGGGGAAAACAGCAAGGTCAAGATGTCAAGATTCTTCCAATTTGGGAAACCCATGAGCGCCAACTCATTGTTGTTTTTGAAGATCAACTTGGCCCATGAGGCCTCCCCGTTGCACCAAGCCTTAATCATCCATTTGGCTGACAGTTTGTTAGCCATGCACCCAATGTCCAAGATACCAAGTCCCCCACTATCTCTATGGCTGGTGCAGATGGACCATTTGACTTTAGGCACCCCCCTCCTATTGTGGTCGCCCGTCCAAAGGAAGTTTCTACAAATACTATCCAGTTTGGACAGATCTTGCTCTTTCGGTCTCCAACAAGAAAGGAAATAAATGGTAGATGATAAGAGGAATGTGTTGATAACCATAGCACGACCAGCAAGATTGATTTGCATACCTCTCCAATAGTTAAGCTTGTTTTCGAGTTTGGCAAGCACCCAGTTCCACCGTTGTTCCATAGAGACGCCAAACCCCAAGGGAATCCCAAGAAGCCGAAAAATTTGGCCCTGCGGAATGATTTGACAGCCCGGATCAATGAGACACTAGCTCTAAAGGCGGTCTTAGAGTGGTTGATTATGGATCCAGAGGCTTCACAAAAAGTAGCAAGACACTTCTAGAACGTCTCCAGGCTGGTACTATCATTGTGAACAAAAGCGTTCATATCATCGGCAAAAAGTCTCATGGTGATCTGACTATGGTCATGTGGCAAACAAAGGCCTTTAATGTTACCAGCTTCCACCTGATGCTCCACCAGCCTGCTAAGCCCTTCCGTGGCAATGGCAAAGAGAAGGGGAGCCAATGGGTGCCCTTGTCTGATAGATCTTCTAAGTTTGATCACCTTTGAAAGTTTTCCATTAATGTTAATTTGGGTCGATGCGTGTCCGAGAAGGGTCGCGATCATCTTGGTGAATTTCTGACTACATCCAAGATCTTGTAGCGACTGTAGAATATAGTCCTATTCTAGCCTGTCGTAGGCTTTATCAAAGTCGATCTTGAGGAATACTACTTCTTGTTTAGACTCATTTGCAAATTCAAGACCTTCCCAGATATCTATAATGGTTTCCAAAATTGACCTGCCTTTGATGAAACCTTTTTGTTCCTCGCTTAACCATGCTCTCAAGTGGCAAGAGATTCTGTTGGCAATGACTTTGGCGATGATCTTGTATCCTGTTTGGAGCATTGTAATGGGACGCCAGTTCTCTATTCTGTTCTTTTCCCCTTTTTTGTGTACTAATTTGATAATGCCATTGTTGAGACAAGAAGGAAGCGCTCCAAACTTGAGTGCCTCTTGCCAAACCAAACGAAGAGGGGTGGCAACCACCAACTTGAAGGATTTAAAGAACTCATTAGTGAGCCCGTCGGGTCCCGGGCTTTTACCTGAAGGGAGGGCATCAATGACCTCAATGATTTCGGCTTCAGAGATAGAGGCATGAAGCAGAGAGTGAAGGTTGAGTGGTATCCTGCGGGGGGAAACCCTAGATATGGCTGCCATACAGTCCCTTCTATGGTGGGAGAGGGGGTTTGAGGTCCCCAGGAGTCTCGTGAAGTGCCCTTCAATGATCCCAAAATTATCTTCTTCCGTATTGCATACATTGCCATTTGCATCTAGCAATAAGGGGATCGATTCTCTGTTGTGTTTCCTTTTGAGGATACGGCACATCTCTTTGGTGGGTTTGTCGGCTTTGCCAGCCCACCACTCCTTGAAGAAAATTTGCAAATTTTTCCTTTGTATCTCTTCCTCGTATCTCAGCAGCGCTCTAATTTTTTGAAGTCCTTTCTGGGCTTGATATTTTCCTTTGTTCACTTCCTCCTCGAGCCGCCAGAGTCTATGATATAGAGCTTCTCTATGAGCCCACCGCACAGTCTCTAGCATCTTCCTGGATCTAATCATGATTTGTCGTGACTTATCGACCGCACTTCTCCAACACTTGGCTGGGGACAAGCCAGAGGCGAATGCCTCCTTCCACACATCAGAAATTTCTTGATGGACGCAGGGGAGAGAGAAGGAGGGCACATTGGCATGGAACCAAGGAGCCTTATGGATCTTGGTGGGGGGTTGAAAAGTGATGACGATCGGGTAGTGATCAGAGATGGTGAGGTCGGTGCGTTGCGAGAGGGAAGGGTGGCCCCACTGATGAGTAAAACTCTGAGAAATGTAGCATCTATCAAGTCTAGCTTTCCTCAGGTCCTCGCCTGCTTGGAGATTTGACCAAGAAAAGCCATTCGAGTCTTTGAATTCGACCAAATCCAAGTGTAGTTTAGTTTTGTCCCACGTTTCTTTCTCCCGACTATCAATGACCCTACCCTTGCCCATCCATCTGTCCATAGGGTCCTCTACCATGTTGAAGTCACCACAAATAAGCACGTTGTGGGGGAGCGAGTCCAAGGAGGCCCAAGTGTTAAGTCTCTCTAACTCCCCATTAGGGGCATACAAAGAAACTAAAGTAAAACAAAAAGGAGCACCGAAAGAAACAGCAATCCATCGATGGCATTCATCTTCAATGGAGTTCTCAAGCTTTTCAAACCAGAGTTGATTAATACCGATTACCGTTCCACCGGACCCCCGCTGATGTGCCGTTGAAATCCAAACATGGGTCGAGGAGACATGTCTAAGCCGTTTCTGGAGGTCTTCTCCGTCAATTTTAATCTCTTGAATACATATAAAATCTAGGTTTAGGCTAATGTCGCGAAGCCATTGACCAATGATGATCGCTCTTGAGGGGTCGGTTAGCCCTCTAGCATTTAACGAGATGATGATCATTGTCGTAGTGAGCCCTCTTTGCGGGAGGGAGCTTTTTCCTTTCTTTTCTTGGATTCATCTTTCTTTTTCGCTCGGATCGGATCTCGAGTTAGCAATAGGTTCTTGTGGGGGCTTTGCCACGGTAACTCCATAGGTTGTTTTCCTTTGCGGGATGCCTCCTGCTGGGAAGAACTGGGCACCGTTTTCAGCTCCGTTTCCGGAATAGTCGATCCGATGAATAAATAACACCGTTCATATCAACATCAGCGTATCTTGAGCGTCTATCTCTTGAATAAATAACACCGTTCATATCAACATCAGCGTCCGTCTGGACAAAATGTGCACGATTTTCTTCGATGCATAATACATACGTATATTGAATACTATTTTCCATACGTATGTTTGAAACTACTTAGCAGTTGAAGCCGCAAATGGATATGAAGTGGCTCCATGCAACCCGGATATTGGTTTTATTTTCCAAGGACGTTTTTGAGAGTCAACACAAAGGTGGAGATGTTTCACCTCACACGAAGGTATCCAAAATGGGGAAAGTTTGCATTGTAAATATACCAATTCCTTCAGTGATATTTTGGATACATCAGAAGGTCTAGAAAATCTGCTTTCTCATGATCAAGCACGGTTTTGGCCGATGGAGGAACCATTTCTGTGTGGTTCACAAGTTTCTCAAGAAAAACAATGACTCAATTTTTATCCATAGAAGAACAACTTTAGGAAAGCCACTGTAGGAAAAAATTGCAGAAGTTTGAAACATAGTTTGTCCTTGATTTCGAGAACTAAGTCTCTAGGGGGGAGGGTAACCTAGACTATGCTTTTGTACTCCTTTTACTCAAGGGAAGTCCTTAGGGAAGTATACCATGTAGCATGACTCTCCACATATCACACGAAAGACACAGAGGACACAAGAAAGACACAAAGATGGATTAGGAGTACAAAAATGAAAAAAAATAGCCCACTTTGATACGATTGCAAATAGCCACTCGGATAATATTACAGTGGCCCCTAGCCATTTCAGAGCATAAAATTTGACTACTCGACACAAGGAAGGTATACTAAATAATATTTGACTTTTGCAAATAACTTCAGAAAATACGACACACTCTAGTTTACAAGGGCTATCCTAGAGTACCCAATCTCACTCTCATGTCAATTGCCACGCAACTTCGAGGCCCTCACTCTGTATCCACCACAGAGAGGCCTCTTTCACAGTCGAAAAAGTTCCACTAATGAGTAGAGAGTAACCAGAGAGTAGCACTATAGAAACATAATTAAGAATATGCTCGATAGAACTGCAATACCATAAAAATACCAAAATTGAAAAGAAGCTATAGTCAAGTTTTGAGGATTGTGTGTGTATCTCTTAGCTTCATATATCTCTCTATATCCATCATGATCCCAAAACAAGAGCAAACTAGGTATAGATCTGCGGGCCAAAAGAGTGGCCTCTATCGATTCCAATCATTTTCTCCACCTTCAATGCTTCCTGCACGCATGTCAATCATACTGATAAAAGTGTTCGAAGATTTAACTATTTTTGGAGCTCTATTTTAACTTGGATATTGACAACCAACTGAATAAAAACGGACTTCATGACTTCATGAGAAAAATCCAACCTTGAATGTGAGCATTTTCTTTACAATGAGTTCCGTGTGCTTTGAGAGTAAAGACAAATCCAAAAGACAAAATCCTTAGTGGGCATGAATCCAATGAATTTTCTCCATGAGTTATCTAGGTGAAGAGTCATCTAAGCTATTCAAACCTATGTATTTCTTCATGTACTCATAGGCGCTCAAAATATAGAGGTGCTTGTGGATGCGATGGAAGTCTCTCATGTACCCCATTGGGGTTCAAATCCCAGTGCCTACATTTCTTAGATTCCAAGACAAACCTAAAACACTGAGTTTTGGTAGACAAAATCTGCCTTGCTATCAAATTTCGACACACGTTGAGTGAATTTTAGCAAATACTTTTGAACATAGTATTCGTTGTAATCTACAAGAGCTAAGTCTACTTGGGAAATTCTCTATTTGTGATTAATAGGGAATTTCCCTTTGGTATGATTGACAGACAATTCAGATGAATTTTCTTTAAAAGAATTCAGGGATGGGTTATACTAGACAAATTCACTTGATTAGCCCATTCCTTGAGGACACATTACACTCTATATGGTGTATGGGCGAATTTGAAGTGATGAAAACACAAGAGGACAATTAATCATGCTTAGGAGGGTGAATTTTATCCAAGATCGATTCTCTAGGCAGGTGAAAGATGTTGAAGAGGATGAAAATGTGGGTGCTCTACACCCTTATTACTTTGTTGAAATTCTTCCACATTAATAAAGTGCCAAAAGCACCTTGGATGGCATGGCATTCTCTCATTCATGCTTCCCTAGTTCAATTCTCATCCTCAATAGTTCAAGTGTATGCAAGATGGATTCTGAATTTAACTCTGTCTTTTGTTTTGGCGATCATTGTGGTACTCCGAAAACGACACAAACTTCTCCTCATGGTGAATGTTGCTTTTTTAGTGCTTTGAACTCCCTTCATAGTTTCTCAAAAGGGCCCAAGTTTGTTGCATAGTCTTGTTCAATACCTACTTCAAACTATACTCTAGCTTCTTCTATGTGAGAAGAAGCTACAACAAAGTTGTTGTGTGTCACGTCAAGTTCAAGAGACTTCTTAAGCTTCTATTGGGATGATCTAGAAAGAGCTTTCTCTATCCATTTCTTCACTATAAAATCACTTGCAACAGGTGAGAGTCGAGAGAAAAGTGCTTTAGTCCTAGTATGAAATTCATGGAAAGATTCACCTTGTCTTAGCTTCAAGTTTTTTAGTTTTTCTAGAGCTCTCTCTAAAGGATTGCTTGGCCCAAACGTATGTGAGAATGCTATCTTTAGTGCTTCCCAAGTGGCAAAATGCCTATCTGCATACTAGTTGAACCAATTGTCTACAAGTCCTTCTAATGTAGAAGAAGATAGCACCAACATTGCATCTTTTTAATTTTAGAGTCCTAAATAATGAGATAAAAAGATGAATCTCCTCACATGAAAATGTGCATCTTCATAAGGCGATCCCTTAAAAATATGGAATTTAATATTCAATCGAGAGAGAAAATTTGAAAGTTCTTCCACAAGTGCTTGAGTATCCTCATATGTATCTTAAGCAAAATCTAATGTCTTCCTAAATTTCTCTTTTGAGAGTGGTGTAGGGTTCAATTCAACAATCAAATTCAAAGGAAGAGGAGTGTCTACTAGACCTTGGACTTGGCTAGAAGAAGGTTAAGCTTACTCCTTGGAGCTCTTAGGTGCACGTTCATTTCTTTATCAACTTTGGTATAGGTCATGTACTCTTCCAAATAAGACTCGTATCTCAAGAAAAACACGACAATGAACAACATCTCTTTCTTGCACTATATACATATACCTTATAGAGTATATGCAAGGGTTCCAGTGTGCATCAAACTCTAGAGTGGGTAACCAAACCTATGGCTCTAGTACTCCTTCTATTGAACGAGGGTTCTTCCTTAGGGAAGTATACCTTGTAGCATGATTGTGCATGTATCACACGAAAGACACAGAGGACCCAAGAAAGACATAGAGGATGCAAGAAAGACAAATAGGTGGATTATGAGTATGAAAATGAGAAAAAATAGCCCATTTTGATACGACTGCAACTAGCACTTTAGATTAAAAAAACAATGGCTAGCCATTCTAGAGCATGAAATTTGACTAATCGACACAAGGAAGGTATACAAAATAATATTTGACTTCTCCAAGTAACTTCAAGAAATATAGCAAGCTCCTGTTTACAAGGGCTACCCAAAGCACCCAATCTCATTTTCATGCCAACTCCCACCCAACTTTGAAGCCCTCACTCTGTATCCACCATCAAGAGACTTCTGTGACAATGGACAAAGTTGCACCAATGAACAAAGAGTAACCAAGGAGTAGCACTATAGAAACACATTCAAGAACATGCTTGACACACACACAATAACACAAAAAGACCAAAATCGACAAGAACCTAGAGTCAAGAAGCTGCCGGAGGTGAGACAAGAGTAATCGTGTTTGACAAATTTGATGAGTCCCTAGAGTTAAACATGAGGATTACTTCATGCAGAGTCTGAATTCTTTATAAACGGATTTTGAATTGAGTGTCACATGACTTAGGACAAATTCTCTATTGGAGGCGAAATTTTCTGTGGGACGATTTTGCTCTATTGCAAGAAGAATTTGGATTCATGACTTGCGAAACAATCTTGTCCTTGGAAACATTTTCTCTAGCGCATTCTCTAGCCTATGTGGGTAGCGCAAGGCAAATTCCTGTAGGAAAGATGTATATTGAAAGCCATCTATTCCTTGATGTACTCAGAGGATCAGAAAATGTGGAGGCGCCTACATTACTTAGATTCCAAGACAAACCTGGAGGAAGTCTGTCTCCATCCACCCAAATTCCATAGCAAGGCAAAACTCGTCCATAGATTGTACCCTACAAGAGCGAATTCTACACGGCGAATTCTCTGTTTATGGTTGATAAACAATTTTCCTTTCCTGTGACTGATAGACAATTCAGACAAAATTTGAAATGCTAGGAGGAGGATTTAGCATGCTTTGGAGGGCGAATTTTCTTCAAGGCGGATTCTCCGGGCGGGCCAAAGATGGTGAAGACAACGGAAACATGATTGCTCTTCACCCTTATTACTTTTTTGAGATGCTTTCACCATTCATAAACAGAGAATTCGCCTACCTAGTTCGATTCTCGCTATCGAAATTTC
Organism: Ceratopteris richardii; assembly: GCA_020310875.1. Lineage (NCBI taxonomy): Eukaryota > Viridiplantae > Streptophyta > Polypodiopsida > Polypodiales > Pteridaceae > Ceratopteris > Ceratopteris richardii. The sequence continues at coordinate 128,607,674 of CM035418.1, read as the reverse complement.
AGGTGTATGCAAGACGAATTGTGAATTTAACTCTATCTTTTGCTTTGGTAGATAAAAGGTGGAGCCGAATTTGGCGGACGCTTGAGGCCAATTATGCTCTAAGGCGAATTTCATAAGGACTAAATTCCTTCAGAGAGAGGAAGGAGGAACTACCTTGAGCAAAATTGGAAAATGCTGTATCGATTGATGAAGGCGAGTAACGAATGCGAAAAGAATGCATTCGTTTTGCTTTGGCAAGACGAATGCAAAGAAGATAAATTTGCCACTGCAATTATTATAGAGGACGAAGAACGAATTAGCTACTGAATGCAAGGACAAATTCTGAAGCTAATGGAGGACGATTTTTGGAGGGACGATTTCCTTAGGTAAATTCTAGAAGACGAATTCCTGAGACAAATTTTGGGGGATGCGGGTGAGTTTCAAGGACGAGCTCTTCTGCTGGACTACAGAGTCCAATGGGTACGTGCGTAAAAAATTGAAATGTTTGATAGCATAGCTCAGTTGTAAACAAAAAAAAAAAAAAACGTACAATTATATTGTTTACTATATTTTGCTTAAACCCCTTGACGGCACTATGCGTAACGAATATTGGCATATGTGAGTTTAAATGTGTATGTGTGCCTGTGTGTGCATGAGTGTGCGCCTGTGTGAGAGAGTGAGTGAGTGATTGAGAGACATAGAGGGATGGAGAGAGACTTTATTCATATCAGAAGATTAAAAATCTCCTAATAGGTTAAAATAACATCTTATGGTTCAGAAACATTAAAATAATTGAAGATCTGGAATGCCTGAGAAACTTAAGTTCTCTCTTGCCCTATTGATAACCTGCAAGGTCGGATACCATGAGCAAGTTGGATTTCCTTTCTTTAAAGAAAGTCGCATTTCCTTACCTCTGGCATCGTTGATTTAAAATTGCAATACGAGGCCTATTAATATTGTGCGAGTATGAGATGCTTTAACATAAAGAAATCCGTGGTATGACCACGCGCTGAATACAATAGATTTTCGTGTAGGTGCGGAAAGAGCACACAGGAAAAGCATAGCACACAAGCACCTATTGACAATGCTCAGTCTAGAACTTTGTAGATTTTTCATACCTACGGAAAGAGCACACACAAGCGGTAAAACAGACGAACATCCACTCACAAATCAGAGACTTGAACTGCTGATACACTGAGAAGCTAATGCACGGATTAGTACTGTGTAACATTGATAAACTTACTTGTTTAAGCTGAGGAAATTTACAACAGATAGCGCTAGTGTGGATCTTTGGTTAACTTCAAACTCCGCTCTGACGTGAAGCTCGAAGGAGCGAAGAAAATTCAGTGTGCATTTCGGCATGTACTTTGAAAAAGTAAACCCATGCTACAAGTTAGAGTAATCATGAAATGCAGAACATGAAACCCCTGCTCATGATGAACAACGTTTCATATTCTGCGCGTTAATCTAACAGTATATTACTTGATCAGAAGGTGAATGTTATTTGGTTCCGTTGAGAGCAGCAACAACGTTTCTTTGATCACTACAGAGTAGAATAATAGTGAAGGTGTGCACTCTTTTGGCGAATTGAAGCTTGCACACGGCGTCACCCAGTGGAATCCGTTAGGAAAACAAAAATGATAAAAAAAGAAATATCAACAAAACACAGGCGAATGGATAGAGAATTGGAACAAGGATTAAAAAATCATAAAGGAAATCGAACTCGAAGGATATAGAACCACACTGATTTTACACTGATTTTGACGTTTTGGTGGCGAAGGAAGTCGAAACTATTTCAAGGGATTTTGTGTTTTTCAATTAAGAGCATATCTCGTGTTATAGTCCTGTACTTCGTATGAAAATGGCTCAGCAGAAAACATATGGTCTGCTCCACTATAAAAAGTCGCATCGCTGCACAACTGCAAAAAGGTTACGCGCTATGTTTGACAGCGCGCGATTATAAATATGTGTTGATAGTTAGTATACTATGGGCGTTACGTAGCACGTTTCTGTGCACGAAAAGGTTTTCGATGAGTACTGTGTGAGTCGATAGGTATCGGCAAAAGCTACTCCTGGTTTATGTTGAGCTGCTCCATTTTGTGTTGCAGATGCATGCACTTAAAATTGTTTATGTCGCAGCGCTCGAGGATAGTGGAATAATATTTTAAATAAAAAATCCGACCTGTTCAGCATTTAGCACATGCATTGAAATGGCCTACGGCATTGCGCAACGCTATAGATCAATGTTCTATATAGTGTAGCTAAATTTCAAAAACTGCAGCTACACAGATTTTTATGCTATGACAGCATATGAAATGCTATGACAGCAGATTTTTTATGGTTTGCTTCAGCAGTACTTCAAAGGTCTGTTTCTTTTTCCTGGAGAATATTTTATGTTGCGTATTGTATCTGCTCTTATATAGTAGACATATAAAAGTTCACATAAGAAGTGATTATTCGGCAAACTGTGCTGGAAATTCACATTTTTTTTTTCTCCTCGTGGGGAGCCCATCTCACTTTGGTCCTCATTTTTCTCCAAAACAAACAACAAAGTGTTAGCCAGAATTTCAAATAACACATCACGTTAATCATTTTTTCGTCCGCCTCGTGGGGAGCCCATGTACTTTGGGCCTCATTTTTCTCCCCGTTATGTTTGAAGTGCAGGGACTTTTTAGAATTTCTCATTCTTCTCCCTAAAAGGTTCAAGGTCTTCTCAATTGACCACTCTTTTTGAATGTTCTCCAAATTTCAGGCGCATCTCTCTTTCCAAATTTTCCAAATGGCTTCTCCTTCATGGTGTTTCATAAAGTCGAAAAGCATCTGATCCTTTCTGAAAGTAGGGCTTGATTTCAGCTAACTTTTGTTTGAAAGGAGATAATTCTTCTCAACTAAGGCTTGTTTTAGTCAACTTTGGTATGTAAGGAGATAATTCTCCGCAGTATTTGCCACACCAAAAGTGTCTAGGAAAACAAAAAGAGAACCTGCTCCAAGTCTCCTCTAATATTGAAACAACTATTTACACCATGGAGAGGCACCATAAATTTTGTTGAATTTTCCATTGATGTATATTCCACAATACAAAACATGCCACATAGGAACCAATTTTTTATTCTCAATGAGCTAATGCAAATTTTCATTTGATCTAAATTCCACGATAAAGAACATGCCACATAAGAACCAATTTTTTACTCTCAATGAGGTGATACCATGGAGAGGCACCAAAGATTTTGTTGGATTTTCCATTGGTCTAAACTCCACAATAGAGAACATGCCACATAGGAACCAATTTTTTATTCTTGAACTCCCATATGAAATTTGCCCAAATCTCAAACCGTTTCATATTGAGCGAGGAATATAGATCTTGAATCTTTTGAAAACTACAAATATATGTCCAAGCTATTCCCATCATGCCAATCTATACCCTCCATCTGACGGAGATCATGGCCTTGGAGAAGGCCAAACTTCCTGGTTGTAGCGTAGAGCAATTCTCTCTCTCTCTCTCTCTCTCTCTCTCTCTCTCTCTCTCTCTCTCTCTCTCTCTCTCTCTCTCTCTCTTTCTCTCTCTCTCTCTCTCCCTAACCCTAACCTTAGCCTTGACCCTAACCCTAACTTGACCTAAAAACCCTAACCCTAACCCTAAGCTAAAGCCTAACCTGAAAATTTGAAACCCTAATCCTAATTTGCACTTAACCCTAGTTTGAACTTAGGTGGAAACCCTAACCCTAACCTTCTCTCTCTCTCTCTCTCTCTCTCTCTCTAATCCTAAACATTGAAATGGCTCCCATGGACCGGAAGGAAGTGGACGACCTTATCGCTAAAGCTCTCAAAGAGGCCAAAAAGGAAGCAGACCGCAACCTCAATATGGAGATACGAAAGATGATGGAAAAGTTCAAAGGACTCGAAGAACAAGTAATGAATAAAGTTAAAGGACTGGAAGAACAAGTGAAGACTCTCACAGAAGAACGAGACCACTAGAGGACAGCTTATGAGCACATGAAAGAAGAGGGGGAGATCTCCAACGTGGAGATACTCAAGGAAGAAATAAAGAAGGAAATCAAAACGGAGGTAGAATCTACTCGAGAGTCATGGGTGGAAGTAGTACACAAAAGAGTTAAGAAGGAAGTAAGGGAAGACGTGCAGAAAGAAGAGCTAACACGAGTCCAGGATACACTTGAGGAGGAGAGGCTTCGACACACTCAAAGACTTCACATTCGGATTACAGGCCTACCCGAAGGGGTATCACCGGAGGCAGACGCCACTGACATTTGCCGTCGACTTGGATAGGAGAGCATGCCCTACACAGACGCATGGAGGGTGGGGAGGGATACATCACGTTTGCGAGCACTCATCCTCAAGATGAGTTCTGAGGAGGCACGGACCGCCTTTTTTAGACGTCGATCAGTACTACGTGGAGTACCTGGCGGCACCCTCTACATGGACGAGGACCTCACGCGTATGCAGGTGGCACACCGACGCGCTTGCATGCCACAGATACTCCAGGCACGTCGAGAGGGGAGGAAGGCCTTTTACCGTGATGGTAAGGTCTTCATAGATGGACGCCCTATCAAATAGGGCCATGCGGCCTATGAGACATCACTACACTAAGAGACACCACTCAGAGGAGCAGTGTGGAACTGCAACGGGGCACTCTGGACGCGACCTGACAGAGTCGAGGAGATCCTAGCATCACATGACTTTGCGTGCATCACAGAGACACACGAGAGCCCAGAGAGAGGTCTACCATGCATTGCAGGTTTTCATTGGGAATCTGCATTCAGGACCACGACGAGACAGAGTACAACACGAGGATCGAGAGGAGTGGCCATCGTATTTCGATAGGAGATACAGAGTCGGATCCATATTATAGGTAGAGATGAGGAGGCACGATACATGTGGGTTTGCATGGAGATAGCACAGGGGAGCTCGATTTACATTGCTATATGCTACTTCCCACCAGGCGGATCTCGATACGCAGGACAGGATCTGGGGGGACCGATCCGAGATAGAGACTCACCATACACAGCGCTTTCAGATGAGATACTACATTACAACACACTAGGTGAAGTCTTCCTTATGGGGGACTTCAATGGCCGCACTCAGTCGCATCAGTGCGAGGCATACGACATGGATCACCCACAGATCATGAGGGCCAGAGACCCCGATGAGATTAGCACGAGCAGGGTATCAGCAGATACGGGTCAGGACACCACCGGCTATGGCACACATCTACTCGAGCTAGGCAGCCGACATCATCTTGTTATATATAACGGGATGAATCATTGGCCAGGTTCAGGCGGATTTACTTGCTTCCCTCACGGGGGAGGTGAGAGCACAGTCGACTACATTTTGGGTACTACCTCTGGAGCCTCACTCATCCCTTCACTTAGTATTGGACGACGCCCACTCGGTGCTCACCACACATTTATCACATTCACACTCTCATCTCCGATTCCATTAGACCCTCCCTCACCCACTGAGATACATACCACGATACACTTCACACACGAGCTCCCACATGTTTATGCACACCATTTACAGACCCGCCTACTCTCCCTTGATCCATTCTCACCTTTGGACACACATCACATATCACCTCCATCCTATAGGACTCAGCTCTCTGCAGCTTCCCACACCGCACACATATGCACCCTCCACGCACAGGATCCATGCCCCAGAACCGTTGGTATGATGCAGATTGTCGTGAGCTGCGGAAGCACCTACGGATTTTAGAGCATAGAGGAGATATTACACACACACAGGCACAGCGTCGCATGCAGAGCCTTACTCGCCGCAAACGGCGGGATTGGGAGGAGAGACAGTATTGGGATATTTACCATTTTCTCATGAGTCGAGACAGTGTAGTGGCATGGCGACATTTGAGAGAGAGGAGACAGCAGACACCTATCCGAGACCCGAGCACTTGGCATAGCTATGCATGGGGCCTATACGAGATCCCAGGCCAGCCTCCCATTCCCAGACCGGAGAGCTCACGTCCTACTACCTCTGTCTTCTTCACACCCACTATGGTGGGATGCGCTATTGCCGGGCTGCAGCATGGCAGGGCCCATGATCATTTCGGTTTACAGGCAGAGCACCTCATCTATGGAGGCACGACTCTCGCACTGCTCATTGCCCATCTCTTCAACCGTGCATTGGTTGAAGGGTTCCCAGACTCATGGACTGAGCACACCATAGTGCCCATTCATAAGTCAGGTGATAGTATGGATCCAGGTACATACCGGACGATCATGATTGGCCCTATATTAGCCAAGTTATATGGGGCGGTACTAAAGACAGAGTTGAGTACTCTCGCTGAGAGGAAGGGCATCAGGGCTCCAGGACAGGCAGGTTTCAAACGAGATTACTCTACCATTGACCACATCTTCACTCTAAGATGCCTGATCGACCAAGCCAGGGTGAGGAAGAGGAGATTATATTGTTGCTTTGTGGACTTTCGCAAAGCATTTGACACTGTTCCTAGGGATCGACTCTTCAGACGACTCCTTGACATCGGAGCTCCGGAGGAGATGATACGGGGGATCTACGCCTTATACGAGAGAGTATCTGGTAGAGTCACATGTCCAGGGGGCTTATCTGATCCACTTGCTAGCACTATCGGGGTGAAGCAAGGATGCCCTCTCTCACCCACCCTCTTTGGTCTCTACATTGATGAGATAGTGGATTTCATACAGCAGCAGGGGGGAGATGGCATTGAGGTACACGGGTTCACTGTCCATATTCTTTTATACGCTGATGATATTGTATTGGTTTCAGAGTCTGCAGAAGGTCTACAGCATCATCTACACGGCCTAGATGACTTTTGCAGACACAGAGGGTTATCTGTGAACCTTGGTAAAACCAAGGTCTTGATCTTTCATACATCAGCACAGGTACGCAGACATAGTTTGTTCACAGCAGCAGGTGGACCGATCAAGGTGGTCGGATCATATGTTTACTTGGGGGTGACATTTACAGCAGCATCAGGGGTCTTCTCTATGGCTCAGGCAGCCCGTGATCGCATCACACGTGGGTACGCAGCACTAGCTTTGATGGAGAGACAGTGCCACCAGGCATATTTTCAGGAGCCCCACACAAAGGGGTGGCTCTTTGACACTTTGGTTACGCTAGCGCACATGTATGGGGCAGCCATATGGGGACCAGGATTAGCTACATCAGTATGGACAGCATTAGAGAGGCCACATATCCTCATGATTGCCAGACTTATCCGCAACAAGCCTTTAGTACCACATGATATCATTAGAGCAGAGCTCGCTGCATCACGGATGCTAGTTGAGGCACTATTCCAGACGGTATGCCTATTACACAGACTTCGGGGCATGGATACAGAGCGCATTGCTTATCGTGCTTTCGAGGCATCACGTGATATGGCATTAGCAGGCGACACCTCCTCATGGTATGCACAGACACGAGACTGGCTTTCCCACCATGGCTTTGACATAGACAGGCTACCACCACTACAGTACGACTCTCATGCAGCCACCTACTCGCTCTCTCATCAAGAGAGGAATAGGATCATTCATCAGGAGATATGGCATACATACATACAGAGGACATGGGTGAGCCCTAGGGGTACATTGCCACCGAAAATGCTCTACTACCGCGAGCATTTTCTACATATATCGGGCACGGGCTTCATCGAGATTCCGAGATACATGCAGACCTACCTTCCCCACCACCTACGAGTCGTCATTGGGCAGCTCCGGGTTTCATCACATCAGCTCGAGATTGAGAGGGGTCGGTCCAGGGGAGTCCCCCGTGAGGAGAGGTGGTGCCCAGTATGCCAGACAGAGGTTGAGAGTGAAGAGCATTTTGTTATCAGATGTCGAGCATACATAGACCTACGAGCAGAGTTCCAGATCGAGGAGTCATTCCAGCTGTGCATGACTATGGGAGACCAGAGACGCTTGGGACGCTTTCTCACAGCAGCATACGAGAGGCGAGAGCAGTCACTACAGCCCATACATCAGACACGGGTGAGTACCCAGCAGACCATTACCCAGTTCTTTCAGCGAGTTGAGCTACATCAGAGAGGTCCATCTATAGGGCTCACGCTCCACCAGGCAGCAGCACAGAGAGCACGACGCCCACCACGCATGGGCGGATATCGTCGACCACGACTATATCTGGAGGATATCTCACGCATCAGGATTGCCTACGACCACATGATGGAGCATAGGCGTACCACCACCCCCTGGGTTGTCTTCCTTCAGGAGGCACTCAGACCACCACCGATGTACCACATACTACACCCACCTCCACCCATCACCAGTAGCTAGGGCGTTTTACTCACATTTTGGACCCCCCATGTATTAGGTGGCCACTATCTGTAGAGTCAGAGCCACATCTCCCCAGCCTTTTCCAGCCCTATATAGCTTTGTGTAGCGATATACTTTTTATTTCATTTTATCTTCTACACAGGGTTACTACACGTACATGGTTTTTGTCTCATAGGCCACGTTTGGCCTCCAGAAGACGTTAATATGACTTTCTTTCTTTCTTTCTTTCTCTCTCTCTCTCTCTCTCTCTCTCTCTCCCACACTTGCCACCCCCCGCCTAGTCTCCCACCCACCCGCAACCCCCCCCAACCCCTCCTACTCCCGTCGGTAGCCTCGATAGGCCATTGCAACCCCCACCCGCCCACAGCCCCACCACCCCCTCCTACTCCCGCCCGTAGCCCCTAGAGCCCACCCCTCTATGCTTCCCTCTCTCCCTCTTCCCCGCAACCACCCCCGCTACTACCTTTTCCCCAGTGCCACCCCCCGTCCCACAGCCCCTGGAACCCCCCAATCACTTCTTGTTCCCCATAGCCCCCGCCTTCCTCCCGGCAAGCCCCCACCACTCCCTCCTCCCCACAGCCACCCTCTGCCACTCTAGCTACCTTTCAACCACCCCCACCAAACCCTCTTCCCCACACGATCTTTCTCTCTATGAAAGATGGCAGATGTAGATCTGAGTGCGACTATGAGATGAGCTCCTCTTGGAGCCGAGAAGGGTGCAGAAGATGTGGACATCTGCAGACGATTTCCATTTGTTTCTCCCTGTTGCTCATCATGGCTGCACGTGCACAATGGAGATGTGCTTAGGTGGTCTGTCAATTGTAGCCAGGCATAAGTGAATTTTTCTCTAGCTCGATTATAGGGGAATTGGATGTGTTAGATGGTGGTGCTCCTAAAGCACCTCCTTGAGTGAAGAACGTTTGGGGGATTGGCATTCCTAAAGAACCTCCTTGAATGATTGGGGAACTTGAGCTCTGAACTAGTGTAGTACGAAGGGTCAGTTGCTACAAAAGAGAACCCCACTCCCTCTGTCTCTCTCTCTCTCTCTCTCTCTCTCTCTCTCTCTCTCCTGAACCCTCACCCATAGCACCCCCAACTCCACCCACCCTCCACTCCACCCTCCCCCAAATCCACCCACCCTCCACTCCACCCACCCTTAACTCCACCCACCCTTCACTCCACCCACCCTCCACTCCACCCACCCTCCACTCCACCCTCCCCCAACTTTCCACCCACCCTCCACTCCTCGCACCCTCAACTCCACTCAACCCCCAACTCTACCCACCCTCCACTCCACCCACCCTTAACTCCACCCACCCTCCACTCCACTCACCCTCAACTCCACCCACCCTCAACTCTACCCACCCTCCACTCCACCCACCCTCAACTCCACCCACCACTCCCCCAACTCCACTTCCACTCCACCCACCCTTAACTCCACCCACCCTCCACTCCACCCACCCTCAACGCCAACGACCCCCCCCCCCCAACTCCACCCACTCTCCACTCCACCCACCCTCCACTCCACCTACCCTCCACTGAACCCACCCTCCACTCCACCCTCCCTTAACTCCACCCACCCTCCACTCCTCCCACCCTCAACTCCACCCACCCCCCAAATCCACCCACCCTCCACTCCACCCACCCTTAACCCCACCCACCCTCCACTCCACCCACGGTTTGCTTAACTCCACCCACCCTCCATTCCACCCTCCCCCAACTCCACCCACCCTCCACTCCACCCACGGCACCCCCAATTCCTCCCACCCTCCAATCCACCCACCCCCAACTCCACCCACCCTCCACTCCACCCACCCTCCACCTTCCACCACTCAATACGTAAGATAGGCAAAAGATGATGCTGGAGCGTCTGTGATATCAGAAGAAGATCTCTTTCGTGATCAGATGGTCAAAGCTACTAGAAGAATTATGTGAATTATGTGAAGGATGTGCTTCTGATGGTCATTACAATATCAGGGGCGGCACATAATCAGGATCCTACAATCTTTGCTTAGGAGCGCACAAATGGACCAAGATTTCCAATCCAAGTGATTTGTTTGATCAAGAGAGACCTCAGCTTGCATTCAAAAGTGACAGTAAAAGTGTAAGAGGATAAATGATTGTTGCCGCTAACCATTTGTGATGATTGCCTATTTTTGAGGATTTAATTCAAAACTAGAGGCCAATACCATATTTGATCTACACCTCCAATTTTGGGGCAATCAATCAGCACATATTCAGTGGATGTGGAAAATCAACAAGGCCCTCTTGGCCTATTGGAGCCTATAAAAGCAATGGACTAGTACTCATTGAAGGGGATTAATTCCGGCATCTCTTTTGGTCCTCTCTTTGCACTCTATGGCTACAAGCCTACTGTAGGAAGTCAATTTGTGGTGAGGCTACAGAGCGTGGGCTTCCCAATGGAAGGCTAATAGCACTATAGTGTGAAGAAGTGGCTTGGTTTTGTCATTCAGTGTGAGTCAGAGGTATTCCGTGCTCTTTTCCTAGAGAAAGTCTTCATACCCTTGTACTGAGTAGTGCAAGTCTTCATCTAGTTGTGATCATTGTATGTATTGGATGGATCTGTTTTATTGATTCTGTTTAGTGTTTAGTTCGGGAATGGTATGTTGGCTCAGAACATCAAGTTTAGAGCATTTCTTTTGCCTATATTGTAATCATGTGTTCGAACTGAGTGGTTTCGTCCTGTGCTAATGTCATTTTTCATTAATCTTCTCTCTGAGTATCTATAGTACTAGGCATCTATTGCGATTGTGCCTGCTCACAGGATTGTTAAAGGGTATACTTCCCTAAAGAGAGCCTCCCTTGAGTAGGCAAAGTATTGGAAGTGCATATTACCTGCTCTTGTTAAAAGTAGGTACCCCACTACCTCCTCTATAGTTTGGCACGCACACTGGGACCTTTGCATTTTTGTGAGAGGCTCTAAGCATAGTAAATAATCCTTTTTCCATTATTTCTGCCCTATTGCATCTTGCAAGTAGGTACATGTCCCATAACCGAGCAGATAAGGAGCCTCTTCGTGTACAGAGGAGCCTTAAAAAATCATCTTTACCTTCAAATAGTGAACCTAGATCCCCTCTACCCCCGTTGAATTTAATCATTGATTTTGGTGTGATGCCATTGTCAAAGGAAAAGCATAGGAGAACATTAGATTTCTCCTCAGATACGTAAGAGGAAACACCAATGCCAATGGAGGATCTCTCTCACTTACTCTCTAGACTCAATATCAAGTTTCCTATCTTTAACGAACAAGTTTATGAGGATGCTGATGATCATGTGAGGAGATTCATCTCCCTATGTTGTGGTCGAGGTCTACAGAATAGAGAGGATGAAATGTTGGTACTCTTCCCATCCACATTGGAAGGCCTTGCTGACACATGGTACAATCAATATGGTGATTGCTATTTTTCTACATGGGAGGCTTTGAAGACGGCGTTCTCACAGACATTTCGACCATGTGACTCCTTGGAAAGAGCTCTAGACGAGCTAGAGAACCTAAGGCTAAGATCACGTGAATCCTTTTACAAACTTCACACTAGGACAAGAGCACTTGTTGCACGTCTGCCACATGCTCCATGTGATTTCTTGTTTAAAAAATGGATAGAAAAAGCTTTACCAAAGTCATTTCAGTAGAAGCTATGGGAATCTCTTAGATTGGATGCAACCCTTAATGATTTTGTTGTAGCGGCATCCCACATTGAAGAACCTATGCAACATTTTGAAGGCGATACACAACCAAATTATGTAGCAGAACTAGACCCTATTGGGAAACTGAGGAAAGAACTGGAGGTATTGAGAATGCAGCAAAATCACCAAGAAGAGAAGGCCTTGCCACCACCGTCACGTCACACTGATGATGAAGTAGCCCAACTTCATCATGAATTAGAAGATTTGCAGACCACTCAGGATAGAAGAAGGCAGATTTGGTGTACAATATGTAACAACAGTGAACATTCCAATGCTAATTGTCCTGATACGACAAGTTTTCAATTTTGTGGAAAGGATGGCCATGAAGCTAGAGACTATTACTACCTCAACGGTACACAAAAAAGAAGTAACCCTTAAGCTCTGGATTCATATTATGCTCGTACTTCAAATGCCCCTTATAGACAGGACAATGGTTCAACAAAGCCTAGTTATAATAGGCCATTGATGTGTTATCGCTCCGGTGAGTATGGCCATATGCAAAATAAGTGTTCTCTTCCAGATGATGCACCTCCTTGTCAGCATTGTCCACAGGCTAAGGATCACTATACCAAAGATTGCCCAAGAAGCCACCTTGCTCCAATTCAGATGATTGCAGTCTCCCCACAAGTAGAAGGTATGACCACTCAGTCTTATGCGATTTCATCTTCTTCAATGCCCATGATGCCTAGAGCCAGACAAGCGGCAGCAATATGTAGAGATGAACAACAAGGACTCCCATATAGAGAGGAGGAAAAGAAGGTTGGGTGCAAGGGCCAAGTAGATATTGAAGGAGCTTATGAAAGGATGGCTACTTCACTGAGGGACCAACCAACAAGGCAGCAAGAAGACACACATGTGGTAAACGTTGAGCAAATCTTGAAAGGTATTCATCACAAGGTTTCAAAGTCTCACTCTTCTACAAATTTATCAAATATTTTTTTTACTAGACACATTTAAGGTTGAAAGGGTTCCAAAATAAGAACAAATCTTTTGTCCATTTTGAAAAAGAAGATCTTGGAAGTTACTTACTTCATATCTTCCTAAATTTGTCTTGAAGTATCTTGAGATCATGCTTTTATCCTCCTTGAATTTAAGTTTCTTCTCTAAATTTAAATTTATCCTATCCAAAACTAAAAGATAGTTATCATCCCACGATCTCATGGCCCATATCATCTTTCCTACATCAATCTGCATATAAAATCTATTGTCCCATACTACCCTATTTTTTATTCACATTAATGTGTGGGTAATATGGTTTCTAAAGTCTAAACATTTCTTGATAGAGAACCTTCTTTCTTCAATTCTTTTCAAGAATCTAAATTTTCAGGCATTAACTCTAACTAGATCTTCTAGGTTTTGATTCCTTCACATGATCATCCCACAATCACGTGCTTTGACTTGGAAACTTGAAAACCTATTGATAGAATATCCATTCCTCTTTGCTAGGGTGTTCAAATGAAAACCAATTAGAATTCCAAGTACTTGAATTTTCACAGATTCACAGAATATTTTTCCCAAAGAGATCTAAAGCCTTCTAGAAGCATCCACTTGAGTTAGCTCGAGTAAGTGGGACACTCGGCACACATGCAGTTACATGGCTGACACATGGATGGATAGTATCCACCTACCCAAGGAGGGAGTCCCCTAGAGAGAGTAATAAATAGACACATTTGGTTGGGAGGAGATTCATCTCTCTAACACGTGGTGGTCATAATCTTGCATTGGTATCAGAGATCCCAGGTTGAGGATCCATGTTGACCTTGATAGGTCCATCATCATCTTCATATTATTCACAAATAGAATTATCATTTTTCACATGAGTTGTTTTTTCAGATGCAAAGGAGTCTATCCGTCACTATTATATGCCTCTTTCGCATAGTTTTCAAAATGAAAGATTAGGACCACCACGTGCTAGAGAGATGAATCTCCTCCCAACCAAATGCCTCCATATATAGCTCTCTCGAGGGGAACCCCTTCTTGGGTAGATGGATACTAACCATCCATGTGTCGGACATGTAACTACATGTGCACCAAGTGTCCCCGTTAACTCGAGTTAACTCAAGTGGATGCTTCTAAAAGGATCTAGATCTCGTTGGGAAAAATACTCTCCCCATGTACCCTATGTGGATTGAACCCAAGAACTCCTCCTTCACATGCTTGAGTCTTAAGCACTAAGCTAAGTGAATCACTTGGTTACAAAAGTAAATGATCTTCTAGTAAGTCTAGTCTCAAGATCTTTGATCATAAATAAGAGAGACCAAAAGGTGTTTGATTTGAGATCCATCTGAATTGACTATACCCTTAGATCATAAACTTACTTCATTACAATTTTCCACTTGGAGCTTGTAGATTTGTGAATAAATATTTTTGGCATCTCATATGATTACTACAACTTGAATCTATAAACCATTTTTTTTTGTCACTTCTCCGGCTGTCGTACTCATGCTTCATGGAATGCATAGTTTGCTTGTCTCCTTCACTTGATGTACTCACAGAGTCAATTTTGGATCCTTTGGTTGCCTCCATTCAACCTGCCATTCCTTTTCAATGATCATTCTCATAATTCCCTAGTTTAGCATAATGATAACATGTTATACCTTTATGAGGATTGGATGAACCTTGACCTCTTCCTCTATTTCTTCCTTGACCTCTTCTTTATGTGTTGTCATTTGAGTTGTCCTTCTTGTCCTCAGAGTTTTGTTGGCTAGAATTTGCATTGTTGTATCTTCTTCCACTTCCTCTCAAGCCTCCTCTTGAGTTCCTTCCTCTACCTCAACCTGCATATAACATTTGGCTATGGCTCTCCTTACCTTTGTTGTCTTCTCCTTGTTGAGTAGCCTCTTTAGCCACATGATTTGGTAAAATCTCGTCAAATGTTGGCATATGGTCTCTATAAAGAATGTTTGTGATGAGGGGCTTCCACTTCTCTTCACTCCTCAAGACATTCAGGGTTGTTTGGGTGATGTCTTCCTCTTCAATCGTGCATCCAACTGATGCTAGCTAATCTCGAAGCTCCTTGATCTTCAACATATGCTTACTAATGTTTTGGTTCGAGCTTGTCTTCATGTTGTTGAGCTTGTTCTTGAGATGCATCTTCCAAGATGTTGCTAAGGTAGCATACACCTTCTTCGACACTTCCCAAATCACTTTGGCTATCTCTAGGCTTAGGACATGACCAATAATAATGTTAGAAATAACTTAGGAAATGATGAACATACCCTTCGATTACTCTCTTCCCAATCTTAAAATTGTCTTCTTTGTGTTGGAGTAATGTTGGGATCTTGAAGGTGCACTGGTTGTGGATTATCTCTAGTAACCAATGCGTAGTGGAAAGTGTAAAAGACCTTTTCCAGATCAATACTTTTACCTTTAGATGAACCTTAAAATAAAGCCTCGTATCAATTGAAGATGGAAATGAACTTGCGGCTTTGATTAATCAAAATAGAAAAAATATAATAGCTTTCAAATGAGATATCAAACACTCAATTTGGAGTACCTTTGGTTTGGGAACTCTTTGCCTCAAAACAGGTTGACTATCCATTGAGTTAGGTTGAACCTTGTCTTCACTAGAAACTTAATAACTCACAAAGCATCGTAAATTTGAGTATTATTTTAGATAAAGGAAGTAAGCAAAATACGCTTTCCAAAAAATATTTAAAATCTAAGAAACGGCGCATATAATGAGAGATATGACTCTCGCAATTAGGCTACCTAGAAATGGTGAATGGTTGGACATAGTCTATTAGACTGTAGAAAATGAAATGACTAAAGCCAAGTGCACTACCTACAAGGGGACTTTAGCACCTTCTTCCTCTATACTTGAGCATTCTCCCTTGCCTCTTTTGTAGCCAAGTGACCAGAAGCTCTCATCATGACTTGGTGAGCTCTTCTCCCTAACTCCTCCACTTCTTTGAGTAGCCACTCTTCTTGTTTGTTTTAGTTTTTGGATTGATTCTCTTTTGGCCTACACTACTCGCTGAGGTAAATGCTTCCTTTTTTCATCTTCGTATTTTGCTTCTATTTGAAGAAAATCCTTTTTTTTTCAAAATATATACAACCTTGCATTTTTATTTTTTAACACTTTCGCTTTAGCCACCTATGTTATATATGAAAGATGCTTTGCAATAAAAGTACAATAGATAAACCTTTGAAATAGATACCTTGATCATGAAGACCTCCTTTCATTTCCTTTGGGATATTGCTTCTTCAAGCGGTTCAACTTAAACTTTGGCATAAACACCTCTTCTTACTCTTCTTCACTTGCATTTGAATCATTATTTTGGGTAGCACTTTAAGCTTAAAATCTTCCATAACATGATGTTGGTTATGAGGAATGAATCCTTAGTTAAAGACCAATCCTCTTGAGCCCTTTATAAAAGGAAAAATAGGCCGAATTCGATAGCTTCTTAGAAAGAGTCACCAAGTCTCATTGTACCAAGATACATTTCTGCATAAGTAGAGAACCATTGTTTATGTGGTTTCACATGGAAGGAAGCACAAACATGTGTGGAAAAGAGAATCATTCATACAAACATCAATGGGCACCATATTCTCAAGTGTCAACACATCAACATCATCACAAATAGGATTAATTTTATCAATCTTCACAATCGAAGACAATAGTGCAAGTAATTGGTTAACATGCCCATCAACATTCTATCCTTTACCTTTAACATTATTTAATGCATAGCAGTTCTTCTTCATGAGTCCCCTTTCTTTTTAAAATAATGGCATTCCATATCCCTCCTCCTTGATTTACTTCTACTCATATTTCATTGACCATTCTTTTCCTTGTTCCTGCTCCTACCACATGGTTGATTCTTTCCTTAGTAAGAATCACACGCATTATATGCATCTTCACTTTGAGTGCCAAACTTAGATTTTTTTAGGAACATCCTCTCTCAAGAGAGCTCCACATATGCCATCATAGACTAGTTTACCATGAGGTGCAATATTGTAATAGCTTTGAAAAATGTATCCCATGATGATGGCAAGGTGCATGACAACAAGACTACTTCCATTCATTACCCATCTCTATTTTTTGAGCCTATAACTAAGATAATATATCATCAAACCCTTTTAGATGATAAAAAACTCTATCATTGGCCTTAATGTGAAGTTCATATAAGTTTCACATCAAGTAAACTTTATTTGATGCCATTTTCAAAAGCATTCCTCCTTTTCGACTCACATTCCAAAAAATAAAAATTCTCTTACAAAATCATGATCTCTAAACCCTCTCAAAAAGTGATCTAAGTTCTTTAATTAATCTCTCTTTAGTGCTTGCAGGTTGAAGAAGATGGAGATGTGCTCCAAACAGAATAAGAAAGGATAGTCCTAGGTGCTTGTGTGCTTGGAATACAACCCTTAATCTCTTTGAATGTGTGTGTACAGGAATTAGGTTATGTGAGTGAATATTGCTCTAAATACTAATGTGTGCATACATAATTAACCCTTTGTGAGTACAAAACCTCTAGGTATATGTGTGTTCAACCTGATGTGTGTGCCTAATGTTTGGTACAACTCTGTTTTTTTGTGGTATGTCAGTTTTTGCATCCTTAAGGGTTTTGGGTGTATGTGACTCTGAATGATAAGTATGTATGTGTGTGCGTGGGTATTAATGTGCATGTGAAAATATGACCATGTGTATGCATGGTATGCATTGATGTGGATGAGTAGTTGTATACCTATTCACATGAGAAGTGTGAGTATATGTTTAATCTATGTGCCTATATGTGTAAACAGAAAACCTATGTTGGTAAGAGTGTATGTTTAACTATGTGTTTATGAGAATGTGCTTGTGTTATGTATGCATGTATGTTCCTATAGTGCTATACGTAGTAGTATATTGTGTAAATAAATGAATATGTGATATATACCTAACTAATTGTGAAACCATATATGTGTTTATGTATATGGCTTATGTGTGTGCATTGATGTATGGGTTTGCATGTGTGTGTTTTTAAACGCGCGTTTGCCGTCAGAGACGCGTTTAAGCTTCTTCGGGTTCTTGGGAGTGGAAGGGGTCTTAATAATCAGAGGCACTATACTTAATTTTCCCAATCAACCACTCACACCACAGTACCTTAATGTCTAAATCTCTATTAATATGAATTACTACCAATACTCCGAATGGGTTCTCTCACAGACTCCGGATTCGTACACGAATTAATACTTTCTCAGTATCCGGCGCACAAGGTAAACACTATTGTAGTACAGACTTACAGTAATTAACTTAACGGAACAATGATTCAATACTTAGCTTACTGTAAACATTATCGTAATCCAGTCTTTACCGTACAGGTGCAAATAATCAAACAAAGAGCAAAAGACACAGTATTACCAAAATTCTCAAAACACAACACAACGGAACTACACAGACATATCGCTAGATAGACAGTGTGGCGATCCTTCAGGTTGTCACCGAAGCGTCCTTTCATTGATTTATAAGAGATTACAGTTCTTCACAATGACCTTTCGGTTCGTGGGGAATATGAAAAAAAGACAGTTTACAATTTCCAATCCGACGGCTTACACTTGCACGCACGGTGGACTTGAACCGGCAGGTATACAAAATCGTATGGCTCATCTATTATACCCTATAAATACATTGTTCTAGCTAATTTAAACGTTCGGGAAATTTTCTTTTTTAATGAATCTAGCATCTGTTTTAGTATCTCTGGTTCTACTAACTGGGCATCAGTTCTAACTGAACCATTGGCAATAACTTGGCTTATCAAAATTTCTGCCTGTGTTTGTAGAAAGGCTTCGTGCAGATAAAAGTCAAGAGCTGTATTACGGTTTACTTTCATATCGGCAATCTGCTGATCTATGCGTGATAAGTGTTGTGCTTGAGCTCCAAGTTGCTTTTCTCTTCTCTCCAATTCTTGATTCTAAAATTGAATGGTCCAGTAATATGCATCGTGCTCTCTTCGAATTGCTGGAATCTCTTTCTAGAGCTGAGCGACCAATGTCATCTAGCTTTTAAGAGCAACATTGGATTCAAACAGGTTTGTATTTGCAAACTCTAGATCTGTATTGATTTGCTTTAGTAAAGTAGTCATTTCTTGTCCTTTCTACACTTCTTCATCCAATTGTTCTCTAGTTTCTTTTAACAAATTCCCTAGTGCTATGCGGGCATCCTCTTTATCCTTAACTAACTGCCGTAACTGAAGAATTTCTACATCAGCAGCACATAATAAATCATCTTTGGCTGTTACTTCAGCCAATGTAGCATCTCTTTGTTTAATCACTGTTTCCTGTTCAACAAGGCGAGCCTGTAACTGTTTAATCTAGAAGTGCAGATTATGATTCTCTCCCTTCATTGCATCTACCTCTTCCTGCAATGAAATGATATCTGCTTCTAAAACATCAACTTTATGTTGTAATTCATGTTTGAGATGATGAGTAATGTCCTTCATCTATTGTGGTAGTTGCTGTGATAGCTGGATCAACATGTGACCCATAGATGCGAGTTCAGTAAACATAGGAATTGAAGGAACGGGAAGAAGAGGACGTGGTTGAGATGAAGAAGTCGTCAGGAGTTGATGGGAATTAGGTGGAGAAAAATTAGGTGAAGAGGATGATGAATTTGGTGTAGGCACAATCGCTGGAATGGGAACAATGGGTTTAAGTGGAGGTTCGGGTGGAGGAGTGGGTTGCAGAGTGTTAGCTGCTTCGGTAAGTTGCTGCATATTTACTTCAGGTTGGGCAATGGTAGACTCTACTGTCGTAATTAATTCCTGGAAAATTTTTGCAACAATAAGTTGTGCATCTTCTTGCATATCTTGTTTGGACTGCTGCTGAGAATCTTCTTTATAAGATATGTCTTCAGAATCAACGGTAACACTCTGATCTTGTTGCTGGTTTGGAGATGATTGAGCGGATGAATCATGGTGAATCGATGTAGCTGTGTCGTGGAAAATCTCTTCTTCATTTTTGTCTGCTTTATCTCCAGCGGCAGACCCTTGCACTTGACTGTCAGATGAACTTATCCGGATGCGTTTGCGGAGAAGGAGTTGAAAGAGTTCTTCATCATCTTCTTCATCGTCTTCCAGTATCTAAGCAGATTCCTCATGACATAAAATTGGACCTCTGGGTGGTGGTTGCGCTGCTTGGAGGGCGGGAAACAAAAAAGTGAGTATATGTGGAAGACGGGAACGCGGCAGATCACCTTTGTTAACCTGCTTAATGATTGCAATGCATTCACGGTGAATGCGCCAGAAATAATAGGAAGCAAAATTGATAGGCTCTCTAGCAGCCATATCAATCATCGAGTAGAATGGGTGAGAAATCCCATAAGTGTGTTTTTGTAAGTTTAATATGGCTACTAAAAATTGTAAAGCTATTCTTTCAGGCTCAGGACGACAGAGTATGGCATACTCATTTGAAGAGTGCCTGGGAAACAACTGATTCATCGTAGCGATTGGAAGGTTAGGGCCATTCTCTCGTCCTTCCGGAGAGAGTCGGTAAGCGACAACAAATGACTGCATGGTGATTACGACAGGAGAGGGGAAACACGTAATAGGCCAACTCTGCTCGGTAGCAGGTGTGGCGGCAATAGCAGCAATTATCTGAGCATAGTATGGATGACACTCCACTCAATGCAAGGGCAATTCAGCGAAGTTGAACAAACCTCCGACCCGCAAGAATTCACTTACGTCCTGAGGAAGTCCGTCACGGAAGGCAGCAAAGTTTGCTAGGGCTTCCATGATGCGCACGCAAAGTAGCACGAATACACAGGGTTTACAGAGAGCTCAAAGCACATAGAACATGCAGACACAATAGTGATTAACAGCGGAAAGAAGAAGATTAAGTAGAAACTTGGCAACGAGAGGCGATCAAAAAATGCTAATCATCACGCGATGTTGAGATGATAACCTCATAACTACGGTGTGCATGCATGAGCAGAATCGATGATGCACGGAGGCTATTGATCATAATTAGATATCAAAATGAGGATATTTACAGGCTTATTTTATTAACATGCAAAAGTAAAAAGAAAGTAAATAACACGCGAAGAACATGTCAGCGAGAATTTGGTGCTTGATGATGCGGCCGCAACTTTGAACCATTGATCACTCTAGGAAGAGGAATTCCGGTCAAGGTAGTCAACCAAAAAGTAGTTCGGCCAACTTGTTCACTAATCCGGTAAGGACCAAACCATCGTAATTTGAATTTTCCAGCCGCACAATTTGATTTAGCATTATAAAACAGCACAAGTTGTCCTATCAAAAAAACTAGAGTTCTAAGATACCGATCATTTGTACGAGCTTGCCGCAACTGCACTTCTTCAAGGTTCAGAAAACTTTCCCAGCGATGCTCATCTTATTCTCTGAGTGTATCCAACCGAAATGATAAAGAGTCTTCACGTAACAATTTCTGAGAGATAGCCACACATAAATTGGGTACTACAAGTTCCATTGGTGCAATTGCTTCTAGCCCATAAGCAAGTTTGAAAGGAGTTAGTCCGGTTGCTACTTTGTATGTAGTTCGGTATGCCCATAATACTGCAGGTAGTAACTGATCCCATCTTTCTGGTGATTCCACATCCAATTTTTGAAGCATACTCAGCAAGGTCTTGTTGGTACTTTCAGCTAAGCCATTAGCACGAGGATAATATGGTGAACTGAATTTATGTAGAATCTGAAAAGTGTGTGTTAGCACTCGCATTAAATTGTTGACAAAGTGGGTCCCTTGATCTGTGACAAGTTCCAAAGGTAATCCATAACATGGAATACCTCCTTCATCAGACACTTTGCTACCAAAATAGCTGTAGCGGACCGTAAAGCCCAAGCTTCTGCCCATCTGGTAGCATAATCTGTACATGTAAGAATGTAGCGGTTGTTGCTAAGGATTGCTGGAGGTGTAATTGGTCCAAAAAAATCTAGACCCCATTTCTGAAAAGGTTCTAAAGGTAATATAGGCTGCATAGGAAAGAAATGGCATTGTAAAGGCTGTCCAGATCGCTGACAATTGTCACATTGCTGCATAAACTGAGTCACATCTTTGTACATAGTAGGCCACCAGAGCCCACTTTGCAGAATTTTTCAGTGCATTAAATCTACTGCAAAATATCCACCGGAGGGTATTGAGTGTGCCATAGCAATAACCGAGTTTACTTCATGTGGGGGAATACAACGAAGCAAGATCCCAGTGTGATCCATATAGTACATCTTGCCGGCAATCAACCAAAATCTATGACTATAAACTGCAATTTTCCGATGCATTGTAGGGGAAGTTTGAGGAGGAAGACATCCATCAATAAGAAAGGTTAATAATTGATCATAGTAGGTAGGTGTCACAGGAGGTTCTGCAGATTCGTCATTAGTTGTTTCAGTAACATAAATTGCTGGTGTGGTGTCATCAACACCGTTCGGAGCTTCACCGGAATCCAACCAAGAGAGAAAATCTACTAATGCATGTGCAGTGTCGGGTCGATGAATCACTTCATAATTGAATTCTTGTAACAAGATAACCCATCATGCCAAGTGACCACCTATATGGTCTATATGAAAGATAAATTTTCGGCCTAGCAAATAATGCTGGAGTTTCTTTACAAAATACACTAAACCAAAACATTCTCTTTCAGTTACTGAATAATTCTTTTCAGCACGAGCAAGCCGTCAACTTGCATAATAGATAGGCCGAAACCACTTATCAGTTTGCTGCATTAAAACACTTCCAATGGCTATATTTGATGTGTCTACAAAAACATGAAATGGGCGGTCCCAATCAGGAGGTTGTATAATTGGAACCTGCGTTAATAATCCTTTTAGACGATCAAATGTAGTTTGACATTCTGGAGTCCAATCAAACTATCGAGGGGTACTAGTTATCCTTGGTTGGGTTTAAAGAGAGTCGATATTCTCAGCATTTTTCAAAACAACACCGTAAATGATACAGGTGTGCTACCATCTTATCGAATAAAGAGAAATCATCTAGATATACTTGCATAAAATAATTAAGGTAAGATGAGAAGATTTCCTGCATACAACGCTGAAAGGTACTAGGAGCATTCCTCAACCCAAACCACATGACTGTACAAGCAAAAACACCCCAATTCAAAATAAACGTTGTTTTTTGGTATATCTTGCTCAGCCATTTGAACCTGGTTATAAACACTATAACCATCCAGAAATGAATACATCTCATCTCGAGCCACTTTGTCCAGCATGGTATCAAGAAATGGAAGAGGAAATGGATCAGGTACTGTGGCTACATTCAATTTCCGGTAATCAACACATATTTGGAGCTGCTTGTTTTTATTTGGTACAATCACGATTAGGGAGATCCGCTCAGCGTGCTCAATGGATACAATGAATTCTACCTTTAATAGGCGATCAAGTTCTGCTTTGACCTATGCTGCATAGTTGGGATTCATATGGTATCTAGGTTGTTTAATCGGCTTTGCTTCTGGTTGGAGCATGACCCGATGCTGATAGATTCAAGGATCTAGACCTTTCATATCACGATAGTCGCATGCAAAAACATCAGAATACTCATGCAAAAGTCTGATCAAAATCTTTTTGAAATTCCTCAGACGATCCTTCCTTTATCTTGACAGGTCGCGGGTTTATTTCATCTCCAAAAATATAGGTGATTAACTGATCTTCAGGAACATAGAATTGACGAGGTTTCCCTCAATTGTCAGCTAAATGTAAAAGTTGTTGTAAATTGGCTTGATCGATAGCAACAGTATCTTCTATCTTCACTTCTTTGGTCACAGGCACCACCGTATAGGCTGCCGGACTCCAGTTATCTACAATAGATTGCAGATCTACAGTACCTAAGGAAATCAGATCTTCATTGTTCTTCAGAAAGGCTTCTTATTCATCGTCATATAAGCCATCCAACATGTGGACCGGCTCTGCTACATATGGTCTGGCATGTAATTCACAGGGCTGAATAGCATCCGATTTGACAACATATTTAGGGTGGTTGTCCTTAAAAGTAAGTTCCTGCGCTGACCAATCCTGTATAACCTTAGCCTGTTTTAACTAGGGTCGTCCGAAAAGAAGATTATAATCAAGATTAGACTTCTAAGACTACAAAAGTCATCTTAAACGTTGTACCCTGCAAAGTTATCGAGACATTTCGTACGAGTCCTACCGGATGATTTCAGGATTGATCTGCCATTCTAACGAAAAATTGAACAGGCTCAATTTGCATCCATCCCAACTTTTTAGAAAGCGCTGTAGTGGCTATGTTCACACCAGATCCACCATCAATTAGTACTTGAGTAATCTTGTGATTTTTGTACCATACTATAATTAAAGGAACTGAATGATCCACCATAGAATCAGCTTCTAGTTGTACTGTTGCGGTTGTTGGAATGCAAGAAGATCCAGGACGGAGTTGTTGCTGGAATTGCTACCGAACTCCCAGCACTAGTGCAAGTAACTGTCCAAGAGGGAAGAGTAATGGATGCCTTAGATAAAATTTTGCATGCCTGATCTGCTTGAATTGTACTTTTCACCGATTTTGAAGATGATGCGCCTGTTACTAGGGTAGAATCTTGTTCCTGCGATCCTTCCTTTGGCAGCGGAACTTGTGTCACCGGAATTGGATCTAGGAACACTGTAGGTTCTTTGGTGGTCCATTGACTAGCTTTGTCATACATTCTCTGTTGTTCATGGATGCGAGGTTCAAACACTTCTGCTGCTGGGTGTAACTGCTTACCAGACCTTGTTTGAATCACTACAGCCTGAGTTTCCACTGGTGAGATATAACCCATATTGGTCATTGGGTTCTGACGCTCTTTCTTTCTCTGATCATATTCGGCTGCATCTTTACAGAATCTACATATGTGGCCTAACTCACCGCAAAAATGACAGCGAGGGGGTGGCAAAGAATTACCTTCCTGGGATGTTCTTGTCTGCCAACGATTTGTATTGTAATTTGTATTCCGCTGTCCTCTATAATTCCTGTATCCTTGCTTCTGATTATTTCTCATCTGAGGTAAAATATAATGGGTGGCCAGTTGCCCTGGTTCTTGTAAAATGGCATTGATAGTTGTTGGTCCCTACACTTTGGTGTTATACGCACAGTTTTCGGTGGAATGTCCGGTTGTATTGCAGATAGCACAATACATCTCATTAAGGGCACATGTGGCACTGGTATGCCCTGGATTCTTGCACTTAGTGCAGTACATCTGTCTAGCTGGATCCTCTACAACATTTTTACTGGCTTTCAACCACTCTAGGTCTTCAGTAAAACCTCCAACCTTATGCTCGAGCTGCAAAGCCATTGCAATAACCGCATCTAGCGTCATAGCTCCCACACAATGGATGATCATAATCTGTCCGAGCTCTGGAGTTAAACCATTAATAAACCATTGAGTGATGACATCATCCGGTAAATTAGCATGTGCCGGAGGTAGTTGTCTCAAATGAATTCTAAACAGGGTGGCATATTCCTGCATAGTCTGATTCAGCTTCTGTCTATTGTTCTGCAAGTAATCAAAAATTTCGGTAGGGTTCTTCTTTAGCCTGAATCTCTGCAAAAACGCATTCCTTACCGCTTCATAGGTGTCGAAATGGTTGATATCATACTCTATAAGCCACCTCGCTGCTTCATTAACTAATGTTGACTGGAATACTATGGTCTTGTATGCCGGATCAGGTGGATGGTTTAGTACTGCATAACTTATTTCAAAGGTGCGTACATGGGCATCAGGATCATCACCTCAAAATCCACCGAATTTGGTGTATGTTACTCCTGTTGGAACCGGTCGAGGTGGTAGTGGCTGTAGCTGTCGTTGTTGTTGTTGTCGTTGTTGTTGTTGTTGTTGCCCACTCATGGTGCTAGTGGCGGTACTGTTACTATTTCTTGAGTTCTGAGGATGTGTTTCCAGTCCTTCAGAGTTTGTATGATCAGACTGCTCACCTTCCGGTTCAAAAATAGCGCTCAACCTTTTACGAATTTCCAATTCGAATAGCCTATCCTTTTCTTTGGTATCAAACGTAGGGAAACTTGCCCCGAATAGTGGTGTCCAAAATGAAGACTCACCGGGAAGTATAACACTATCCCCAGAAAATTGTAAATCCCCTGTAACTAGGACCCAACTATCACCGGAATTAGTTGAACTTTCCCCAATCCAGGGTATTCTTTCACCTTCAATGACCTCTCTGGATAACACATCCCTATCCTTACAGAGGTTCGAATCTTGACCAGACGGTGTCGGATCAACTGCACAATGTATTCCTGTAGACTCCAAAGTTACTGTATCTTCCGTAGACTGTGCCGAAATTACACCAAAATCTCCTGGAATTGTAGTATGTTCTATCGGAATGCTACGGGAGTCACTGCTAACGCACTTCGTTTCTTTGAAGACTCCACTTAAGCGATCTATGCTTCTGCCTCCTGAGGATGTTCCTAATAAATTTGATATCTCCCAAGGCTGTCGGTCTCGCCTGTACTTCGGATACGACTCGCCGGATCGAGTAACCGGCATATATCACCTTTGCAACACTTACGTACTATTTCACCTTACTGTCGATTCTCAATCTCTGGTCACCTTCCCACAATCAATTTGCAACACTCTGTTGCCACCTTCCCACAGACGGCACCAGTGTTAAACGCGCGTTTGCCGTTAGAGACGCGTTTAAGCTTCTTCGGGTTCTTGGGAGTGGAAGGGGTCTTAATAATCAGAGGCCTTATACTTAATTTTCCCAATCAACCACTCACACCACAGTACCTTAATGTCTAAATCTCTGTTAATATGAATTACTACCAATACTCCGAATGGGTTCTCTCACAAACTCCCGATTCGTACACGAATTAATACTCTCTCAGTATGCGGCACACAAGGTAAACACTACTGTAGTACACACTTACAGTAATTAACTTAACGGAACAGTGATTCAATACTTAACTTACTGTAAACATTATCGTAATCTAGTCTTTACTGTACAGGTGCAAATAATCATACAAAGATCGAAAGACATAGTATTACCAGAATTCTCAAAACACAACACAATAGAACTACACAGACCTATCGCCCAGACAGATAGACTACGATCCTTTTGGTTGTCACCGAAGCGTCCTTTCATTGATTTATAAGAGATTACAGTTCTTGGCAACGACCTTTCGGTTCATGCGGAATATGAAAAAAAGACAGTTTACAATTGCCAATCCGGCGGCTTATAGTGTGTGTGTGTGTGGGTATCGGTATGAACCTATGTGAACAATAGATGTGTGTTCTTTATGCATTTAGATGTATGTTTGTGCGTAGGTTTATGGGTACTTGTGAGTATCTTTATGAAGAGAGAGAGAGAGAAATAGAAATAGATAGAGAGAAAAATATAGTATCCTCACTCCTCTAGGCTTATCAATCTAATCCACACATAGGTGAAAGAAAGATGGGCAGATGTGGAGAGAGAGAGAGACAGAGAGAGAGAGAGAGGGAGAAAGATGGGCAGATGGGGGGGGAGAGAGAGATAGAGAGAGAGAGAGAGAGAAGAGACAAAGGGATTTGGCTGCACTTGCAGAGAGGTAGAGAGGTAGAGAGTTAGAGAGAGAGATATAGAGGTAGAGAGAGTTAGAGGTAGAGAGAGAGAGAAGTAGAGAGAGGGCTTCGACTACGCTTGCACCTGATAGAGAGAGGAAAAAGGTAAGAAGAAAGATAGAGAGGGATAGATTGATAGAGAGAGAGAGACTGACTAAGAGCCTTTCGACTTTTGGACATATACATGGAGATAGAGACAGACATGATATATATATATATATATATATATATATATATATATATATATATATATATATATATATATATATATATATATATATATATATATATATATATATATATACACACACATAGAGAAGTAGAGAGAGGGATTTGGCTGCATTTGTAGAGAGG
Source organism: Ceratopteris richardii (assembly GCA_020310875.1). Lineage (NCBI taxonomy): Eukaryota > Viridiplantae > Streptophyta > Polypodiopsida > Polypodiales > Pteridaceae > Ceratopteris > Ceratopteris richardii. The sequence goes on along the minus strand of CM035418.1, from coordinate 128,579,831 downwards.
TAGAGGTAGAGAGAGAGGGAGAGAGAAAGAGAGATAGAGACATAGAGAGAGAGGAGGGAGAGAGAGAGAGAGAGCCTATAGATATGTTCCACGTCTATGCTCATGAATTAAACATTGATAAAAAAAAGGAAAAGAGATCAAGAGGATGAGGGTCAAGCAAAATAAACTATTAGGTCTAGGAATGAAAGTGAGAATAATGAACCTAGAAATGAACTTGCAAAACCAGAGCCTAAGCAAGAGACTAAGAAACAAGAACAAAGAGAAAAAGAATCCTAATAAAGGAAAGGTAAAACAAACTATGGATAAAATGGAAAAGAAACCTTTGAATGAAGAGATAGGACATGATAAAACTATATTAAAATAAGCCACTCAAGATGAAGGTGGGAAAGGAGAGAAAATAGGAAAGAAACGTTGGGATAGATGGATGGACACTCCAAGAAATGAGTAGGTACTACCAAATCGTGCTTAGTACCAGCCCCTTGTTGCTTTAGAGTTGCGTTGTGAGCCCTCTTAGCTTTCAAACCACACTATACAAGTGCCCATGTACTTTGGAAATGATGTAAGAAAAGATTGAATCAAAACAGACTACTTCCAAATTGAAGGATCAATGAAAACCTTCTATTTTTTTATCACACATTTGCTGCTTGTTATGCTCAGTGTTATGAGTAAAAAAGGGAATTAGGAAAATTCCTTTAAGAACTATCTAATTAGCTTAGAGTGGAATCACTTGAAATGATGCAATATACATGGAGCAATCAATTTAACAATTGAATCATTACCCCCGATTTTTAGGACCTCTGTAGAGTTTGACCACTGAGTGCTTCAACGTGCTTTTCTGGATTTCCTTCAAAATTTGTGAGCATGTCCATAACTTGGCGTGATTCCAAAAGGCTATAGATAATTTAAAATGGTGGAGAAATGATTGAGATATGAGCAGTACAAGTTGACAGTTATGAATGACTATAACACAGAGATCATAGATGAACAATGTAGATCTATTGTAATAATACAATGTTGTACAAGATCATAGGCTTGAAAATCATGCCTAATGATGGTGAGTAGTGTAGGCTACAATGTAGACCTCAGACTCTTACAAAATGGCAATGGAGAACTCGGGAATTGAACCTTCTTCATGTGATTTTTTCAAGCCTTTTATATAAGTGCTATTTTCAAATTTGAATTTGAATTCAACTTTTGGCTCTCTCTAAAAGTAATCCACCAATCTAGGAGCTATTCTCTCTAACATAAAGTCATGAATTCTAAAATAATTAACTCCATGAGTTTGTTGAGAGTTACAAAGATTCTTCCAAGTTAAGATCTAACTTTTACAAATGTAAAAAGATAACATTCTCATAGCAATGGTTTCCATGGAGCTTCAAGTATTAATGAGTCTTCTAGCCAAATGTGTAGGCTTGCACTTTGCACCAACAACTCCCCTCAAGCGAAACATTTTGGCTTGGTCTTCATTTTCAATTTTCATGAATATCCTGCAATCCAATCATTGACGTAAACCTGCAAAGTTTTGTACCATCTAATGCTTTAGTCAATAAGTCTACACATTGCATATTAGTTGATACATATGCCAACTGAATATCCTTGCTCAATAGATTCTCTCTCACATAATGATAGTGGACCTCTGTATGCTTTGTCCTAGCAAGATAAATGGGATTTGTTGCAAGATGTAATCAAATTGTATTATCTCCAAAAATCATTGGAGATGTACTATGCAAACCCAAATCTGTGTATAACAATCTGATCCATATGGCCTCTTGAGTAGCATTGGCCAATCCTCTATACTCTACCTCTGTAGAAGATAAAGCAATAGTAGGTTGCTTCTTTGAAGACCATGATATAGGTTTATCACCTGCAAAGGATAGGTATCTTGAGGTATTCCTTCTATCATCTTTGCATCCCGCCCAATCTACATGTGGATATATCTTGATGTCCAAGTCTGATGTATAAGGGAAATACAATCCATGATTTTGAGTACCCCTAAGGTACTTCAAAATCCTTTTGGCAGCCAATCCTTGTCAATGTAGCAATATCAATCCTTGTCAATGTAGCACAGTCCAAGGTTCCCACTATGCTTTGGTAACCTGCCATGTTCTCAAGTACATCACCTTCATGAGCACTTAATTTTAGGTTTACCTCCATTGGGGTACTTGCAACCTTGGCATCATGCAACTGAAACTTCTTTAAATATCCTATATATACTTTCTCTGAGTAATATAAATTCCAGAGTAAGTATATACTAAATCAAGTCCAAGAAAATATTTATGTGATCCAAGGTCACTAATTTTGAACTCCTTTATCAACTGATTCTTGATATGCTTGATGCCATTAGTATCATTACCTGTGAGTATGATAATATCAACATATACACATAGGTATATTACGTCTTAATTACTTCTCTTGATGAACAGAGAAGTATCTGCTTTACTCATGATAAAACCTTGATCATGAACATAAGTAGTCAACCTATGGTCCCATGCCCTAGGTGCCTACTTCAATCCATAAAGGGCTTTGTTCAATCTACATACATATGTTACCTTGTTTGGATCCTCATAGCCAGGAGGTTGAGACATGCATTTTTTAGATATAACTGATACATGTTCCAATTCCTTAATGCAGCCACACTTACCAATACCCTGATGGTTGGCATTTTGGCCACAAGTGAGAAGGTTTCTTCATAATCAACTCCTTGGGTTTGTGCAAAACCCTTAGCCACAAGCCTAGCTTTGTACCTACTTATTAATCCATCAGAATTCCTTTTGATCTTATAGATCCATCTAGAACCAATTACCTTCATAGACTCCTTCTTTGGTACTAGTTCCCAAATATCATTCTCCTTGAGTGCTTCAATTTCCTCATCCATAGGTTCCTTCCATTCTGCCTTGGTCTTTGCCTCTTCATATGATGATGGCTCTTCAAACGACAAGTCTTTTGCAACATAAAGAGAGTGCTTAGTAACTAGGGAAGTGTCATACCCATATCTAATTGGCTTCTTGCCCTCCCTTTGTGATCTTCTGATTGCTTGGTTGGATGATTCAAGTATATTCTCCAACTTCTTCATCTTGACTTTTCCTTTGGACTTCCATGCCTTGAACTCCTCTAGTTTGATGATGTCCTCATCATCTGAGTTGATTTTTCCATTCTGAGTAGGCTCCTCCTTAGTGAGGCTTGGAAACTCCTCTTCCAAGTCATAAGGTAGTTTTACTTTCCTGCATTCACTATCAAACCAAGAGTCATTCTCATCAAAGAAAACATCTCTACTGACCATGCATCCTTTGTTTGAAGGATTGTAGAACCTGTATCCTTTCTGATTTAAATCATACCCTATGAAAATGCACTTCTCTAGCTTAGGGTCTAGCTTACCTCTTATCTGAGAAGGAATATGCACATAAGCTACACATCCAAAGATCCTGCAATGATCAAGTGAGGGTCTTCTACCATGCCATGTTTTATATGGGGTCATCCCATCAAGGGATTTGGAAGGCAACATATTCACAAGATAAGTGGCAGTAGACACACTCTCTCGCCACAAGTAATTACGTAGTTTTTTCTCATTTAGGACTGACCTAGCTGTTTCAACAATTAATCTATTTCTTCTTTCTGCAACCCCATTTTGGTCAACGGTATACCTTATTGTAATTTCTCTCTTGATTCCTTTGTCCTGCAAGAATATATCAAACTCATTTGAGAAATACTCACCTCCTCCATCTAACCTTAGTCTCTTTAGATTTCTCCCTCTTTGGTTTCCAACCAGTGCAAGATACTTTTAAAAGCAACCGAATACTTCATCTTTGTGCTTCATAAAGTACAATACAGTCCACCTACTCTAATCATCAATGAAAGATACATAATACCTTGATCCAGAGATTGAGGGATCCTTACTAGGTCCCCATACATCTGTATGGACAAGCTCTAGGTAGTCCTCATGCAAGTAGCCTTTCCTTGAGAAGGGTAACCTGTGAGATTTTCCAAACTAACAAACACCACATTTATACATCATGTGTTGCTTGGATACATTAGGTATCCCAAGCACACATTGGTATTTAGATATTTGTTTCAAGGTTCTTTCACCAACATGCCCAAATATCTTTTGCCAAATTCCAAGCTCTAATGATGTTTGATCTTCATAACTATAAAGTGCAATGTTCCCTGTATCCTCAAGTTCAAAAGTGAATAATCTACCTATCTTTTCTCCTTTGGGAATTCTCTTGAGCCCGCACTAGGGATCCTCTATATTGGTAATTGCAAACCCTTTTCCACAATTTGTCCAACACTCATCAAATTCTTGGTAATTGTAGGTACATATAGACTCCTACTCAACAGATTCTTGCTTCCATTAGAGGTCTTAAAATTTCCTACTTTAATCACTAAGTGATTGGTGTCATCACCTGTTTGTACTTGATGCTTACCCTTTGGTTCCTCAAGGTCAAAGAGAAGGGCCACATTGCCTCCCACATGGTTTGAGCATCTTGAGTCAATGTAAAAGAGATGGTCATCATTTATACTTGGTTTTGAAGTCATTTTCATAATCAGAAGAGAATTATCTTGCTCCTCAGTGTAGTTGTTGTAATCTTTTCTTCATTTGTAGCCTCCTTGGTAATTGCTATTGAAGTTGTTGTTGTAGTTGTTGTTGTATCCTTGATGTTGATTGAATCTTACTCTAGATTGTGTATATCCACCTCTTTGATATCCTCTACCTCTCTGATTCTTGAAGTTCTTGAGACACTCATCTATAGTATGATTTGACAATCCACAAATATTGCATGGTGAGGAGTTATAAGTTCTCCCCCTACCTTGCTTACCTCCTCTACCCCTTCCTGTTCAGGTTCTACCTCTATCTACATAGTTGGCTTGGGAGGTAGTTCCTTCATCTTCAACCTTTTTGTTCTTGCCTTTCTCTTTGGACTTATTTTGATCAGTGTATAGGGCAGAAGAGCTATTACCTCTTGATGAATCTCCATTCTTGTTGAGCTTGGCTTCATGGGTAAATAGTTCCCCCATGAGTGTGGTAAGGTCTCGAATCTGCATGTCCATGTACAAGTCCATGGTAGTTGTGAAGCTCTCCCATTTGTCATCAACTTTAATACCATTGATTACTTGTCTTACAATTTGCTCTTCTTCAATTCTTCTCCTATGCTCGCCAATCGATCTGCTACATCTTTGCCTTTGGTCACATACTCTGAGATACATTGCTTATGATGCTTTCTTTGAGTGGTAAACTCAATCCACAATTGGTTCTTCCTAGCCCTTGTGTTGGAAGAGAAATAAGACGACAACGTTTCCCAAGTCTCTTGGCATATATTAGAGTTCCTAATATATGGAAGAAGAAAATCAGAGATTGAGTTAAGTAAGTAGGACCTTTCTAATGCATCCTGGCACACCATGTGTTGAGTCTTGCATGCTTGTCTCTTGTAGGTTGTCCTTTGCTTCTGAATATGGGCATCTCCTCATCTCTTGAGATGTATCCATAGTGGCTCCTTCCTTGTAAGTATGTCTTCATCCTCAAGGACAATGCTTGATAGTTGTTCCTGTCCAATTTTACAATGAAAGAAGGAAAAGCATCTCCCATTTTAGCTTAGCTCTGATACCACTGTTGGGATAGATGGATGGACACTCCAAGAAATGAGTAGGCACTACCAAATCATGCTTAGTACCAGCCCCCTATAGCTTCATAGTTGATTTGTGGGCCCTCTTAGCTTTCCAATGACACTATACAAATGCCCATGTACTTTGGAAATGATGTATGAAAAGATTGAATCAAAACAAACTACTTCCAAATTGAAGGATCAATGAAAACCTTCAATTTTTTATCACACACCTACTGGTTGTTATGATTAGTGCTACCAGTACAATGGGAATTAGAAAAATTCCTTTTAGATCTATCAAACTAGCTTTGTAAACTAATGACTCCAAGTGGAAGCATTTGCAATGGCACATTATACACAGAGCAATCAATTTAATAATTGAATCATTACCCCTGCTTTTTTAGGACCTCTACAGAGTTTGACCAGTGAGTGCTTCGACGTGCTTTTTGTTGATATATTTAGGTAGTGATGTGTGTGAGCACACTAGGACCGCCGGGGCACTTTTTTCCCTCTTTAGGAGGTTTTTTTCCCCCGGCTTGTATATACGCCTATTGCCCTAATGGGCTACTTATCTTTGTACAGTCTCTAGTAATACATTCAGTATTGTGTGTTTGTGCTCCAAGCTTCTTCTCCTTCCTTGTGATGTTCGCGTGCTTCCGCAGACATCTATCTCCAACAATTGGTATCAGAGCAGGCCGTTGCTTCATCTAGGGCACATTCGACACTCCTCCGTTTGCAGTCTCAGAATCCTACAAATTCTGGTGAGCATACTCAGGGTGTTTTCAAGATCAAAATTGCTTCGCTTTGTGTGCCAAAATCGCGATCTGACCTCGTTTCGGCCTCCGAACGCACTATCGCAGTGCTTGTGTAGGCTATTTCGTCTTTTTGTGCCAAAGGTATATACCTGTTTTTGTTCGCCAGTATAAGCGTCTCCAATTCTGCTATAGGTTTAGCAGAACTTGTCTGGGCAGTTCTGTTCAACTTTTTGAGATATAGTCAATTTTTTGCATCAAGCTATTTTAGTCACCGGCCATGGCTGAAAGTAGTGATGTATTCTGTATATTGGCTATTGAGGATAAGTTGGATGGTACCAACTACCCATTATGGGCTTATATGATGCGACATGTATCGGTTGCAAAAGGATTGTGGAACATTGTGCAGGGTGTTGAAAGACATCCTGTTACACCTGTAACAACATGTACTGCGAATACAGGTGCTAGAGCTGATGAAGATGGTGTCGAAGATGATATTGTGTAGATTCTTGTTCGTGCTGTTGTTTTTACTGCACCTACTACAGAGCACATTCGTTGGGATGGCAGAGATGCCCAGGCACATGCATTGATAGCTTTGTCTGTCAAACGTGACATTATTCCTCATATTCGCTCTTGCAAAACAGCTAAGGATGCTTGGGATACACTTACCACATTGTATCAAGCTAGGAATGAGGCTTATGTTGCTTACCTCCGAAAACATTTGGAGAGTGAGCACATGAATGAAGGTGATTCTATGGTCAGTTTCCTAACAAAGATCAAAGAGTTGAAGGAACAATTGATTTCTGTTGATGAGGTCATACTAGATAGCTCACTTGTGCAAACCGTTCTGAATGGTCTTGCTGATTCATATCAAAGTTTTGCTTCTGCTCTTCGGTTGATGATGAAAGGCAATCCAAATGCCTTGTCATTTGAGGAGTTAGTCTCTGTTTTGTAGCAGGAAGATCAATCCAGGTAGAACAGGTCCATTATGCGTGTTGCAGATCAAGCTTTCCTGGCTAGTCAAAAGGGCAAAGGAAAATGGAGCTGTTCTACTAGTAAGCAGAAATCTACAAATGCCGCACATTCGAAGAACCAGGATAAAGATGAGAAGAGATCAAAAAAGCAGAAATTGTTTTGCAAGTACTATAAAGGGAATGATCATATCATAAAGAACTGTCCAAAACTCGCTGCAAAAGAGGCAAAGAAAAAGGAGGCTGGAATGGTTGTTGCAGAAGCCTCTACACCAAAAATAGAGTCTGCTAATCTTGTGCAGGAAGGAGAATGGGCGTTTACTACAGTTTGCAGTTTTGACCCATCTTCTCATGAGCAGTGCATGTCTGCAGTGGACTTAGATGTTTGGTACTTTGATAGTGGGGTGACCAAACATATTACCTCGCAGCGCAGTTTCTTCTCTTCACTCGAGCCTGCCCCTACAGGGAATACTGTCACATGCGCCAATAGCTCCTCTTATCCTATTATGGGAGTTGGTAAGATCATTCTGACTAGTGCTGATGGTAGTTCTTTCACCTTCTCAGATGCTTTGTTTGTGCCAGCGATCAAGAAGAATCTGTTATCAGTTTCTGCATTAGCCAAGATTGGCTTGGTTGTGAAATTTGTTGATGACAGATGTACAATTCATGATCTATCAAATGGTGATGTTATTATTTCTTCTGGCATTTTATGTCGTGGGCTGTATAAGCTCATAGACTATGAAAGATCTGTGAATGATTCGGCATGTGCAGTTCATGATTCTCAGGCTATGTCAGATGCAAAGCTTTGGCATGCACGCTTTGGTCATCTGAATTTTGCTAGTTTGCTATGCCTGCAGAAATCTGAAATCGTGTCCTCTTTGCCCAAACTTGAGGCACCTGGAAAGCATGTTTGTGAAGGTTGTATTTTGGGCAAAATGGAGTGTTCTTCCTTTCCAAAAGATGGTTTAGTTCGGGCTACACAGAAATTGCAGCTTGTACATAGTGGTGTCTGTGGTCCTATGCAGACACCCTCTTTTGGAAATTACCTTTACTTCATGAATTTTATTGATGATTTTTCCAGGCATGCATGGGTATATCCACTCAAAGTAAAGTCGGAAGTGTTCATGTGCTTTAAACAGTTTTTAGTTTTGGCTGAAAATGTGTCAGCATGTAAAATGGGCACCCTCCGTTCTGATCGAGGGGGTGAATATATGTCTTTTGATTTTAATGCATTTCTGGCTGAACGTGGGATAAAACACTAGTGTATGGTCCTATATACACCTGAAAAGAATGGAGTTGTTGAACGAAAGAACAGGTCACTCATGGAGATGGCAAGGTGCATGGTCAAGAGTCAGGCTTTACCACAGTTTCTGGCTTGAGGTTGTCATGTGTGCAGCATATGTACTAAACTGGTGTCCCACTAAAGCGTTGCAGTCTATCACTCCATATGAGGTTTGGCATGACCGCAAGCCATTTGTTGCTCATCTATGTGTTTTTGGTTGTTTGGCATATGCACTAGTGCTTGAACAAGATCGCAGAAAATTGGATGATAAGGCAGTAAAATGTATTTTTGTTGGGTACAGTTCTGAAAGTAAAGGCTATTGTCTGTATCATCCACAGACTAAATGCATTCTAGTTAGTCGTGATGTTGTCTTTGTGGAAGATGCTATTCAGCCATTGCTTTCATGTACTAAGGAGACATATGTTAGCTCTAAAGACATGTATGATACTTTGATGCCTCTTTTTAGAGGTGCACAGTCTAGCGCTGGTCCTAATGAGGCAACTTATGAGCCTATGCAGGTTTCATATGATGATGCAGATCATTCCATTTTTTATGCAGATTTACATGATGCACTTGTTGATGAGAGAGCTGATATTGAGAAAGCAGAAACTATGCCAAAATGGTTGGTGGAGACTTTGTGTGACAGCAAATTAGATGCACCTTTGTCATATCGCACTCGTTCAGGCTCTCATAGTGCCTCCTTTGCATAAGATTGCTATGCTATGGCTGTGTCTAGTCTCTATGATGAGAATGAGCCTGTTTCTTTTGATGAAGCACAAAATTCAAAAAATTGGATGGCTGCTATGCAATCTGAATATGATGCTATAATGAAGAATGGTACATGGTCTTTATGTGACTTGCCTCCTGGCAAGAAGGCCATTGGAACTAAGTGGGTATACAAGCTGAAACGTAAACCTAATGGTACAGTTGACAGGTATAAGTCTAGGCTTGTTGCAAAGGGTTATGCGCAGGAAAGAGGCATTGATTTTGATGAGACCTTTGCACCTACATGCCGTATGTCTACTGTTCGGAGCATTTGTGCACTTACAGCCCATCATGGTTGGAATGTACATCAGTTGAACATTAAAACAACATTTCTGAATGGTGACTTGCATGAAGAAGTGTATGTTTTTCAGCCTCGTGGCTTTGTGCAGAAAGGGCATGAAAACCAGGTGTGCAGGTTAAAGAAGGCATTATATGGTTTAAAGCAAGCACCATGTGCTTGGTATGAGAAGATACATGCCTATCTGGTTGCACATGGTTTTGAAAACAGTCCAACTGAAAGCACCTTATATGTTAAGCGTGCTAATGATGTGCTTCTGATCATTGTTGTCTATGTTGACGACATGCTGCTCAATCGTCCTATTGAGAAGCATATTGCTGATTTCAAGGCTGATTTGCATGCCTCATTTGAGATGTCTGATTTGGGGAATTTACATCACTATTTGGGCATTCAGTTTATGCAAGTTGATGGTGGAATGGCTTTGTGTCAAACAAAATATATTGTCACATTATTGCAGCGTTTTGGCCTTGAAGACTGTAAGCCTATTGCCACTCCTATGGAGACAGGTTTACGATTGAGTCTTCATGATGTTGAAGATGCATTTGATGCTGTTCTCTATCAGCAGGCTGTTGGATGCTTGATTTACTTATGCATTACTCGGCCAGATATTCAGTTTGCTGTCTCATAGATGAGCAGGTTTATGCATTGCCCAGGAGTCACTACCGCCAGATTTGCATGCTTTTTCTGACTCAGATTGGGCTGGTTGCTATGACACTTGTGTGTCCACCAATGGTTTTTGCTTCATGCTTGGTAGCTCATGTATATCTTGGTTGAGCAAGAAGCAGCCTACTGTGGCCACTTTGAGTTGTGAGGTTGAGTATAGGGAAGCTTTCAGAGCGACTATTGAGTGTGTGTGGCTCAGATGCCTTATGGCTGATTTGGGTGTTGGCCAGTCTTCTGCCACCACCATCTTCACTGACAGTCAGAGCGCATTGGCAGTTGCAAGGAACCCTATGTTCCATGCTCGCACTAAGCACATTGAGGTGCATTATCACTATGTCAGGGAGAGGTTCTTTGCTGGGGAGATCAGCTTGGCATATGTGCCCATGTAGGAGAACATAGCACACCTTTTCACGAAGGCTCTGCCTAGGGAGAAGTTTGAAGCTTTCCACAAAGCTTTGGGCTTAGTTCCTTTTGTGAAGTGATTTCCACATAGCTTGGCACTTCCTTATACATGAGTGCCAACTCCTTGTTCACCGCATCACTCCCAGGGGGGATTTGTTGATATATTTAGGTAGTGATGTGTGTGAACACGCTAGGACCGCCGAGGCACTTTTTTCCCTCTTTAGGAGGTTTTTTTTCCCCGGCTTCTATATATGCCTATTGCCCTAATGGGCTACTTATCTTTGTACATTCTCTAGTAATACATTCAGTATTGTGTGTTTGTGCTCCAAGCTTCTTCTTCTTCCTTGTGCTGCTCGTGTGCTTCTGCAGACATCTATCTCCAACACTTTTCTCCAACCTCGCTGAATGGATTTCCTTCAAATCTTGTGAGAATGTGGATAACTTGGAGTGCATTCTAGCAATCTATAGATCATTGAAAATGGTGGAGAAATGATTGAGATATGAGGAGTACAAGTTGAGAATAATGAATGACTATAAGAGAGAGATCATAGATGAAAAATGTAGATCTATTGTATTAATGAACAATGTTGTACAAGATCATAGGCTTGATAATCATAGCCTAATGATGGTGAGTAGTGTAGGCTACAATACACACCTCACACTCTTAGAAAATGGCAACGGAGAACTCAGGAATTGAACCTTCTTCACGTGACTTTTGCAAGCCACTTTATATAAGTGCTATTTTCAAATTTGAATTTGAATTCAACTTTTGGCTCTCTCTAAAAGTAATCCACCAATCTAGGAGTTATTCTCTCTAACACAGAGTCGTGAATTGTCAACTAGTTAACTCCACAAGTTGGTTGAGAGTTACAAAGATTCTTCCAAGTTAAGATCTAACTTTTACAAATGTAAAAAGATAAACATTCTCATAGCAATGGTTTCCATGGAGCTTCAAGTATTCATGAGTCTTCTAGCCAAATGTGTAGGCTTGCACTTTGCATCAAAAAGAAACATCCTACCTTACGATTGATTTCCAAGTTATAGAAACAAATCTATATTAAGAGAGTAGCGGATGAGAGAATAATGAAAGCACATGTAACTCTATCATTGTAGGAATTGTTAGCATTAGCACGTACACATGTAAAAGAAGATTTTATGAGTTCAATAAGGAGACGAAGAGAGCTGATAGAAATAAAAAGTAAGGATATTGAAATGGAAGAAATTAAAGAGAATGAGGAACCCAAAGTAAGTAAAATTAAGGTAAATATTCTGAATATAATAGACCTTATGATGCAAAGAGCTATTTGAGATCTATGATAGGACATATGGACAAAATTAATGGGTACCCAAAAAGTCATTTTACGCAAAAACATTGGGCCCGAGGTACGATAGAAGCTAATATAAAAATTGGAAATAGTAACAAACCACATGTAGCTTTAATTGACTTAGGATTCGAAATTAATGTAGCATCATGAGAATTATATACTAAAAGGAATCACGACCATGGTTGGAAAATGAAGGCAGTAAATAATGCCCCTAGATATCTGTTTGGTGCATGTGTGAAGGGGCCAATTATGATTGGTAATGTCAAAGAGGAACATAACTTCTTCATTCACAATGATTGTTCGTATCTAATTATCTTGGGACAACCATATATCTATTAGAAAAGAATGGAAACCAAGGTGCTAAAATGGCCTTTTGTCCTACACGTAACTCGTATTAAGACTATGTACCATTCTTCATATTAACAAATATTAACAAGATATTTTGATTGCATAGCAACCATCTAATTTTTTGGATTATGTATTTTATTAGAAGAAATATGCTAATCCGCATCACAAAGAAGAGAGATTGCAATTGCACAACAAATTGATGCAAAAGAAGAATTATGAGATCCTAAATGAGTACCATATTATAAAGGTTTATCTAAATTCATATCTCAAAAGGTCTCCAGTAGACATTTTATGATTCATTTTGCTTCTTCTATGTTAGTGCGTTCATGAGTAAGTGCATCATGTGAATTGATATAGAAAAGGGAATGATCTCCATCATCATCTGGAACCTCTATAGGTTTAGAAACTACCTCACTAGGACTAGCACTTGATCTTCCACCTATAAGAAGATGCGACAAGTTATCACATACATCCTTTGAACTAATTGATGTCTCCTTGGTGCATGAAAGTAAGTAGTGAATTGCATATTCCAAACGAAAAACATGGTCAATGCGAATGCACTTAGTTTATGGATGATGCAAAGGATAGACTTTTCTTTAACAATTGTAGCAAACAAAAACACATTTCACTGCCTTATCATCTAATATTCTGCATTGTTATAATTGCACTAATGATAAACAAAAACGTGTAGATGAGCAATCAAAGTCTTGTGACCCTGCCATGCCTTATATGTAGTGCTGGAATATTATGCTTTTGTGGGATACTTGTTAAGTACATATTGTGCACACATGGCAACGTCAAATGAAAATCTGTGGTAAATCGTAAGTTTTCACCATACTCCTTACCGTTTCAATGAGAGAGATGCTCCCTATTATCGAATCCACTTTCTTGTTGAGGTGTATATGGTAGTGTACATTGGTTCTTTATCTCACACTCATCAAATATACATTAAACATAAAACACCTATACTTCCCGCCTCAATGAGAACATAGGGTACCCATCTTATATGCTAAGAACTTTTCAGCCCTAACCAAGAATAGTTGAAAGCACATAATAAAATAGAACTTGATTTTACTGGACAAATGCATGAATGTCAAGAAAAGTCAACAATAAATTTCAAAAGGTATACGTAACTCACAAATAAAGGTGTCTATATAGCACCAAAGGCATCTCCTTGAAGAAGCTGCTATAATTAACTTGCAATTCTAAGTGAACCCTCTTTTGGGAAGGAAGCGCACTAAATTTTAACCTAAATATAGCCTTCATAGACATGTTTGGAAGGTCCCTCTAGTTCAGGCAGAGAGGACACCACTTACATTTTCTAGAGGTGAAGCAAACTAGAAAAATTAAGATGGTTAGAGTGTACGTGCCAAAGCTTTACATTTGAAATAGATCGAGAATCATGAACTATACATGCTAAATCATTTTTTTATTTTTATCATATATAATATAATACAACCCAAACCATAAAATGCCAAAACTGAGGTTAACATCACCATTCTTGTGATCATGAACAATCCATTTTGCATCAACAAAATTGACAACCAACCCAATCTTGGCCCGGCAAAATTGATAACACATCTTTCTTGATCCTTCGCACATATAAAGCATCTCATGGTGTGAAATAACTATCAATAGTAGTAGTGAAATTGATCTTTCTAGAACCCATCATAGGATAACAGGAATTCTTAGCGCATGAGTCAATATTCGCTATAGGAGCAAGATCAAGTGAAGTGACAAAACTCGATTGTGAGGTAATTTGTTTAGTTGCACCAATATCAAAATATCAAACATCCTCTTCTACTATAGAAATAAATAATCATGCGAAGATGATTCATGACTACAAACAATATTAAATGCCTATTCATCATTCTAAAGAAGCTTAGGAGACTCTATATGGGGTGTAGAGGCCTCTAGAACAACTTTCCAACCTCTTTTTTCTTTTTCTCTTTTGCGATTAGTTCACGAAGCATCTTTATCACGTTATCATTTTCCCTATAGTACTTGCAAAACTATTTCTTCCTTCAGTTTTCTTGTCATTTTTATCGTTCTTCTTTGATTATGTTTAATTTGTAAATTTCTACTTACTTGTAGATGAGATCCATTTCCAATTTCTCTTCTAACTAGCAAACAAATCTTGATCTCACATGCAAAAATTTACTTGTTCTACTTGGACGTATCTTCTACAACAAAATGGAGACACTCCTAAGATCTTAAGACATATGGAGTATCTTTCATAATCCACTGAAGAGTAAAAGCAAAACTACAATCTCAATGTAGAACATTATTAAGAAAACGTTGCAAAATTGAACGATCTAGAAGTATTAAAATAGGAGAAATGAAATGCGTGTTCAAATCTTTGATCTCTATCAAAAACATATCCATTCCCTCTCACTGGTTCATATGCTCACTCTCCAACTTTCTTTAGAGGAAAGAAATATGAGCCTCATTTATTTCTTAGTATAAGGTTGCAAGAGTATCCCAAGCATATTTTTCTATGTTGTGGTGGAAAATCTGAGGGATAAAAGCATGTTTGCATGCAATTATATCAACGAATATGATTGTGCATATTTTCATTCTCAAAGAGGTTGATCTTCAATAGGTGCAATGGGAACCACAACACGATGAAGAAATTGAAGATGCTCATCTTCATCACCTTTAATCTCTATGTTTGCAAGTGTAGTAGGATGTTTTTCAAAACCTTGAGATTACTCCATTGGCCTTTTTCTACCAATACATGATGCCTCATGTATGCCCACAATGGGTAATTATTGCCATCCAACATACCCTTAACAAACATATTAGGAAATGCATAGCTATGTCCAAAATTGGCCAATGACTATATACCTTGATACAAAAAAATCTATTGTATCTCAAAATCTTGTACAAAAGTACCCTATCAAGCTCTGCTAGACCTGTAGCGCACTTTGAGGCACTTGTAGTGGGGAGCATAAAATGATGAAATTGCATGCATGCATAGTCACTTTGAAAGTGTGTTCAGAAGCCGAGTGGAGCTAAAAAAAAAGTTTTGACCACTTTATCATCTTGTGCATGCTCACCAATATATCTATAATTTTGAGATTGTGATTTAAGCAGTGATCGTAATGCCCTTGAGAGATTGTTGAAGTTCAGGTCTGCGGAAGCACACAAAAATCACAAGAATGAAGAAGGAGCCTAACAAACAACACAATATTGCATATATTACGAAGTGAATGTATGAAGATAAATGACGCATGAGAGTCAAAAGCATATATAAAAACCAAGGCGAAAGAAACCCCAAAAGAGGGAAAAAAGTGTGGACTTTTTGACTGAATTGTCTTTCTATATAATTTTCATTCAACACTTGACTTTGGCTACTTGCGATTCGTAGATGTTTGTCTTCATAAGAAACATGCTTTTTGGATATTATCATCAATATGAAACACATAATTTGTATTCTGGAACATGCTTTCCGGAGACTATCATCAATATGAAAACACATAAAATGTATTCTTCGTCATTTTTATTTTAGTGAGCGAAACAAACAAGTACTTAGTGCACGTTCTTGCATTTAAATACTCAAGATAGAATGACATAGTTCATGCATAGATGTTGTTCCAATCTCTATGGAAAAGCAACTAAAAATTGTACCAAGGGCAATCTATATGTTCATGTTGACTTGGAAGGCATGCATTAGAAAAATCATGCTAGATGTAACTTGTCTTCCTACCAAGGAAAAAGTAAAATTCGGATTTCTTTTCGGTTTGTTTTCTGGTTTTACATTTCAGTTATGTTGTTGTTAGCTTGACAACATATAAGGAGGTTTCCATCCCTCTTGTATATTCTGCAAATATGACGACATATTCCACCTACACACGCATACATACATACGTACATACGCACACACACACACACACATATATATATATATATATATATATATAAAACTTGGACGTCCACGGATGCATAAGTTATACATACATACGTACATACGCACACACACACACACACATATATATATATATATATAAAACTTGGACGTCCACGGATGCATAAGTTATCTATGTAGGAAGTCCATTAGAAAACAAATAACTCATCATCCAAAAACAACTAAAGACTAAATACAATCAAAGAAAGCATCTTGTAAATATACTTTCAATACGTTTTGTGCTCCTTTCCTAGTGAAATACTGTCACTACGTTTTGTGTTCTTAGGTTTATTGAGTTCTTAAGAGCTAGTGGTATTCTCAGTACTACAAATAGAAACCTAGGTTTTCTTAATATAAAGGAAGTTCGGCAATAGCCTACTCTCCCGGACTTGAATTAAATTAAGAAACAAAGATACAATAGAAGGGGACTAGTGCCCACGGGACCCCCCAAATCCCACAAAGCAGGGGAAACTTGATTGAATCCTAGGTTGCATTACAGAGAAGGTTAATCACCCTCTCATCGCCCTCATGCGGGGCCCACTTGGGTTTGAGCTTGTTGTTGATCAAAAGGAGAACTTGATGGTGTCTGAAGGGGGGGGACTTCTTACTGTTAACGATCCTTTTGCCCAGGAGGAATAGTGATTTCTCAATCGACCACTCCCTGGGGGGATCGCCGAAGTTGAGAGCACACCTCTCCCGCCAAATTTTTCACAAGACTTCCCCTGTGATGGCGTTCCAGAGTGTCGCAGAGCAGCCGATCGCTTCTCCCAAAAGGACTTGTTTCCAACTAAGCTGTTTTTGAAGTCTGATTTTCATTCCAACCGTCTGCCAGATTCTGTAGGAGTTGGTGCAAGTAAGGAAGATTTGTGGGACATCTTCGATAGCACGGTGGCAGCGTTTGCACCAAGGAGGGATCCCACAAAGTTTGCTAGCCTTATGGTTGGTCCAAATTCCTCGATGAAGAATTTGCCATAAGAGGACAGACTTCTTAGTCTCAATAAGGGGGTGCCAGATACTCAGGTTTTGTGCTCTTAGGTTTATTAAGTTCTAAAGAGCTAGTGGTATTCTCAATGCTACAAATAGAAACCACAGAACTCCTGTTGGTCTCTAGAGATAGATTTCATTCTTATGATATTGTAAAGACAAAATATCCCCTTCAAGGTCCTTATTCTATAGAAAAGGAGAGAAAGACTCATCATTCATGGGGAGCATCTCTTATAAAAATTTCTGGCTCCTAATTCTATTTGAATCTCGAAGAAGAACTCGTATGCATTCAAAGTGCAAACCAATCGAAGAGTAGTATCTAAACTTTTAATCATGGTTCCAATTTAATTATCTAGGGAATGTATTTGACTTTATCCTAGGGTATCAAACCAAAAACATCTTGGAGAATGGAATGCAGAGAGTTAGATCATACTTTATAAGTAAGAATCTCTTAAATGAACTTGGATGATGTGCTTGCAAGATTTCTATGTATGAAGTCTTTGGAAATTCCGAACAGTGGTACATTTGAGGGAAGACAAACATGGTGTGAGTGTTCTAGGGTTTTTGCACCCTGTCCTTTGGTCTCACCCCATGCACGGGGTATATCATTCCTTTGCCCAACAACCTACCTGACCTTGTTGCCATCTACTTCTCTTTGAGCGAGAAAGAGTTGCGCTTTCCCCCTTAGGGGGGAGGGAAGTTGGAAATGTATTCTTAATCTCAACACTTTTTTGAAGACTCTGCAATGTCGTAGGTGCCAGACATGCCTCTTCTACCTCTGGGGTTTGACACTCCATTGTTGGGTTGCTAAGGAGTCAACAAAATGAAGGATGCTCCATTTTTGCCCCTGTGGTTCGATACTCTTGTGCCAGTTTGCTCAGGACCCATCAAGGTAATTGGTATTGATACTCATAGTTCGCACCATGTTGCAGTTGCGGTCTCATCGTTTCCTTCTTTTGATAATCATGTAAGTATTTCCTCTTTCAATGTTGATGTGGTTGATAGCTCGACAATTCATAAGCCTAAAAAATTCGTAGACATTGTAAGTAATGGACCGCATAAAATAGTAGAGAACGATCCCTTTGGTCTTTTTAACTCCAATGATAAAGGAAAAGCTCTTGTTTTAGGAACTCCTGATTGTTTTATTAAAGAAACGACAGTTCATCCCTCTGTTCATGTAGGTTCCATGCTAGTTATTGACAAAGTAGCCTACAAGAAGTTGCAAAAACATCTAACAGAGAGAGTCATGATTGGTCTTTGCCATGGTCCGAGACCCCTGCTAGAAACTCTTAAGCAATGGATGAAATCTAAGTGGGAAATGAGAGGTTTGTTTGTTGGTCAGGTTCATTATCTTCCAAATGGTTTCTTCCTGTTCTTCTTTGACGATAGTATAAGTGCCCTTAGGGTCATCACTGAAGGACAATGGATTGTTTGTGGTACCCCTGTTTTGTTCTACAAATGGTACATCGGATTCAACCTTAGGGGTCCCAAGCCCTTTAAGGTTCTTGTATGGGTCGAGCTGCCTGATCTTCTTGTAGATTTCTATCCTTGGATTGAAGGTCTATGTTCACTCATTGGAAAGGTTCTAGAGCAGAGGCCAAGAGGGAACTTCAACCCAAGATGGGATCCATAGGTTTTAGTTGAATTAGACATTAATGGCCCTATTAAACACTCCTTGCAAATTAAGGACTTTGAGGGGAACTGTTTGCATAAACAGAAAGTGATATATAAAAATTTGCCAAATGCTTGTTTTAAACGTAATGAGCAGGGTCATTGGATTAGGGATTGTTCCCTTGGCAAGGTCTTGGATGGTCCTCCCCCAACCAAACATGTGTTTGGGAATTCTATAAAACACCGATTGTCAATCATGTAAAGAAAGGACAATAAGTGGATCAATAGGTTTGATGTTTTCTTGGAAGATATTTCTAACCCTCTTCATGAGGTAGGTATTTTTTCGACTGAAAAGTTAGGCACTTTGTCTCAAGTCAAGAACTCTAATGAGATGGTGAATAAAGATCTTGTTCATACTACTGGCGACCCTAACCATGTCCATCCTATTGGAGAAGAAGGTTGGACAACGGTGCAGAACAGAAGAAATGCACCTAATTCCATTCAAAGGGTTACCGACCAGAGAGATTTGCAACAAGCATCAGGTGACATCCCTCCTTTCTCTTCTCATGACGGTAGGTTTCTGGCTAATCTTAACAAATTAGATGAAGCTAAAATACAGGGGCTTCAAAACATTGGTGTCAACCTAGAGGAGCATTTGTCTTTTAAAAAAGAAAACTCTACCCCATCGAGTGAGCAGGTTTCTAGGGCAAAAAAAGGGACTCAATAGCTAAAAACAAAAGAAAGGAAATTCTAAAGAATTCCCTAGCACTGAATAAGTTCACAAAGAATATTAAGAAATAATGTTCACTTTCTGTGTTTGGTTTGCTCTTCTCATTTATATCATGAATAGCCTCAATATCCTGTCATGGACAAAGGAAACCATCTTAAATCTCAGATTCCATGTGAATCCTATATCTCATGGTTGGTTCAGAACTTGGGGAAACTAATGCTTCCATTGCGTTCGAAACATGCCAAAACCCTAAGATTGAATGTCTTCTTGCTTGATTCTGACATCCAGAGACCATGCTTCGAGTCAATGACATCATGATGACATCATCAAGTCGCAACCGCCCTTGGGAACTACCCTTGAAAACCTATGTAAGGAGGGGTTGGCCACATTCATAATCACTCTTGCCAATGCCAGTCTTGGGAGCTCAAGGAGTCGTGACCACCAAGTAAGTACTCTCCAAGTTCCAGTTCTTGTTCTTGTCTTGTTCCTTGTTCCAGTCATGTCTAGTCTTGTATCCAGGACATCTAGTCTTGTATCCAGGACATCTTGTCTTGTCCTCTTGTAATTTTGTAGTACGAGATCTTGTCGAGTTCTTTCTTCTATCTAGTTCATCTCCCAGAAGCAAGTTCTTGTAAACCAGATATCTTGTCTCATACTTACGGTCCCGGGTTGTGGGATCTCCGGTATCATCTCTAGTCAATTTATTCATACCTATCAGTCCCGGGTTGTGGGACATCTTGTATGAGTCATGTATTCTTGTATTATTTTCCATTCATGGATGGTCTTGTAATCAGAAGTGTATTTTTGAGATCTTGTCTACTGTAGTTAGAGAGCACAATCTAGTGCTCCCTTGACATTTTGGCAAGACTATCTTCTATTGAAGACCAGACATCATGGAGAACACTTATGAACAGATTGTAGCAACACTTCAGAGTTTCCAACAACAAGTCGAAGACCCAAGTCATCGATAGACACAAGTCGAGATGGGAGATCCAGTGCATGTAGGTGCACTCCTCCAAGAACTATAGGAACGTTGAATCGGGAGTCTTCAAGAAAATCAAGGGAGTATTCAAGTGAATCAATGGCCTACTACATCATTTATGAAGGAACCCAAGATCTGCATGCCAGAAAAGTTCCATGGTGATCGCACGAAGTTCTGAGGATTCTTGAAACAAGTCCAATTGTACATCCGTATGCAACGTGCTAGATACCCTAATGATGCATCCAAGGTCGGCTTTATTGGAATCTTGCTCTAGAGTTAAGCATTATCATGGTTCGCCCCAATCTTGGAGAAGGATATGGCCATACTTCATGACTATGAGGGGTTTCTTAGAGAGCTCATCACCACATTTGGAGATGTAGACACAAGTGGAGTGGCAGAAACAAAACTTTGGAAGCTACGTCAAGGTAAACGCCCTGCCTCTACCTATGCATCAGAGTTTAGGCAGTTGATATGTGACATCACTCGGCATGAAGACTATTTTATAAGCCAATTTAGATGGGGCTTAAGGGATGATGTAAAGGACCTTCTACTCACGATGCCAGAGGTGAAGACATTGATTGAATGAATACATCAACCAAGCCATTCAATGTGATAACCGCCTTTTTCAAAGGAAACAAGAAAAACAAGTAGAAGGAAGACCTCGCCAATGGAAACCTTTCTAGCCTACTCCTAGAGATACATCCATGCCCGAAACTATGCAGATAGATGTAACTAGGTTCCGGCCTCTAACACCACAAGGAAAACAAAGGAGGGATAACAAGTTATGTCTATATTGTGGAAACCCTGGCCACATTGCAGTTAATTGTCCCAACAAGAGATCGAACTCCAAAGTCATAGCCACCCTTGTAGAGTAGGGAAACGAGGAAGTCCAGTTGTAAGGATTCAAGAGCGTCCTCATGTTTCATTGATGAAGGACTCATTAAGAAACATGGAATTCCAATACTTTGGAAGAACAGACCAGTAGTAGTTGAAGTAGTAGATGGACGGCCTCTAGCATCAGGGAATATAACCTTGGAAACCATACCACTAAGAGTACACCTTGGTGACCATGATTCACACATATGTTTCAATGTAATATCGAGTCCAATAAATATGTTTATCATCGGAATTGCGTGATTAAAGAAACATAATCTAGAAATTAATTGGGAGAATAATAAAATCACCCCTCGAGATGTCCAGAAGAACCCAACATATGCCGGAGCCAAAACCTTCATACATGCAATAAGGAATGAACCGACATATATGATCTATGCCATACCAGCTCAAGAATCCAAGAAAGATGATCCAGTGCAGCTACCCAATTAGTACAAAGGCTCTGAAGATGTTTTTGAAAAGGAGAATGCAGACATCCTTCTAGAGCATAGACCCTATGATTGTGCCATAGAACTTTGAGAGGGAGCACAACCGCCCTTTGGTCCAATCTATAGACTATCCTCAGAGGAACTTATAGAACTATGCAAGAACATTGATGAGAGAATCTAGCGAAGGGGTTTATCAAACACTCAAAGTCTCCAGCAAGAGCTCCTATTTTATTTGTAAAGAAGAAGGATGGGACTCTCCGGATGTGTGTAGACTATCGTGGATTGAGTAAAGTCACTATAAAGAACAAATACCCTATACCACTCATATCCGAGCTCTTGGAGCGCCTTGGAAAAGAAAAATTCTTCAAGAAGATTGACCTTCGAGGAGCTTACAACCTTGTTAGGATCAGAGAAGGAGATGAATGGAAGACAACATTTTGGACAAGGTATGGTTATTTTGAATATGTAGTTATGCCATTTGGTCTCACAAATGCTCCAGCTGTCTTCCAACATATGATGAATGATATCTTTCGAGAATATTTAGATGACTTTGTTGTAATATACCTTGATGATATCTTGATATTTTCCAAAAATCTAGAGGATCATGAATGTCATGTAAAGATAGTCCTAGAGAAACTAAGAGAAAAAGGATTATATGCAAAATTGGAGAAGTGCTCTTTCCATAAGACAAAAGTGGACTTTTTAGGGTACATTGTATCAGATAAAGGAATTTTTATGGATCCTAAGAAGATTGAGACAATCCTTGATTGGCAACCACCTTCATGTGTTCGAGATGTACAATGTTTTTTGGGGTTTGCCAATTTCTACAGGATATTCATCAGAGATTACTCCAAGATAGTGACACCTCTTACCAAGCTTACAAGGAACTCCAAATTCTCATGGACCGAAGAAGCAGAAAAGGTCTTTCAGACCTTGAAATTAGCATTTACTACCGCTCCAATTCTAGTTCATCCTGATTCAAGTAAGCCCTTCTTCCTTGAGACAGATGCATCAGACTTTGCTCTAGGGGCCATTCTTTCCCAATATGAAGATGATGGACGCCTACATCTAGTTTCATATCATTCAAGGAAGTTTTCCCCTCCAGAACTTAATTATGAAATTCATGATAAAGAACTTCTTGGCATAGTAGACGCATTTGATACATGGCGTCACCATCTAGAAGGGGCAGCTCATAAAGTCACTGTGTATTCAGATCACAAGAAGCTAGAATATTCTATGACCACCCGGATTCTCAATAGAAGGCAATCTCGATGGAGTAAATTTTTATCCAGATTTGACTTTGTCATCACATACCATCCAGGATGTCAACAATGCCAGTCAGATGCCCTATCCAGAAGATGGTACCTTGCACTAAAGAAGGGTGAAGAGGCCTATGATCAACAAGAGAGTGTATTACTCAAACATGAGCATCTCCAGTTAGCAACTATCTCTTCAAGCCATCATGAAGATTCAGCCTTGAATCAATTGATCTGTGAGAATTTACCACATGCTGAATTGTTTTGTAACGTTAAGCAGAAAGCTCAAGAAGGAAAGAAGTAAACAAATTTCAGGAAAAAGATGGGCTACTACTCTATAAGAACCTATTGTATGTCCCTCCAGGAAAACCCACGATCCAAGTACTTCAACAACGCCATGACAACCTTGCAGCAGGACATTTTGGAGTGAATAAAACAATAGAACTCATATCAAGGGACTTTTGGTGGCCTCAAATGTGGAAGGAAGTCAAAGAATACATTCGAACCTGTGATACTTGCAATAGATCTAAGGTACCCCGACATAAACCTCATGGCCTCTTGCAACCTCTACCTATTCTAGAAAGGCCCTGGGCTTCATTGTCTATGGATTTCATCACAGATCTATCAAAGTCAGATAAGTATGATGCCATTCTTGTTATTGTGGATATATTTACAAAGATGGCACACTTCATTCCAACTACCAAGGCAATCACAGGTGCAGCCACTGTTAGACTTTTTCTCAGATATATATTTAGGCTTCATGGATTGCCTGATGACATTGTCAGTGATCGAGGTCCATAGTTCATATCCAACTTTTAGAACAGCCTTTGCAAGCTCCTTGGTGTTCAAGTTAAAGTATCTATAGCATTTCATCCACATACTGATGGACAAACAGAATGGGTGAATGAAGTCCTGGAGCAATATCTCCGTTGCACTAGCAACTATCATCAAAATGATTTGTTTGAGCTGTTACCCTTTGCACAGTTTGCCTATAACAATAGTGTTCATACATCTACCAAGGAGACTCCCTTCTTTGCAAATTATGGACAACATCCAAGGATGGACATTCAACTCGCAAATCATGTCAAGAACCCAGCTGCCAGAGACAAGGCTCAGTACCTCATGGAAATTCACAAAGAACTCAAGGAAGAGATCCATAAATCTCAAGAAAAATATAAGTACTATGCAGATCAACATCGTGTCCAAAATCCATCCTATCAAATTGGGGATAAAGTATGGTTACTCAGAAACCATTTTCAAACCTCAAGACCTTGTGCAAAGTTAGATCATCAAAGATTTGTTCCATTTACCATCTTGGCCAAGATTAATCCAGTCACCTTCAAGCTCCAGCTACCAAGTACTATGAGAATACATCCAGTTTTCCATGTATCCATGTTGGAACCATATCAGATTTCACCACTGAGGGGGGAGAGACCTAGTTCTTCACCACCTATCGAGATTGATGACCATGAAGAATTTGAAGTCGAGCATGTCGTAGATTCTAGAATATCTTGAGGAAGTTTGGAATACCTTATTCATTGGAAAGGGTATGACATCAGTGATCGTACTTGGGAACCTACAGACAACCTTCAGAGAGCACGAATCAAGGTTCGAGAATTCCATAAGAAAAATCCAATGAAGTGGAGACCAGAGAACATGACCGCTCCTCGTGGAACTCGTCGCTTGAGGGGGAGGTAATGTCATGGACAAAGGAAACCATCTTGAATCTCAGATTCCATGTGAATCATATATCTCATGATTGGTTCCGAATTTGGGGAACCTAATGCTTCCATTCTGTCCGGAACGTGCCAAAACCCTAAGATCCACTGTCTTCTTGCTTGATTCTGACATCCAGAGACCATGCTTGAAGTACGAGATCTTTTCTAGTTCTTTTTTGTATCTAGTTCATCTCCTACCCATGGTAGGTGTGTGCCACTTTAGGAGTCGCTAAATCCCTAAGCCCCTTCATTGTAGACAAGTTCAACAGTAAATGGCACTAATGGACTAATGTCTCCCTCAAAAATCCTTATGATTGCACCATCATAAATGTCCATGCTTCTAACTATGTTAGTCTTAGGAATAAATGGTGGGAAGAGCTTCATGAACTTGAAGGTCCTATCACCTTAGTGGGAAACTTCAATATGGTCACCAACATCAGAGATAGACATGATAAGAAGGGGAACACTATTTCACAGCTTGAGTGGCAGGCTTGGATTAAGCTATCCACCACTCACGATTTTTTTGACTTCTCCTCTCACTCTCGATTCACGTGGAGCAATAAACAAAAATTCCCTCACTACTATTCTGCTAGCATGGACCGTGCTTATGGTAATATTTAGTACTTGCAAAAATTTAGTAATACCAATTGTGAGATCGACCACTCCCTTTGTATCTCTGACCATTCCCCCTGAACGGTTGTTCTTAAGGTTGATAGATGGAATGAAAGGGTGGGTTGGCCTCACCTGGACCTAACCTTCTTAAAGTCCCTGATGTCATTGATAGATCTAAGCTGATCATCTCCCATTAGTTCCGCCAGTATACTAACCCTAGTATAGCTTGGGCTAAACCGGTTAGAGAAATTTAGGCTCTCTTCACCCACTTCAAGAAGTTAAAAAGAGAAGCTAGAGCTAAAAGGAGACATGAGCTTGTCAAAGAAACTAATCTCTTGGCTTCTTGTCAAAGCCCTAATAAGATGGACCTTGTTTTATCCCTTCACGAGAAGCTCAAAAAAGCATGTTTACTCTTTAAGAAAGGAAAAATCTCAAGGATTATATTCCTTTCCTTAAGAAAAAGGATCGTGGATTTTCTACTTCAGATGAGGAAAACTTGCAAGAGGATACTAGATTCTTTAGGGATATTTTCTAGCTCTCCCAGGCAGGGGGCGATATCCGTGGATTTAGGTCCCTTATTGCTCTTAAAAGGAAAAAAATTATTCCTCCTAGACTAGCTGCCATGCTGGATCTGCCCCTCACTCTCGATGAGATTAAAGAAACCATTAGTAAATTGTAACCCTGCAAGTCTCTTGGGATTATTGGTATACCTAATGAGTTCTTTATTGCTCAGAAAGATTTCTTGGCTCCTTACACTATATTGATCTAGAAGGATTCTGTTAGCTGAGGCACTCTCTCTATTGAAGTCAACAGTGGAGTTATAAAATTGATCCATAAAAAAGGCCCTAAAGAGGACTTGAAAGACTGGAGGCCTATCACTTGTCTTACTTGCATCTACAAAATCATTGCCTCATCCCTTGCTAGAAGATTGAGACCCATCATGAAAGATATTATCCTCCCTGAGCAGAAAGGGTTCATTAAAGGTAGATTTATCTTAGATGCTATTATCTCCCTTTGAGAAGGGATGGACTATGCTAATGAGTCTAAGCAACACTAATACTTCCTTAAGATAGATTTTGACAAAGCTTATGACATGATTGAGTGGGACTTCATTCTCCAATCCCTCCATGACCTTGCTACTGGCAAAAGGTTTAATAAAGCTATTAGTACTCTCTTTGGAAATGCCCATTCTAGAATCTCTATTAATGGTAGTCTTTCCCCCCACTTTAGAGTTAGAAGGTCTATCCGGCAAGGTTGCCGAGTCATGCCTTTGGGTGGTTCATCGAGGATGCCCTAATATAAGAAGAGTTGAAGATATTAGTCTTGCTGGATCTGACAATCAGCTGTGCTTGCAGGCCTTTCCTGATGATACTAATATTCTGATTAAAGTTGATGAGGACTATGTTGAGTGCACTATTAATTGTCATAAGACCTTCTATTTGGGCACTAGGTCTCACATTAACCAGAAGAAAAATTTGTTTCAAGCCTCTGAAAAAATGGTTCCGAATTGCATTAACAACTTCGGTTTTGAGATGTTAAGAGATTGAGAAATATATAGACTTCTTGGCATCCCTATGGGATTCCAAGTCTCCCTAAATCAAAGATGGGAATGGGTGATTGAAAAATTCAGAAAAAAGCCCTTTCATTGGTTTATCTCTCATTCCTCCCTTTCTTATCAGATTTTTGTGCTTAATCATTATCCTTTTCTCTTTGTTGTGTACTTCCTGTCTTGTTGGAGGCCTAATAAAGATCATCTTAATTAGCTCATCGGCCTTTCTAGGAGATTACTCTAGGGAGGAGCTTTGTCCATAATAAAATCCCTAAAGTCTCCTAGAAGATTTGTTGTTTGCCTAAAAAAGAGGGAGGGCTTGGCATATTGTGTTTTTTAAAAATCTCCTCCAACTTATCACCTAAATGGACTGCTAGGTCCATAGACTCCAAGGACTGCTGGCTTCTGCTAATAAAAAGGAATCTCCACAAATTTAGGTTGGCAGACTATAAATATTGCACTAATCATTCTGTATGGGATATTATAGCTTCCCCCCACCCATTTCTCCCCATATGATCCACTCTCTGTTGTAGAATGTGGTATGCTTGGATGGATGTGAAAAAAGCAAGTTTGTCGAGATATTAAGTTCTTCAATTCTTTTGATTTTTTCCTGTAGGAAAAGTGTTTACATAGGACCAAAGGCATCTCTATGAAGAAGCTGCTCTAATTTACTTGAAACTCTAAGTAAACCATCTTTTGGGAAGGAAGAGAACTAAATTTTAACGAAAATATAGCCTTCATAAACATGTTTGGAAGGTCCTCTAGTTCGGGTAGAGAGGACATCACTTCAATTTTCTAGAGGTGAAGCAAACTAGGAAAATTAAGATGGTTAAAGTGTACATGCCAAAGCTTTACATTTGAAATAAACAGAGAATCATGAACTATACATGCTAAATAGTTTTGATATTTTTATCATATATAATCTAATACAACCCAAACCATAAAATGCCAAAATTGAGGTTAACATCACCATTCTAGTGATCATGAACAATCCATTTTGCATCAACAAATTTGACAACCAACCCAATCTTGGCCAATGGAAAAATTGATAACACATTTTTCTTGATCCTTGACACATATAAAGCAAACACTCAGTCACAACAAAGGAGAACAAAGACATGTTCTCTTTTTCTTTTTACCTAAATACCATTATATGAAGCAAAAAAGTGGGCATTTTACAATATCTAGAAAGCATCACGAGTCTTGCTTGTAAATATTGTCTTTAGAAGCTTGATCTCATATCCCAAGTAGTCAAGATAGATATACTAAAATTCTTGCTGCCATGAAAACTAGTTGTTGAGCATGACCAAGAATCCCACATCATGATCTTGGACAATAGATTAGAGTTGAAAAGGTACAAGTAAGAATTCGCGAAGCTCCTTCATTACATCTATAACCTCAACAAGCACAGAAGATAGCTAATTAAAAGTTACTCGAAAATTAGAGTACATGTGTTGTAAAAATCAGAGCATTTTAACAAGGCAATTAAGATCATCCCCTTTGTATGGTTAAGATCCCCATTGAATGCCTGGCCATATTAACAGAATATGAAATACACTTCACAAAAGCATTCCCAAGAGAAGATAATATTCAACAAAATTATACTAAGAAACATTCACACATGATCAGAGAAATGCTCAAGATAAATCAAGCTGAACACCAAGTGGAAGCAGAACTCCAAATTATATTTCCATTAAAATGATCTTTTACATTTCATGTGTTTTACAAGAGTTATGTGAATCTACAATAGAAGCTGATCATAGCTTTCCTCAGGCTCAAGGGTATTGGTATCCTCTTGCACATTAGAACACCTATCTTGCCTCTCTTGCTCCAAGATTGGCTCTTCAAGGTCAGCCATGTCCCCAGGTTCATCTGCAAGTGGGGGAACAGGCTCCCTTGAAGCTGGTTGGAATCTCTCCGTATCTGCAATGTGCTTCCTTCCAACCTCTTGGTCTTCATCTGGGCATTCATTCAGCCCATTGATTCTCATTCTAATGAAGCTCACTTGAGCATCATCCTTCTCCACAGCTATGCAGTGCCTGAACATCTTTAAGGAGCAAGCCAGAGTCGTTCTTGAAACAGCAGAAAACCTCTTAGAGGCTTCAATCAACAATGACTAATGAAAATTGTGAAAATTGAAATTACCTGTGCCCGAAAAAAGGTCTAGGACCCAGTCATCATCATTGGAAAATAGCTGAAGCAATCTCATTATGAGTTTTTGTGGCTTCTGATAAGGGTTAACCAATGTCATGTCCCCAGCTACATGACGAAGTTTCTTGGTAATGGCTGGGAACATGAGCACATTTGAGATCCCATTCTCATTGCAATGCTCCCTGACTCTCCTTTTGCTTACTTCATCATAATAGCCAACTGTAATGCATTCAGTGGCGCTCACAAACCGATGCAAAGGAGTGTGATTTACGTTTGTCTTCACCCTGCAAAAAAGAACTATGAGTCACATAGGGCATCATTAAAGCCATGGAGATAGAAAGAAGATTACTTACCAAGTGAGGCACTCCACAGCATGACATCTTGCCTTCAGAGCAGTTGAAACAGAGAAAGACTGGTCTCTGCTATGGAAAATTACTATCCTCCAAAGAGGAGACATAGTCAACTCTGCAAAATCAGTGACCATCTTCCGAATCTGAGGGTGTTTGAAGGGTTCATCATCATTAACTGATCCTAACATCCTAAATCCATAGGGTATGTCCACTATGAGAAGGGAGAAATGTTTTCTAGGCACAACAGAACAAATATTATTTACATCACTACAGAACACATTGTAATATACAGGCCTAAGGGGGTCTAGGGGATTGGAGAAACATTTAAGATCGGGTTCATCATCAAAATCCATCTCCTTCGCTTTCAGTCTAGATTTCTCATGCCTTGCTCTTTGAATGTGAGCAAGGAATGCAGGGGGGCAATCATCTAGTACCTCTGTAGACTTACTTTTCCTTGGTTTCTGCAGAACAAATTGGAAAGACAATTAGAAGAGCTCTTCAGTACAGCAAACAGAACATAAAGAACGGATGTATGGCATCGATTTCTTGTTGGGGTAGATGCTAGGCATCGACCTTCTACTGAAAATCGATGCTTGGCATCGACCTAGGGACCTAAGCCGATGCCTGACATCGACTTTTGCCACGAGGTCGATGCCAGGCATCGACTTTTGTTGCAGGTCGATGCCAGGCATTGACTTATGCTGCAAGTCGATGCCAGGCATCGACTTATTCCCCCAAGTCGATGCCAGGCATCGACTTATGCTGCAAGTCGATGCCAGGCATCTACTTATGCCCCCAAGTCGATGCCAGGCATCGACTTATGCCCCCAAGTCGATGCCATGCAATGCATCAAATTGGTTAGGATGAAATATTCTGATAAGAGAACCTACCCAATCACGAAACAGGATGAAATATTCTGATAAGGCTTTGTAGGATGATGTGGTTGGATAGTCTGCTTGGACCTCTGTCCAAGAAAAGCAACCCAGCCTCTTCATCATCACCTCCTGAATCTTCATGTACACTTTATGACTACAGACACATAAATATAAAAGAGACTAGGTTAGACAAGAAGCATGGGAGGAGGGAAAAAGGATCTGAGAATAACATACATACTTATTGAGCTCAGTCACCATCTCCTCGAGGCTTAACTCCTTCAAGATTACCCTTGACAAAGTTGATATGATCAATGTATCATCCTTGATTCCTTGAAGGGCCCTCCATGGGGTCAGCTTCATGTCCTCAGGAGCCTCTTCAATTGAAAGGTGAACTTTCCTTCCCTTTCCCTTCAGATCAACTTGTGGGTCTGGCCTCGACTTTCGTTGCTTCTGGCCCTTGACCTCCTTGTGCTCCCACATTGTGAAAATTCTATCCTGAAGATCCCAGATCTCACCTGATCTGAATGCCAGTTGAAACCATGGATCATATTTCCTCAAAGCATCTGACTTTCTATTCTCATCCAATGCAATTCCAACCTCAATAAGGCATTGCTTTCGTAGATTGGGATGTATTCTCCCAGCTTCCTTCACAAGACAATCTTCGTATTCATGGTGGAAGAACCGAATTCTCTCTATGGAGGACATTTTCTGCCTGTAGTCATTGTCGTTGTTGTGATCCCAAGCAAGAAGCTTGGCTTCCTCAGTTGTAAGACCAGCATATATCTTACACTCTGCATACCTAAAGAAAAATGTAGTAGGGTGCTCCTTCACTAACTGTCTACGAGCCTCTGCAGAGTGTGAACCTCCAATCACATAATAAGTGTAATCCTCAAACAAACCCTCATTGAAATCCTCCACACAGCTGCACTCATTCGGATCCACCATGACAAGGAATGGCACAACAGTAGCATGAGGATTTATTTTCATTTTCTTCTTAAGATTCTGGACGTGCAAATTATGTGGCTCCCTAATCTCAAGGGGCCTCCTCCATGTGACTGGATCCACTGGTGGTCTGTGGATAATATTAATCGGCAGGTGGAACAACTGCCCCTTCTTCACAACTTTTCTTCTAGCTATGTCCTCCCTCATCTTATTCTGCTCAGTGCCAAGCACACCAGATGCAAGCTCTCCACCAGGTGCAACAATTATGTCCCCAGAGCTAGAGCTTGAGTCAGAAAAGTCCTCTTTTGAAATTATCTTCTTTTTCTTTTGGGGCTTTTTCTGCACACTCTGCTTACCCCTTGCCTTTACAGGGGTCGTCTTCTTGTGCTGTGTTGGCATGATATTGCCCTGGATCCATGGCATCAGGTCCTTGATGAAATTCACTGAGTCTCTGCATATCTGAGCTAGCCCTTCTGGAACACAGCACTCTGGGCACAAGAAATCCATCTTGCATATGACATTTCTTAATCCTTTCGATGTCTCCACCAAGAAAAGCAGGTTGTCAGAATCTTCATCTTCATAATCCAATTTGTAAACAAGTCCATACTGAAAACCTTGTGTTGTCGTGATCTTTCCTCTGCCATAGGCCCCTGCGAACACAAGGAGGACTGCATTCTTCTCTTCAACGTATTGAAGGCACCATTCGAGATTTGTCATGTCCCGAAGTGGACGATCTGTCCTCATGACCTCGGTCTCCCTAGACCTTTCCTTCATATTTGGATCCTCCACAGGAATTTTTATGCTACTCTGTCCACCTGAGGATATTCCTAGTGGGTTGCTGGCCTTCTCAGAGGATAATGGTGCAATAATTTTCTTTGGCTTTGCTTGGTGACCACTGCCTTTGTCACGTTGCTGGTCAGCAGAGCCCATGGTGACTCTGAGCTTCTTGATGGGCCTTTCATCCTTGTACTCCGCATCCCTGAAGGCACTTGGAAATATCAGATCAAACGTAAATGTGGTTTCAAAGGCCCAAGTCCATGCAAGGCATCGATTTTGAGCTTCAGGTCGATGCCTGGCATCGATGTTTAAGTGCATGTCGATGCCAGGCATCGACTTTGTGTGCAAGTCGATGCCAGGCATCGACTTGAGGGTGAAAGTCGATGCCAGGCATCGAGTTGGGGGTGCAAGAGTCGATGCTTGGCATCCACTTTTGGGCCCAAGTCGATGCTTCGCATCGACTTTTGGGCCAAGTCGATGCCTGGCATCGACTTTTACCCTCAAGTCGATGCCTGGCATCGACTTGCACACAAAGTCGATGCCTGGCATCGACTTGGGCACAAAAGTCGATGCCAAGCATCGACTTGGGCCCAAAAGTCGATGCCAAGCATCGACTTTGCACCCAAAAGTCGATGCCTGGCATCGACTTTTCAGTGCATGTAGATGCTGTCAAGTCGATGCTTGGCATCGACTTT
This sequence comes from Ceratopteris richardii, assembly GCA_020310875.1. Lineage (NCBI taxonomy): Eukaryota > Viridiplantae > Streptophyta > Polypodiopsida > Polypodiales > Pteridaceae > Ceratopteris > Ceratopteris richardii. The sequence continues at coordinate 128,546,967 of CM035418.1, read as the reverse complement.
TGGGCCCAAGTCGATGCCTGGCATCGACTTGCAGCCCCAAGTCGATGCCAGGCATGGACTTGGGGCTGCAAGTCGATGCCAGGCATCGACTTGCACCGACAAGTCAATGCCTGGCATCAACTTGCACCTGCAAGTCGATGCCTGGCATCGACTTGCAATCTTAAGTCGATGCCTGGCATCGACTTACACCTTAAAGTCGATGCCAGGCATCGAGCTGTACATGCTTTGGATCCATATTTTGAGAGGTAAGAAAAATAAATACCTAGAAATCAGATATTTACACAGACATACAGAGGGAATCTTTTTGGAATCTTTATTTATGTTATGATTTTGTCTACCTCTTGGTACTTTTGCCAACATTCTTCTTCTCCATCAGACTTGGCTTGCTGGTATGCTGACCTCTGTGCTCCATGGCTGTCTGTGCTCTGCTGCTCTCTCTTGCTCGTGGATTTTGAAAATGCGAATGATCTCCTCCTCTGGTATTTATAGGCAATTGGGTAACTTGAACGAGAAACTAACTGGATCTAACTGAATGAGTCCACTTGCTAACTAAATCTTTCAACTTATCTAACCAGGGAATAGCACCCACACAAATAGGCTGTTTCAGAGCCACTTTAATGAAATATTCATAGCCTTGCAACTATTTATGTACATTTGCATAGAAATTACATTTCAATGGCAAGAGTATGGTATGTCCATGAGGATGTCTAAACTCATGTAGAGATTTGTTTCTAAGAATCTCTTTCTTGGGAGAAAATCAAGTCAAAGTTGTGTTAAATGTGGGAGACTAATGACATCTTTATAGTATTACCCTCCTCACTTTAGTTCATATTCACATTTATCTTGTAACTCACTGTTGAAATGGAAAATCACTATGAATAAACATTCTAGTACAGAACCTTGCAACTATTTATATACATTTGCATGGAAATTAAACTTCAATGGCAACAGTATGGTATGTACATGAGGATTTCTAATCTCATGTAGAAGTTTTTTCTTAGAGTCTGTTGCTTGGGAGAAAATTAGGTCTAAGTTGTGAGATTAATGACATCTTTATAGTGTTATCCTCCACACTTTAGTTCATATTCACATTTATCTTGTAACACATTGTTGAAATGGAAAATCAATGTATGAATATACTTTCTGTGTGCCTCTTTTACACATAATTCTTTTTCAATATACTTTCATCTACCTCTTTGATATCTAGCCAAGACCACAATAAAACCTAATCCTTGAAATCTTAACCAAATGTAAAATTTCGTCTTGTATAGTGTTCAATGGCATAGCATATTCGAGTTGGAACTCAACTTGGATATATTCCAGTTGTAAAATTTCTTCTTGTAAAATTTCTCCAAACAATTTTATTATATATTGCTGATGGAACTCAACTTGGATATATTTTGATTCATTCATGTTGGAACATCAAGCTTACACTATGCTTGAGGTGGATTTGATCTACATCAAAGGATATCGCATCGAAAGAATATCCGTTGGAGAGTTCTTTTTCATATGCTCATTTATTGTATTTTTTTGAGAGATTTTTGATGGCTCATTTACCATTGTAAAAGCCTTGAGCTTTACACATGTAAAGGTACAAATATAGAGCCCATATTCCACGAATTTGTGGTGGTTGAGGTTGCATTCAATCAAGCAATCAATCAAGCAATCAATCACCTAAAAATAGATCAATCAAGATCTTGACTTTTTTCCTTGATTGTAGGAAAGTGATTTGATTCCCTCCAACAACCATTCCTACCTTCATTGAATTCAAATGCAAGTTGTAAAAGTCGTGGAACACTCTTAGAGTCTATATAAAGACTTGGAATCACTTGTAAAATACATGGAAGCAATATACATACACTTGTGACCATCATTGTCTTGCTCCTTCAATTTTCTGCATCATCTTCTTCGCCAACAGTAATCTTGCAGAGGCTGCTGCTCTCTTCTCAGAGCTCCAAATTGAGTGCAAGAGGACTCATTGGAAAGGTATTAGTGTCTAGTTTATGCCTGTAAATTTTCAAAGCATTTGGTTCAGCAGATTTGGAGAAATCTCAGTTTTTCTGCCTCGGGGTCAATCTCTGCGTATTCCTGAAAAATAGGAGGTACCACCGGTGAATGTCGCATTCATTCCTGTAACATATTTTGCTTATTCCTTATACTTTTGTGCATTCCTTACACTCAACCCTATGTGTATCACTCCCATAAAAGGATTTTTTCTAATTGTAATCAGGCTGGTCGCTATGGGCATTTGAAGTTCATTGTCTCTTCCAAAGATAGTAAGTTTTTTGAGCTAGTCGACCCGCGAACCTATCTGTTTTGTATCGACTCATTCTCCTTGATGCTCCAAGGTACATAGTGTGTTCCAAGGTCTATTTGAGTCTCCAAAAGCTCAAGGGCTGGTCTTGTGCCGGTTGGCTTGACCAAACTTCATCACTTCGAAACGCACTTTTCTACCTTCGACAAGCTTCTCCAAGTTCTTTCAGTGGTATCAGAGCTAGTTCAAGATGGGTGACGGCTTTCCCTCAATGATCGAGAAGCTTGATCGACACAACTACGCGGCTTGGCAAATCAGAATGGAGGCCTACTTGCAAGGTAGAAATCTTTATGGAATTGTAGCAGGTGATGAAGCTATGCCTATTCCAAGATCCAAAGGAGGACCTACACAAGAGGAGACAGATAAGCTCACACTTTGGTGCGCAAGGGATGCTCAAGCAAGGTCGTACATACTAAACTCTATCTCTGACTTTCTATTACCACATATTAGAGGATGCAAGACATCTCAAGAGACTTGGGATGCCCTGGAGACTTTCTTTTCTGCTAGTACCAAAGCAAGAAAGAATCATCTTTGGAACGAGTTCAACCAAATGAAGAAGACACCTAAACAAACCATCACAGAGTTTGTTACCAAGGTCAAAGAGGTTGCGGATCAGTTAGCATCCATTGGAGAGCTGATTGAAGAAGAGGTCATCATGAGGCAAATTCTCAACGGCATTCGAAGTGATAAGCAATGGCAATCCTTCACGACGGCCTATGATCTCATCATGGATGTGCAGACTCCAGACTTCAACATCTTTCTTGGACAACTCTTCAATCAAGAAGCCAACAATAGCATAAAGGAAGGTAACTCTTATCATGGTAATTCAACGAGTGCTCTATATGCAGATAAGAAGGATAAGAAGCAGAAAGGCAAGAAGAAGGAAGAAGATGAAGAAGAGACTTCCCAAGCCAACTTCGCAAGCAAGAGCAAGTGGAAAGGGAAGAAGAAAGGACCAAAGCAAGACAAAGCCAAAGGTCAGAATGTTCAACCTTGTGCCATATGCGATAAGACCAACCACACCACTCAGAATTGCTGGTTCAATGGGAAGACCCAGAAAGGAAGTGGAAGAGGTGGATATGGCGGCAATAGAGGCAGAGGTGGACACAACTTCAACAACAACAATAGAAGCTATAATAGAAGGGACTACAACAATTATTCAGAAGATCAACCACATGAAGACTCATTACTTCTTATGAACCTAAGCCACAAAGAAGGTAAAGAAGATGATCATTTATTCTACATAGATTCAGGATGCTCGAATCATGTTGCAGGCAACATTGCTCTTCTATCTGACTTGGAAAGTCCAAAGCATAGACATGAAGTGCAAACAGGGGATGACACGAAGCACAATGTGGAGAAGATTGGTAATGTCAAAGCTTCCAATGGCAGGAAAAACATTCTGAGTAAGGTTCTCTATGTACCCACTATCACTAAAAACCTAATAAGTGTAGGCCAAATAGTTGAAAAAGGCTTGCAAGTTAGGTTCACCCAACATGGAGCTTTTGTGGAAGATCCATGTCAAGGCTTCAAGAAGATAGCCCGAGGTGAGAAGCATGGAAGGCTCTTTACTTTTGAAGTAGGAGATACCAGGAACATAGCTCTATTCAACTTTGGGTCTCAAACCCTAAGTGAGCTTGAAGTGTGGCATAAGAGACTTGCTCATGTGAATGAAAGAACCTTGAAGGATATATGCAGGGATCAAAGTGTTCTAGGACTGCCGAACATATCAAAGCAACACATGATCAACAGGTGTGATGCATGTCAGATTGGGAAGGCACAAAGACAACCATTCAACCACAAAGGCTACATCCACAACAACTTATTGGACTTAGTACATACAGATGTATGGGGACCAAGTCAAGAACCTTCATCGGCAGGATCAAGGTACTATGTCTCATTTATTGACGACCATAGTAGGTGGACTATTCTATACTTTATCAAGAGTAAGAATGAAGTGTTTGATTGCTTCAAGAAGTATCTTGCGCATGTGGAGAATCATACAGGTAGATCACTAAAGAAGCTCAGATCTGATGGAGGGGGAGAATACTTCTCCAAAGATTTTGATGAGTTCTTGCAGGATAAAGGTATCAAAAGGGAAGTGACTACCAGGTACTCTCCTCAACTAAATGGAATTGCAGAGAGGAGAAACAAGACATTGGTTGGATCAGCCCGAACAATGCTTGAAGAGAAGAAGTTGCCACATTATCTATGGGCAGAAGCTATTTCAACTGCAGTGTACCTTGTCAATCGACTACCATCCAAATCACTTCAAGGTATGACTCCTTATGAAGCATGGCATGGTAGGAAACCTAGTCTTGGACATTGCAAGGTTTTTGGTTGTTTAGCTTATGTTCATCTACCATCACAAATAAGAGGTAAGCTAGATGAAAGGGCAACAAAGGCAGTGTTTATTGGATATGATTCAACTCAGATGGGTTACAGGTTCTTCAATCCTTCAACCAAGCAATTCACTACAAGTAGAGATGTTGTGTTTGAAGAACACAGGTCTTGGTATGATGAAGACAAACATAAGGTAACACTACTATATGATCTTGATTCTGACTCTCATCAATTAGGAAGGAAGCATGATACACAGGTCCAGGATCCAAGAAGTGATACAGACGATGACCAAGATGAAAGAGAAAGGGATTACAAGCTATGGAAGTCAAGAGGCAAAGCAAAGATGCAAGAGGTTGGAGAATGCTCCAAACAAGCACCTAGAAGATCAGCAAGAGAGAAGAAACAACCAGAAAGGTATGGATATGATTCCACATTTGTTACAAAGCATTCAATCTACTTGGCAAAAGACTCTATTTCAGAGGAACCCTCAACCTATGAAGAGGCAAAGGGAAACCCTAATTGGGAAAAGGCCATGAACGAAGAGATAGATGCATTGAAGGAAATGGACACTTGGGATTTGGTTCCAATGTCGCCGAATCAAAAGGTAACTGGTTGCAGATGGGTATACAAAGTTAAAAGAAATTCAGATGGATCAGTTTGCAGGTACAAGGCAAGATTAGTTGCCAAAGGATGCTCACAAACTCATGGTATAGACTATGAGGAAACATTCTCACCAGTTGCAAAGATGACTACAATCAGGACATTGATAAGTGTAGCTGCTGCAAGGAATTGGAGACTCCTCCAACTTGATGTGAAAAATGCATTCTTAAATGGTTGGATAAGTGAAGAGGTATACATGTCACAACCACCAGGTTTTGAAAACCCTAATCATCCATCTTATGTTTGCAGACTTAAGAAAGCATTGTATGGATTGAAACAAGCTCCAAGAGCTTGGAATTACAGGTTGGTTACATATCTTCAAGACCAAGGGTTCAAAGCTAGCAGCTCCGATCCTTCTCTATTCATCAAAAGGGATCACAATGAGGTTATCTATCTATGTGTATATGTAGATGATATTATTGTGACAGGTGATGATCTAAATGGCATTCAAAGGATCAAGAGACACATGCAAGAGGAGTTCAAAATCAATGACCTAGGTGAGCTCACATATTTCCTAGGTAAGCAGGTGATATACACAGATGAAGGAATGTAATTGACTCAAAGAAGATACATTCAGGATCTTCTTCTCAAGTTCAAAATGGAGAACACTAAACCTGCAGGTACACCTTTGGAGATGAATCATAAACTTAGTGTTTATGAAGGTGAGAAAATTGAAGACATAAAAGAGTATCAAAGCTTGGTAGGTAGCTTGATATATGCTACTCACACAAGGGCAGATATCTCATATAGTGTGGGAGTGCTTAGTCAGTTCATGCACTCACCGAGAAGACCACACATGGATGCGGCTAAGAGAGTACTTAAGTATCTCAAAGGTACAATCAACGAAGGTATATTCTATCCTTACTCTTCCGATTTGGATATCAAAATCTACTCAGATGCAGATTGGGCAGGAGCTAAGGATGATAGAAAAAGTACATCTGGTTACTTAGCATTTGCAGGTTCGAAGCTAGTGTCATGGAGTTCCAAGAAGCAACCAACAGTTGCTTTATCCTCAACTGAAGCAGAGTATAGAGGCTTGACCATAGCAACTCAAGAGGCAATATGGTTAAAAGCATTGTATACAGATTTGGGACTTGTGAGTTCCAAACCTCACATATTTGGAGATAATGTAAGTTCCATGCATCTAGCGGCAAATCCTATTTTTCATGCGAGAACCAAGCATATAGAAGTCCATTATCACTTCATCAGGGAGAAGCTCATGGCAAAGGAGATTGACATTTCTTTTGTTCCGACTGAAAAGCAAGTAGCAGATATGATGACGAAGGCACTTGATGGAATAAAGCTTTGTAGATTCAAAGCTATGGCAGGTATTCAACCTATCAGAGAATGAAGACTCAAGCATACTTTAGCTTGAGGGGGAGCTGTTGGAACATCAAGCTTACACTATGCTTGAGGTGGATTTGATCTACATCAAAGGATATCGCATCGAAAGAATATCCGTTGGAGAGTTCTTTTTCATATGCTCATTTATTGTATTTTTTTGAGAGATTTTTGATGGCTCATTTACCATTGTAAAAGCCTTGAGCTTTACACATGTAAAGGTACAAATATAGAGCCCATATTCCACGAATTTGTGGTGGTTGAGGTTGCATTCAATCAAGCAATCAATCAAGCAATCAATCACCTAAAAATAGATCAATCAAGATCTTGACTTTTTTCCTTGATTGTAGGAAAGTGATTTGATTCCCTCCAACAACCATTCCTACCTTCATTGAATTCAAATGCAAGTTGTAAAAGTCGTGGAACACTCTTAGAGTCTATATAAAGACTTGGAATCACTTGTAAAATACATGGAAGCAATATACATACACTTGTGACCATCATTGTCTTGCTCCTTCAATTTTCTGCATCATCTTCTTCGCCAACAGTAATCTTGCAGAGGCTGCTGCTCTCTCCTCAGAGCTCCAAATTGAGTGCAAGAGGACTCATTGGAAAGGTATTAGTGTCTAGTTTATGCTCGTAAATTGTCAAAGCATTTGGTTCAGCAAATTTAGAGAAATCTCAGTTTTTCTGTCTCGGGGTCAATCTCTGCGTATTCCTGAAAAATAGGAGGTACCACCGGTGAATGTCGCATTCATTCCTGTAGCATATTTTGCTTATTCCTTATACTTTTGTGCATTCCATACACTCAACCCTATGTGTATCACTCCCATAAAAGGATTTTTTCTAATTGTAATCACGCGGGTCGCTATGGGCATTTGAAGTTCATTGTCTCTTCCAAAGATAGTAAGTTTTTTGAGCTAGTCGACCCGCGAACCTATCTGTTTTGTATCGACTCATTCTCCTTGATGCTCCAAGGTACATAGTGTGTTTCTTTGCACTTATAGCATGCCTATAAGGTCTATTTGAGTCTCCAAAAGCTCAAGGGCTGGTCTTGTGCCGGTTGGCTTGACCAAACGTCATCACTTCGAAACGCACTTTTCTACCTTCGACAAGCTTCTCCAAGTTCTTTCAATTCACAATGCTTAGACTGAATGACTCATATGTAGTTAGAAATCAACTGTGTTTCTCATTTGAATCAAAAGTGAATCAAATCTTTGGTTCCCTTATTAGTGTATATTTGAGTAATTAAGTGATTTGATGTAATTTGATGTTTTATGTTATTTAATGTACTTTAATAAGCTTTTGATTTCATATCTTCTTGATGTGACATTTGATGTGATATCTTCACTTGATCTCGGATTTCTACTTATTTAAAAAGGTCATTCATCTTCAGTCTTCTGTGAACTCAGTGAAGATGAGCTCAATCTTTTCAGTGGATGCTTGGGCATCAGCTTCCTCTGCTCATATTGATTCATTGTTCTCAGTTGAACCTTTCCAGAGAAGTGATGATCCCTATGATTTAGAACGTGCTGATGATTCCATGTTTTCTGTTGAGTCATTTAAGTTATCCAATTCACAGTGCAATGCTGCTCAACCAAATGCACCTCTTGATCTCCCATCTGATCCAACCATTGATCTCCCTTCTGACTCAAGTGCATGTGGAGCAACGAAAAAGCAAAGCAAGCTCAATCTACGATTTAAAAGAAGGTCTCGTGAAGTAAGTCGAAAAAGATTTAAATTTCTTACTTAAGATAGACAGATTGCATTGGATATTGTGAAGCATTGTTGTGGTTTGAAATGCTTGTATAATTTAGGGATGAAGAAACTAAAGCACATAAGAGAAAAATTCCTCCATTTAGATAGTGAAAGGCAAGATATATACCTTGTTTCTTGCATGCAAATGATTGAGGATAACATGTCAGTAACGCGTGTTGGTTTTGAATATTTCTTTACTCAAGGGATGCCATGCTGTAGGGCTGCATTTAAAATTGCAATGGGTGTAGGAAATTTTAGAATACATAGGGTTCAACAAGGGTTTTTGAATGGGGATCTCATTTTGGATACGTTCCATGTTGGGACCAAAGGATCTGTTGGACGTCATGCAATGAATTGGATGATGAACTATTTTAGCTTGCATTGTGAAGTTATGCCTACAACTGGAAGGTTGCACTTGTCAGATAACTTTACTCGTCGAGAGGTATTTCAAATATATAGAGAAGACATGGAAAATAGAAATGAGAAGTATGTGTTGTATCATCACTTTACTCGATTATGGAAGGAAGAGTTTAACAATGTTTCTATTCCTCGTAAAGTTAGAATGGGTGAATGTTCAGTTTGCGCCACTTTGAAAAACATGGCAAAAGGGGCTACAACACCACAGGAAAAGCATAATTTTAAAAACCTTCTTAACAACCATCGTGACAGTCAAGCATTAGAGAGAAAGAAAGCAATTCATCATCAAAGTAAGGCACTCAGAAATCCGGAGCGTTATATGTGTTTGTTGATCGATGGTATGGATCAAAAAAAAAACTTGTTTGCCACATTTTTATCGCATCCCTAAGGACATTGGAGATGAAGTCCTTGTGCAAATGCATTTGGTTGGCGCTTTGGTATACAATGGAACTGTAATGTCCAAGGTTTTCTTCACATATCCGAATGTGCATAATGATCCAAACCTTACAGTTACTGTCATTCATCGTGTTTTGCAATCATGGAAGGGTCTTTTGCCACCAACTCTATATTTGCAACTAGATAATACTCCAAGAGAGAATAAAAATTCTACAGTCTTTGGATATTTAAGCATGCTTGTTGAAAAACAGGTATTTCAGAAGGTTAAGGTAAATTTTCTTCTGGTTGGCCACACTCATGATCACATTGATCAAATGTTCAGTACTTTCTCTAAGAAGTTGGCACGTAACAATGCTTTTACTCTTCCGATTTTATCTGAGCTGATTTCAGAAGCATATACTCCAAAACCAGAAGTTCAACACCTCACACAGATTTATGACTTTAAGCACTTTTGCTCAATGGGCCTTGATAACAGTGCTAAGGTTTTGGCTCCATTGCACAATATTAGTTTCAACCATGTATTCTTGATGAGGAGGGTTGATGAAATAACCCTTTTATTTGCAAAGCAGTATTCATCTTCTCTTGGGTGGGAGCCTAAAGAGGGATGCAGTTTCTTATTGCAGGTGCCTAATTTGTCTACTCTAATAGTGTATGGTGCAGAACAATCACCATATGAAGATAAAAACAATACAGAAAGATGTGGAAGTGTGGTTGATCAAAGTAAAAGCTGGATGCATGCACTCATTGAAAAGAAGAGACATATTGAGCGTGCAAAAAAATATGCTGGAGATCAAGATGTATCTTGGTGGGAGGACTTTTTCAATCATCAAGAAGAGATTATACAGTATACAATTGCAGGTCACTGGCCAGTTGATGTTCCATTCACATGGGATTTTTGTACACAAAGATCCGTGAATGTGGCCCAAGCATGTAATGCAGATGCACTTCAAAGTTTTATACATCCACCAGAAAGAAATATTTATGTAGGCCCAAGGATGACAAAACAGGCAGAAGCAAGATGGCAAGGAAATTTAATAGAGATAAATGTTGGAACGCTTATTGCAGTACTTGCTGATGGTGATGAGGCTACCAGACCATTTTGGATTGCAAAGGCTTTAGAGATAACTAAAGATATTGATCAGAGAAGAATAGAGGCTTTGGTGGTGCATTGGTATTACACTAAAAGTAGTAATGCATTCACAGGTAAATATAACTTAGAAATGGTGTGTGATACTAAACGAACAGGTTCAAAAAGGAAAAAGAATATTCAAAGCACATCCACTCTTAAAATGGATGATGTAGATATTCTTGTTTATGATTTTTCCTTGACAAAAACTGGTCACTTGAGGAAAGCAACCATCAACATGATAAAACAAAAGCTTCCAGATGTATGTGGTACAGGAAATCATAGGAAAACAAGAAGAGTTGTGCATGATCCTGCAGAATTTGGTATGTACGTGGATGAAGATAGAGCTCTTGTGGATATAGAAGAAGAAGAAGAGAGCTCTCAACAGTATGAGACTGAATCAAGCGCATCAGATGATGAGAGTGTAGACATAGATCGACAAAGTTGTGAGTTGCATTGAAGCTCTCAGACATTTTTAGTGCTTATGTAAATGCCTCAAAGTAGTTTGGTTAATGAAACCATGTTTTGTAGCAATTTTGAATAACAATCAGATATCCACCCATTAAAGATATGTCTAAAATGTTATTTTTGTGTAAAAACTATTGATTTCTACATTCTTATATATATTTTAGACATGTCAATGTCTTATCATATAGATTTTGGACATGTCAATGTCTTATCATATACATTTTGGGACACGTCAATGCCTAATATAGTGAAATTTTGACTACATTTTGAGCTCATTTTTTTTTGAGAAAATGACAAAAAACGTCAAAAATTACCTGTTTTCACCTCATTTTTGTAATATATGTATATTGGTGTAAAGGAATTCCAAAAATGAGGTGAAAACATGTAATTTTTGACGAGAGTGTCCTCTTTTTACGACATAGTTCTCGTTTGTTACGACTCGCTGTTAGCATCTCATGATGTGAAATAAATATCAACAATAGTAGTGAAATTGATCTTTCTAGAACCCATGATAGGATAACACGATTTGTTATCACATGGGTCAATATTCCCTATAGGAACAAGATCAAGTGATGTGACGAAACTCCATTGTGAGGTAATATGTTTGGTTGCACCAATATCAAAGTACCAAAGATCCTCTTCTACTATAGACCTAAATAATCATGAGAAGATGGTTTATAACTACAAAGAATATTAAATGCCTATTCATCATTCTAAACAAGCTTAGGAGACTCTATATTGGATTAGTAGAGGCTTTTGAAACAACTTTCCAACCTTTTTCTTTTTGTTCTCCTTTGCAATTAGTTCAGGAAGAATCTTTATCAAATTATCATTTTCCCTATAGTACTTGCAAAACTATTTCTTTCTTTTAGTTTTCTTGTCATGTTTATTGTTGTTCTTTGATTATGTTTAATTTGTAGATCTCTACTTACTAGTAGATGAGATCCATTTCCAATTTCTCTTCTAACTAACAAACAAAGCTTGATCTAATATGCAATAATTTACTTGTTCTACTTGGACTCATCTTCCACAACAAAATGAAGACACTCCTTAGATCTTAAGACATATGGATTATCTTTCATAATCCACTGAAGAGTAGAAGCAAAACTACAATCTCAATGTCGAACATCATTAAGAATACTTTGCAAAATTGAACGATCTAGAAGTATCAAAATGGTAGAAATAAAATGCGCGTTCAAATCTTTGATCTCTATAAAAAATATATCCATTCCCTCTCATTGGTTCATGTGCTCACTCTCATTTATTTGTTAGTATAAGGATGCAAATGTATCCCATGCATATTTTGCTATGTTGTGAGGGAAAATGTGAGGGATGATAGCATGTTTGCATACAATTATATCATTGAATATGATTGTGCATATTTTCATTCTCAAAGAGGTTGGTCTTCAATAGGTGCAATGGGAACCACAACACGATGAAGAAATTGAAGATGATCATCTTCGACATCATCCTCATCACCTTTAATCTCTATGTTTGCAAGCGTAGTAGGATGTTTTTCAAAATCTTGAGTATATTCCATTGGCCTTTTTCAACCAGTACATGATGCCTCATGTATGCCCACAATGGGTAATTAGTGCCATCCAACATACCCTTAACAAAGATCCTACGAAATGCATAGCTATGTTCAAAATTAGCCAATGACTATATATACCTTGATACAAAAAATCTATTGTATTTCAAAATCGTGTACAGAAATACCCTATTGAGCTCTACTAGACCTGTAGCGCACTTTGAGGCACTTGTAGTGGGGAACATAAAATGATGAAATTACATGCACAGTCACTTTGATAGTGTGTTCAGAGGCCGAGAGGAGCTAAAAGAAAGTTTTGAGCATTTTATCATCTTGTACACGCTCACCAATATATCTATAATTTTGAGATTGTGATTAATGGAGTGATCATGATGCCCTCGAGAGATCCACAACCCACTCTTATGCAGATTGTTGAAGTTGAGGTCTGTGGAAGCACACAAAAATCACAAAGATGAAGAAGGAGCATAACAAACAACACAATATTGAATGTATTACGAAGTGAATGTATGAACATAAATGACTCATGAGAGTCAAAGGCATATATAAAAACCAAGGCGAAAAAAATCCCAAAAGAGGAAAAAAGTGCCCAGCGACTATAAATGTGGACATTTTGGCTGAATTGTCTTTCTATATAATTTTCATTCAACGCTTTACTTTTGCTACTTGCTTGGCTAAATATGGATATGCTAGCACGGGAGTCGTAGATGTTTGTCTTCATAAGAAACATCCTGAAAAATGCTTTTTGGAGATTATCATCAATATGAAACACATAATTTGTATTCTGCAACATGCTTTCTGGAGACTATCATCAATATGAAAACACATAAATTGTATTCTTCGTCATTTTTATTTTAATGAGCGAAACAAACAAGTACTTATCGCACGTCCTTGCACTTAAATACTCAAGATAGAATGACATAATTCAGGCCTAGATGTTGTTCCATTTTCTAGGGAATGTATTTGACTTTATCCTAGGGTATCAAACCAACAGCATCTTGGTGAATGGAATGCAGAGAGTTAGATCATACGTTATAAGTAAGAATTTCTTATATGAACTTGGATGATGTGCTTGCAAGATATATATGTATACTCGTAGTCTGAAATTAATATTTCTGATCACACTCAACTTTTTTGAGCACCTGAAGTGGTATGAATGCAATTCTTTTAGATTTTTATACAGAGAGGTTTCATAGAAAATATAGCTATTGAACATTGTTGTGATAAAAATGGCTACAATGTCTTCAAACAGAGAGAGTTCAGGAATATCCGTCATTTTTGGAACGATTTCACTATGACCCAAAATACATGTGACGGAACGTGAACAATTTCCAAGAGTCTTCTTAAGGGTAGGACATAAGGAGGCAGCACAAGGAGACTTCTTTACACATATTGTACATGACATTCAATCGCAGAAACCATCTCTTCTTCTTTATTATGCCTTTAGACGCTATTGTTGAGGAAAAAATGGGACTTAAAATGAAGGATATGTTATCATTTTTTTCTCAGATATTATAAATATGGTGTGTATGAGATGTAGTAATGGGCTACATATTGTATGTAAAGCTTTATAATAAGAAGGGATTGGTGACCAAAATATGTAGATGAATACATAGTTTGGAGGAGATCTCACGAAGCATCTCGGATGTAAAGTTGTCACAGTAATGGATGTTACGGGGAACAAAATTTTTGCCGATAATAATAATACTCTTCATCGTATTCGTTCAGGAAAACTTTTCTATCGTCGAATACTAATAAATCACTTGTACAGTGACTTGAGGATTTCATGAGTTCGAAAAACAATCGGTTCATACACAAAATAACCTAGCAATTTTCCATTGTAGTAAGCAATTTGTTTTTGTCCGTAACGTTATGTGGGTATTGTAAAATATTTTTTGATGCATGCAATTCCCTATTTTCCAACAAAATAGCTTTGTAGTTTTGCAAAAAGAGGCATATAAGAGAATTAAAGAGAGATACAAAGGAGGCTTATGATCCTTCCATCATATTCATGAGCGATCCATCTAGTTTTAAGTTATTGTCATGAAAAGCAAATACGTTCCTGTGTCTAAAGACGAGTTATATTTCTGTGATTTCTAATTGCTCTACCTGAATGATATATAGACTTTTCAATAAACCGTTACGTAGGATAATCACCAAAGTTTATCTTAACATCTTCGCTTCCTCTTTTACCCCATCCATAGCCTCTGTGTAGATATCACGAGCAAGATGGATTTCCTTTCTTTAAAGAAAGTCGCATTTCCTTACCTTTTGCATTGTTAATCTGAGCTTGCAATACGAGGCTTCCACGTAAAGAGATCCGTGGTATGGCCACGCGCTGAATATGAGCACACAAGCACCTACTTCATAATATAACAGATTTTCATACCTACTGAAAGAGTACACACAAACGGCAAAACAGAGGAACATCCATACACGAAGCAGAGACTTCAACTGTTTATACATTGAGAAGCTAATGCACGGATTAGTACTGTGTCACATTGAAAATTGCAAGAGGGAGACTTCAAGCTCCCCTGCCACTTCATGCCCCAAGAAAATTCAGTGTGCACTTTAGCACGTACTTTGAAAAAGTAAACCCGACGCCATTGATGAAACCGCTGAAAATTTTTTTAATATAAAGGAAATAATGCAAGAATTTGTAAGTGATACAAGAAGTCCCACAACCCAAGATTGATGGGTATCGATAACTCAACTAGCGATGATGAAGAAGATCCCATAACCTACCACTCTAGCTATGACACAAGACAGCAGGATTACAAAAACTCCCTTCAAGGTAGGGAAATAATGCAAGAATTTGTAAGTGATACAAGAAGTCCCACAACCCAAGATTGATGGGTATCAATAACTCAACTAGGGATGATGAAGAAGATCCCATAACCTACCACTCTAGCTATGACACAAGGCATCAATATTACAAAAACTCCCTTCAAGGAGGTGAACTAGATACAAGGTTTAAGTGGAACGGATGTCATACTATGAGATTACAATAGGACAAGATAGGATGTCCAAGATATAAGAATAGACAAGACTAGAGCAAAGGACAAGAATAGTACTCAAATTGGAACTTGAAAGTACTTACTTGGAGATCAGGACTCCTTGAGATCCAGAAAGTGGCATTGGTTAAGACTAACGATGTGTGTGGTCAAGCCCTCCTAATAAAGGTGTTCAAGGGACGTTACCAAAGGCATATACAAACTGATCATGTCATGCATGATCTCAACAATCTGAATAGCACCTCTCAATGTCAAAATCAAGCAAGTAGTTAGTCGATCTTAGGGTTTTGGCATGTCTGAGATACAATGGAAGAATTAGTTCTCCCAATTTATGAGCCAATCATGAGATACAAAAGATCACATAGAATCTGAGATTCAAGATAGTTTCATTTATCCATGACGCCACCTCCCCTAAAGCGAAGAGTTCCACGAGGACTGATCATATTCTCTAGTCTTGCTTTCAACGAATTCTTCTTATGGAATTCTCAAACCTTGATTGGTGTCCTCTGAAGGTTTTCTAGAAATTCTCAAGTATGATCACTGATTTCATGTTGAGATATCAAGCTCAACATATGATGATCAAGGATGACACCTTGTCCTCGAGATTTTCTTTCCTCTCTCATTCATGAAGGCCTACAGGAAACACATTTGATGAAGGTAGCCAGAATTCCCTGAGAAGTCCAAGATGCATCAAGGATGTCAAAGAGAGCTCACATGCAAACTTTGGAAGAAATCAAGCAAATTGACGATGGCAATCAAAGCTAGTCAAATTTTGGAAATTAGGGCAAACATTTTAATGTCTCCAATTCACATGAAAATTCATATACTTGTTAAACCTATCAAAGGCAGTCTATAGCCTAAATTTCACATGTAAATGGATTTTCTAGCACATTGATATGCCATGTGCATTTTGGAAAAAATCTAATTTTTCCACTTAGGCCCTACAAAATCTTGTATAGAAATTTTTGTTAGCCATATGGTTTGACATGTATAAAGATCATATGTGGCTACATATTTGTACAAATGTTCAAGGCTATTTGAGCTTCGTAGACACCTTAATGCCACCTTGCAAACTTCCAAATGTAGTCAAACTTGTATAAGGGCGATGGACATGGGAGTTTTTCCTGCATATTCCTAAAGGAGACCTTTCAAAACATAGCCCTACAAATTTTCATCTTCATCAAAGGATATTTGAAGGGTCACCGCAGTTTCCTAGAATAAGAAAATTGAAGCCTTGAAGGGCTACCACATGGCAAACAATGATTAAACCATGTTGTACGGTCATGATGAGCTCACATTCAAGGGTGATGCACTAAAGCATAAAGCAAGGAGAATTCAAGATTTTTTTTCATCGAATAAGCCTTTTTTGATGGTCAAAAGTCAATAATGCAAAGTTTGTTCAAAAATAGTAGCTTATCTTATCCAAATTGATGTCAGTACTGATTCGACGGTCCAAATCAGTCCCAGATCCAATGGTGGAGAATGAAGGAGCCAATCCCCCCCCCCCCCTTTTGCCCTTGATATCATATAAAGAACCAATCCTAGCATTCCATTTGATAAATCCAATGGTTGTAATGAAAAGCAGTTGAACCTAAGGTTGAGAGTTGATTTCTCTACATCCAAAGGCCAAAATTCATTCAAAAAACTATAAAAACCCCCCTCCAAACTCCAAGAGCATCATTGTTAGGCATCCATAGGGCCCTTGCTAGCACATGGTTTACTTGAGATGATCACCATCAGTTGAGCATGTGAGGATCCAAGGTGGGCTAGTAAGAGCATAGTTCATAGAATCAATTTTTAGACTTCCTCTCTAGGATAGGCTCATAAACCCAATTTCTCTTTCTTTGCTCACCCTTAGTGGAGCGTGTGAGTGCATTAGAGTTGGTTTTATGAGTCCTAGCCTTCTTTAGGAACACATTACAATCCTAGAAAGACATAGGGTCAATGAAGTGGAACGTATCCTCTTACATGTGACAGTCGGTTGAACTGTCATGGTGAGAGGGTCGTGCAGACCACAATTAACCAGTAGAATGCTTAGCTTGACATTTCAGAACATTCATGTATATGTATGTCATAACAATATCTTCTAATTCATGTCTCTTGTCTCTTGTCGCTTAGTCTCTTATATGTTTTTACATGTTTTCTATCGCTTTCTATGTGTGAGAAGGCTCCAGAGTCATGCGTTCAACCAGTGAGGATGATCCATTGAGATTGAGAGAAAAAGTTTCTTTTCATTTATACATCATGACCCACATGCATTCATAATACCCACAAAAACCCATGCATATGATTGGGTTTTGAAAGTATATAAGAAGATCCATTCTTGGACCATTCTTCCTTTCAAAACTTGACTCATGTATGTAGTTTTCTTTTTTTTTTTTCTCATCATGCATACATCCACAAGAACACATGCATATGAATTGATTTTCAAAAGTCTATAAGAAGCTCCATTATTGGACCATTCTTCCTTTCAAAAATTGATTCATGTGTGTGGTTTTCTTTTTGTTCTGAGCGTGCATACATCGATGTGTTCCCCCTTCTCATAATCAAATCATGACATCTCTCCTCTCCATACCCAACTTCATCTTCACCTTCACATTTTTATCACAAAGACCTTCCAATACGCACTAGCTTCATACACTCTGCATGTGCTGCAATCGGACCCGATCCACCCGGATTATGATCACCTCCACCACGTATCAGTTTTTCATTTCTTTGACATGGATATTGGTCATCAATTATATATTAGGGATACTTCATTGAGTTGTACTAGATTTGTCTATCGAGAGTGATAGTACATTTGTTTCTTGCGAGCTTACTCATTCACAGACATTAGATTTTTCCTTATGTACTAATATTTATGTTGAGATATCAAGCTCAACATGTGATGATCCAAGATGACACGTACCAGTTTTTTGTTTCTCTAACATGTATAGTGGTCATGCTGGTATATGTCAGGGATACTTCATTGAGCTTTATTAAATTTATCTACCAAGAGTGATGGCACATTTGTTCCTTGCCAGCTCACTCATTCGTAGACATTAGGTTTTTCTTTATGTACTGATCTTTATATATTGCACGTGTTGTATTCTTGTTTTTAGATCATTCTTGTACATTCCTTTTTATGTAATAGAAGAAGAAGAAGAAGATCATTCTTCCTTGCCTCAATCTGTGTGTGTGCTTCTCCTTGAGAGTGAGAGTGTGTGTGTGAGCTCTCTTCCCTATCTCCTTCCTCGTGACATGGTATCATAGCTAGCATGGCTGTAGAGAGCTCGTGGAGAAGGCGACATTGGAGAGTACGCAGCAAGGCATAGAGATCAAAGTTTTGGAGCCATCTCGACCTCCATTTGGAGCCCCCAAGGTGGCGACCACAAATAAACCAGGTCAGTTTCAGAAACTGTAACTTGCTTTGTGTTCGGCAACACTCATATATTCCAGATCTAGAATTTCAAGTGATTCGTGTACTGTTGATACACAAAAACTATGTCTTTTTGAGATCGAACTATCACGTCATGGTGCGACAATGTTCAAGCAGGAGTGCTACTTGTAGTGTTTTGCAGTGTTGTGAATTGCTGCAGAAATGGCAAACACAGATGAAATGAGTCAGCTTATGAGCGATAAGCTGGACAAGAACAACTTCCATGCTTGGAGATTCAAAATGAAGAATTTGGTGATGGGAAAAGGCTACTGCAAGTACATTGAAGAAGAGAATGAAAATGCTTCATAGTTACCAGATAGGAATAGGACAGAAGATTAGGTAAGAGCATATGAGGAGCACGAAAGGTAATGTACTAGCTATCTGTTAGCATACTGAATAGCATGATTGGACACATACAGGATGCCAAGACTCCAAAATAGGTTTGGAATAGTTTGGTCACATTGTATGAGACCAATACAAAGGCACTCAAGAACGAGCTGCATACATTGGAGAAGAAGAGTATGTCGGTAAGTGACTACACCTTGAAAATCAAAAGCATATGTGAGTCACTTGCATCTATTGGAGTGAATTTAGATGATGATGATAAGGTGGATGTGTGTCTTTGTTGTTTAGGAGCTGCATATAAGTAGTTCAGAACTTCCATACAGACCAGGGAAAATATTTTGGATTTTGCTGATCTCGTATCTATGATGATTATTGAAGAAAAGAATCTTGGTGAGGATTCAAACTCCCAAGGAAAGCCAAGTTTTGAGCAGGTATTCTACTCTGGCAAAGGAAGAGGCTTGGGAAGTTGAAGAGGAAACAATAACCAAGACCAAGGTCAACAATAGAATCATGCAGGAGGAAGAGGACAATTTCGAGGCAGGGGGAGCCAAAGCGGTCATAGAAAATTCCAAAGAAATGATTCAGGTAATGATAGTAAAGAATGCTGGAATTGTGGTAAACCTAGACACTTTGAATGTGATTGCAGGTTGAAGAATCAAAAGACCAGAAGGCAAGAAAACAACTATGCAAGCATGGTAGGCTCTTTACTTTTGAAGTAGGAGAAACCAGGAATATATCTCTTTTTAAATTTGGGTCTCAAACCCTAAGTGAGCTTGAAGTGTGGCATAAGAGAATTTCTCATGTGAATTAAAGAACCTTGAAGGACATATGCTAGGATCAAAGTGTTATAGTGTCGCCAAACATATCAAAGAAACATATGATTAACATATGTGATGAATGTTAGATTGGGAAGGCACAAAGAAAATCACTCAACCACAAAGGCTACATCTAGAACAACCTTTTGCACTTAGCACACACTGATGTGGCAAGTAAAGAAGCTTTATTGGCAGGATGAAGGTGTAAGAATGAAGCACTTGATTGCTTCAAAAAGTATTTAGCACATGTGAACCATACACGTAGATCACTCAAGAAGCTTAGATCTGATGGAGGGGACGAATACCTCTCCAAGGAATTTGACGAGCTCTTGTAGGATAAAGGTATCAAGAGGGAAGTGACTACGAGGAACTCTCCTCAACCAAATGGAATTGCAGAAAGAAGAAACAAGACATTGGTTGGATCAACGAGATAGATTTGGAGATAATGTAAGTTCCCTGCATCTAGTAGCAAACCCTATTTTCCATGCAACATTCAAACACATAGAGATTCATAAACACTTCATCAAGGAGAAGCTCGTGGCAATGGATATTGACATTTCTTTTGTTTCAACTAAAAATAAAGTAGCAGATATGATGACAAAGGACTTGATGGAATAAAGATTTTCATATTTAAATGAATGGAAGGTATTCAACCTATTAGAGAATGAAGACTCAAGCATATACTTTAGCTTGAGGGATAGCTCCTAGAACATGAAGTTTACACTATGCTTCAGGTGCATCTGATCTATATCAAGAAGCTTATGTTTGGATTATGTCAAAAAATATCCATTGAAGAATTCTTTTATTTATGCTCATTTATTGTACTTCTTCTAAAGTTTTTTTATGGGTAAAATACCAATGTAAAAGCCTCTGTTTTAGGCATGTAAAAGGAGAAAAATAGAGCTCAAATTCCATGAGTTTGAGGTGGCTGATCTTGACAATCAATGAATCAATAAATTAACCAAAAGATAATCAAATTAGGTATTCACTTTTCCTAGATTTTAGGAAAGTGAATTGATTCTCTTCAACAACCTATCCTGCAATCATTGGAGTTCAAAATCAACTTGTATAAGTCATGGAGAACTTCAAGAGTCTATATAAAAACTTCAAATAACTTTTGCATCATATGCAAGCAATATACATATACGTTTGGCCATCATTGTCTCGCTCCTTCATTTCTCTGCACGATCTTCTTCAACAATATTGATCTTGTAGATGCTTCTGCTCTCTCTATAGAGCTTCAAATTGGATGCCTAAGC
The DNA here is from genome assembly GCA_020310875.1 of Ceratopteris richardii. Taxonomy (NCBI): domain Eukaryota; kingdom Viridiplantae; phylum Streptophyta; class Polypodiopsida; order Polypodiales; family Pteridaceae; genus Ceratopteris; species Ceratopteris richardii. The sequence continues at coordinate 128,525,744 of CM035418.1, read as the reverse complement.
ATTCATTGGAAAGACATTATTGTCTACTATATGTGTCCACATTTGCAAAGCATTTGGTTCAATAGAGTTGGAGAAATTGCAGTTTTTTTATCTCAAAGTCAATCTCCATGCAGCCCTGAGAATTAGGAGGTACCACTATTGAGTGTCAAGTTCATCCCAAAAGCATATTTTTGTTATTAAAAGTAATCTTATGCATTCTACACAAGCCACCCTATGCATATCATTTCTCCAAAAGGATTTTGTTTCAATTGTAATCTTGCTGGTTATTATGAGCATTTAAGGTTGATTGTTTCTTCCAAAGATAACAAGTTTTTTTGAGCTAGTGAATGCACAAACCTATTTGTCTTGTATCAGCTCTTTATCCTTGATGATCCACATTACAAAGTGTATTTTAGTGCACAAACCCCATGCATAAAAGGTCTATTTGAGTCTCCATAAGATCAATGGCTAGTCCTATGCTGGTTCGCTAGACCAAACTTTGCCATTTCACAACTCATTTTTCTATCTCCTAGAAGTTTCTCCAAGTTCTCTCATGGAAGAGGTCGAGAAAGAAATAGAGGAAGCGGTGAAGGTTCATAAAATCCTCATAAAGGTATAACATTTCATCATTGTGGTAACTTAGGACATTATGCCAATGCATGTTGGAGAAAAGAATGGAAGGCCGAATGAAGGCAACCAAAGGAGCCAAAATAACTATGCGAGTACATCAAGTGAAGGAGACAAGAAAACCATGCTTTCCATGAAGCATGACTAAAACATCCCAAGAAGTGATGGCCAAAAATGGTTTATAGATTCATGTTGCAACAATCATATAACATATCAAGGAGATTTATTCACAAATCTACAAGATCCAAGTGGGAAAAAAATATGCATAATTGGTGATGAAACTCAACACACAGTTGAGCATGTTGGAGAAATCAAACTTGGAGACAAGAAGATATTTACTAATGCCCTTATGTTCTTATTGTTGCAAAGAGCTTGATTTTAGTAGGACAAATGGTAGAGAAAGGATATCATGTAATCTTCAATGAAAGAAGCTACTCTATAAAGAATTCAAAAGATGGATTCAAGGTGGTTGCTAAATGGAGGAAAGAAGGTAGGATGTTCACTTTGGAGATTCAACAACCACATGGAAAGGTGATGTATATTCAATGAAACAAGAGGATTGCTCAAACCGGTTTGGGGCACAAAAGGTTTGGGCAGATCAACATTCCACACCTCAAGGGCATGAGAAACCATGAAGTGAAAAGAGGTCTTCAAAGATTCAATGATGTTGAACTACATGAGTTTTGTGAAGAATGACAACTAGAAGAGCGAACTTGACCACTATTCAATAACAGCAACTATGTGGCAACAAATGTCTTCGACTTCATACAAATGAATGTACGAGGACCAAGACAACAATCATCGATGGCTAGTAGTAGATGTTTTGTTACTTTTATTGATGTTTTTCAAGAAAAATATGGATGTTCTACATAAAAAAAAAGATTTGTTCTCTTTGATCAAGAGATCTAAAGAAAATGTTGAAAACGAAATAGGATAGTACATAAAGAACTTGAGGTCAGATGGAGGAGGAGAGTATTTATCCAAAGATTTTTTTAGATTTTCTTCATGCACATGGAATCAAATGACAATTAACATGTAGGTACATGCCTAAAAAATGGAATTTGTGAAAAAAAAATTAGAGATATCAAAAAAATTTCAGGATGCATGCTCAACGACATGAAGCTACCACTAAACTATTGGGTTGAAGCATCTAGTAGGTTTGTCAATTTGATGAACAAGTGCATAACTATGGGAGTGCATCATGTAACTCCCAAAGAGGTATAGTTCAGTAAGAAAACTGATCTTACACATCCCAAAGTTTTTGGATGTGTCTGTTATGTTCACATTCCTCAAGAATTAAGGGCAAAGATGAGGCCAAAGTCACAGAAATGTATTTTAGTTCGATATTCATGGAAGCAAAAAGGATACAGATGCTAGAATTTAGTGACAAAGGAGCTACGAGTCTCAGAATATGTGGTATTTCATGAGCTAAGACCATGGTTTGGAGAAAATGAGAAAGAGAAGATTCTTGAAGAAGATTTTCAAGAGAATGAAGGTGTCGTCTAAGATGAATTTGAACAAGCAAGCACCCAAATGTAAGGTCTAGAAGCTTCTACATCACATGGAGAAATCTCAACATGGAAGGGGAGAGTCTATGACCTCTGCCGCTGATGAGAGTTTTTCTTTATCTAAACATCTAAGGACCACTTCTCCTAGCCAGTGGAGATCTTCTCTGTTAAAATTGTAATGGCCTTATAGGCATGAGATGATTTTGCTATGCTTGTAACTTTGCTAGCAATTTTGTAGCTTGGATTGGCGGGTCTTGTTTGTATCCTCAGTATTCATGTTCTAGCGGGGTGCCTTACCCCCTGTTCGACCTCGTTCTACTATGATAAGATGGGGGTTTCTTTCACTTTGTACAAAGTGCCATACTATCATTAACATACTTCCTGTTTTCTCAAAAAGAAAAACCCTTTGCAACAAGTCATGCTTTATACTTTGGAGAAGCATTATCTTATGGGAATTTCAACTTATATACCCAATTACATGGCGAATCTTTCTTGCCTTTTGGTAAAGGTATTAAATCCCAAGTGCCATACTTGTGAATAAAATCCAACTCACTCTTCATGGCATGCTCCCACTTGACATGCTTCTTTATCTACATAGACTTTTTGTAGGAAGAAGGCTCACCAGAATCTGTTAGTATAACAAAATCCAAAGATGGAGCATATCTATCAGGTGGATGTGAGACATGTGCAAACCATCTCAATGGTTAGTTAGCACGAACATTTGCACATTGATCAAATCGAGCATTCTCTTGAACATTCCTATGTGCAACATTTTTATGCATGCTTACTAGAGGACTACTATCCTCAAACACCACTGTCCTCACTTCACCCTCCTTAATGGTCCGTTTATGCATCTTAGACTCATTGAATATCGAATCACTACTTGTGATCAATGATGGTGTTTCAAGATCCCATAAGTGATATCCAAATTTCCTTCATGACTATATCCAAAAAAATGCATTTCTTTGACTTATAATCCAATTTTTCTCTAAGATTCTTGGGTATATAAACATATTCCTCACACCCAAAAACTCATAGATGATCAGAATATGGTGGCTCCCCTATCCATAACTCTTGTGCTACTTTTAGACCATTGGCAATACTAGGTGAAAGGTTAGTCACATAAATTGTAGTCAATACTACTTCTACGCAAAAGCCTTGTGAAAGGTTTGCATGATTCAGCATAGAGATTACTCTATCTTGAATACTTCTATTCATCTTTTCACCTACACCATTCTGTATTTGGGGTATAAGGAGTTGTAAGCTCTCAATGAGTTCTCTAGGATGACACAAAAGGCTGAATTTATGTGAGGTATACTCACCCCCATTATTTGAATATAAAGGCTTAATCATAGTTCCCTTTTAAGTCTCAACCAAAGCAAGCCATTTTCTGAAAGAAGGGAATACCTATCGTTCAGGATATAGATATACTTCTCTAGTAGCCTCATCCATGAAATTGACAAAGTAAAGAGAACCACCTAATGACCTTGTGGGCATAGTGCCTTACATATCTGCATGAACAAGATCTAAAGGCCAAATTGAAGAGTGAATGCACATTTTATGCACATTTTTAGTTTGCTTTCCATATTTTATTGAAAGATAATACATGTAAGTAGAATAACAAAGATTTTCCCTTCCACTACAAGATATGTGGCGCAAACGGCCATGCCACATACAAGACATAGGCTGTTTCATAACAGCTAACAAGTGTTCTTTCTATCATACAAATAAAGGATGAACACCTTTGTGTTCTTTTGCAAGAACCACATTGCCCTTCGATATGCAAAATGATTGAGCATAGAGAACCACCTTGTAACCAAGGTCATCAAGTTAACCAACTCACATCAAACTACATGATTACTCTGTTACATGACATACTTTATGCATAGGAAATTTTAAATCTTCAATGAATTGCACAACCACATCTCCGATCCCAACAATGTTACAGTATTAAGAGTCACTAAGTCTCATAGTAACAAGAGCCTTTTCTCCATAAGTGGAGAACTATTCCCTATGAGGTGTCAAATGGAAAGAAGCACTAAAATCCAACATCCATGTGTGGGAGAGAGAATCAACCCTAAGATCCTTATTAGGCACAATAGTGTTAAGTGTCAAAATAGGAGCCTTTCTAGAAATAGCATTGATTTCTTCAATCTACCTAGTCAAAGTAGATGGTGCAGATAGTTTAACAAGCCCATCAACATTCTTCCCTTTACCTTTATCATTCTTTAACACATAGCAGCCTTTCTTCATGTATCCTTTATTATGACAGTATTTGGATTCAATATCCCTCTTCCTTGATTTACTTCTACTCTTATTCTATTGAACATTATTTTACTTGTTTTTTCTCCTACCTGATTGTTGATTATTTCCTTGGTAAGATTTATAGACATTATATGCATCTCTAGTTTGAGCTCCAACCATTGATTTTCTATGAATCTCCTCACTCAAGAGTGTTGCATGTATGTCATCATAGACTAGTCTACCACCAGGTGCAATATTACTAATGGTTGTGCAAAACATATCCCATGATGATGCAAGATGCATAAAAATAAGAATGTTTTCATTTGATTATCCGTCTCCATTTTCTAAGCTTGTAATTGGGAGTATATAGCATCAAATCCATTTACATCAGCATCAATACTATTTTTTTCCTTCATGCAAAGGTCATATAATGTCGTTCTCATCAGATTCAGTTTATTTGATGTCTTTTCTTTCTCATGTGTATTGCATAACTTTCTTCAAAGCTCCTTTGCACTTTCTTATATGTCACATTCCATGATGCACTTACCCATGAAAGGACTGACATAGAAGAGGGAAAATCTATGCCAAAATTGCTAGTGGAGACTTTCTGAGAGACCAAGTTATATGAACCTTTATCATAAGGTACTAATTTAGGAAATCATAATGCTTGTGTTGCATATATTCTTTATGCAATGACTATCTATTTTCTTTCTTATGCAAATTAGCATATTTCTTTTATAAAGTACATAAATCTGAAAATTGGATGGCTACTATGCAATTAGAGTATGATCCTTTTATTAAGAATGGCACTTGGTCCTAATGTGATTTATCTACAAGCAAAAGGTTTATTTTCACTAAATGGGTATCAAAGTTCAATTTGAACCCTAATGGACCTATTGAAAGGTATAAGGCTATGCTTGCTACTAAGGGCTATTCTCAAGAGAAAGGCATAGAATTTGATAAGTCTTTTTCTCCCACGTGTCAAATGGCCACTCCATGTAGCATACATTCGTTTGCAGCTCATCATGGAAGGAATAGACATTGATTGGATATTATATTTACTTGTTTAAATGGTGACTTACATAAAGAAGTGTACATATTTTAGCCCCCTTTTCTTGTGTGAGAAGGGCATGAAAGACTATGCATATTGAAAAAGGAAATATATAGATCTAAGAAGAATCCAAGTGTTGGGTACATGCCTACTTTCTAGAACATACATTTGAGAACAATCCAACTAATGACACCTTATGTGTTAAGAGCATAGAAGATGAACATTTGATAATTGTTATATATGCTGATTATATGATTATTTTGAGTCCTTATAAGAAGAACATTGTTGATTTTAGGGCCCATTTGCATGCTTGTTTTGAGATGTCAGATTTGGGCCATTTGTGTCATTTTTGGGCATTTACTTTTTGCAAGTTGATGGGGGAATATCTTTGTGTCAAAGAGAATAGTTAGACACATTTTTACATTGTTTTGGACTAAAAAATTGAATTTCTATTTCCCTTGTAGAGTTTCCTCAATCACAATCTATCCCCAATCACAATCTTTCGATTACTCAAAAATAACAGTGGAGAGAAGAATGCAGAGATTGCACAAGGTAAAAGAAAATCTGATGCGGAAAAGTAGAACAAATATGACGCAGAGAAGGAAGAATTCTGATATTATAGATGTGAATCAATGGTTACAGTAGCTTTGGACAATAGCTTCTTGACGAAGCCTCTACCTCCCGACCACCCCCGAGCTATCACAATCGCATTCTCACTCGCACTCTCAATCACACTCTCACTCTCACTCTCACTCTCAATCACACTTTCAATCACAAGGTAATTCTTAGATTTCTGTGTCCTCCGTGTTGATGTGCAGGCCTTCTTATCTTTTTTTCCGTTTGATCGCAGCCGTGCTCCCCAAAGAAGTGTGCGATCCACCAAATTTAGAAAAAGTCGAGTTTCTCCAAAACTTTCGCAAAAAGCCATGCGATCGTAGTGTACTTCCTTTCTTTAGCATACCCGTCAAAAATAGCAGAAAAACACTGAGAAGACATATCCGAAAACATACATAATTAGACATGGTGACACGTGAGCATGAGAATCACGGATTCGAATAGAATTAGACAAGCCCTCATTTTTTTTTTAAGTGTTGGACAAAACAGCACTTTTCAAAGCCCTGTAACTCAAAAACAATGAGGAATTAGGTTAAGCTTGTGAGAGACACTATTATTCAATTTTTCGATCTGAACAATAGTGTTAGAGACGTCCGAGGTCGAAATCCACCTCCAAATGCCACTTTTGAGCCCTGCAAGGTTTAAAATTCTAGAGAGTAAAATCAAGGCATTTTCTTACAATGAACTAAACGTAGGACCCTAAACAAGGTACTTAGAACATGATTCACAAAAATCTCACACAGGCACTTTTATTCTCTTCTACTTGCTCTACCTTTCCCTCATACAGAGTTTCCTTAATTCTTTCATCTTCACCTTCAAAATCCCACTAAAAAACATGATGCAATTAAGGTCTAGAGAGAGAATATGAAACTTGTCAACCCAAAATTTTTCCTACATGCATAAAATGACCTAATTATTCGTTCTAAGCATTATCCCCACAATGAAATTCAGAAAGTTCAAAATGAATTATTTCACTAGAAAAGAGGCCTATTACAATTCTTCCCCCCTTTAAGAACTCTGTCCTTAGAGTTGGAAAGAAGGATCCTGTGTTAGAAAGTCATATAAATTCACCCAACTCGAATCTTCTACTGGGTATGAATGCCATTTCACCAAAATTTCTACTATAGATCTATTTCTAAGAAATCTTTCCTTCCTATCTAATATTATTTCCGGTTGAAGCTCAAAACAGCCATCGTCTTTCAGCTTATAATTGTCCTACAAAACATGAGCAACATTAGACACATATCTTTTAAGTAAGCTGACATGAAATACAGGATGCACATTTAGATATTTAGGTAATTCCAGCAAATAAGCAAGAGATCCGATCTTTTTCAAAACTTTAAAAGGGCTTGCATATCGAGGAGAAAGTCTATGATCCTTCCCTAGCAACAAGTTAGATCGGTGAGGATTAACTTTAAGAAATACCATATCATCAACTTGGAATTCAAGTGGTCTTCTCTTTAAATCATAGATCTTCTTTTGTCTTTTCTGAGCTTCTCTTATATGTTTCTTAATTTTTCCAAGTTCTTCATCCATCTTATCAAGCATTTCTTTGGATACTTCTACTTTATTTGGAAAACCCAAAAACGAAGGTGGAGTCAAACAATTATAACCATACAGCTTCAAACGGAGTGATTTTTATAGATGCATGCCATGCACTATTGTATGCAAACTCAACCAAGGGTAAATATTCACTCCAATTATCTTGCTTTCCATTCACATACATACGCAACATATCCTCAACTACCCTGTTAACCCTCTCGGTTTCCCCATCAGTTTGTGGATGGAAAGCTATACTCATACGAAGTTGAGTTCCAATGGATTCAAATGTCGCTTTCCAGAAGTTTGACGTAAATCTAGAATCTCTATCAGAAATTATGCTTTTAGGCATTCCATGCAATCGAAATATTTCTTTTACAAAGATTCTTGCAACATTCAAAGCAGTATCAGTCTTTTTCATAGGAAAGAAGTGTGCCATCTTGGTAAGCCGATCGACTACAACAAATATGGTATCATGCTTACTTCTGGTCATAGGTAGCTTAGTGATAAAGTCCATAGAAATAGAGTCCCACTTCTGATTTGGAACATCCAAAGGTTGAAGCATTCCTGGCATCCTCTTAAACTCTGATTTCACTTGTTGGCACTTCAAACATCCATTTACATATTTTCTAATATCCCGCTTCATACATGGCCAAAAGTAAGAATACTTTGTTTTAACATATGTCCTTGAATAACTTGGATGTGCAGAAAAAGGTGCATCATGACAATCATGCAGTACTTTAACTTTTAGTGGAGATTCAGAAGATAAGCATAGCCGATTGTTACAATACAGTGTTCCATTCTGTAAATGAAATTTTTCCTCATACGTCGATCCCCTGTTCGCATTCAAAGCATTCAAAATAGGTGCATAAAAAGGATCATGTTTTATCTCTTCTTGAATTTGATTGAGAAAATCAGAATTTATTACAGAAACAAGATTACACAAAGGTCTCCGACTCAATGCATCAACAACCTTATTTTCCTTACCAGCAAGATACTTAATGTCAAAATCATACTCGCTTAATAATTCAATCCAACGCTTCTGCGTGTTGTTAAGCAATGGTTGAGTGAAGATGTATTTTAGACCTTGATGATCTGTTTTCAATTCAAACTTAACCCCTAAGAGTAGATGTCTCCAATGCTTAAGTGCATGCACAACAGCAAGCATTTCTAAATCATGAGTAGGATAGTTAAGTTCATGCTTTCTTAGTTTTCTGGACTCATATGCGACCACCCTGCCATCCTGTGAAATAACACATCCTATCTGACTACCACTTGCATCACATGCAACCACAAAAGGCTTTCCCATTTCTGGTATTTTCAAAACATAATTCTCAACGACTTTTTGTTTCAATGTTTCAAATGATTTTTGACAGGCATCACTCCACGCAAATCCTACATTCTTTTTAGTTAATTCGGTGGGGGGAGTAGCTATCTTAGAGAAATCCTTAATATGTGCTCTTTCATATTGTGCCAACCCAAGAAAACTTCTAACATCCCTTACAATCTTAGGAATCCGCCAATCAACAATTGTTTTTACTTTATCTTCATCTATAAGGATTCCTTCTTTTGATATTACTCTTCCTAGATACACAAGTTTATCCTTAGCAAAGAAACACTTACTCTTTTTCCCATACAATTTGTGTTCTCTAAGAGTTTGCAAAGTCTTCTTGAGATGTAGCGCATGCTCCGAATCATCTTTAGAGTACACAAATATATCATCAAGGAAGACTAAGATGAATTCATCTAGGTAATCGTGAAAAATATTATTCATCAAGCACATAAATGTGGCAGGAGCGTTTGTTAAACCAAAAGGTAGAACCGTAAACTCATAGTGACCATATCGTGTTCGAAAAGCCGTCTTAGGAATATCCTCTGTTTTGATCCTAATTTGGTGATATCCAGATCTTAAGTCAATCTTTGTGAATACGGTCGCTCCACTTAATTGACCTAATAAGTCATCTATGTGAGGGAGTGGATACTTATTCTTAATTGTTTTTTTATTCAACCCCCTATAGTCAATGCATAATCTGTAAGAGCCGTCTTTCTTCTTCTGAAATAAAACAGGTGCACCCTAAGGTGAGACACTCAGTTTTATTAAGCCTTTCTTCAAACGATCATCTAATTGAATCTTAAGCTCCTTTAGTTCATCAATGTTAAATCTATAGGATGCTCTAGAATATGGATCACTCCCTGGATATAGGTCAATGGCGTGGTCAATCTGCCTAGGTGGGGGTATACCACGCAAGTCTTCTGGAAATACATCGGCATATTCTTTCATGAGATTTCCTACGTAATCTGGAATATCTTCGTCATTACCTTCCTGATGCAGATTGTTCACATACACTACAAATGTTTTGCAGCCGTCACGTATACCTCTAACTATCTGCATAGCAGAAATAAGAGTAGGCTTAGGATTAAAGACATCACCTAGAATATGAATAGATTCATCATTTAGCTTCACAGTGATCGTTCTTTGTTCACAATTAATTGTCGTAGAATTTTTAACTAACCAATCCATGCCTATGATTACATCATTCTGTTTCATCTCAATTACATGGAAGCTTCCAAAAAAGCGTCTATTAGAAAGAGTAAATTCAAGGTTTTCAACATATCCTTTCGTGTAGTGTAATTGTCCATTGGCCATCTCTACAGGTCTGGTTATCTGCATATTTAGGGCTATCCGTAGATTCCATACCAATTTTAAAGATAGAAAACAATGGGTACTACTTGAATCAATCAAAAATCTGGTTTTATGAGCAAAAATCATACCCGGAATCGTGATTACAGAAACCTTTGGGAAAGAACTAACCACCATGCAACGTAAAGTAGAGTCAGCCCACTTACCCCCATCATCTGCTTCCTCAATAATTGTACCCTTCTCGATGATGTTTATCACTTTTGATTGTGCGGGTCGAAAGACTGCCTTTTTCGGGCACTCATATGTCCGATGCTCTTGCTCCCCACAACGAAAACACAGACCAAGTCTTTTTGCCCTCTCAATAAAATTAGGGTCTTGTTGCCACTCAATTGGTTGACGCATCCTTTGATTTTCCACCGGCCGAGCAGGGTTCTTACCTTGGTCGTTAGAAGATGGAGTTTTCTTTGAATTATTCATGTTCATTGCAACAGGTCTTTGTGGCCTATGTCCCGTTGCAATGAATTTGCTTCTATTTGCCTTCTGCAAATTGAACTTCTCCATCTTCTCAAAGTTCTCAGCCATCGCAACAGCATCAAGAAAATCAATGCATCCAGATCCCTTGACTTGATAGCGAAGTTCCTCACGAAGCCCTTCAATAAATTTACTCTTTAGAGCATTACCACTAACCTCTAATGCATATTTATGAAGACGTAAGAACTTCTCTTTGTACTCATCAACAGATAAGCTATGCTTGTCACTTTCGTGTTGTCGGAAATTATAGAACTCCATGTTCTTCTCCATATGGTAGTTTGGAGAACAATAGCGTTTTTCAGCTTGTTCTTTAAATTCCTTCCATAGAACAGGACCAGAACGCGTTCGAGTCTGCATATATGACTTCCACCATAGCTTCGCGATCCCACGCAGATGCAGGATCCCAACTTTTGCCTTGGACTCTTCACTAAATTGTCGAAGGTCAAAGAAATCCTCTAGTTCTTCAATCCATGCCTCAAGATCTTTGCCACTCTTCTTCTCGCCATCAAAATCATTTAACTTTGCCTTCTTGAAGACTTGGTTAAGGGCAAACTCACTTGGTTCCATATCTTGAGAATTGCGTTTTTGTTTTTCGCGAGGTACACTACATTCCGCACCTTCATCTATTTCATTGTTCAGCTCCACAAACAAATTTGTTGCTCCTTCTGGTTGCTTTTCCCCTCGTTCTTTGCGCAATTCACCAAGAAGCTTCTGAATAAGCTCCTCTTGTTCACGAACCTTTTGTGTTAGACCTTCCATCATTCCCGCGGATTGATTCGACTTTGATACCACTTGTAGCGTTTCCTCAATCACAATCTATCCCCAATCACAATCTTTCGATTACTCAGAAATAACAGTGGAGAGAAGAACGCAGAGATTGCACAAGGTAAAAGAAAATCTGATGCGAAAGAGTAGAACAAATATGACGCAGAGAAGGAAGAATTCTGATATTATAGATGTGAATCAATGGTTACAGTAGCTTTGGACAATAGCTTCTTGACGAAGCCTCTACCTCCCGACCACCCCCGAGCTATCACAATCGCATTCTCACTCGCACTCTCAATCACACTCTCACTCTCACTCTCACTCTCAATCACACTCTCAATCACAAGGTAATTCTCAGATTTCTGTGTGTCCTCCGTGTTGATGCGCATGCCTTCTTATCTTTTTTTCCGTTTGATCGCAGCCGTGCTCCCCAAAGAAGTGTGCGATCCACCAAATTTAGAAAAAGTCGAGTTTCTCCAAAACTTTCGCAAAAAGCCATGTGATTGTAGTGTACTTCCTTTCTTTAGCATACCCGTCAAAAATAGCAGAAAAACACCAAGAAGACATATCCGAAAACATACATAATTAGACATGGTGACATGTGAGCATGAGAATCATGGATTCGAATAGAATTAGACAAGCCCTCGTTTTTTTTTTTTAACTGTTGGAAAAAACAGCACTTTTCAAAGGCCTGTAACTCAAAAACAATGAGGAATTAGGTTAAGCTTGTGAGAGACACTTTTATTCAATTTTTCGATCTGCACAATAGTGTTAGAGATGTCCGAGGTCGAAATCCACCTCCAAATGCCACTTTTGAGCCCTGCAAGGTTTAAAATTCTAGAGAGTAAAATCAAGGCATTTTCTTACAATGAACTAAACGTAGGACCCTGAACGAGGTACTTAGAACATGATTCACAAAAATCTCACACAGACACTTTTATTCTCTTCTACTTGCTCTACCTTTCCCTCATACAGAGTTTTCCTTAATTCCTTCATCTTCACCTTCAAAATTCCACTGGAAAACATGATGCAATTAAGGTCTAGAGAGAGAATATTAAACTTATCAACCCAAAATTTTTCCTACATGCATAAAATGACCTAATTATTCGTTCTAAGCATTATCCCCACAATGAAATTCAGAAAGTTCAAAATGAATTATTTCACTAGAAAAGAGGCCTATTACATCCCTCTTATGGAAGCTCAATTTACTTATAAATATCCCAATCAGATATTCCATTTGTTGTCCTTTAGATCAGCAAGTTAAGCCATTCATTACCCATGTAGACATGACACTAGAGACTTATTTAAGAAGAGGACTATACCTGCGTCCCAAAGCACCTTCTACTCAAGTGGGGTTCTCCTTAGGGAAGTATATCATGTAACATGCTTGTACATAGAGACACTTCATAAATCAAAGTACAAAAATGAGGAATTTACCTTGTTTTAATGAATCAAAATTTTGATCGATAGATTTAGAGAAAGTAGGGTCTATTAGAGCTACTCTTCTCTGCTTTAAGGGTTGTTTCACCTTCTATTTTTATCCATTTGCTATGCTTCTAGTTTCATTGGGTAGTAGTGCTTTAATGTTGAGCCAAGTTTGAGATTCATTCTTTGGTTAGTCTCTAAGAAAAGCTTTTTTAAGTTAAGTATGGTCTCTATTTCGCTAGCTACTATGAGCATTCAACTAGTTCATTTTGTGGACATTGTTTCTCTTAGTGTAAGCATTGATTTGGAGTGAAGTTTGTTTTGTTTGAAACATCTTGATTTACTACAAGTCTATAGAAGCTCACTAGAGTTCTCAACATATGCTTTCAGGGAGAGTGATTTTGATGTGTACAAGTCAAAGAAGGGTACCTATGGAGGTCATACATGCTTCATCCTTGCATAGGGGTTGAGATACTTCCCCAATAGTGGTAGGCATCTTGAAGGCATCGAATACAAGCAAGAAGACCTCTTGGATCTAGTGCTTTATAGTTTGCATCAATAAAATCTTCTTCAATGTAGCTCACATCAAGGGAGAGCTCATCTACTCAAACTTTGAAGTCGGCAAGATTTTGAACTAAGGAAAGCTTTGGATTAACATAACTTCATAGCCTTAGATACATTTTACACACATTGGATCATTATCCAAGGACTAGATCAAGTAGCAAAGATTGGAGATGGAAGACTTCAACATTAAAATTAAAGAATTAGGCAAGGAAAAACTATCAACCATTAAGATTTAGGGTCTCCAACTATGTTATGGGCAAGGCACCATGTAGATAGATTAGTGTAAGTGAACCAAGACCTAGGTTGGATAGAGTCCAACCACTAGCCTGTGAAGGGCCTTTAGGGAATGGAATGATTCTACCATATGAATTCTGATTTTGTCATAGAACTTCCAAAGAAAGCACAACCAACCTTTGGACCAATCTATGAACTATCCTACACGAGCTTACAGAATTATGCAAGAACATTCATGAGAATCTATCCAAGGGGTCTACCAGACACTCAAATTCTCCATTACGAGCTTGTATTCTATTGGTAACGAAGAAGGATTGGACTCTCCAAATGTGTGTAGACTATTGTGGGTTGAAGTCACTATAAAGAAACCATACCCTCTACCACTCATATCAAAGCTCTTGGAATGCATTGGAAAAACAAATTTCTTCAAGAAGTTTGATCTTCAAGGAGCTTACAATCGTGTGATGTTCAAAGAGGGAGATGAACGGAAGACAACATTTCAAACAAGGGATGGGCATTTTGAATATGTACTTATGTCATTCAGTCTCACAAATGCTCCAAGCGTCTTGGAGTATATGATGAATGATATATTTCAAGAGTATTTAGATGGTTCTATGTTGATATACCTTGCTAATACCTTGATATTCTCCAAAAATATAGAGGATTAAAAATATCATGTAAAGATAGTCCGGTAGAAACTAAGAGATAAAGGATTATCTGCAAAAATGGAGAATTGCTCTTTCCATCAAATATAAGTGGAGTTTATATATTAAAGTTTTTGAGATAAAGGAGTCTTCATGGACCCTAAGAAGAACCAAAAAATCCTTGATTTGCAACCACCTTCATGTGTTTGAGATGTACAAAGTTTTCTAGGGCTTGCCAATGTTTTACAAAATATTCATCAGAGATTACTCCAAGATAGTGACACCTCCTACTCATAAGAACAAAGAGTAGTTCTTGACCACCCGCATCCTCAATAGAAGGCAATCTCAATGGGGTATCTTTCTATCAAGTTTGATTTTGTCAAAGAAGAAAGGTGGAGAGGCTATTGATCAACAAGAGACTAAGCTAATCAAGACTAAATCTCTCTAGTGAGTAGACATCTCTTCAAACCATCAAGAAGATTCAATCTTGAATCATTTGATTCATGAGACTTTACCACCTGATGAATTGTTTTTTAATGTCAAGAAAAAAAATGAAGCGGGTAAATGTTCATGAAGTCAACGTGTTCTAGGAGAATAATGGGTTACTATTCCATCAGAGCCTACTTTTCATCCCTCTAGGAAATCCGAGGAGCCAATTACTTCGACAACATCATTTTAATTTTGCGTCATCATGTTTTTTCTTGAATAAAACAAAGGAACTCACATCTACAAATTTTTAGTGACCTCAAATGTGGAATTTTGTCAAAGAATACATCTAGACCTATGACACTTGCAACACATTTAAGGTATCATAACACAAATTGCATGGCCTCTTGCAATCTTTACCTATTCGTGAAACTCCATGGGCCTCATTATCTATGAATTTTATCACAGATCTACCAAGGTTGAATAAGTATGATGCTATTCTTGTTATGTATTCCAAAAATTCAATGGTCTTCATGATGTATGGATTTCATCACGAATCTACCAATGTTAGAAAATTATGATTTACAAAGATGGCACACTTCATTCCAACTACCAAGGCAGTCATACGTGCAACCACCACTAGACTTTCTCTCGATTAAATATTTAGGCTTCATGGATTGGTTGATAATATTATCAGTCATCGAGGTCCAAATTGCATATATAGTTTTTGGAACACTTTTAGCAAACTCTTTGGTGTTCAAGTCAAAGTTTTTATGGCCAATCATCCATGGACTGATGGACAAATAGAATGGCTGAATCAAGTCCTAGAATACTATCTCCATTCCACCATCAACTATCATCAAAACCACCACTTTCCACTACTTTTCATGTTTCTTAGAACTTACTCAAAGACTAAACTTGAGACTTAATAATCCAAAATAAGTATTTATTAGATATCTAGCTACTCAAAGATTTTCGAGTTCATTGGCCTCCAAACTATAACTAGAAGTAGGTGGAACCTCGTAGGAACAGATGACCTTCTCACAAACAAATGCACAGAAAACTATTCATGCTTACAGAGCTTGATGTTCTCTACGTACTTAGAATTTTTAGAAACATTGTTAATGCAAATATAATTAAAACCAAGATCTTACCAACGACCTAAACAACACTCAATTTTGATAAATAAACTAGGAGATATGACCTATATATATATATATATATATATATATATATATATATATATATATATATATATATATATATATATATATATATATATATATATATATATATATATATATATATATATGCAATTTGGAAGTTCAATGGAGATCTTCAACATAGGTAAACCCAAGAACTAATCATGATTATAGAGCTTGATGTTCTCTACTTACTTAGAATTTTAAGAAACGTTGTCAATGCAAATATAATAGAAACCAAGATCTTACCAACGACATGAACAACACTCAAATTTGATAAATAAAGAAGGAGATATGAACTATATATATATATATATATATATATATATATATATATATATATATATATATATATATATATATATATATGCAATTTTAAGGTTCAATGGAGATCATCAACATAGGTAAACCCAAGACCACACACCACTTGTAGAGAGTACTGCTCTTGCTTACAATTTCAATGATTATGAAAATTAACATGATGAACGTTCACAATAAGATCTTTCTAATGAATCATCACATATGTGATTGGGATACATAATTAGGAAGATATAAGTTGTGAGATCTCTGTATACAAAACTACAGCACAGGAGAGATACACATATGACTCTCTCGGACGTCCAACAAGATCACGACTTATACCCTCTTATTATATCATGGAAAAATAATCTAAGATCTTCCCAACACATCTGAATGTGTGTTAGACACTTGCATAGAGGTATTACATGACTCAAGTGCTCGAATCAACAACATATGGCTGGACTTTGTGAGCTAGCCACATGGACCTTGCATTAGGACAACACTCATTTCAACCATTACGTTCTACAAATCACATGGTAATGCTGATAAACCTCAATTATGTCTTGATATTTTGCAAAAATATATAGGATTAAAAATATCATGTAAAGCTTGTCCTACATTGTATGAGATAAAGGAGTCTTTATGGACACTAAGAAGAACAGGAAATTCCTTGGTTTGCAACCACCTTCATGTGTTTGTGATCTACAATCTTCTATAGGGTTTGTCATTTTTTTACAAAGTATTCATAAGAGATTACTCCAAGATAGTGATACCTCCTATCAAGCTTAACACTAGTTCTGTACTAGGACACTTGAGTGTCCTGGGACACTTAAGTGTCCTGCTTTTACACCAAATTGATTGATTTTTCTTGATGACACCCTTGAGGCTTTGGTGGCATACTCACTTGGATTTGATAGCCCACATCATGTGCTTTTAGAGAAAAATATAATCTTTGACATTTTAAAACTTCACATGTGTTATTAAATGAAGAAGAAAATGGAGATTTTTGAAAACTCAACTTTTTGCATAACTAAAAAAATAGCACAATTCAAAAATTTTGACAAATTGGATATGTTTTAGGAAATGGAAAGCTATTCATGGATTTTGGTAGTGTAAAGCAAGTGTCTAGGGATCTTTGGAGAAGGTTGAACACTTAGATAAGTGATAAACATGGACTCAAACCTTTTCTTCTCTAGAGCACTGCCATTTATCGCACCTTTTAAAGAATGGCTCACTATAACTTGTGTGTAAGTGAGATTGTTGAGAATTGGCAAGTTATCAATGGATAAACTTCATACTATTTGAATGCATATTTTTATTTAAAGTTAGAAGACCTCCACTTTGAACTAGTAGCCATTCCATTTGGTGCTGACTTTCATTCTGAATTGGCAAAGCATATTTCTATGTTCACAAAAAGAACATAGGTCCAAAGGTGGAATAAAAAACTATAATGAATAATAATAATTATTTAAATGATATTCTAAGTATTAAACCTTCCAAAATATGCTTTCATGCCATGTTTCATTCTTAATCTCGTCAAATAATCTGTGATCCACAATGGTGATTGTGATAAGAATGAAAATAATTGGCATACATATTTCATTTGACAAAACAAAGATGGCATCCATGATGGAAATGATGAATTTTTTTCAAATGATCCTTATCATTTTATGATATCAAAGATTATATCAAAGGCTTTTGAGTATGTGTCCACAAACTATTCATGATTGTATGTATAGAATTCAGTTGATGCCCACACAACAAAAGATTCTTGGTTCTCTCCAAAGACATGAAAATTTTGGTGGATTTCAATAAATTATTTAGCCTCGTATATGTACGCTTTGGTTTGTTATGTCACACATTTTTTACTTGGTAACTTGAATGTGTACACCTTGAATGATGTCCATAAATTCTTTTGAGTCATATATTGTCTTTAGTTTTCTATTTTTGGCGACTAGAGTCATATGAGTTGATTTTATATGTGTATACCTTGGTTGTTGTCTTCATAACTTGTTTGATTGTTGGCACATTTGTACACTTCTATGGATTCCCATAAGTTTTTTTGAAACATAATTAGAACTAGTTTTTGTTTTTGGTGTACATAGTCAGAATAATTGATTTTATTTGAATTGAAATGATTTTTCTAAGTGATTTTGAGGCTCATACCATGTGATCTATGTTTCAAGGAATGTGTATAATTTTTTCTTTCATATGATGAATTTTTTTCTTTTGATAAAAATACATTTGATCAAGAATTTTCATCTTGTTCACTACTATAGCATGTTGAGAGGCAATTTACATGAAAACATGATTTATTGTGTTTTATATTTTTTCATTAACCTTTGAAAGATATTTAATATGTGTGTTAAAGGATTTTTTCAAATTCTCTTTGTAGAAGGTATGTGATTTTTTGGAAAATTGTCAAAAAAGGACACTTAAGTGTCCTATTTTGGTACCAAACTAGTGTTAAAGCAAAAGGAAAATTCTCATGGAATGAAGACATAGAGAAATCCTTTCAAACCTTGAAATCATCATTCCCTACTGCTCCAATTCTAGTTCACCCTGATTCTACCAAACCTTTGTTCCTCGAGATGGATGCATCGGGTTTTTCCTTGGGTGTGATCCTATCTCAACATGGGCATGATGAACCCCTACATCTAGTTGCATTTCTTTCAAGGATATTCTCTCCTCAAAAGATTCATTATGAGATTTATGATAAAGAAATTCTCTTGAAAGTGGATGTGCTTGATACCTAGCATCACCATCCAGAAGGAGCATCTCATAAAGTTATTGTGTACATATATCATAAGAGATAACAGTAGTTTATGACCAGCCACATCCTCAATAGGAGTGAATCTCAATGGAGTAACTTTCTATCAAGTTTGATTCTCTCATCACATCACAATGTCGGTGACGTCAGCTCCATGCATTGTTGAGAAGATATTATCGTTCACCAAAGAAAGTTGGAGAGGCTATTGATCAACAAGAGAGTAAATTATTCAAGCGTAATTCTCTCTAGTGAGTAGAAATCTCTTCAACCATCAACAAGATTCAGTCTTGAACCATTTGATACATAAGTCTTTACCACATGATGAATTGCTTTGTAATGTCAAACAAAAAAAAAATCAAGAAGATAAAAGTTCATAAAGTGAAGGAGTTCCAGGAGAATAATGGGTTACTATTCCATTCGAACATATTTTTCATCCCTCTAGGAAAGCCTAGGATCCAATTACCTCGACAACATCATGATAATTTTACAGCACGATATTTTGGATGGAATAAAACAAAAGAACGTGCATCTATAGATTTTTGGTGGCCTCAAATGTGGAGATTCGTCAAAGAATATATCTGGACATATGACACTTGCAACACATTTAAGATATAACAAAACAAACCACATGACCTCTTGCAACGTTTACCTATCCTTCAAATTCTATGGTCTTCATTATCTATGGATTTCATCACAGATCTACCAAGGTCGGATAAGTATGATGCTATTCTTGTTATGTATTCCAGAAGTTCCATGGTCTTCAATATGTATGGATTTCATATCTTGAAGAAGGAGTTACCTTCTTCACTAGAAAGCCTATGACATCAGTGATCATACTTGGGAGTTTATAGAAAACCTTCAAAGGGCACCAATCAAGGTTTGATAATTCCATAAGAAGAATACATTGAAGGTGACACTAGAAAACATAACTTCTCCTCGTGGAACTCTTTGCTCTAGGGGGAGGTGATGTCATGGATAAACAAAACTATCTTGAATATCAAATTCCATATGACCTTTTGTATCTCATGAATGGGTTATAATTTTGGAAAATTAATTCTTCCATTGCATCTGAGGCATGTCAAATCCCTAAGACCGACTACCTACTTGCTAGATTTTGACATTGCGAGGTCCTATTTAGATTGTTGACATCATCCATGATATCCTCAATTCATATAAACCTTTGGTAACCTCCCTTGAACACTTGTATAAGGAGGGGTTGACCACATACATCCTCACTCTAACCAATGCCACTACCTCGATCTCAATGAGTTGCGGTCTCCAAGTAAGTGCTGTCAAGTTCGAGTTGACCTTGCATTTGAAAGTGTAATCCCAAAATCGTGTTTAGTCTAGGAAGAGGGAAGAATCTTATGGTGCGATGACAAAGTGTTATTGAGAATGTTTTCTCAGTATAGGAATGCCTTCTTGCGGAATTTCCTGGAAAACATAATCTCGTATTGGCACTAGCTAAACACTTCTTGTATGGCTTCTATATCCACACTAAACATGCACAAATCACGTTCACGGTGATGCATGGGCACCAACTGCAATTTGTACGTGGAGTAGATGTGTTAGATGATTTTGAGTTGTCAGTTTATCCCTCCTCTAGGCTTATCTTTCGGCTATGATGTTATCATGAGTGAGAGGTGGGATTGGGCTCTTACCAACATTGGCACAAAGTTCAGATGTTGGAAGGGTTTGCAAATAAACATGGCGGTCCATGCCATGGTGGTCAAAATATTTCTTATATCCGCGATACTATACTATATATCTTGTTGGAGACCCAAAGACATTGGATTGTTTAAATGGGAAAAAATATGTAGAATTTTTCTTTGGACAAGTGATCATAGCAGAAGGGGTATATCAATATTAAAGAAAAGTTACTGCATTGATAAAAAGAGTGGGATGCTCTTGGAATTCTAAAAATCAAGAGATAAGCTCTGAGTTGGTGGTCGAGTTGCTTATAAAAGTATAGAATAGTATAGAAATCGCATGGGTAAAGTTGATTTTTTAAGTGCGATAAAGGACATTAATCTTAATGGTCAGCCAAGGTGGAAGGTGCATAGAGATAGTGGGGGCCTTGGTATCCTAGACATTGGGTGCATGGCTAACAAACTGGTGGCCAAATGGATGATTAAGGCTTGGTGCAATGGGGAGGCCTCGTGGGCCAAGCTGATTTTCAGAAACAAGAATGAGTTGGCTTTCATGGGTTTCCCAACTTGGAAGAATCTTGACATCTTGACCTTACTATTTTCCCCGATCCCTGTCTTCCTGAAAGGCTCAAATCTTGTGTGCTCCCTATGGAAGAGTTGGAATAAAGTCAAAAGCTACACAAGAAAAAGTAAAGACTGGAAGTGGGCAGCCGATATCAGACAAAACAACTCTATCTGGTTTTCGATCCATGGCATCCGGAGTGTGGAATCTTGGAATTCAAAATGCCAAGCAGTTATGGAACAAAGGCTTCAAAAAATGGAAGCATCTCTGGAAACAAGACACCAACCGATGGATCAACTTTGAGGATATTGACCCTAGCGTCAACATTTTGTATGAAGAATGGAACACTTTGCAAAGCAGATATCTCGCCTGGGACCACCACAAAGTTCACCTTCTCATGGGACACGAGACGTCGAGCTTGCTTGGTCTCAAATGGCACAATGGGAATAGCCTATCAAAAATCCCAAACATCAAAGAAACAATTGATTATCAGGTTAACCTCAACAAGAAGTGGTGCCTGTCATGGACGCGGCTTCGGTGGGACATGAGGTTCATGGCTATCTGGCACCCCCTCATAGAAATCAAAAAGTCTGTCCTCTTATGGCAAATTCTTCATCATGGAATCTGGACCAACCTTAAGGCTAGCAAATTTTGTGGGATTCCTCCCTGGTGCAAGCGATGCTACCGATCTATGGAAGATGTTCCACACATCTTCTTTACCTGCCCCAACTCCAGCAGACTCTGGCAGACAGTTGGAAAGAAACGTAGACTTCAGAAACATCTCACTTGGAAGCAAGCCCTGTTGGGAGAAGCAATTGGCTGCTCCGCGACTCTCTGGAACGTCATCAGAGGGGAGGTCCTATGGAAAATCTGGAGTGCAAGATGTGCTTTTAACTTTGGCGACTCCCCCAAAGAGTGGTCAATTGAGAAATCCTTGTTCCTCCTTGGAAAAGGATCGTTAATTGTAAGAAATCCCCCCCTTTCAGGCATCATCAAGTACTTCTTTTGATCAATAACAAGCTTAAACTCAAGTGGGCCCCACATGAGGGTGATGAGAGGCTGATTAACCTTCTTTATAATGCCATCTAAACTTTGTAAAAGCTTCCCCTGTTTTGTGGGATTTGGGGGGTCCCGTGGGCACTAGTCCCCTTCTCTTGTACTTTTCTTTATTTAATTTAAGTCCGGGAGAGTAGGCTAATGCCGAACTTCCTTTATATTAAAAACTACCTTTCGATTTTTGTTAGGCAATTACCATTGTTCCATTTGAGACCAAGCACGCGGTCCCAGGCAAGACATCTGCTTTGCAAAGTATTCCATTGTTCATAGATAATGTTGTCACTCGGGTCAATATCCTCGAAATTGATCCACTGGTTGGTGTCTTGTTTCCAAAGATGTTTCCATTTTTTGAATCCTTTTTTCCATAGGCTCTTGGCATTTCGAATGTTCCACAACTCCATAATCCGAATGCCATGGATTGGAAACCAAATAGAGTCTTTTTGTCTTATACCCGCTGCCCACGTCCAATGTTCACTTATTCTTATGAAGCTTTTGGCTTTATTCCAACTCTCCCATAGGGAGCACACAAGATTCGAACCTTTCAGGAAGACGAGGATCAGGGAGAACAAAAGGGTCAGAATGTCAAGATTCCTCCAATTCGGTAATCCCACAAAATTCAATGTGTTCTTGTTTCTGAAGATCAACTTGGCCTAAGAGGCCAGTTGACCATGAACATTAATTTGAGTCGATGCATTTCCCAAAAGGGTCGAGATCGTCTTCATGAATTTATGGCTGCGTCTGAGATCTTTAAGTGACTGCAAAATATAGTCCCATTCTAGCCTTTCGTAAGCTTTCTCAAAGTCGATCTTGAGGAAAACCACATCCTATCTTCACTCATTTGCAATGTCGAGGCCTTCCCAACCAACAATTATGGCTTTCAAACTCGATCTTCATTTGACAAAATCTTTTAAGTTCTCGCTTAACCACACTCTTATTCCATGAACCCTTCTGCATCGGCTTCTAGGTTAACGGAGCCCTTAACTTCCTCTTCATTCGTCATGTGATTCAGTCTTCCAATGTTGTCTTGAGCGTTTCTAGGAGCTTCTTGTTTTTGTTTGCTTTTTTTGTCTTAGTGGGCAATTCCTAATCCTATGGCCTTGTTGGCCACAACAAAATCATGTGTTAAGAAGGTTTTTGTAACTAGTCTCTTGTTCCCAAACATCCCCTTCACCAACGTCCACTTTGATCTTTGATGGGAGTGGCGTGCTGAGATGAGCCTCAACACAGATTTGAGGGTGCCATCGAGCATTGAACGAATGTCATGCTCCTTCATAAATGAGACCACCAACATCCTCCGATGAAGCCAACTGCTTGGCGATACGAGAAACAATGTCCCACGTGAAGATATACAAGAAGTAAGGCAGGTTAGTGAGCTCGAGCTAGAGAGGGTAGCAGAGCAATTTCAATCTGTCGAGAATGAAATCGGGGGACCATCTGAACAGGCACAGGGTCACCTACCCGAGTTGCTAGGTTCTAACACTAAGGGCTTAAAATGCCATATTTTCATTCTGAAAGACTAGCAACATATGACTATCAGATAAGAACTGACACTTACAAGCAATCAACCCATGGGGGAGCCACTCTTTGCAAAGCCATTGGTGCACGGTTTCGAGTGGAGGCCTTGGGCCAAACACTTATCCGATGAGGCAAACTTTCTTGAGCTCTTCTTGCATTTAGAGAATTACAGTTCTACTAAGAGAAACCAAGGGAGGCTCAACACCCTAGGAGGCCCCATGATGGACACAAGATCCCCCTCTCGGCCAGGTTACCAATCACCCCCTGGGTCGGGGCCAGGTTGCTTCTCATGAGGGAGGGGGCCACCAAATGCTTGACAAGGACCCCAGCTTGCATATGGGAGAGGAAATACCACGAAGGCCTCGAACCACAAACCAAAATACTTATGACCCCAACAACTTCTTTGCCACGACAAGGAAGAGGTCGAAAATTGAATTAAAGTATAGCTTGCAAACCAACTTACCGTCAAAGAAGACCCCACAATGACCAAGAAATTCCCCCTCGCAAATACGTTAGAAACCAATTTGCAATCACATCATCCAAGTTCATTTATTAGAAATTCTTACGTATATAGATTGATCTAAGTCTCGGCATTCCATTCTCAAAGAAGTTCTTGGTTTGATACCCTACCATAAATTCAAAGACATTAACTAGATAATAAAATTGGAACTATGAATAGAACTTTACATACTACTCTTCGATTGGTTTGCACGTTGTATGCATACGAGTTCTTCTTGACATTCAAATAAAATCTGGAACAATCTAATCTTTTCTGATAAGAGATCCTCCACATGAATGATGACTCCTTCTCTCCTTGTCTATAAAAGAAGGCCCTCAACGGGATATTTTGTTTCTACAATATCATATGAATGAAATCTACCTCTAGGGGCCCAACACCGCTTTTGTGGTTTCTAGTGGTAATATTGACGATACCACTAGGTCTTAATAACTTAATAAACCCAAGAGCACAAAAACTAGTCATAATACGTCATTATATTTACAAGATGCTTAAACTGATTGTATGTACTCTTTTAGTATTTTTGGATGATGAGTTATGTTTTTTTCTAATGGAAATCCTATATAGATCACTTATGAATCCATGGACGTCCAAGTTAGTTTGCTTTTCGTAGTTTATTTTGAATTTCTATGCATGCCCATATGGTTTGAGAGTTTTAATTCATATCATCAATAGAGTCAGGGTGACTTTTTGGATCTTTATATTAACGCCTAGGCTGACTCAAACTAATTATTCTTCTCCTCAGGGTACCACATAGAGCACCTTGGGATTGGAATCCACCAAGGTTTAACCTTGGCGAATATACAATTTCTACCCCTTTCAAAATTGAATCAAGGATTTTAATGCCTATCCTGAGGTACTTTAATTTTGTAAATTTAACTTTTCAGTAAGTTGAAATGAATCAAAACTTGTTTTCCACTTTGGTTTTAGCACTGCTCTCTCTCTCTCTCTCATTGTCATGGTGGCTGAATGAGGATCAGCATTGAAATAGGGCTTGGGGGTGTATCACATCATCCCTCTTTGGCTGGCGGATTTCCCACATTAGGTGCCTTTTCCTAGGGATAGTCCATCGAGCCGTGTCTGCACTTTAGCGATAGGAGATAATCACATGGGAGGGGGAAGAGGTAGTCACGGTTGAGATCGGCTGATGGGGGAGGAAAAGAACTAGGGCTCACTTAAAGGCATTCGAAAATGAAACAAGCCATACTACTTTCTATCACATTGGAAACCAAAGATAAATCGGAATCCTCGATACTCATGTACTCATATGTGTTGCCTTCCATGAGCAGATACAATGTAAGTAGGTAGCGATGGCTTGATTACAAACTTAGTGAAAAATATACAATGTGTGTAGGTATTTTCTAATAGAAACTAAGAAAATAATCCTTGTAAACATGTGAGGACCTTTTAAAATTTTGCTACAATGTGGATTGAAAATAATATCTATTCCGCTACATTGTGGATCAAAACATAAGCACTTTGCTTTGATCTTCTCAACTATAGTGTGAAAAAGACCTTCTCTTTCCCTTCACTTTAAGCTCTTCACTTCAAGTACTTTTAGGAAATCTCAATGGGACAAAGAACTGACACTTAGTACATTTCAAAAATAAATAAGAATCACACTATAAGGAATACGAGCGTATAGCGACGGTTAAGGCGAAACACTTTCATCGCTATAAAATTGTAAAATGATTGTACTCACCATCGCATGCAGACCGTCGATTAAACGAGGAGCGAAACAACGTTTTTTGTGACGTGTGGCGCAATGAGGTCTGCGACGCTCGCATGGAGCGTCGCTAACACGACAGTTTTAAAATGCGTCACATAAACGATGCTTGTTTACGACACATATGCGATGCTTTTTGGCATCGCATAAGCCACGCTAAAACATGTCGCTTATGCGACGATAACTGGGCACGTAGCATCGCTTACACAATGGTTTGTTGATGGAAAAAAATTAAAACATTGGAGGCTCTTCGATCGGCATTTTCATGCATCTGATCAAAGAGCTCTCCAATGTTCGCAATTGCGCTGCGCTTACGAGCTGAAGCAAGTATATGCAGAATTGTTGTTTTGCCTAAGCTCTCTCTTATTGTGTCCCTCTCTCTCTGTTTCTCTCTTTCTACATCTTTCTCTCTTTGAATTCTCTCTCTCTCTGTCTCTCTCTCTCTCTCTCTCTCTCTCTCTCTCTTTATTGCAGGTTATTCAAGAAGCTAACCAAGCAAAAAGTATGGCTGACAACCACATAAAAAGACTTACATGCATGCATTATTGCATATATATATATATATATATATATATATATATATATATATATATATATATATATATATATATATATATATATATATATATATATATATATATATATATATATATATATATATATATATATACATACATACACACATTAACATATATGCAAATACATGTATATGCACATCCACATGCATGCACATGGATGCAAATGCAAATGCATCCACATACACATGCATTTTTCATACATATACACATGCATATACATACATTATACACATATATATGCACATACGTACACACACATATACACATGCACACACACATGCACATACCTATATATACACATATACATGCACATACACACATATACACATAGAGTTACACATATACATGCACATACATATACACACATATACACATGCACATGCACATACTCGTACACACATATACACTTACACATTCACATGCACATACATACATATACACACACATACACATGCACATACATACATATACACACAAAGAAGAATGTTGAATCTAAGCTTACTTGGAATCCTGGGCTTGGTTTTATTTTACGGATGTCCTTATGCATGAACAGTAGCCACAGAATGCCTTCATTCATAAAAGATGTTATTATGAAAGTATTATTGTAATTAATACACATGTAGCATATGATCTCATTACATAAATTTGTAATTAACGCTTTCTAACAAACTTTAAAACAAGTCTCATTGCCAGCGGAGTGCTTCTCTCATGGGAGCTAGACGTAAGACCGAAACATACAAAGGCATTCGTTCTCCTTCCTCTGGGGCTAGCCGTCCTCCTGCATCACCGCTCCCATTCTTGAACCTTCTGACGGAGGAGCTTGCTGCTGTGATTTTTGGCTGTGACCATGCGACTTACAATGAATGCATCACATAGCTTCTGTTTGGTATACTTTATCTATCCTCTTACTTTCTATCACAGATATACATCTCTCCCTTTAAACCATAATGCATCATATCATGGATTGGATTTCTCATTTTGAGATTCCACTGTGCTTTCGATAGTATGTTTTTCCACGTCCTGGTCATATGGACAGCATTTCCTTCTGTGCCCTTATCTCTCTCTCTCTCTCTCTCTCTCTCTCTCTCTCTCTCTCTCTCTCTCTCTCTCTCTCTCTCTCTCTCTCTCTCTCTCTCTCTCTCTCTCTCTCTCTCTCTCTCTCTCTCTCTCTCTCTCTCTCCCTCCCTCCACATATTACTGCATGTTCATGTGTGTGCATGTTTTTGGTATGGCTTTCATACGAACGTAGAAAGAATGCTGAATCTAAAGCTTACTTGGAATCCTGGGCTTGGTTTTATTTTACGGACGTCCTTATGCATAAAAAATGGCTTGATCATTAGCTTTTGTGCATGTCCAGGCCTTCGAGCTTCTCATATGAGCTATGTAAAGAATGTCCGACCAGGGATTCCACTATTTTTGTTTAATTACATTGATAAAAAGTTGCATGGTATTTTTGAGGCAGACAGTTATGGAGAGATGAACATCAATCCCTCATCTGTTAAGTACATGTCTTTCAAGCCAACATTGAACCCTGTTTGGAAAAGCCATTCATGCAGAAGATTTTGAAGGCATGTTAGGAGCTAAAGAGCAGTTTCAGCCCCTTTTTGATAGCAAAGACTTGGGACAATTCCCGTATGGCAATCTATTAACCATTTATTGCCAACAAGACACTGCATTATCTCGTTGTCATGCACAACTACACTGCCTAAATATGTGTACTCTACACCACGAGGAAAGGTCATATTTAAGGCATGTATCCCTGTGTGAATGCATGTGTATGTGTGTGAATGCATGATTATGTGTGTATGTGTGTATGCATGTGTATGTGTGTGAATGCATCATTATGTGTGTATGTGTCTACGTGTGTATGTGTGTGTGTATATGTGTGTGTATGTGTGTGCGCGTCTATGTGTATGTGTGCGTGTCTATGAGTGTGTATCTGTTTATGTGTGTCTATGTGTCTATGTGTGTGTATGTGTCTATGTGTGTATGTGTATGCATGTATGTATGCATATATGTGTGTATGTGTGTATGTGTGTGTATGAATTATGTATGCATATGTGTGTGTATGCATTATGTATGTGTATGTATGCATGTGCATTATGTATGCATATGCATTATGTATGTGTAGGTATGCATGTGCATTATGTATGCATATGTATGTGTATGCATGTAAGTATGTATGTATGTATGCATATGCATGTGCATTATGTATGCATATGTATACATGTACGTGTATGTGTGTGCATGTCTCTCTATGTGTGTGTGTATGCATATATGTGTGTGTATGTGTGTATGTGTGTATGTGTGTATGTGTGTATGCGTGTGTGTATGTGTGTGTGTATGTGTATGTGTATGTGTGTGTATGTGTGTGTGTATGTGTGTGTATGTGTGTATGTGTGTGTATGTGTATGTGTATATGCGTGTGCATGTGTATGTATCATGTATGTGTATGTCTGCATGTGCATTATGTATGCATATGTTTGTGTATGCATATATGTGTGTGTGCATGTATATGTGTGTGTATGCATGTATATGTGTGTGTATGAAACATTATGTATGTATGTGTGTATAGGTGTGTGTATTTGTGTGTATATGTGTGTGTGTGTGCGTCTATGTGTATGTGTGTGTGTGTCTATATGTGTGTATGTGTATGTGTATGTGTATGTGTATGTGTATAGTGTATGTGTGTATATGTGTGTATTTGTGTGTATGTGTGTGTGTCTATGTGTGTATATATGTGTGTATGCATATGTATGTGTGTGTAACTGTGTGTGTGTGTGCGCCCATACCTGGTCTTTCTCTTTGCATCTCTCTCTCTCTCTCTCTCTCTCTCTCTCTCTCTCTCTCTCTCTCTCTCTCTCTCTCTCTCTCTCTCTCTCTCTCTCTCTCTCTCTCTCTCTCTCTCGTTCTGTTGCTCTCGTCGAGATCTCGGCACAAATGTGCCAGGAGAATTCCAATTTTCTTTTAACATTCTAGACGCATATGCGTCGCTATCCAGTTTGCTCACATCGCCAATAACATCGCTAGGCAACAACGCTAGTTGCGACGCAGAGATTTAGCATCACATAAGCGACTCAAGCATCGCTTATGTGACATATCCCCTTCAAAAAAAAATCCAAAACATCACCGTCACTTATGGGACGTTACCGTCGCATAAGCAACGGTGCTCGTTTTTTTTTTTCAATTCGGGTGTGTCGCTACGCCCCCCTATTTCTTGTAGTTTCATTATATATATATATATATATATATATATATATATATATATATATATATATATATATATATATATATATATATATATATATATATATATATGAAATAAACCCTTACTTTGCTCATTACTCAACGATTCCACATACCAAGTTCTACTTTATAGGTAATAATTACGTAATTCCGACCTCAATGGTTACCTCAATCTTTTAGGAAAATTATAACAATTTCTCTAGGTCTCATGATGGAATGCATCGCCATATAGCCATACTATAGGGATCTTAGCTCCCCCTCATCTCACATTCACAAACATGATTACAAATGAGGTTATAATTGTATTCAACGATACGTGCTCAAAGTGAATAGTGACTATGCCTATCAAGGAGATGGATAAAGAATGCTCATGAATATTCAAATAATTGGTTTTTTCTTTTGGGTAAATGCGTGGAGTTTCATACAAACATTCTAGAGAAATCTCTTAGGTCATTATTTGCAGCTAGAATCAAACTCAACATCCAATCAAGGTAAGGAATAATCTTAAAGCTCATTTTGACATGCATTATGACATCGAGAAAACTCAATATGTTAGAGCGAAACTGACATCTTTGATCCGGACCTACGCACTAGGTTAATTTAGGTACAAAATATACATTCATAATTCGCTATTTCCAGTACGATCAATCCGTGATAAATTCTCTCTCTCAATCTATCTCTCTCTCTCTCTTTGTCTCTCTCTATCTCTCTCTCTCTTTCTCTTTCTCTCTCCCTTTCTCACCCCTTCCCTCTCGTTTCTATCGTCCCTCCATCGCCGTCTATAACTACCACGTATCCATCTCTCTTTCCCTCTCTCTCTATCTATCTCTCTCTCTCTGGCTCTCTCGCTTTCTCTCTCTCTATCTCTCTCTATCTCTCTCTCTCTACTCGGACCTTCTTTGCATGCGACTAGATAAAAATCATAGCCCAAATTTCTTCTTCTCTTTGCTATCCGTACGTGACATGAGAGAGAGCTTTAAGCTGATTGGCTGTGTTACGTAACAACAGTGGTCTGATGTCTCTGTCTACTCTCTCTTGTTTGGAGGATGGTTCTTGAGCTGCTCAATCTATTTCCACCCGTATTGCATCCTCCACATCCTTGATCCATGAATTCGAGTACAAAGGGACATGGCTCTCTTACACTCTTGACCTCCCCACATATCCAGCTTCAAGAATGATACCTTTGCCTACTCTCTCACCTTGGCTTGTAGTTAGGAACTTTTGAATTTGAGTCACTGTATAATCTCTCTCTCTCTCTCTCTCTCTCTCTCTCTCTCTCTCTCTCTCTCTCTCTCTCTCTCTCTCTCTCTCTCTCTCTCTGCCCCCGTCCCTTCTCCTCTCTCTCTCTCTCTCTCTCTCTCTCTCTCTCTCTCTCACACGATCTGCAGTGTCATGATGTTCCTTTCTTTTTCATCAGGTGTTTCTCTCTTCTTTAGGTGGCATGTGAATTCTACAGTAGGACTATCTTTTGCTTTTCTCTCTGCCTTGAACTTCTTCTCCATGTTTCTACAATGTCTCTCTCGTCTTCTCGAACCGCCATCAATAGTTTCCTATCTCTCTCTTTTAGCGGATTTCTACTAGTGCTATGCCCATGTCCAGCCGTCCCTTTCCTCTATGCGCCTAGATTTTATCAGACATTTGAATGCTCAAATTCACCTCTGCTCCTGTCTCACCGAATAGCACCGCCATTGCCATAGCGTTCTCTCTCTCTCTCTCTCTCTCTCTCTCTCTCTCTCTCTCTCTCTCATCAAGGGTGCCATAGCCCTCGCACGTTGAACAACAGCAATTTGTAACCGTCTCTCTCCATACCACTCTTTGCCTCATTCGGTTTCTCAAATTCTCTCTCCCTATCTCTCTCTCTATCTTTCTCTTTTCATCGCATCAAAATTTCTCTTCTCTCTCTCTCTTTTTCTATCTATCTTTCTCTCTCTCATCTCTCTCTTCTGTAATCCATGTGTAGTTTGAATGGAGGCAAAGTTATAATCTTCACTGTGCACGATATATTTAGTACGCTTCTATTGTGCAGTATGAAGAGGATATGATGTACAATTTTCGATACACGACACAAGAAAAGAGCATTTGACATCCAAATAGGTTCCCACGCTAAGAACACATCTCGGACGAGTGCTAGGTTGGGAAGCGCATGGAGAGTTCTCCAACTTTCCCCATTGGGTCTGCTTCCATCAATCTCTAAAGCGCATCTCTCTCCTTCTCTACCGTGAGTGTTACACACAGAGCGCCTCTTGAATAGGACACACATAAAGGTTGAGTTTTTTATCGATATTTAATAAAACATTTTAAAGCTAAAGACAAAATAAGTCAAGCAAACATTTGTGTACAATACAAAGAAGTGAAAGGTACAATTATACAAGGGTGTACCTCTGCTGAAAAGGGAATAGAGAGAAGAGAAGAGATATGGTTTAATCTCTTCGTCACTCTCTTTCTTTCTCTCTCTCCTAAATACCAAAAGAAACCTTCACTTTGAAAAAATTGAGATGGCGGGAGAGATGAAAGATGGTGTCTCTCTCTCTCCCTTTCTCTTTCTTCACAGCCCCTCTCTCCCTCTCTCTCTCAAAGGACACAAAATAAAAGAACATGAATTACCGGAACGTTCAATGGGAAAAAATCCAATGACCAATCAGTGTTCAATTTATAGATTTTCCAATGTCCTAAGTTTCTAGTTTGGAACATAGATCTTTTAATATTCTCTTTCTCTTTTAAAGAGCTTTTAATCTTCTATTCTCTTCTACGTCTCAATAAAGGATCTTCTTTTCTACTTTAAATTTTGATTTTTTTTATTTTTCTATTGTATTTCTTCTGTTTTTCATTTTTATTTATTTACTTCATTTTGCTTTTCCTTTCTGTTTTCATTAAGGTTTTATTCCTTTTCACACTTATGTACAAAGCATTAAGCTCAATTAAGGTTTTATTTGAGAAAAAAATGGGTTCCTAATGTTTCTAACTAGAGCTTTTGTTTGGGACAACCTAGGGTTTCTTATTGCATGGTCTCCAAATCAGAATATATACACAAATCATTCAAAATCATGGCTTTTTAAGGGTTCAAACATTAGTTTTCAAGGGTTAAAAGTTAGCTTCTAGGGTTGGAAGATTTTTTAGGTTTCCAAGGGTAAAACTATCATGGTTTTTTGCGGGTTATGTATATATATATATATATATATATATATATATATATATATATATATATATATATATATATATATATATATATATATATATATATATATATATATATATATATATATATATATATATATATATATATATATATATATATGGGGTTTTGGATTTCTTCGAGCATACAAGTGGATTTTCTAATTAGTTTTAGCTAAAATTAACTAGGGTTTGGGATTTTAAGGGATTAATGCACTTTATACATGTAAATATACAAAGTGTAATATACAAATGAAAATGTTCTCTTATCACACAAGCAATCAAACAGTTGATCAATGCAATTCTCCTCTTAATACTATAAGGAATAGGGAGCAGAGTGATGATTAACGCGATACATTTTTGTCACTACGTGATCATGCATTCTGTTGTATCGGGCATCGAGGGCACACCATCATCTAAATGACATTGTCCGGACAAAAGGAATGCTTGGTTGGTGGACAAAAGGAACACAAGGTGACTATAGCAACTCAAACAATTCTCAGATAATTGCAGAAAGTTAAAGAAGCATAGAAACTTAAGAGAATTGCTTCAAGATTTAGTTTAAACATTTTTTGTTTTTTGAATCGAACCCATACATGGCTTCATCTCAGTTCAACTCTTTTTCTCCCACAATAGAATTATCGCCATTAGAGGAAAAGGCTTAATCAAAGAACAATACGACAAATGCTTAAATTGAACTCAATAGCACCAATAAAACGAGTCGAATATCTCTTGAATCAAAAGAGGTACAGAATAATGGTATGTAAATTGGACTTTACCTTGAGAATTCACACTCATTGCATCAGACAATTGCGACAGTCATGTGCATCAA
Organism: Ceratopteris richardii; assembly: GCA_020310875.1. NCBI lineage: Eukaryota > Viridiplantae > Streptophyta > Polypodiopsida > Polypodiales > Pteridaceae > Ceratopteris > Ceratopteris richardii. The sequence goes on along the minus strand of CM035418.1, from coordinate 128,491,827 downwards.
TAAGTAGAATGAATGAATTGTTTAGATGGTAGATTATAGCTCAGAATAGATCACCGTGGAAATTGACATCCAATCCTCTTATTAACTTTGATATGTGCACTACATCTAGAAATTTTCTCTGCTTCAAAGCTCATAGAAAATTCGTATGTAATTCATAATCTATAGTGTGCTATAAATTGACGTCTATAAGTCGCAAGGAACGAGCATTAGTTCTCAGAATCTACCAAAATTGGACTGAATTTTTTAATGCATGCGATCACAGATATGGTTGTGGAGAGAAGGGAGCATCATCCATGTAAGACAACTAATTTAGAGATTCAATATCTCAGAAGTTTATCACTTAATCATATAACTTCAATCATCGTCCTCGACTTTGATGGATCATTGTATGCATAGTTGGAGTCAGAAGTACGGAGATGTGAGCGTTGGATCAGTGATTATAGATTGAGTCACTTCCATTCGCCAACACTCATTCTTCTCAAAAAACTTCTCTATTAAAATTGAGCGGACTTGCAGAAGTTAAGATCCTCAAAACAAGCGTTAGTTGTTTTGTTGTCAGAGCCTCATCAACGATCACAAAATCCAGTTGCGTCAGAAACATCCATATTAGAGCAACATGGATAGAGTTTCAGAATTTTTCTTAGCGTAGAATATTGTTAACTTCAGCAACACAAGTATTGTTGTCGCTATCAGATGTTTTCCCAATGCTTAGAGATTATCAGAGATCACCAAAATTGTTAGATATGATAGATTCTACAGAAAGGCATCAGGGAAGAGAATGTCGAAACTTCAGAATTGTCTCCACTTCAGATGATGTGCAAGCTTTCCTCAGAAAGAGCGCCATTGCTGATTTCGTTTTCGACAGCAATAAGTCCAAATTCCTCTTTCCAGTGAGAGAGATCACGAGCCTACAATTGCATGCTAAGTACTCTTGTCTTTCTTCCATCATCGCCGTCATTAATATGCACCTTCTGGGATGATTCTTTATGCCAGAAGAAAAATCATGTCTCCCCACCTCCGCGCGCCCTACCTCCTTGCTATATTTTACCCCCCCTCTAATCATAGCATCAACAACTCTAAAATCAGAGTTGAAAAAGACTGCTTCGTGAAAAAAGTATCGCCAAAGATAACGATCTCTCAACTTTTCCCTGCCTTCGAAACCTTTCTTTTAATAATCGTAAATCTTGGAACTCTTATGTTATTGAGTTTCATCAATCCAAACCGCTAAAAGTCATACATGCAAACTATGGAGGAGAGAGAATCTATGCGGACTGGTAGGCATATTAAGCTTCATGAAACTCACAAATGCTTCATTTCATTTTCCTTAGATATGGCATCGATGGGTCTTTGTAAGTCCGAGAAGTAGGACACAAGATTTTCAAAGCACATTCATTTAAAGGGATGCCTATGATTTGACAGTTTTTGGCAAACACTTTAATGTAGTAAGCTTTGTCATAGCAAGGTCGTACTTTGCTTTTGTATTTGTTATAGACTATTCAAATTGACCATGGACACTCCAAAATGACTTTTACACTAGATCAAATCATCTATAAATAAGAGAAGCAGAATTAGTATCTCCGCCTTCTTTGCCCAATATTAATACAAGAAGTGTTTTCCATAACAAAGTTAATATTCGTCAATTGAATTTAAGAGCACAAATCTGGAAGTTTTACACTAGATACACCTCCTTCTATTGGGAGTTCTTCGCTCATTGAAATTCCTTTGGTTGGTTGATTGAGGAATAGGTTGAGGTGCTATTGAAGGATTAGGAGTTGAAATAGGTTAAGGATATATAGTAGGTTGAGTTTGTATAGAGAATTTATCTTGTGAATTCAGTGCGTACACTACATTTTGTAAAGCAGATACCTCCTTTCACATGTTCTCATGCATTTGCATCATGTTATCCAACTTATTAAATAAAATTTCAAATTGTAGATGAGTTGGAACTTTAGATGTAGATGCAATTGGCTCAATCTTCGAAGCTATAAAAGTATCTCTAGGTTCATGAAGTGGAGGGAAAACTAGGAGATGGATTAGGCATTGAATCATAAAGAAGTGATTGATGTTGCTTCATCTCGGCAACTACTTCAACCACTTTCTTTACAATATCCCAATCATCAGTAAGTCCATATCGCTTACCCAGCTCCTCAAGTCTTAGTTCAACCTTTATTCTTACATCCGGGGTCAAAATCTTAAGGAAATATAATACTATGTCCGGCATAAAGACTACCCTATTATTTTTTGGTAATTGGGAAAATTGTTTCATAAACTCACCATGAAGTTGAGTTATAGAAACTTGAGGTTTTGGGAAATTAACCCACTTCATGAAACCCTCTCTACTATGTTGGCTATAATCCTCAAGATAGAATTCTTTATGTAACTCCTTCCTGAATTCTTCCCATTAATGTTTATAATGTAGTTCAATAACAACCATACGTTTTCCTATGGCAAGTCTACTTCGATATGTCATCCATTTAGACTCACGTAAGCCATGAAGCTTAGCTAATTCTTTGAACGTATCTAAGTAGTTCATTACATTCAGTCCTGTGAACTTTCCTTTTGTCCCTTAATAGAGTTTCAATAACATTTTGACCTTGACTTTCATGCATCATGGTCTTAAATAATTCTTCCATTTTTATATCTTGATTTTATTTGGTTTGAAAAAATTTAACAATCTCTTGAACTTCTTTTTTAACCCTTTCTTTATGTTCAATTACCAATTCTACAATCCCATTGGTCTCCAGTTTTGATGTTTTAAAATGTACCATTCATTTGCAATTAAACCAAAGAGTTTGAAGGTAAGAGAAAATTGTACTAAAACGGGCTTGAAGAAGAGGTTCAAAAGTTGTGCTCATGTGAATCTTGATACATTCTTTGTTAGTTGATTAAATCTTAAGTACAACTTTTGCTAAACATATGGCATGTGTGTGCAAAAGTTTAATTCTTCAATTATCGATGAGAAGGGTGGTGTGATGAGGATCGCTCACTTGCCAATCTTCTTGGAGGCGCTCAGATAAAAAACATCAGCCCTCAAAACCCAAAAGATTGCAAGGTTTTAGATCTAGCTTCCGTTTCCAAGGATGTAGAAGCAACTGCAATAGTTGTCGATTCATGTGTATGCATATGCAAAGCAGAAATTGAAATGTATACATGAGTTGCAACATTGATTCCTCACGTTGGGTTCAAGTTGTCGGGATGGAAAGAACGCTCCATTTGTGGATCAATTCAATTGGCTTGTTCAACGGCCCATGCAGGGTGACTATAGCAACTCAAGCAATTCCCAAATAATTACGGAAATATTAAAGAAACATATACACACTCAAGACAATTGATTCAAGATTTAGTTTAATTTTTTTTTTTTGTTTTTTCAATCGAACCCATACATGACTTCATCTAAATTCAACTCTTTTTCTCCCACAATAAATTTATCGCCATTAGATGAAAAGGCTTAATCAAAGAACAATATGAGAGATGCTATAATTGAACTCAATAGGATCAATAAAATAAGTCAAATATTTGTTGAATCAAAACAGGCATAGAATAACGGTATGTAAAGTTGACTGCACCTTTAAAATTCACACTCACTGCATCAGACAATTGCAACAATCATGTGCAGAAATCAGTAGAGTAAATGAATCATCTAGATGGTAGATTATAGTTCAGCATACATGAGCTTGAAGATTGACATCCAATCCTCTTATTGGCTTTGATATATCCACTACATCTAGACAATCTCTCTACTTCACAGTTCATAGAAAATTCGTAGGTAATTCATAATCTATAGTGTGCTAGAAATTGACCTCTATAAGTCGCAGAGGGATGAGCATCAGTTCTCAGAATCCGGAAAAAGTAGTATGGATTTTTCAATGCATGTAATCATAGACATGGTTGCAGAGGGAAGGAAGCATCAGCCATGTAAGACAACTAATTTAGAGAATCAATACCTCGGAAGTTCATCAGTTTGATAGATCATATAGCTTCAATCGTCCTCCTCAATTTTGATGGATCATTGCATGCACAGTTGGAGTCAAAAGTATGGAGATGTGAGCGTTCGATTACTGAGTATAGACTGAGTCCCTTCCGTTTGCAAGCATTCATTCGTCTTAATTTTTCTATCCTGCCCTATTAGAATTGAGTGGAGTTGGAGAAGTTAAGATCCTTAGAACAAGCATTAGTTATTTTTTTGTCAGAGCCTCATCAGTGATCACAAAATTCAGTTGCGTCAGAAACATCCATATCAGAGCTTAAGAATCTTGCTCAGTGTAGAACATTGGTAAGTTCAACAACACGTGTCATTGTCGCAGTCGGATGTTTTCCCAGTGCTTAAAGATTATTAGAGATGACCAAAATTTTCAGATATGATAGATTCTACGGAAAGGCATTAGGGAAGAGAATTCGGAAACTTCAGAAATGTCTCCACTTCAGATGATGTCCAACATTTCCTCAAAAAGAGCGCCATCGCCGATTTACTTTTCGATAGCAATAAGCCCAAATTCCTCCTTTGAGTGATAGAGATCAAAGAGCCTACAATTGGTGCTAAGTACTCTTGTCTGTCGTCTATCATTGGACTCATTAATCTGGACCTTGTTGGATGACTCTCTATGCCAGAAGATAAATCATGTCTCCCCACCTCTGCGCGCCCTTCCTCCTTGATATGTATTTACCCCTCCCCCCCACCCCCCCTCTAATCATAGCATGAACAACTTGATATGTATTTACCCCTTTTCATAGCATGAAAAGGCCTTCTTTGTGAAAAATTTGTGTGGTCTCTCAGCTTTCCCCCGCCTTTGTAACGTTTCTATTGATAATCGTGAATTGGTTAACTCTTATTTCATTGAGTTTCATCAATCAAAACCACTAAAAGTGATACATGCAAACTATGGAGGAGAGAGAATCTATGCGGATTGGTAGGCATGTTAAGCTTCATGAAACTCACAAATGGTTCATTTCATTTTGGTTATGGCATCGATGGGTCTTTGTAAGTTCGAGAAGTAGCACACAAGATTTTCAAAGCACATTCATTCAAAGGAATTTCCTATGATTTGATAGTTTTTGGCAAACACTTTAATGTAGTAATCTTTGTCATAGCAAGGTCGTACTTTGCTTTTGCACTTGTTGTAGACTATCCAAATTGACCATGGACACTCCAAAATGACTTTTACACTAGATCAAATCATGTATTATAAGAGGAGCAAAATTCATAGCTCCTTCAGAACTTTAAGTGTGGCGAGGAAGATGCATAGTGAGTTGAGCATTTCAAATATGTTAATGCTGGAAAGAGTAAATACCTTTGACCATATTAATCTACATGTTATTTCAAACATTGTTTCCAATGCTTGTAGAAAGGTTCAAAAGAGAGTTGCTAAGTTGGTGTTGCTTATAGGACTCATAAGCGAGTGTTGCACATGCGATGCTCAATTGCATCTCTTATCGACAATTTTCATGATTGCATACATGATGCTTTTACATCACTTATGTGAGGGTGGTGTTTGATAAAAAAATATTGGATCCCTCTTCAATCTTTACTTTACATGCATCTAATTGAAGAGCTCTCCAATGTTTAGATCTCTGCTATGCTTACGAGCTCCAACAATCTCTTTCTAAATTTCTCACTTTTCTAATTTCTCTCTTATTGTCTCTTTGTTAAGCCTCTGTTCTAATCGATTGTGTCGAGCAGGACTACAGTAATAGGGCAATGTAAAAAGGGTTCTTAGGTGGTGAGAATGTGTGAACAAAATCCCTTGGTATTTTCCTCACAATTAGTCTAATTGTTGAATCCCATATTTGGTGAAGAACAGACTACATACGGTAGTTTCTCAGTCAGCACTATGTAGATAATTTCCCTTCAACATTGTAATTACTTCTACCACACATAGATTAATAAGAAATTTAATTAATTATCACCATAATAACTTAACATAAACAACAGGCTGAACCACAACAACAAAACTAGAATCTGGTCTTTGCACTATGCATTAGGGATCAACTACATAGACATCCATCGCTAGCTACATGGCCAGACACCGACAACATGCTTGCATGCCTCTCTCTTTAGCCTCATGCATTGGCATCCTTTGACTAAAATGAACAGTTACAATGGTTTAGCTCTTGCCTTTTCGGCAAGATTGTTTGGTGTATTTTCAACAAATAATTAGAAAATTATCCAGCGGCCCTTAGAGCGGCATGCCCGAAGGATCTGAACCCAATTTTACAATGATAAAAAATAAAGTTCTAATCTCCATCCATATCATCTTCGGAGGAAGAAAAAGCAACATCAATGAATGATGTCCTGGCATCTACAAAAGTTTGTTGAATCTACTTATTAATAGAGTTTAGTAATCACTAGACTTCGACTGAATTTAGGGTAGTTGTGTCAGCTTGGGTAAAAGTCGATGCCTAAGACAAAATGGCATGACTCTATGCATTTTCTAGTTGAAGACTGAACTCTTCTTGTAAATAAAAATCTTATTGAGCAACATGCTTTTGGCATTGACATTCTATAGTGAGTTATTGGTTGGATTTAGTCGTGCAGAAATTCGCCACCTCTAGTTGAGTGGGGAAGGCCTGGTGTTGCTCTTGAGCAGATTGCTCCACCGCCATCTACATTGTGCGAGCTTCTTCAAGATTATGTTGTAGTGTGGTGACTTGCTGGTTGAGGGTCAAGAGCTACTTTGCCTATTGTGTTAGCTAGAGCGAAAATTTATCATTTGTTTCCCACAATGGAAAGGCTGACTACTACAATAGAGTATGATAATCAACTTTAGGTTTGAGCTAATATCGCAGTTCATTGATGGCAGCATCTTTGAGCATGATCTCCTTCTATAGATCCTGAATCTTTTGTAGATGATGTTGGTTGTCTTGCTCTAGACTTACTACTTGCTTCTGGTACGTGTCCAGTACCAGTGTACTTCAAAGTGCTACTACTGGGTGATCACTTGGACTTGGTGGTGGCAAGACTACACCCACTCATTGTAGGCATGGAGATCAGCATCTTATCGGCTAGCATGGCCAAAAACGTGGGTGATAAGTGATTTTAGGTGGAGCACGTATGCACTCTATGTACTGAATTCGTGCGAGCTTGCCTGCTCATTGACAGCGAATAGCCAAAAGTGCTCCTCAGAAGTAGGTAGTAGAGTTAAGTTGAGAAGAAAGAAGCCATCCTCCTTGACGGGCTTCACCAAGTTCCATGGAGATGCCGAAGGAGACGGTGTAGATCATCCAAAGGGAGATGCAGGGGGTGAATAGAAAGGAGACGAGGTTGTCGGACTAGGACGAGGAGAGGGCTCATGCTGGATAGGGGGTCGGGAGATGGGTGGAGAGGAGAATGGAGGAGCAAAGCAGAGAACTCCGCTATCGTGCAATCTAGTTCCATTGTCATTTCCACATTGGTTGGACTCGGAAGCATAGGCCCTAAAGTATTCTCAAGGGGGGAGAAGGAGAATGGAGTGGAGAGGGGTAGTGGCAGTAGGCCTAAGACACACTAGAGGAAGAGCAACACACGACTATGTATCAACATCCAGGGCAATGCAAAAGTACATTGTTACTTTCATCTTCTTATTCCATAGAGCGAATGGGTTGCTCCACGAAGGAACACATGACCAACATGATGTGCCTACCTATGGGGAATTAACCAAGGAATAGAATGGATAGAATAAAAGGAACACAAGTTTTGGGATGGTTGTCAGCATCCAACTATCAGACAATGGTTTGGAACTCTCTATGAATACGATTAAATTATACTAACGACAAGTTAATCGGTTAGTTAATGGACACAAAAATAAAGGAATAGAATTGGCATGAATGCCACCATGGTTGTGCTACAAATTGAGAGCAAGGACCAAAAATTGCAAAATAGAATGCTAGGGTTCTGGTCTACAGCTAATGGCATACTTGTTAGACCTATGCTCAAGGAGAAGCTGCTCCATAATAGCATTGGACATGGCAGATACATAGCGGAAGAATCTATATCCGACCTCACTGTTGATGACACTAAGCTCATGGCCATTCAAAAGAATGGTCTAGTGTGTAGCATTAGTGGGAAGTAAGAATCTATATCCGACCTCACTCGTTGATGACACTAAGCTCATGGCCATTCAAAAGAATGGTCTAGTGTGTAGCATTAGTGGGTTTGAAAGTGATGTTTCTAATAATGCTCTCCATAGGGGGATGATCTGATGATGCATCCCATTGGAAGAGGCAAAAGGTACCAAGATGGAAAGGCTATAAGAAAGCATGCATGTCATCTCTCATGACTATTGTAAGAGGTTCAAGGGAGCAAGGACATCCATGGTAAGCCATAGCAAGACAACACACAATAGCACGCACAATACTGATACACAGAAGCACACTCACAAAGTGATAAACATCCACGTGTGGGATAGGGGTTTTAAAACAAGTAGCAAGTGTCACAACATCATTATGTGGATGGAGAAATGAAATAATGAGCGCATGTAGGGGTGAATCACATAATTTCCCTGCAAACTCATGGAGAGAGAGGTAGTGAGATGATTATGGTGGATGTGGAAGGTGGGCAGAAAGGATGCAACTTGGAGTGATTGACGAGATTTCGAATGTGGTCTCTAGTCAATGTTTCTAATTGAAAAGTTGTTGGACCCAATCTCACCAAAATCCGATTTGGACCGGACCATCAGAGTTTAAATTTTCCTACAACATGATCAGACTTAGAATTATAGAATAAAACTAATTGTCCCATAGGAAAAATAGCAGTTCTTAGGAAATGATCATCAGTCTTGGCATGATGAATTGGAACTTCTTGCATCAGCAAAAAAACTTGCCAATCTTTTTTTCATCAAGAGAACTTAATGCATCAAGGCATGTACATAAAGAATCACTCGGCAACAACTTTGTGTTAATAGCCATACGTAAACTTGGTACCATAAATTCCATTGGAGCAATAGCATTAAGGTCATATGCTAAATTGAACTATATGCATCTAGTGGAGACTTTATATGTAGTTTGGTAAGCCCAAACGATGGAAGGGAGAAGTTGATCCCAATGTTCAGGGAATTCCGTGATCAGTTTCTTGAGCATTGTTAGTAAGGAATTAATTGTACTCTCATCCAATCCATTGGCATGCAGGTAATAAGGCATACTAAATTTATGGATAATATTAAAAGTGTGAGTTAAGGCCTATATAAGAGTGTTTGCAAAGTGGGTTTAGAGGGAGGTTTATATAGTTTTTTGAATGAATTTGGGCCCTTGAGAAATCAACTCTCAACTCTAGGATCACTACTTTCGATTACAACCATTTGATTTGGAATTGTTCTTTCTATCAAATCTAGTGTAAAAGAGTGAAATTTAGGCGCCTTCATTCTCTACCATTCGATCTAGGCATGATCTGGACCGTCGGATCAATGCTGACATCAATTCGGATAAGATAAGCCACTATTTTTTGAGAAACTTTCCATTATTGATCTTTAACTGTCAAAAAAGTCTTTTTTGATGAAGAAACTCGTGGATCCTCCTTCCTTTATGCTTTAGTGCATCTCCACCCTTGAATATGAGCTTATCTTGACCGTACAACATGGTTCAATCATATTTTGCCATGTGGCAGTCCTTCAAGCCTTCAATTTTGTTATTCTAGAAAATTGCGGTGACCTTGAAAATTGGATTTTGTGCTCTTAAAGGACAAAGTTCAGCAATGTACATGAAGAATAAGAAGAAAGGAGATAAAGGTAAAGCAAAGGATGAAGAAGAGTCAACTTCTCAAGTTTATTATGCAAGAGGTAAAGGCACTGGCAGAGGAAGACCAAGAGGTTTTGGAAGAGGAAGAGGTAATCAAAATAACAAAAAGAAGGCGTGCTAGATCTGTGGATTGAGTAATCATTTGGCTCATGACTGTTGGCACAATCAACAAGGATCCAATCAAAACCAGAATAACAATAGCAGAGGCAGAGGTGGAAGATATCAAAGTAATTTTCAAAGAGGTAGACAAAGTCAAAGAGGAAGCTATGGTAGAGGTGGAGGAAGAAGTTGGGGAGAGAATCAATCCTACAACACCACCTACTACAATTTTGCAAATGACACACAGAATGAAAGCCATACATCATTGATGATGAATTCAATCAGCACATCAGATAAAGAAGATCTAAAGGTATTTTACATTGACTCTGGATGTTCTAATCATTTGTCAGGAAACATAGAATTGATGTGAGAATTGGAGAAAGGCATTTCTAGTCATAGTGTTCAAACAAGTGATAATACAAGACATAGTGTACATTCAATTGGAAAAGTGAAATGCAAGAGTGGAGCAGATTTGCTAACCAATGTTTTGTATGTTCCTACAATACCTAAAAACTTGATTAGTGTGGGACAGATAGTTGAAAAAGATTTTCAAGTCAGGTTTACAAATGAAGGAGTATTTGTTGAAGATCTAGAAACTGGATATAATCAGATTATCTCTGGTAAGAAAGAAGGTAGACTCTTTACTTTAAGAGTACAAGGGAACATTGGTCAAGCTTTGCTCACACATGGTGAAGGAGTGATTACAGAACTTGATCTCTAGCATAAGAGATTAGGTCACTTCAATGAAAGAGGAATTAAAGCTATGGTTGCAAATCAGTTTGTACTATGATTACCAGATGTGCAGAGTCAACATATGGTTTATAAATGTGAACTATGTCAAATGGGTAAAGCAGACAGGTTACCATTTCAAAGGAAAGGATTCAAACATGATGGAGTACTTGAGCTCATTCATACAGATGTATGGGGACCAACAAAAGAAGGATCTATGAGTGGCTCAAGGTACTATGTTCTTTTCATTGGTGATGCTACAAGATGGATAACTCTCTATGTTTTGAAGGAAAGATCAGAAGTATTTGGAGCTTTCAAGCATTTTCATGCATATGCAGAGAGAGTCACAGTTCAAAAGCTTAAGAGACTGAGGTTTGATGGAGGGGGATAATACTTCTCCCAAGAGTTCAATGATTATCTTTGGAATGCAGGTATTAAGAGAGGAATAACTTGCAGGTATACACCACAACAAAATGGTGTAGCAGAAAGAAGAAACAGGACTTTGCTTGAGTTTTCTAGATCTATGCTGAAGGAGAAAAATTGTCCAAATTATCTTTGGGCCGAGGTTGTAAATATAGCTACATATCTTGTGAATAGATTACCATGTGCAACTCTCAATGGAACAACTCCATATGAATCTTGGTGGGGTAAGAAACCAACATAGATCATTGTAGAGTGTTTGGATCAATTGCATATGCTTATGTGCCATCACAACTTAGGCATAAACTTGAACCAAAGGCAGAAAAATATGTGTTCATTAGTTATGATGAAAAGCAGATGGGTTATAGGTTGTGGAATCCTCTAACCAAACAATTTATTGTTTCTAGAGATGTAACATTTGATGAACAGAAAAGTTGGTATGCAGATCAAAGTCATACAAATGAAGAATTTGAAGAAGAGGTAAGAAGATGTGAGAAAGGAAAATCAACTGTGCAGGTGAATAGAGATGAAGACTATATGCAATCAAGTACATCCAGAAGTGCATAAGCAAGAAGAAATGAAGAAGCTCCTATATTTGATGAAGAAGTGTATCCAGTCACTTATGAAGAATGTGAACCAAGAAGGTCAAGCAAGACAAGAAGACAACCAGAAAGGTATTCTTATGATACTTCTTACATAACTCAGAAGAACTATGCATATATGGTCAAAGATGATGAAGAACCTCAGAACTATGATGAAGCTAAATGTAAGAAACAATGGGAAGAAGCAATGAAGGAAGATTTTAATGCACTAGAGGAGAACAAGACATAGGAACTTGTTCCTAAACCAAATGGTAAGAAAGTAATTGGAAATAAAATGGTTTATAAAGTGAAGAAGCTTGCATATGGAAGTATAGGAAGATACAGCTAGATTGGTGGTGAAAGGCTATGCTCAAACCTATGGCATAGATTATGATGAGACATTCAATCCTGTAGCTAAGATGTCAACTATACGGACAATCATTGCTATTGTAGCTTCAAAAGGATGGACCCTAAGTCAATTGAATATAAAGAATGAATTCTTGAATGGATACATATTAGATGAGGTATACATGGAACAACCTCAAGGGTTTATAGATTCTAGGTATCCAAATTTTGTTTGCAGGTTGAGAAGAGCACTCTATGGATTGAAACAAGCTCTAAGAGCATGGAACTATAGACCGGTAAAGTATCTGAATGAACTTGGATATCAAAGTTCAAAAGCAGATCCAAGTCTACTCATCAAAAAGAACAGAGGAAGGGACACTCTACATTTGTATTTATGTAGATGACATTATAATCACAGGTACTTCAGATGAAGGAAAGAGATTACTTGAGAAAGAGTTCAAGATCAATGACCTAGGAAAGTTGTCATACTTTCTTGGTATGGAAGTCACCTATACAAATCATGGCATATATGTATCAAAAGAAAGGTATCTTCTGAATCTATTGAAGAAGTTTGATATGGAAAATTGCAGAGAAGCTTCAACTCCACTTAAAGTTAATCACAAGCTGAGTAAATATGATGGTGCAGAATACAAAGATATGAGAAAGTATCAATCTCTTGTGGGTAGTTTGATTTATGCTACACTAACAAGACCTGATCTTAGTTATGCAGTGGGAGTTTTGTCACAATTCATGCATTGTCCAAAGGACCCACATTGGATTGCCGGTCAAAGAGTTCTCAGATATATCAAAGGAACTATAAAGGAAGGATTATATTATCCTTTTACATCAAATTTGAGGTTGAGAGCCTACAGTGACTCAGACTTGGCAGGTAATCAAGATGACAAAAGATCAACTCATGGTTACATGATATATATTGGTGATAAGCTTGTAAGTTGGCGTTCAAAGAAACAACATACAGTTGCATTATCATCAACTAAAGCTGAGTACAAAGGACTTCTTGAAGCAGTTAAGGAGGTCATATGGATAGTGACACTGTTCAAAAGCTTGGGCATTGATCAAGGTATACCTACAATACATGGAGATAATATGAGTTCACTTTATCTTGCAAAAAATCCAGTATTTCATGCAAGAACAAAACATATAGAGATATATTATCATTTCCTAAGATCAAAATGCATGGCAGGAGTAAAAGAAAAGAAGATGATATGAAGAAACAGGGAATGTCAATTAGTGATTGAGGGGGAGCTTTTGGAGAAACAATCACTAATTGGACATATATTTGAAGGTTAAGGCTTTAGAAGAAAACCACATGCCTATGTGAAGGGACAAATTCACAAGTGTATTATATTTGTAAAGTTAGTTCACTTTAGTTCTAGAAGTTTTTTTTTTAAATCACGAGAATGAGAAAATCTACATAAGTTGGTTTGTATCAACTGACGCAAAGGAGAGAAGAAGTGCAAGAGATTGATAGAATGGGAGAAGAAGTTCATTTTGTATGACTGAAGAGAGTCGTGCATCTTTGAGTGAGAAAGCACCTATAAGACTTCTGAGTTTTTTTCTATAGTTATGAGAAGAACTAAGTAAAGTTCTGTGTATGAGACTCTCTCCATCATCTCCATGATTACCTACTGTGTGATGAGTTCAAAAGATCAAGTTTTCCAAGCAACTCGATGCCTGGCATCGAATCTCTGCTGATAAGTCATATTCTCATTTATCTATTTCATTCAGTGTTGAAGTGTTTGCAAATCATGATTTTTTTGGAGCAACTCCATGCCTGGCATCGAATTCCAGAGGATAAGTGATGTTCTAAGTATACATGAAATCATCTATTGTTTTGGCATTTGAAAGGTCAAGGTTTTATGCGGGAAGTCGATGCCTGACATTGAATCCCTGCTCATAAGTCATATTCTTATTTATCTATTTCATTCAGTGTTGAAGTGTTTTGCAAATCATGATTTTGTTGGAGCAACTCGATGCCTGGCATCGAATTCCAGAGGATAAGTGATGTTCTAAGTATACATGAAATCATCTATTGTTTTGGCATCTGAAAGGTCAAGGTTTTATGCGGGAAATCGATGCCTGGCATCAAATCCCTGCTAAAAAGTGGCTAAAAACACTCAGAGTCTATGCTCGGCATTGAATTCTCATTGCAAGTTGATGCTAGGCATCGGATTCCATTTTTAGATAGTCGTTTTTTACTAAAAGAGGCATAATTTCCACTTTTGGAAGTCATACAGAGTCATCTTGTGAAGGCTATATCTTGAGTTCTAGAGATCCATTTCTTGCAAATAATAGCTTGTTGGCTTGTTGGAAAGCTCTACTCTTCTACTTTTATCCACGAAAATATCTTGGAGAAATAATATTTGTGCTAAGAGAAATTAACAAAATACTGAAGGTATGTCATTTCAATGACTCGAAAGTTCTGAAGAAGTAAAGTTCTTGATTTTGGCTATCATTTCTCAAAGTTTTGAGTGGCAATGAGTTAATGGTGACCATAGAGGTTTTCTAGTGTCACATTAATTCATTTCTTGTGATGTTTCACACATCAACAAAATGTTTCTAATTTGAAATTTATTTTCTTTTTTGAAAGAACATATGCATTACATTGATGTGTGTGATAAGGATATGTATGAATTTAAGAAAATCAAGTAGGGATCAAGATAGCAAACATTTAATATGGGTTTGCATGAAGCATGCATGACTAGAAATTATATGAATGGACACAAATTAGCGGACTAGAGACATTTGTGAGTGAAAGCTTGGGAATGTGATGCATGCTTAATCTGAGTGCATGTATATACTTATTGATTTGAACACTTAGTAAGTGGGATTCTTTGGGTCCTACTATTTGTTTCTTGTGAGATCTTACCTCCATATGGATCATGATTTATGAAAAACCTTCATACATATGCTAGTAGTATATGTATGTGTGTATGTTGTTAGTGTGTTGTGATGGGCTAGTAGGCGGGTGAAACTACCTTGGTCGAGTGATGAAATCCACAAGCTCATGCTAGTTTGGTCATAGGCCTAGCCTATCTGTTGTCATGCATCTGCATGGATTGATAGGCCGGTGGAGTCACTTTGGTCCGGTGGTTAGAGCTATGAGCTAATGTTGATTTCATGTAGGGTTGACGTTGTGTATATCATGTGCCATGTCCAGTCCGCAAACAGGTGGGATAAACTTGGCTGAGCAGATAAGTCCATGAGTCACACCCGATATTGACATAGGCCGATTTGTGCGAATAAAAATAAAAAGAAAAGTGATGAGCTCATATGAAGTGAAAAAGAAAAGAAAAGAAAAAGAAATAGAAAAAGAAAAATGAAAAAGTAAAAGAAACGAAAAAGGTATGATGGAGAGTTGGACAGTAGGGGATAAATAGTGGGAAACAAGGTATATTCTACAAACTGGGTTAGTAAAAACTTAGTATATGCTAGTACTTAGGACATGTTGTTGGATCTGAACCAGTTGAACAAACAGAGGATGTAGAAGGCCAACGATTTATTCATATGGCTACTTGTCACACTGCAGAAGCAAAAACATAGTGTGACATTTGTGAAGCTTGAATCTGCCTAATTTTCTAAACTTTGTACTAATCTTTATAAAGCTGCATGGAGTGCATGAGATCACGATTTGATTCTTGAAAAGGAAGAACATAAAAAGTAAAAAGAGTTTCAAAAGAACCCTGATAGTCTTTTGTTGGATTTTGTAGGTTGGCCCATCCGAAAGATGTGCAAGTTTAGTGGGGGTGAATGTTGGGATGAAATCCCTCAAGGAAGTGTCACCATTTTTTTTTTAAATGTTCATTGATTTTTGGGTTTTGATGTGATGTTTTGATCGAGAAAGGGGTATAATCTGTGCATGTTTTGGCGGATTTGATTGATTGAGAGATGTGAAATCATTTTGAGTATGTACATTAGACATGTGTGTATAAATAGATAACTTTTGACCCATAAACCCCTAGATTTCACCCTTGAAACCCCCCTGAAAACCTGAGTTTTACCCTAAAAAAAGTGAACTTCGACCCTTAGAAACCCCTAGAACTTAGGTCCTAAGTCGAAATAGACCCTTCAATCGACATGCTTGACTTAATTGTGGGGCAAAACTCTAATTTCCCCAATCAAAAACCCTAAGTTGGACCCTTAGAATTGGCATTTATCCTAGATCAAACTCTGAAAACATTTTTAATTTATGAACATCCAATGTGACACCAAAATCTTAGTCTAGGAAAAATAAAAAGAGTAAAATCCAAAAATAGAAATAAAGATGTGACTTTCTAGGAATAGTAAAAGAGGATGAAAGATGACTCCAGAAATAGAAAGTTATGTGAGGAGGTTAGAAGATTCTGGAAGCCTTGGGAGGGGGCGGGAAAACTATAAATAGGGGTCCAACCCTCATTTGTTTCTCCCCGTAGATCTCATATGTCCATCGCCTCTCCAGGAAAACTTCTTACCCCCCTCATATTTATTAATTTTGTGTTCCTATTATGTCTGAGAGAGAGAGAGATGGCATAGATCAACCCTGTGGTGATGGTTAAGTTTAACGAGGAACTCTCCACAGTGCAAAGGATTGTCTCATCCAAGCTTTTTATGAAGTTCCCTCCCTCATTCCCGATATCGAGCCTTTAGTGGTAATTTTTGCCTAGCTTTCATGGAAACGTTCACATGAGCTACCCGTAGAGAGAGCTTTGGTATTAAGGCTTGCATTGTTGATCTACTAATGCCATCAACGGGAGCAATCAGACTAGATAGAGAAAGGTCCTTACAGTGTTGTGGAGGAAGAGATTTGGGGGAGCCGCCTACTACTCACATGGCAGAGAGAAGGATTTCCATCTTATTTTCTCATTGCATAGGGAGAAAAGCATGCGTTTTCAAAGTTTGGAGAATTTCTTTTGGTGCTATTGCATCTGGAGCTGGTATTTCTTTCTCCATCACTACTACTGTTATGGAAGAGAGAGAGATGGAGAGAGAGAAGGGTATTGGCGGCATGACAGGCACGCATGAAAAGAGATGCTAGAGAGAGAGAGAGATAGAATTGGGTCTGACAGTGGCATGCTGGATAGAGAGAGTGGCAGAGAGGAGATAGAGGCAGAACTTGTGTGCACTAAGAAGTAGTGTGTGCGTTTGTGTGTGTGTGTGAGAGAGAGAGAGATGGGTTGATGCATGTTGCGGATGGTCGATGGGTTGATGCATGAAAGAAAATGGGGAGAGAGATTTAGTGGGGGACGTGCTGTCGGCATAGGGGAGGAGTGGCTCAGAGCTCTCGATGCTAATGTGGCATAGAGAGAGAGAGAGGGGCTAGCGTGTTGCAAAAACACGCGAAAGAGAGAGAGAGAGAGAGAGAGAGAGAGAGAGAGAGAGAGAGAGGCTAGCGTGTTGCAAAAACAGGTGAAAGAGAGAGAGAAAAAGATAGATAAAGAGAGAGAGGCTAGCGTGTTGCAAAAACAGGTGAAAGAGAGAGAGACAAAGAGAGAGAGAGAGAGAGAGAGAGAGAGAGAGAGAGAGATTTCAGTGCCAAATGGTTGGTTCGCATGGTGTAGCAGGCCACCGATACATGCAGAGAGAGAGAGGGAGAAAGAGAGAGAGACACAAAGAGAGAGAGAGAGGCCAACGTAGACTCATAGATATGCCAACACGGAACAGAGAGAGAGAGATCCTGACAAAGGAAGAAAGTGCAAATAAAATAAAAGAAGGAAAAAAAGAAATAAAATTAAATTAAAGAAAAGAGAGGTAAGAAAGAGATGAAGGAATGAAAGAGAAGAGGTGAAGAAAAGAAGAAAGGAGGAAAAATGAAAGGGAAAGAAAGAAGAAGAAAGAAAAGGGTTTTGTAGGTGGGCTTACTATTATGACAGCCATTGACGGTGCACCTATATAGAGAAGCATATGCATGTGTAATTGGGAAATTGCTTAAGCTTGGATCATTGTATACGCTAAAGAATGGATGAGCATGAGAATATGCATTTGCATGTGAATGTATGTTGATGAAAAATTCTAAGTATAAGTGAGCATTTTCGTGAAGGCACATACTTTATTCCATGTGTGTGATTGTTTTGATGAATACAAACTTCTAAGGATGGATAAAAAATATTTTGAGAGAATGTGGAATCATATCATAAGTTCTTAATGTACTAATGATGTTTTGCCCAACCTCCGTGGAGCTCATCTGTGGATCGCCTCTCCAGGTTACTGCATGGTTGGAAGTAAAGTGAAGAAAAGGTCTTGCCGTAAAGATTGGAAGTAAAGCTTTGACCACAAGGATCGACACTGAGACTCGTGGCTGTCTTCTTGCACGGTAGCGGGAAGTCTAAACTGTATTACCTGATCCGCACTTTAGCAGCATATTATATCACCGATTCGCACTGTAGCGGTCGGTTGTATCATTGATCCGCATTGTGGCAGTCTATATTTGTATTCACCGATCTATACTGTAGTGGCCTACTGTATCACTGATCCACATTATAGACATTTATTGGAGGACTCCATTTATATTTACACTATATCACGGAGCATACTTATTTCATTCTGCACTATATTTCAGTCTTTCATCCGGGAAGACTATGTTCCACACATGTGAGCTTTCGCTTGTCCTTTCTCTCCCGAGGGACGGGCCTACGACGTGCAATACAAGTCACCATTATCAAGGGCAAGGCCCCTAGCGTTCAGACCCTGCTCGTGGACATGGGAACGATGCAAACAGGGGCCTGATCCAACCCCGTGCCAACTCTTCCCATCCCTAACCACCTTCGATCTTCTCGACAGCGCATGTATAATTGGACACATATTAAATAAGTGGTCATGCATAATGATATCTGATCACTTCTCATTTTCATAAATTTGTTACCTATAGGTACTAAACAGAGGTTAGTTAAATACAAAAGCTTATCAAAATGTTTGAGAGAGTTTTCGAGATAAACAAACTTGAAGTCAAATTTTTAATTTTCTATATGTCAAGTTGAAGGTGGAAATCGTTCCAACATCTGCCCCCACCAAACTTGCATAGCATCCCAATGGGCCAACCTGTAGATCAAGGGAAGCAACATCTTGATGGCCATCCTGAAATCCAATCATATAATAGTATCAAATTCTTTTATAAATAATTTTCAAAGTTATCAAATCAAATGTATCAATTTTCATGCAAAATGCTCATGAAATTTATTTAATTTGAATCTGGTTTGTAGAACATATCAAATTACAAAGTTGAACTATCAACTATTTCAGTCAGCAAATCATTAATCTAAGTTCCAATCATTTATAAACTTTGAAAAGGTCATCATGAAACAAAATTCTTGTTCATTCACTCAAAATCAGGTTTCTTCATATATAAGCACTTAGATATAAGCAATCAAACATGTCAAAGACATCAACTAGGTCTACTCATACAAACATCTGCCTTGTTTGCCCAATTTCTAATGACTAGATGTGTTTTCGACAACTAGCTTTTCTTAATCTTTAGATTCATACAAGTACAATTGTAAACCTGATGTAGGTGATATTCATAAATACCTTTTCGGGGTGAAAGAAGGTATAAACGTCCATTCATCATATGGGTGAAATTCACAAGTACCTTTTTGGGATGAAAGAAGGTATGGACTTCCATTCATCATATATTGTTTTCTTTTTTTTTTTTACATTCGCAACTTTGTTTTGAAGGGAAAGGCTTAACCTCTTAATCCGAGCTAAGGATCTAGATGCATGTAAGAGAAAGACATATGATCTCACAGACAAGAGTCATGCATCTATATGCTCATACATATATACAATTACTTTCATCAATTTAAATGAACTACAAAATCCTTCTGCTCATATCAAATCCTCACTCAATTCATAAACTTAGAAACATAAATCAAGTTTGTATCCCTATTGTGGCTAAATAGAATCACTTCATAATATGAAAATCCTCATTCTAGATTATATGATTATATTTTGTCATAAATGCAGATCATAGATGAATACAACCTAGAAATTAGCTTAACCTTCAATCATCTCTTCTTCAAATTCATCATAAATTTGTCATGAAAAATCTTCAATTTGTTTAGTCAAATCATCATCAACTTCTTATTAAAAGATCATCAACATCTAGACAGTCAAGTATAATTAGCTTTCATAACCAAGCATTTATCTTCATTCCCTATTGGTAAAGTTTGGGCAATAGGTTTAATCTTCTTATCAATAGTTTTATGATTTGTGTCAACTTTGGCTTCATTATTAATGTAATTCCTAAAAAATTTAGCAATAAGTTCATATTCATCAATTGAATTTAAAAGCAAAAATCTAAAAGTTTCTTTTCCATGCAGAATATTTTGAAGTTCTTCAAGTAATGAGAATGTGGATGATGTTTCAATCACATGTTTCATATGTTCATTAGATGAAATGTATCCTTTTTCTTTGTAAAACTTTTCATAATTTTTTATAATTTTTTAGGGATCTCTTTATAATGAATAAACTGCAAATAATATGAAGGAAAATAAAGTGCAAAACTATCTAAAGTAGTTACACATGGATGCAAGACCACCATTGTCCCACTCAATAGTGGCATCTACGTAAAATTTTGATTAAAATAGGTTTTGAATTCATGAAGAGGCATATGATCATCGCATACCTTCTTGTGAGAACGGATGGGAGTCTTTCTAATTTGTTCTCAATTTTGTATGTGATTAGGACTTACTTTCATTACTTGGAGTGATTGCAAATGGTCCTTAGATCTAATTCTCGCGTATGCAGACCCATCATCCATAGCTTTGGTTTCCATTCCGGCCTTGCATATAAATGCATGACATAAGATAATCTCATAGGAGCGATTATCTTCAATGAAAAAGTGAAATGTCTCAGAGATTCGACCTATCATCAGAGGTATATTTGCACATGCTCCTAAGAGTGAACCACATCCATTGTGCATAGTTCTCATAATCCAACCATGATTTTTATCTATAGGCGATTTAAACTTGTCATATAGTTCTTTTGAACTCATATTAATCTCAAATCCAAAATCAATCAAAGCCAAAGCAAAATATGATTTTTTTTTGTCAACTAAATTAATCTTCATCTCAGGTTTTCCTCTTGCCCAAAAGCTTTTCCTAATGTTACTCTTCGAATGTTTGCTATCATCATTTGGCATAATTGGACCTAAAATGTTTTTGTTGACTTTACAAGTAGTTTCCTCTTCATCATCTGATTCGAAACAAAGTAGCTCTTGCATTATTTTAGTAACATCAACAACAACTTGCATTTCCACCTCTTATGTATGAGGGAATCTCTTTCTTTTTATTAATTTAATGAAATTTTCTTTGAATTCAATTTTAGCAATAGAAAATATTTGTTCAAGTGTCATAATTACTAAGCTTTTCAACAAGCTATCATAAAATATTTATCTTGCATCATTTGTTTGTTCTAGTTGAGATATGAGAATAGCTTTAGGAGTTCTTTTTGGTTTCTTTACTTGTTTTTCATTAGTTTGGTTTTCATCATTTTGTTTTTTATTTTTAGAGGTTTCCTCCGATTTCTCTGAAGTTTGTTTTGCTTCATTGATCATAGGTTGTTTTTCCCTCTCCAATTTCCTTTCTTCTTTGTTCACTTGCTTTGGAACTTTCTCCTTATTCAAATTTTACTTTCTTTGGTTTACGTTCCTCTCTCATTTTGCTCCTGCTAATGCTTCTTCTTAGAACATCTATGTTTTGTTCATCATCCAGCTTTCTCTTTTCTTCAACATTTGCAATATGTGAATATATAGAGAATTTATCAATGGGTGAATTCCAAGCAGTCTTTTGCATGATGTCATCCCTAGCTTTAATTAAAGCTTCAATAGAGTAATTTCTTGTTTCTCTAGATTGGTCGGTTTCAAAATCACTATCTACACACTCTAATTTGATAGTAGAAGATCCTTTATTAGATTCAAAAAGATTCTTATAGAGTTTTTGCATTCCTTCCTTTCCCCAATCAAGAGCTAAAGGAAGATGCATCCGATGATCACACAACCTCTTCTCAATGCCAATAACAATTCATTGTTCTTTAGCTTCCTTTAAGGCTTCACATGTGTAGATAGGATGATCTGTTGAATCACACCAGATACATCTACTAATATTGCGAGTTCTTTGCTCATTGAAGTTCCTTTGGTTGCTTGATTGAGGAGTAGATTGAGGTACTATTGGAGGATTAGGAGTTGAAAAAGGTTGAGGGTATATAGAAGGTTGAGTTTGCACAAAGGGTTTATCTCGTAAATTCAATGCATACACTACATTTTGTAAAGAAAATACCTCCTTTGACATGTTTTCATGCATTTGCATCATGTTATCCAATTTATTAAATAAAATTTAAAATTGCAGATCAGTTGGAACTTTAGATGTAGATGCACTTGGCTGAACCTTAGAAGCTATATGTTTATCTCTAGCTTCATGAGTAGGGGAAAAACTACGAGATGGATTAGGCATTGAATCATAAAGAAGTGATTGGGGGTTGCTTCATATGAGCAACCGCTTCAACCACTACCTTCACAATAGTCCAATCATTTGTAAGTCCATATCGTTTACCCAGTTTCTTAAGGCTTCGTTCAACCTCAATCCTTACATCTAGGGTCAAAATCTTAATGAAATATAAGACTATGTCTGGAGTAAGGGCTACCCTATCACTTTTAAATTTGGTAATTGGGAAATTTGTTTCATAAACTCAATATGAAGTTGAGTATTAGAAACTTGAGGTTTTTGGGAACTAACCCACTATATGAAACCCTCTCTGCTAAGTTGGCTATAATCCTCTAAATGAAATCCTTTATGTATCTCCTTCCCGAATTCTTCCCATTCACATTTATCATGCAGTTCAATAACAACCATAACTGTTCCTATGGAAAGTCTACCTAGATATGTTATCCATTTAGTACTCAGTAAGCCATGAAGCTTAGGTAATTCTTTGAATGTATCTAAGTGGTTCGTTACATTCACTCCTGTGAACTTTCCTTTGTCCCTTAATATAGTTTCAACAAATTTTTGACCTTGAGTTTCATGCATCATGTTCTTAAATAATTCGTCCATTTTTATATCTTGATTTGATTTGGTTTGAAAAAATTTAACAATGTCTTGAACTTCTTTTTGAAACCTTTCTTTATGTTCAACTACCAATTCTACAATCCCATTGGTGTCCAATTTTGATGTTTTAAAATGTACCAATGATTTGCAATGAAACCAAAGAGTTTGAAGGTAAGAAGAAACCGTACCAAATAGGGCTCGAAGAAGAGGTTCAAAAGTCATGCTCATATGAATTTTGATACATTCTTTGCCAATTGATGGAATCCAAAGTAAACATTTTGCTAAACATATGATGTGTGTGTGCAATCAATCGTTCTTCAATTATCAATGAGAGGGGTGGTGTGATGAGGATCGCCCACTTACCAATCTTCGTGGAGGCGCTCAGATCAAAAAGATCAGCTCTCGACACCCTGAAGATTGCAAGGTTTTAAGAAACAACCATTGATCCCAAGATGTAGATGCAACTGCAACAATTGTTGTTTTGTATGTATGCATATGCAAAGCAAAAATTGAAATGTATACCTAAGTTGCAATGCAGATTCTTCACGTCGGGTTCACAATGTCTGAAGTATGTGGATGCTCGGTTGGTGGGTCAACTCAACCCCCAAATCCAATGGCACATGCTGAGTGCTTGGAGCGAACTCAGATGACTCATGAAAAACTTTAGGAAAGGATTAATAGTAATTCCAAACAGCTCTAATTACTTGTGCATAAAGCTCAAATTGTCTTTCAATACATAAAAGTTTGCATTTGATTATGAAAGAAAAGTGTGATTATATAGGAGCTAATAGCCTATTCTAAGCTATGACCATAAGGTTGTGCAGCTAGAAATCTAGATAGAGAATACTCATAAGATGGCAACACTAGTCTTTCACTAGTAATACGGTCTCTGATAAATTCCTCTTCTTCTAGTTCTCTATTAGCTTCATTCTCTTTAGGTTGAGTGGTAGTGTTAACAGGTGGTGGTAATAAAACCTCAAAGATGAAAGATGTAGAAGTTGTATTTTTGTTCACATACTCACTATGCACAGACTCATTCCTAGATTTAGTACTCCCAAACTCTTTCAAAGGCTCAATAGACATCAAAAATATAGAATAATAAAAAGTACAAATTGATTAATGAATAGTTCTAAATTGTTTTCTTGATAATGCTAAAGACTTTTTGAGTGCTAAAATTGTTATTCTGGTTCAAGACTATAATAAAACCTACACAAATATTCTGATGCAAAAGACTAAGAAAAAACTCAACTAAAAAATTGAATTCAAAAAAGGTGGATGAAGTAGTCTATAAGCAGCTCCACTCTTCGATTTTGTAAATACACATCACGCTTTCTCAATATTCTTCAATCTTTATTAATGCTCACTGCAAAAATTCATTAGAAAAACATAAGTACATTTTATTAAACATAAAATATACTTATTACCTTCAACTCTTTAGCATATATGTATATGCTCATTCGTTCACACATACCTATGTTCAAATCATTCTATATGCATATGCTAACTTACTTATGCACATGCATTTATGTATTCAACACACATTCATATTCATGTTAACACACATTCTCATGCACATGCTAACATACATTCTTATGCATACTAGCACATGCATTCTCTTACTTATCATCATGCATTCATTCTCATACATATACTACCATACATTCTTATGCATATACACATGCATTGGACATCATGCATTTACATGCACCCATGCATCTATTATGCATATGCAAATATATATTCTTATACTAACATGTAGTTATATGAACACTCATTCATTCCTCCATGCATACACATCACATGCATATGCATTTACATATGCATGCATGCATTCAAACACTATTGTTACATGCATGCATATGCATACTTTATCAAATCCATAGATGCTTTCTTATGCACACATGCAAACATTCATCTATACATCTTATATAACTGCACATATATTCATTCATACATATAGATATGCATGCAATTACTCACACATATGCATATAGTTATGCACACATGCATAAGTCATCAATGATTAAGTGCATACATACATGCATCTCTCTCACTCTCTCTCTCTCTCTCTCTCTCTCTCTCTCTCTCTCTCTCTCTCTCTCTCTCTCTCTCTCTCTCTCTCTCTCTCTCTCTCTCTCTCTCTCTCTCTCTCTCTCTCTCTCTCTCTCTCTCTCTCTCTCTCTCTCTCTCTATATATATATATATATATATATATATATATATATATATATATATATATATATATATATATATATATATATATATATATATATATATATATATATATATATATATATATATATGTATATGTATATGTATATGCACTCTCTCTCTATATTTCTGTATATGCACTCTATCTATATATCTCTATAGGTACTCTCTCTCTATTTCTCTATATGTACTCTCTCTCTATATATAATTCTCTGTCTCGACGATCATGCAATAGCCAGAAGGGCTCTAATTCTCTCTCACTCTCTCTCTCCCTCTCTCTCTCTCTCTCTCTCTCTCTCTCTCTCTCTCTCTCTCTCTCTCTCTCTCTCCCTCCCTCCCTCCCTCCCTCCCTCCCTCCCTCCCTCCCTCCCTCCCTCCCTCCCTCCCTCCCTCCCTCCCTCCCTCCCTCCCTCCCTCCCTCCCTCCCTCCCTCCCTCCCTCCCTCCCTCCCTCCCTCCCTCCCTCCCTCCCTCCCTCCCTCCCTCCCTCCCTCCCTCCCTCCCTCTCTCTCTCTCTCTCTCTCTCTCTCTCTCTCTCTCTCTCTCTCTCTCTCTCTCTCTCTCTCTCTCTCTCTCTCTCTCTCTCTCTCTCTCTCTCTCTCTCTCTCTCTCTCTCTCTCTCTCTCTCTCTCTCTCTCTCTCTCTCTCTCTCTCTCTCTCCCTCCCTCCCTCCCTCCCTCCCTCCCTCCCTCCCTCCCTCCCTCCCTCCCTCCCTCCCTCCCTCTCTCTCTCTCTCTCTCTCTCTCTCTCTCTCTCTCTCTCTCTCTCTCTCTCTCTCTCTCTCTCTCTCTCTCTCTCTCTCTCTCTCTCTCTCTCTCTCTCTCTCTCTCTCTCTCTCTCTCTCTCTCTCTCTCTCTCTCTCTCTCTCTCTCTCTCTCTCTCTCTCTCTCTCTCTCTCTCTCTCTCTCTCTCTCTCTCGTCTTTTTCCATGCGTCAATAGCAATCGGGCAATCTCCTTCTCTCTCTCTTTCTCTGTATGTGTGTGTGCCTATGTAGAGCATGCCAATAGAATTGCCGGGCTCTCTCTCTCTCTACATTACAACATCGCCAAGAGGAAGGGGAAGAGAATTCTCTTTCTCTCTTTCTACATATGGCCATCACCTGTCAAAAGCCGAGAGGAGAGAGGGGAAAAATTAATGACTCTCTCTCTTCACCTATGCAATGTGCACCAGCGGCAGTGGGAGATGGGAGTTTAATTTTCTCTCTCTATGTGTGCGTTCATCCTTCTCATTTTGCCACTAAGTGAACAAAGATATGATCTAGAGGAAGAAAGATGGTCGCTATTGATAGAGCCATCTAAACTAAAAAATGATGGCTTTAGTTCATCGTATGGAATAGGAAAAGTTTGACCATGAAATGAGGGTTTTGCTTGAACTACGGGATGCATAATGAGTTGCTATTACCACATACAAGAGGCTTCCTAACACTCCGACTTGTAAAATAAAGGGGTGGGGGGAACGTGACAACGTATAAGTTCACCATACATAGGTGCAACAGTTGGGAGGGGCCAATTTCTACTAGAGTCTCTGTCTCTCTCTCTATCTCTCCCTATGCATGACTGTCGACATCAGAGCTAGAAGGAGGAAGACATAAGAAGGAGAATAAATCACTTTCTATGCTCAAGAAAATAATAGAATGAACAAATACCTGCAAAAATTCATTCAAAAATAGAAGAGCGCTGTGGAGGTGATCGCAATGCGGGTGGATCGGCTCCAGTCGTGGCACACACAGGGTGTATGAAGCTAATGAATGTTGGAAGCTTTAAGGACGTGAAAGTGAAATTAATCTTGAGTATGGAGAAGAGAGAATTGTTGAAATGATTATGGGAATGGGAATGTAGGAGTGCAAGTTAGATTTATGAACATGAATGATAAGAATGAAAGAGAACCATACACACGAATCAAATTTGGAAGGAAGAATGGTCCATTGAAGGAGCTTCTTAAACACTTCCTAATTCTAATCCATATGCATAGTCTTCTTTGTATGATATGTATGCATGACGAAAATAGATGGAATCCTTACACATAAATGAGTTTCAAAAGGAAGAATGATCCAATATTGAAGCTTCTTATACACTTTCAGAAACTAATCAATATGTATGGGTATGTATGGATTATATGCATGCAAGTGAATTATGATGATAGAGTTTAATCACAAGCTCAATGAAACATCCTCATGGGTTCAACGCAATACTACGGAGCCTTGTCACACATAGAAGAAAATAGAAGACATGTAAAAATACTTAAGAGACTGAGAGACAAGAGACAAGAGACAAGTGACATGAAAGAAAAGGATTTGAATTAAGATACATGCATAAGATCCTCGTGATACATCAAGCTAAACAGTCTACTGATCAAAGGCAGTTGCGACCCTCAAACCATGATAGTTCAATCAAATGTCACACATAAGAAGATGAGTTCCACTTCATTGACCATATGTATGTCTACGCTCGTAACATCTAACTAAATAAGTCTAAGACTCATTAAAACCAGCTCTAATTCACTCACACGCTCCACCGAGGGTGAGTCAAGATAGAGATGCGGGTTTCAAGAGCCTATCCTAGATTGGAGTTCTAACTTAAATTTGAAACTAGGTACTATACTCATACTAGCCCACCTTGGATCCTCACTCGCTCAATTGAGGGTGATCGTCTCAAGGAAACCTTAAGCTAGCAAGATCCCTATGGATGCCTAACAATTATGCTCTAGGAGTTTGGAGGGGGGTTTATATAGTTTTTTGAATGAATTTCGGCCCTTGGATCTAGAGAAATCAACTCTCAACTCTAGGATCACTACTTTCAATTACAACCATTTGATTAATCAAATCAATGGCTTGGAATTGTTCTTTCTATCAAATCTAGTGTAAAGGAGTGAAATTTAGGCGCCTTCATTCTCCACCATTGGATCTAGGGATGATCTAGACCGTCGGATCAGTGCTAACATCAATTTGGATAAGATATGCCACTATTTTTAGATAAAAGTTGCATTATTGATCTTTAACTGTCAAAAAAGTCTTCTTTGATGAAAAACACTCGTGGATTCTCCTTGGTTTAAGCATAATTTCATCTCCACCCTTGAATATGAGCTCATCTTGATCGTACAACATGGCTCAATCAGCTTTCACCATGTGGCAGTCCTTGAACCCTTCAATTTGCTTAAACTAGAAAACTGTGGTTACCTTGAAAATTGGACTTTGTGCCCTTTGACCCTCCAAAAAGGCTTTGATGAAGATGAAACTTTGTAGGACTATGTTTCCAAAGATCTCCTTCAGGAATATGCAGAAAAAACTTTTATCTAAATCTCCCTTATACAAGTTTGACTACATTTGGAAGCTTGCAAGGTGGCATTAAGGTGTCTAGGAAACTCTGATAGCCTTGAAACTTTGTACAAATATGTAGCCACATATGGTCTCTATACATGCCAAACCATATGGCTAACAAAAATTCCTATACAAGATTTTGTAGGGTCTAAGTGGAAAAATTACATTTTTGACAAAATGCACATGGCATATCAATGTGCTAGAAAACCCATTTACATGTGAAATTCCGGCTATACACTGCCTTTGATAGGCTTTACAAGTATATGAATTTTCATGTGATTTGGAGATATTGAAATTTTTGTCCTAATTTCCAAAGTTTGACCAGCTTTGACCGCTACCCTAGATTTGCTCAATTTCTTCCAAAGTTTGCATGTGAACTCCCTTTGACATCCTTGATGCATCTTGGACTTCTCAGGGAATTCTGGCTATCTTCACCAGATGTGTTTCCTGTAGGCCTTCATGAGTGAGAGAGGAGAGAAAATCTCGATGACATTCGCCCCCACTAGACCTGCGATTCTATGAACAAATGGGCAACATAAATGCAAATGAACAAGCAACATTGAAAACAAGAAAGAAAACAATCAAGGATCAATATGAAGTGGAAGTGGATGTATTGAGTCGTTTTAAGCATCAGTTCCTCTCATCTTGAAGAAAAAGTTGTACCTTTTTCAAAAAGCAATCTACCTTAAATACGATTATAAACAAAGATTTAGGATTTTCAAGAGACAAATTTCATCTTGAGCTTATTTTAGATCAAATTCTTTCCTACATAAAAATGAATATGCTCTTTCTCTAATAACATGCAAGGAAATCTAACTAAACTCCACTAATGCATAAATCTTCCTATATAGCCCGTGCTCTATTCTTGTATGCTCTTAGCTACCTTTGGCTTGCTCTCTCTCTCCTTTTCTTTTTTTTGATGATGATGATTCGGCAAGTTTATGGTTACGATCACTTTGTGGGGTGGAAGAAAGTGTAAACTTCCTTGTAACATGTAGAAGGTTTTTTTTTTATGACGAGGAAAAATTAAACCCCGATACAAGGTACAACCATTTTTTATGACGGAGAACAATCGTTTAAACTCCGATACAAGTGTTGTCAGGTGGACTAAGGATGTAGAAACATGCAGTAGCAAGAGCTAGGACTTCAACAATTATGCTTTCGATACAGGATACATATGCATGTTTATATATGAAAGTCATGTCACCAAAATAAACCTCCAAATCTACATGCCCTATCTTTCCATAATCCTAGATTATAAGCGATTTCTTAGTAGATAAATTACTACTTAAGATACAATTTTACACAAGTAGAGAAATCATCATTTGCCCTTCTTTACTCAAGTGATGTGGATATGCAATGCAATGCAAAGATTGAAAACAAACATGCGTGAAACAGGAATGGAAAAAAAAGTAGAATGAACCTAAAAAAAACAAAGCAACATGAACATGAAAAATCAATTTTTATATATATTTTTTTCTTTTATTTTTATTTTTATTTTTATTTTTTAAATTTTTATTTTTATAACATGGATACTCCTGTTTATGAATCGGCCTCATTGTTGTCATCTTCTTCAATGTCCTCATCCTAAATGTACTCATCATTATCACGTTTCTTGAATAGCTTTATCCTTTTACCTACAATCAAAGTTTTTAGTGCAATACCATTTAATTCACAAAGAGCATACATACCATTGTTGTTGACTTTTGATACAATTTATGGCCGAAACCACCATTGAGTGAGCTTTTTGCGTGCATCAATGTACAATCATAAATGAGCACCCAATCTCCTACTTCAATTGGCTTAGGATGCAATCGATGAGTTTTATCAAAATAATGCTTGTTCTTCATTCTAGATTCTCTTAATTTTTCAACGGCATCATCAAGTCTTAATTTACCTTGTTCTAATTATTTAATGCACAGACTCAAAGAATGATCGGTAGACATGTTTTCAGACCAAGGCAAATTTGACCACGCAGAAATATGAGACTGAATTGGAAACAATGGTTTTTGACAGAACATGAGTTCAACAGGCATATACCCAGTAGTACGTGTGCATGTCATTCTATCTGCCCAAAGTGCAAAAGGTAAGAATCTAGGACATTGTTTGATGTCATCGTTACATGCTTTAGATATGGATTTCACAATAGGTGGATGCCCTCTCTCTATTTTACCATTGGCCTCTAGATTATATGTAGTAGTGGGAGACCAACAAATACCGTGATGTTCAAAGAACTCTTTAGCTTCTCTCGCATTTAACTCTCCACAATCGGCAACTACTTTCTCTATGTACCCAAAGCGACTTATGACATCTTCAAGCAAGAATTTGCAAACATTGTAAGTGGTCTTATATCGTAGTGCACGTCCCTCTACATGATTAGTTAAGTCTTCTCTTGCAAGTACAATGTAACGCATTTTGTCAATACCTTTAGGCATAGTTACAAGATCTACTACCCACTTGTAGTGAATACAGGGTGGATAAGTAGGATGCAATGGATCTCTATGTTTGACTGATGAATGAAGTTGACAAGTAGAACATGTAGAAACATAGCTACTAATGTCAACATAGATCCTAGGCCAATAATAGGTACTTCTAATTTTTTCATATGTTCCAAAAAATCCTTTATGACCTGCCCATAATGTCTCATGCATTTCCTTCATTACTTGCAATTGAAGACCTCGTTTTCCTAGGACTCGTTGTGGATTCTTAACCTTACCCTTAGCATGTCTCCAAAGAAAATCGTCACATAGGAAAAACTTATAAGCTCGTTTCCTAATGTTACGGAATCTATTCATAGTCCAGCTAGGTAATGGTTGTAGTGTACTCAGATACTTCCCTATGTCTCTCCATTCATTTTCGTACTCAAACTCATGAAATTTCTCATACTCGTATATATGTGGAACATAGTCAACTAAGTTCACATTCTTTATTAGATCACTTTCAAGATCATCATTAAATCTAGCTCTCGATAACATATCAGCAATTGAGTTTGACTTACCTGAAATATGAACTAACTCAGGATTTATGAACTTAATATATGAGATTCATCTAAGCATGGCTATATCAGGAGATGAACAATTGGCTATCATTCCAATGAGAGGCAAACAATGAGTCTCAACTTTGACATTTGCACCAATGAAATATTCTTTGTCTGTTTTCAAAGTTGTTACCATACCCCATAGTTCTCGTTTGATCTGTGGATATTTTCGTTGTGTTTCATGTAAAATTTTGGCACCAAACCTAATTGCATATCTATTCCCTTCACTATCATCTTGACTTATGACCCAACCTATACCAATAGGACTAGTATCAACAGTCATTATAATAGGTTTGTTTGTAGAATAGTCTACACGCTTAAGGATGGGAGCTTCAAGCAATAATTTCTTCAATTTACGCATAGCTTGAGTGTGTTTGTGAGTCCAAATAAATTTTCCATTGTTCCTCAACAAGTCATAGAGACAATCAATAACATGAGCAAAGTGTGAGATCCAAATAACATAAAAGATGCAAGCACCAAGAAATCTGCGTACCTCACTCACGTTGTTACATATTTCTGAAATCTTGCTAATGGCATCAACTTTTTGTGGGTATGTCTTTCGACCATAATGACCACATAAATTTGCAACAATAAGAACCTCGTTGACACCAAAAACAGATTTTTCTATGGAAAATGTAAGACCTACCTCTTCAAATTGTTGAAATATTCTTTCACAATCAAAGATATGGTCAAGAACAAATTTACGACATCCAGATGAGTCTAAAGTAATGTCCTTTACACGTTCCTCACTCCCTTTAATTGGAATATCATCAATGAGTGGCATAGTTATATGAGGGATAAAATCATGTAAGACCATATTCATAGTACTCATCATATGAGCCACAGAATTACTCGCTCCTTCAAGTAAAGTACACATTCGCACTAAGCCTAAAGGAGTTTTCATTGTGGTTATGTCACGATTGTCAATTGCTAATTGGAATTGGTCATATCCACAATATAAATCACCCATTGAATAGATAGAATGTCCTGAAAATGATTCAGCAAACTCATCTACAATGGGTCATGTTCCTACATTCCTTATGGTGACTTTATTGACGGGTTGGAGATCTTGAATAAAACGTAGTTTCCCATTCTTTTTAGGCACAGTGAACCATCTATTTGAGTAAGGTGCAAAAGATGGCTCTAAAATTCTCATGTTTATCTTCTTCTTAAGTAGTTTCATTAGCTCAAGTAATTGAGCCTTTGGAATTGGTATAGGGTGAAGATTCCATGGAATATGTGGAATAGTAAAGATTATCATGGGTGCAACTAGCTTAGGATCTATGCAACCAATCTCATGAGGATACATAGTAAAGGCTTCCATGGCTATGTATGACTCCTCAAATGTATCTCTCTCTACTGGCAAAAGAAAGTCATCATCTGTACCAATTTTCACATGTTTGAGTATCTCATCCGTGAATGTATGTCCTATGTTTTTCTTATCCTAAAGAATTGGATCATTTTTCACATCAATAATTTTTTCATTACTTCCTTGGGGTAATGTTTGAGCTATGGGTTTGATTTTTTTGTCTACAGTTTTGTACTTTGTTTCAACTAAGGCATCATGTGTTTGGTTAAATTTTGTGCACTTGTCAACATTGAGAGCATATTTGTGGATAAGAGCATACTCATCAAGGGAAGAAAGAAGAATAATATGGGAATTAGAATTTTGTTGAAGACATAACTCTAACTCCTCAAGAGAAGAGAAACAATGAGATGTTTCAATCACATGCTCAATGTTCTCATCATGTTCCATAATTTTGTTGTTTTTATAATTTTTTTGGGTTTTTTGGATAAAAGATATGGACAATTGACTCTTATGAAGAAAATCTAATCTAGAATGTGGAAAACAAAGTGACAAAACTATTGTTCATGTTGGTTGGATGCGAGATATCAAACCAATATCCACTGTTGTCCCGCTCAACAATGGATTCTATCCAAAATTTTGATCATATGTAGCTCCAAACATGAATCCAGGTGCACATTCACTACAAGCATGCTCATGACCCTGAGTAACAATAGGTTTCTTTCTAATTGACAATCGATTCCTAGGATGATTCACTCTTACCATCATGACTTGAAGTGATTGCATTCCATCCTTAGACTTAAATCTAGCATAGGTCTAGATCACTCCAAGGAAGACTATCATATTGAGTGACACGGTTTATGATAGAGCTATCAACAATTTGTTCAAAGAATGATATCAAAAGATCTTCGAGAAGACCAAAAATCATAGCTTGCTCTTCAAACAAATCTAAGTAGCTTGTGATGTTGATGCCATTGAATTTTTCCTTCTCTCTCAACATAGAAGAGACTATTCTTTGGCCTTTTTTCTCAGCAATAAGGGATTTGAATCCTTCCTCCATCTTACGTGAATGAGCAACGGATGCACGATTCTCTAGATCTCTCACAAATGTGTTTACTTCACGGCGAAGATGTGCACAATACTGTGAGAAATCCCGTGCAACACTCAAGAATGATGATGATGATATGATGAGGATGAAAAATATGAAACAAAGGATATGGATCACAACCTCCCAACAAGATTAGAAGCAAATGCCACGTAGCATTTCACATCGGGTTCAAATGTGGAGTTGATCACAATCCGGGTGGATCGGGTCCGGTCATGGCACACACAGGGTGTATGAAGCTACTGAATGTTGGAAGGTTTAAGGACGTGAAAGTGAAATCCTTGCAGCAATAGAACCATCTTTCATGTATCATTTCCATAAAGGAAAGCCATCTCCTCATCCATAGCTTTTTATCAATCCACATTTCTGATTGCATCTTCAAAACAAGAACGTTAAAAGTCTTGTCTTACCTTGGTCATGTAGGCACAATGACGAGCCATATAATTATCATATGTCAATTTTTGCATAGAATTTTGCATCCTCCCAGATCTTCTTGGTCCTAGGTCACTTCTCCTTGTATCATCTACATGTGTTTCTAACTCCTCGAGTCCTAACAGTGGGCAATCCAAGTTCCTCATCAAGGCTCTTCTCTAAACCACTTCAATCTCCATCAATGTCTTCAAAACCTATAGATGTTTTACTACCAGCAGAAAGCTTTTCTTTACCTTTCTTTGATGTTTTACTACCAGCAGAAAGCTTTTCTTTACCTTTCTTTGATGTAGTTGATGAATTTGTTGGACTAAAATTTCCATGCAATCTTCCACTCCATGGATTTGAGTAGGAACTATTGCTTGGTGACACATCTGGTCCACTCAAAACTTGAGATTCTACACTTGCATTTTTAGCATTTTCTTTGCCATTTGGTTCAAGATCAAGTCCATCTTTGGCATCCACATAGAAGCTTGATATTTCATCAAACACCACATCTCTACTTACCTTCACTTGTCTTGTGAGTGGGTTATAAAATCTATACCCCTTTTTCTCACGAAAGTATCCAATGAAGAGACATTTTTATGCTTTTGGATCAAGCTTCATCCTCAATTCATCTGGAACATGTACATATGCAATACAAATAAATACTTTCATATGTGATAAGTTTGGCTTTTTACCTGTGAACTTATCTTCAGGTGTAACTTGATGTACAACAACTCTCGGAGTTATGTTCATGGTGTATACATCAAAGCTCTTGCTATTTCTATAATATGTCTATTTTTGTGTATAGTAATGCCATTCTGTTGTGATGTATACCTACATGAAAACGGACGTCAAAGTCCATGACTTTTAAGAAAGTTTCTGAACTTATTTAACATGTATTTACCTCCTCCATTAGACCTTAGTATCTGAATATACTTTCCTATCTATCTTTCCACCATAGCCTTAAAATTCTGGAAGTGAGTGAACAACGCACCCTTCTCTTTCATGAAATATACCCATACTTTCTCTATATGGTCATCAATGAAAGTAACATAAAACCTGCAACCTTCCATAGATGTGGTCTTTGCAGGACCCCAAACATCTCTATGTACTATTTGTAGTACATTCTTACTAACATGCTTGTCATGTGAAAATGATGCTCTTGACTGTTTACCAAATAGACATGCTGCACATACCTTTTGCATATCTGCAAGTTTGAAATTTGGTACTCCATTGACAATCTCCTTGCA
The DNA here is from genome assembly GCA_020310875.1 of Ceratopteris richardii. Lineage (NCBI taxonomy): Eukaryota > Viridiplantae > Streptophyta > Polypodiopsida > Polypodiales > Pteridaceae > Ceratopteris > Ceratopteris richardii. The sequence goes on along the minus strand of CM035418.1, from coordinate 128,456,275 downwards.
CTGTATCACCTACAACGTCTACAAGTTTGCATGTTCTATTCGTTTTCGCCAGATCTCTATATTAGCAATAACTCTTGCATCTTTTGCAAACATAGCTGCATTCATTTTAGGAATTTTCATACTTATGGTGAACATCCTACCCACTTTGTTTCCTTTGGATATCAATCTTCCACCCTATTTATACTCTTCTACATATAACCTATTAGCATTGAACCTGACTTGTAATCCCTGTTCAACCATTTGTCCAACACAAACCACATTCTTTGTTATATTTGGAACATGGAGCACATCGGCAAGATGTTTTACCTTTCCATCCTCCATAGACAGTGCTATGGTTCCTATATGCTCGATATAGTGTGATATGTCATCACCTATTTCAACACATCTAGGAATCGGCAATTTTTGCAAACTACTAAATCATTCCATGTGACTGGTTATATGATTTCAAGCACCTTAATCAACATATCAGACATTTGCATTCGATTTCAAAACATGAGCAGACATCATATTCATCATGTGATGTTGAATCATGAACAGCTTCTCAGAATCATCTGCACTTGTGGATGCATAGTTGTTTTGCTCCCTTCTATTATCTTGATTCATCAATCTGCAATCACCTTCAAAGTGTCCAAGTTTACCACAATTCCAGTATCCTTTACTTTCATTACCTGAATCATTTCTTTGAAAAATTATGTGGCCTCTTTCACTCCCCTTGCCTTGAAACTGTCCTCTACCTCTTGCATGATTCTGATGTTGACCTTGGTCTTAGTTATTGTTTCCTCTTCCACTTCCAAAGCCTCTAACTCTGCCTCTTCCTTTGGCTAGAGTACTTTTTCAGAACTAGGTTTCCCACTAGAGTTCTAGTCCTCACCAAGATTCTTCTCTTCACTAATCAACATGGACACCAGATAAACCAAATTCAAAATATTTTGCCTAGTCTAATTAGATGTTTTAAACTACTTATATGCAGCTCCTAAACCATCCAGGCACACTTCCACCTTATTATCATCATATACATTCATGCAAATAGACGCAAGTGACTCACATATGCTTTTGATTTTTAGGGTGTAGTCACTTATCGATTTGTCCTTTTTCTCCAAAGTATGCAGCTTGTTCTTGAGTTGCAATTTCCATGCCTTTGTAATTTAGCTCATACAAAGTGACCAAACTATTCCAAGCCTCTTTCTGAGTCTTGGCATCATGTATGTGTCCAATCATTCCACCCTATATGCTAACATATAGCCAATACATTACCTATCATGCTCCTTGATTCAACTCCCCATATGCACTTAACTCATCTGCAGTCCAATTCCTCTCTGGTAACTACATAGCACTTTCATTCTCTCCTTTGGTGTACTTCCAGTAGCCTTTTCCCATCAAGAAATGTTTCATTCTAAATCTCCAAGCATGGAAGTTGTTCTTCTCTAGCTTATCGCTTATAAGCTAACTCATTCCATCTGCTTTTTCCATTTTTGCATTAATTCCCAACACTACAAAACACTACAAGTAGTACTTTTGCTTGAACATTGTTGCACTATGGCATGATAGTTTGATTTCAGAAAAACATAGTTTTTGTGTATCAAAAGTACACAAAAATGCTTGGAATTCTGGATTTGGAAAATGAGTGTTGCTGAGTAGGATGCAAGTTATAGTTTTCTAAACTAACCTAGCTTTTTTGTGGGCCCCAGCTTAAGGGCTCAAAATGGAGGTTGAGATGGATCCAAAACTTTCATCTGACAAAAACAAGTGAACCTAAAGGGACAAATCTAGAAAATATTTTGATGCCTTCCACCTTGACAACAATATTCATAGCAATCAAAGGTCATTTGTGAATCACACTTTCTCCACACCTTCTCACATACATTTCACTATCAACCATCTCCACGAGCTATCTACAACCACACTGACTCTAATACTATGTCACGAGGAAGGACATAAGGAAGAGATCTCACACACACACTCTCTAACAATCAAAGAGAAGCACACACACATAGATTGAGGCAAGGAACAAATGATCTTCTTCTTCTTCTTCTTCTTCTTCTTCTTCTATTACATAAAAGGAATGTACAAGAATTACCTAAAACAACAATACAATGAGTACAATATATAAAGAACCATACATGAGAAAAATCCTAGTGTCCACAAAAGAGTGAGCTAACTAGAAAAAAATGTGACATCACTCTCGGTAGATAAATCTAGTAAAGCTCAATGAAGTATCTCTGACATATACCGAGGTGACCGCTATACATGTCAGAGAAATGAAAAAGTGATACGTGTCATCCTGGATCATCAAATGTTGAGCTTGATATCTCAACATGTGTCTTTTCGTGTATATGTGTGTACGTATGTGGTATGCATGTGTATGTGTGTGTATGTGTATGTCTGTGTATGTGTATGTGTGGGTCTCAATGTGTGCATATGTATATGTGGGTATATGTATATGTGTGTATGTTTGTTTACATGTGTGTATGTGTGTGTATGCATATGTATGTATAGTGTGTGTATGTGTGTTGTGTATGTATGCATGTGAGTGTATGTGTGTGTGTGTGTCTCTATATGTGGGTATGTATGTGTAAGTATTTGTATATGTATGTGTATATTTGTATGTGTATATGTGTATGTGTAGATGTATATGTATATGTGTGTCTATGTGTGTGTATGTATGTGTAAGTATCTATAAGTGTAGGTGTATATGTATGTGTATGTATGCATGTAAGTGTATTTATGCATGTGAGCTTATGTGTGTGTTTATGTGTGTGTAGGTATATGTTAGTATCTGTATGTGTATGTGTATATTTGTATGTGTGTATATGCATATGTATGTGTATGTGCTTGTGTGTATGTATGTATGTATACATATGCATGTGTGTATGTATGTATGTATACATATGCATGTGTGTATGTATACATATGCATGTGTGTTTACAAATTCACATGAGTATGTATGCACATGTGTGTATGTATGCACATGTGTGTATTTATGCATATGTGTGTGTATGTATATGTATGTGTATGTGTGTATGCATCTGTTTGCATAATGTGTTTTTGTGTGTATATGTGCATATGTGTGTATATGTGCATATGTGTGTATGTATGTGCATGTGTGTATGTATGTGCATGTGTGCATGCATGTTTCTATGTATGTATGCATATGCATGTGTATGCATGTGTGTATGTATGCATGTCTATGTATGTGTGTGTGTGCATGCCTATGTGTATGCATGTATATCTGCATGTACCTATATGTGTATGTGTATGTGTATGTGTATGTGTATATGTTTATGTGTGTCTATGCATATGTGTGTGCATGTGTATGTGTGAATATGTGTGTATATTTATATATGTGTGTGTATGCGTATGTGTGTATGTATGTGCATGTGTGTATGTATGTGCATGTGTGTATGCATGTATTCTATGTATGTATGCATATGCATATGTATGCATGTGTGTGTATGTATGCATGTGAGTGTATATGTGTGTGTCTATGTGTGTATATGGATATGTGCAAGTATCTATATGTGCGTGTATGTGTATATGTGTGTATGCATATGTGTGTGTATGTGTATGTGTGTATATGTATGTGTGTATGTGTATATGTGCATATGTGTGTATGTATGTGTGTTTATGCATATGTGTGTATGTATGTGCATGTGTGTATGCATGTGTCTATTCATGTATGCATTTGTGTGTATGTATGCATGTGAGTGTATGTGTGTGTGTCCATGTGTGTGTATGTGTATGTGCAAGTATCTATATGTATATGTGTATATGTATATGTGTATGTGTGTGTGTTAGACTAAAGAAATGATAGGTAGGAGATGGTTGAACCACACCCTAAGAGGGAGAATTAGGAATTAATCCTCAACCATGGCTTTTCGGGGCAAATGGTTAGCCCATCATACTCCTAGCTAATAGATCATGAGATCAATTCCCACAATTGGTATGAGAGCCTAGGAAGTAGGCTTGGGCAAGTGGATGGATGGCAAGCATGTTGCTTTCATAAATTATCTCAATAAAGATTACAACGTATCTCTAGATCCACAGGTTAGATTTAGAATGTAAGATACCAATGGAAAGCTCTTGGAGCGAACTTTAGAATGGAAGAACTAGACTAAGGATTCAAGATACATAGCATGGGAGAGAATGAGGTCAAAGATACTATGGTTGAGATCAAGGGGCTCAAGAGAACAAGGTTGCAAAAAAGGAAAGTTCCTAGGCAAGTGGCCAAGAAGCAGAAAGGAAAGGTTCAAGACACCAAGGTTGAGAGAAAAGGTTCAAGAAACAAAGGTTGGAACAAGAAGGTTCAAGATATTGTGCAAGGGGAGGACATCATTTCAAGGGGAGATCACGGATTGATCATTGAGGACAATCATCTCTAGAAGGGGAAGAGAGTGTTAGACTCAAGACATGATAGGCAGGAGATGGTTCAACCACACCCTAAGAGGGAGGATTAGGAAGTAATCCTCCATGGCTTTTGGGGAAATTGGTTAGCTAGTCATACTCTTAGCCAATAGTTCATGAGTTCAATTCCCATAGTGTATATCCATATGTGTACATTTGTGTATGTATGTATGTATGTATGTGTATGCATGTGTGTGTGTATGTGTGTATGTGTGTATGTGTGTATGTGTGTATGTGTGTATGTGTGTATGTGTGTATGTGTGTATGTGTGTATGTGTGTATGTGTGTATGTGTGTATGTGTGTATGTGTGCATGTGTGTGCATGTGTGTGTATGTATGCATGTGAGCATACGTGTGTGTGCCTATGTGTATGTATTTGTATGTTTATGTATGTGTATATGTGTATTTGTATATGTGCATATGTGTTTATGTGCATGTGTGTATGTATGTATGCATATGCATGTATGCATGTGTGTGTATCCATGTGTGTGTATGCATGTGAGTGTATGTATGCATGCGAATGTATGTGTGTGTGTGTGTCTATGTGTGTGTATGTATGTGTAAGTATACATATGTGTATGTATGTATATATATATATATATATATATATATATATATATATATATATATATATATATATATATATATACATATATATATATATATATATATATATATATATATATATATATATATATATATATATATATATATATATATATATATATATATATATATATATATATATATATATATATATGTGTGTGTGTGTGTGTGTGTGTGTGTGTGTCTATGTGTGTGTATGTATGTGTAGGTATGTATATGTGTATGCATATGTGGGTGTTTATGTGTATGTATGTATGTGTAAGTATCTATATCTGTATGTGTATGTGTATGTATGCATGTGAGTGTGTGTGTGTCTATGTGTGTGTATCTATGTGTAAATATCTATATGTGTATTTTTATATGGGCATGTGTGTGTATGCATATGTGTGCAGATGTGCTTGTGTTTATGTATGTATACATATGCATGTGTGTATGTATGTATACATATGCATGTGTGTATGGATGCATGTGAGTATGTATGCGCATGTGTGTGTATGCATATGTCTATGTATGTATGTGCATGTGTGTGTACATGTGTGTTTGTGTGTATATGCATGTGTTTCTATGTGTGTGTATGCATGTGTTTGTATAGTGTGTCTATGTGTGTATATGTGCATATATTTGTATGTATGTGTATGTATGCATATATATATGTATGTATGTACATGTGTGTGTATGCATGTGTCTATATATGTATGCATATGTATGTGTATGCATGTGTGTTTATGTATGCATGTGAGTGTATGTGCGTGTGTCTATGTATATGTGCAAGCATGTGAGTGTAGTATGTGTAAGTTTGTGTATGTGTATGTGTAAATGTGTATGTTTGTGTATGCATATGGGTGGTTTTGTATGTATACATATGCATGTGTGTATGTATGTAAACACATGCATGTGTGTGTACGAATGCATGTGAGTATGTATGCACATGTTTGTGTATGTATATGTTTGTGTATGTATATGTCTTTGTATTTATGTGTATGTGTGTGTATAAGTATGTATACGTGTGTGTATGTATGTGTTTGTATGTGAGTGTATGCATGTGTTTGTATGTGTATGTATGCATGTGTTTGTATAATGTGTTTGTGTGTGTATATATGCATATGTGTGTATGCATTTGTGTGTATGTATGTGCATGTGTGTGTATGTGTCTATGTATGTATGCATGTGCATTTGTATGTATGTATATATGCATGTGAATGTATGTTTTTATGTCTATGTATGAGTATGATATGTGCAACTTATATATGTGTATGTGTATGTGTATGCATATATGTATATGTGTATGTCTGTGTATTCATATGTGTGTGTATGTGTATGTGTGTATATGTATGTATGTTTTTGTGTTTGTATGTGTATATGTATGTATGTATGTGCGTGTATGCATATGTGTGTATGTATGTGCATGTGTGTGTATGTATGTATGTATGTATGTATGTATGTATGTATCCATATGGATATGTGTGTATGCATATGTGTGTCTATGTGCTTTTTTAACCTTATTTCTTTTCTCTTGGAAACTTTCTTGCTAAAGGGAAAAGCCCTAAACCTTAATCAAAACTGAGGATCTAGAGACATGCACTAGAAGGAGTTAGGATTTCAGCTCCTAAGTTAGAACTTCACATAGCCTATTCATATAAAATAAGTCCATCTTTCTACTAAGAGCTTCAAGTAGGAGTGTCCTATCTAGTTCCTCATAATGGCTAACGGGTATCTAATCCTTTAAGTACATACATCCCTACTAATGTTTCTAATCACTTCTTATCACAATTTTAAACTTTCTTTGCCCACAACATCATGAAATGCAAGCATGATATGCATGAATATAAAATATAATGAATAAAAATAAAACTCACCATATCAAATAAAGTACATTCACCTTATTTAATGATCTTTAATAGCATCAACACCATCAGCATCTTCCTTTAGTTCTTCATCAATAGCATAGTCTTCATCATTTCTCTTTTTGAATAATTTCACTCTCTTCCATCCAATAAAAGATATTAAAGGAGTATGGTGAAACTCGTGAAGCTCATACATTCCATTATTAAACTTAAACATCACTACATACGGCCCAAACCATCTCTTTGTTAATTTCTTCCTAACATCATACTGAGTATTAAATGTACTACCATACACCAATACTCAATCATCTATCTTGATTTTACATGGTCTAAGTCGATGAGTTTTATCAAACTAAATCTTATTTTTTCAGCCTTGATTCTTTATTGAACCACTTCCTTTAATTTCTCATTTGCCTATTCTATATGTTTAATTCTTAGTGATAAAATCTGTTTTCTCCTTATTCCATCATTCCATGAGAGCATCATCTGAGTCAATATCTGAGTTTGGATGGGGAAAACAAGGTTTTGATAGTTCATCAATTCAGTAGGCATAAAACTTGTGGACGGAGTGTATATCATGTATTTTCCCATAATGCCAATCGAAGATATCTAGGCCATTGCTTTATATCACAATTGTAGCCCTTAGAGATCGCCTTCACCATAGAAGAGTGACCTCTCTCAATCTTTCCATAAGCCTCAGTACTATAGGCAGTATTGAGAGACAAACGAATTCCATGGTGATCAAATAATTCTTTTGTCTCTCTCGCATCTAATTCTCCTCCATTAACAACCACGTTCTTTACATATCCAAATCTTGAGATCACCTCTTCTAAAGGGAATTTGTATACATTTTAAGTAGTCTTTGTGCAAAGAGCTTGACCTTCCACATGTTTGGTAAAGTCCTCTCTAACAAATACGATATACGTGATTTTATGGATTTCTTTGGGCATGGTTACAAGGACAACCACCCACTTGTAATGAATACAAGGAGGGTAAGTTGGATGTAATGGGTCTCTATGCCTAAATGAAGAATACACTGGACAAGTGGCACAAGTGCTCAAAAAATCTCACACACTCATATATATCCTTTCCCACCGAAAGGCTTTCCTAACCTTTTCATATGTCATATAAAATCCTTTGTGACATGCCCATAAGGTCTCATGCATCTCTCTCATGATGTTTCTTTGAGGACTTGTGCTATTTAGTACATGTTGTGGATTCTTCACCTTTCCTTTGGCATGTTGCCAAATAAGTTTACCTTTCCAAAAGATCTTATAAGACATTTTATTGCTGGATCTATACTTATTTTTGGACCAGCCTAAGGAAGGTTTCAGTGAGCTTAGATAAGTTTGTATGTCTTTCCATTCTCCATCATACTCGTTCTCCAAGAATCACTCATAAACATACACTAGTGGATCATATCTCATCATGTTTGTCTCTCTTTCTACCTCATCATTATCAATCAAAATCATCATCAGATTTTTCTCTTGAAAGCATATCAACAATTTTATTGAGCTTTCCACCTATGTGAAGAAAAGCTAGATCAATAACATTACAATTAGGGAAAATCCTTTTATGGGAGTGATACACATAGGGTTGAGTGTATAGAATGCACAAGAGTATAAGGAATAAGCAAATAATGCTATAGGAGTGAATGAGACATTCATTGGTGGTACTTCCTATTTTTCAGGAATATGCAGAGATTGACCCTGAGACAGAAAAACTCAGATTTCTCCCAATCTGCTAAACCAAATGCTATGAAAATTTATAGGCATAAACTAGAGACTAATATCTTTCCAATGAGACATCTTGTACGCAAATTTGGAGCTCTGGAGAGAGAGAGCACGAGCCTCTGCAATATTATTGGTGGCAAAGAAGATGATGCAGAGAATTGAAGGAGCAAGACAATGATGGTCACAAGTGTATGTATATTGCTTCCATGTAATGTACAAGTGATTTCAAGTCTTTATATAGACTCTAGGAGTGTTCCAAGACTTCTACAAGTGAAGTTTGAATTCAAATGAAGGTGGGAATGGTTGTTTGAGGGAATCAATTCACTTTCCTACAATCTAGGAAAAGTGAAGATCTAGTTTGATCTACTTTTAGGTGATTTGATTGCTTCATTGAATGCAACTTCAACCACCACAAACTCATGGGATTTGGGCTTTATCTTTCTACCTTTACAGTGAATGATCTCCATAGGTATTATTTGAACTTTGCACAACAAAGTTGCTCTTTTCTAGAGCATACACAGACAAGTGAAGTCACCTTTAGAAAACATGCACCAAAGGATTTTCAAAAAAGCAAAGTGTACACCAGATAGATGCTTACAATTAGAGAAACAATGTCCACAAGATGAGCTAGTTGAATGCTCATAGTAGTCAGTCAAAGAGAGATGACACTTAACTCCAACAATCTTAGAGGATACATAGAGCATGAATCTCAAATATGGCCGAGCATTTGAGCACTCTAATGGATAGCCAAAGACACAAAGATTGTAGAAAATGGATAAATAGAGAAAGGGAGCCATCCCTTACAACTAAGAGAAAACTAACTCCAATAGTGCCTATGCACAAGGAGAGATATCAATCACCAAACTTTTCTATTTTGATGATTTTCCCCAAAATACTAAGAGAATGCTCTATAGAACCCATATGGCTAAACAAGACTCTAGTAGCTATCCAATGATTGACAAATTACATAAAATGGATACATAAGGATGGAGAACCAATGGTAACAACTCAAGAGAAGCTAGTTGCAACATTGCCTAAGCACACATATAGATATGCATAGTCAAAGATAACAAATAAGCAGGCAAGGGGCTAGCTTAAGCAAGGGGCTTACTTCTTACAAATATATCACTTAGTGCACACTCTAAATGAACTAAAACTTCAAGAATATGATCAGATACAAGCTACGTTTGTAGAGAAAAGTCGGCCCCTAAAATTTAGTAACCAGCTTCCCAAAAAAGGAGCCTCCTAAACTGGAGGACTTAGTTGAGATGACTGGGGAGTGGTTGATTGATTTAGTTTTTATGAATCTCAATGTTTTTAGGCTTGGTTGAATCGGTAAACATGTCCATTATTGATTTCCAGGAATGTTGGCTTGAAGCTTTGACTTTTAACACTCCCCCTCAAGCTTAAAAAATTTACCTTCATCCAAGATCTTTCATGTTAATGCATTGCTTTATCTTTGAAATCTTCATTCCATCCAAAGAATTTGTAAACATGTATAACATGGTGCTTGGCACCTATATGATGTACTAAAACTTCTTTGGATATAACCTTTTCCCTTATGAAGTGATAGTGCACTTCAATATGCTTGGTTCTAGCATACTAATCATACTGTCACAAAAGATTGGATATGTTTCATCTTGCAAATTAAGATCTTGAATAGCTTCTAAATCCACATTATCTCACATGAAACATGATCCAAAGCTCCAAACTCAACCTCAGTGGAAGGTAATGCCATTGGCGGTTGCTTCTTTGAAATCCATGGGATGAAGTTTCTACCTAGCAAATGTTAAATGTTACACAGTTACGCTGTGTTAATAACTAGCCGAAATCGTTACCGAACAAATATTAAACGTAAAATAGTGATTCACCGTAAACTGTATTAAACTTTCTATTACCGAAAGGCGTTATCAGATCAAGTGGGTTCTTGGGAGTGGTAGGGGTCTGTTAGACAGAGGCCCTGTACTCTTTTCCCAATTCTTAATCACAACATCGAAACACTAATGCACGTCTTAGCTTAGTTACTTGCAGTAACTAGACAATATTGGGTTTCTTTACGCCTGCGTATCGAACTTCTTCAGACTATTCTGCTATTGGAACAGAGCAGTAGTCCATTCTACAGTTCCGCTATTATACCGTAAATCAACCAAAGCAAAGACTATAGCTGACAGATTCATTCGTCACCACACTTGCCAGTGATCTCAAAAGTTCACGTTACCGAAGATACTAGTTCGTACTCATATTCGGGGGTCACAGTTATTACACCGAATGCAATGAGTCTGATGGAAACACACAGAACATACTCCGACAGGGCAACAGATTACCTATTCAATTCACATAGCCAGATAACTACTCAAACTGACTCAAGGTACTTCAATAACTGAAGAATACGCAGCAATACAACACGATAACAGTACTTAGACACACAATCCGTCATTTAATCACTCGTTATGTGAACTTCAATGTGAGCATCCGATACAGAACTCAACATTCACATTACTCAGACTCCACAACAGTGTAAATAGTACTCTGACAAAAAATTAAGCGAACAATCCGGCAATTCCAGAAGGACGTCTCTCTCGAGCATTCTCCTTACATTGCTTTATATAGATTTACAAAGTGTGCGTACCAACTTTTGCGTGTACAAGGAACTCCGTTACATCCGGCAGTCATTACATTTGTCTCACTCGGCGGCCGACTAACAATAGCACGCACGGTGGACTCGAAACCGCAAGTGATTTTTATTACAAAACTACTGTTCATCTATGATACCTTCTAAATACATATTCCTGGCTAATCTAAATGTCCGGGCTATTTTTTTCTTAAGGGTTTCTAATAATTGCTTAATGGTGTTGGGTTCTAAAATCTGCGCATCTACTCTAACGGAACTGAGGGCAATGGCTTCGGTGAGCAAAATTTTGGCCTGTGTTTGCAAAAAGGCCTCTTGTAAATAAAATTCGTTTGATAATGCCGCATCTCTTGCTGTCTTCATGTCTGTTACTTGTTTCTGCATCTCGTTGATTCTGTCTTTCTGGTTGCGTACCTGATTATCTAATCTTCCGAACTGTTGGTTCTGGAACTCTATGGTTTGGTAGTAAGCATCCCGTTCTCTGCGGGCATTTGCTAAGTCCTTCTGATATTTAGATTCTCTGTTCAGTTGGTGTTTCAGCATGTTGTTGACATCGTCTAAGGATTCTTTTGTTCTTTGTAACTCTTCTATTGCCTGCTTTGCTTCTCTCTGCTGCTCTTGGTATTTCTGTACTGTATCCTGTAACTGGAGTCTTGTTTCTTCCAGTAGGTTTCCTAGTGCTATTCTTGTATCGTCTGTATCTTTGATTGTTTGATTTAACTTTATTATTTCGGTGTCGGCAGCTGTCAATAGTTCATCTTTTTCAGCCAGTGCCTTATCTCTCTGGTTTGAGTGTTCTTCCTGTGCTTGGAGTGTAGCCTGTAGTTGCTTGATCTGCTCATGTAGTGCATGATTTTCCGCTCTTGCTGCTTGTAATTCTTCCTGAAGAGGGGTGATATCCGCCTCCATTATTTCCAATTTCCTTTGGAATTCTTCTCGTGCACTGTCTGTGGCTTGCTTCAGGTGTTGCGGCAGTTGTTGGGATAGATTAATTAAAAGGTGACCCATGGCTTCTAATTCCAAAAAAACTGGAATGGGGTGGTGGGGTGGCAGAGGAGGGTGAGGTTGCGCCGAGGTTTCGGTGAGCAGTTGTTGTGAATTAGGTGGTGAATAATTGAGGGAGGATGTAGAGGCTTCAGAAGTTCCGGTGGGGTGACTGGGCTTGATGGGGCTGCGGGGTGGTTCCGGTTGAGAGATGGGGTTAGCAGGCGGGGTTTTGGGGAGGGTAGAGTCACTAGTTGTTACCTTGTTTGTTTGTTCCGTTTTTGCATTGTGTGCTTTTGTGGATTCTGCTGCCTTCAGTAGCTTGTCTAGTGCATCTTGATTAGTTTGCTGCTCATTTTCCTGGTGCTCTATTTCTTTTTCGGTCGAGATTGATTCTGTTTCTGCTTGATCCTGTTGTTCTTATTGTTCTGCCGATGATTCGTTATGCATTGACGTAGCTGTATCGTGGAATGTCTCCTCTTCGTTCTTCTCTTCGTTTTTATCGTCATCGTTATCTTTTCCGGCTGAGCCTTGTGCTTCACTTTCTGAGGAGCTAATTCTGATACGTTTCCGGCGGAACAACTGATTGAGCTCTTCTTCATCTTCTTCTTCCTCATCTTCTAGTAGTTGAACTGACTCTTCGTGCCTTAAAACTGGTCCTCGTTGTGGTGGTTGAGCGGCGAGTATGGTTGGGAAGAGAAAAGAAAGGATGTGGGGAAGTCTGGATCGAGGGGTGGTTCCTTTGTTGACTTGTTTCACTATGGCGACGCACTCCTTATGGATTCGGTGAAAGAAAAATGAGGTGAAATTAACGGGTTCTCGTGCGGCAAGGTCGATGGCGGAATAGAATGGGCGGGAGATACCGTAGGTGCATTTCTAGAGATTAAGGATCGCAACTAAGAACTGCAATGCGGTTCTTTCAGGTTCGGGGCGGTAGAGAATGGCGTATTCGTTCGATGAATGGCAGGGGAAAAGTTCGGTCATGCGGGCTACGGGGATACTTGGGCCATTCTCGCGGCCTTGTGGAGTGAGGCGGAAGGCTTCAGCGAAGGCCTGGAAGGTTATTACGGTTCTAGATGGTAGGGAGGGGAAGATCCATTGTCGTTCGGTGATGGGAGATTGGGTGATGGCTAGGATAATTTGTGCGAAGAAGGGATGGGCTTTCACTGAGTGCCAAGGCAGCTCAGCGAAGTTGGCCAACCCTCGGATACGCAGGTATTCTCCTACCTCGGTAGGGATACCATCACAGAAGGCTGTGTAGTTCGCCAATGCTTCCATTGCGCATGCGAACACGAATACACAAGACACAGCACACGGATACACAGAACACAGAACACACAATTACAATCACAAGAACACAATAGCGTTTTTTGGCGCAACCGAAGAGCTTAAGTACAGATATTACGGTGGGGGGGTAGGAAGTGATGGTTATCATTGTGCAGTGCTGGAATGATATTGCTTTTAATTTGGCATGCATACTTGAGTAATTGGTAAGGAGGGCGGCTTATGACAAAACACGGCTATTAAAAAAGAAGAGAAAGAACAGAACGAAAAGTAAAAAACAAAAGCTAAAAAATGCGGTCCACCACCGAATGATTTAATGCGGACTAGTAGCGCTTCGATACGGCCGTAGCTTCGAGCCGTTGATTGCTTTTGGAATTGGATTTCCGGTCAACGTAGTCAACCGAAAAGTTGCTGGACCGATTTGCTCTGAGATTTTGTAAGGATCGAACCACCGTAATTTGAATTTGCCTGCAGATCTATTTGACTTTGCATTATAGAAAAGTACAAGTTGTCCTACCGAAAACACTGGAGTTTTCAAGTTTCGATCGTGCGTCCTTGCCTGTCTTAGTTGAACTTCGTGCATAGTTAAGAAACTGAGCCATCCGTGCTCATTTAATTCTCTGAGTGTGTCCAACCGAATTGATAGTGAGTCTTTCGGTAGAAGTTTCTGAGTGATTGCTACGCGTAAACTTGGTATGACTATCTCCATTGGTGCTATAGCTTCTAAGCCATAAGCTAATTTAAAAGGTGTCAATCCTGTTGTTACCTTGTAGGTAGTCCGGTATGCCCATAACACTGCAAGTAGCAGTTGATCCCATCTTTCCAGTGATTCCATGATCAATTTTCGAAGGATATTCAGCAAAGATTTGTTTGTACTTTCGGCCAATCCATTAGCACAAGGATAATAAGGAGAACTAAATTTATGTGTGACCTGGAACAAATGTGTAAGTGCCTTCATTAGATTGTTTACAAAATGAGTGCCTTGATCTGAGACAATTTCCAGTGGTAAGCCAAAACGTGGAAAGACATCGGTTAGCAGACACTTTGCTACCGTAACGACTGTAGCAGACCGTAAAGCCCAGGCTTCAGCCCATCTGGTTGCATAGTCTGTACAGGTCAGTATGTAACGGTTGTTACTGAAGATTGCTGGTGGTGTAATTGGACCAATAAAATCTAGACCCCACTTCTGGAAAGGTTCCATTGGTAAGATGGGTTGCAGAGGAAAAAAATGACGTTGCAAAGGCTGACCCAATCTTTGACAAGTATCACATTGTTTGACAAACTGTAATATATATCTGTACATCGTTGGCCACCAGAGACCACTCTACAGAATTTTCCGGTGAGTTAGATCTGCAGCAAAGTGGCCACCGGAAGGAATCGAGTGAGCCAAAGTGATAACTGAGTTAACTTCATGCGGTGGAATACATCGAAGTAGGATTCCGGTGTGATCTACATAATATAATTCTCCAACAATTAACCGAAATCGACGGCTAAAGACTGCAATTTTTCTGCGTATTGCCGTAGAAGTCTGAGATGGAAGGCAACCATCAGTGAGAAAGGTCAAGATCTGATCATAATACGAAAATGGGATAGGTGGGTCTACAGATTCTTCATTAATTGGTTATGATACATAAATTGCAGGTGTCGTGTCATCTATGCCCACCGGAGCTTCACTGGAATCTAAGCGGGATAAAAAATCTGCTAAGGCGTGTGAACTGCCTGGCCGGTGAATGACTTCGTAATCAAATTCCTGCAAGAGTAAGACCCATCGCGCTAATCGACCACCTAGATGTTGCTGCCGAACTCGATAGACAAGTGCAGCGTGATCTACATGAAATGTGAATTTACGGCCTAACAAGTAATGTCTGAATTTCTTGACCGAATATACTAGCCCTAGACATTCTCTTTCTGTTACAGAGTAATTTTTCTCAGCAGGTGCTAATCTTCGACTTGCATAATACACTGGTCTAAACCATTTATCAATTTGTTGCATCAATACACTTCCTATTGCTATATCTGAAGCATCAACAAATATATGAAATGGGTGATCCCAGTCCGGCGATTGTAAGATAGGAACTTGTGTTAATAAATGCTTTAAACGATCAAAGGCTATCTGGCATTCTTGGGTCCATTCAAATTGTCGAGGTGTTTTGCTGATTAGCTTGTTTAGTGGTATAGCCAGATGAGCAAGCCACCGTAAGTGCCTTCCATGCCACCGTACTTGGCCCATAAAGCGCATAACTTCTTTTGGAGAAGCTCGCACCGGAGCTTCTAATACTGCTGAAATCTTATCTGGATCTACTTGGATACCTTGTGCAGATACAATGTGGCCAAGTAACTTGCCACATGAGACTGCAAACACCGATTTGTTTGGATTCAAACAGAGTCTATATTCTCTGCATTTCTGAAAAATGAAGTGAGATAAGGAGAAAATATCTCCTGCATACATCTTTGAAATGTGCTTGGTGCATTTCTTAATCCAAACCACATTACCGTACAAGCAAAGACACCCCAATTGGTAATAAATGCAGTTTTCGGTATATCTTCTTCGGCCATTCTTACTTGGTTGTAGCCACTGTATCCATCTAGAAATGAATACATCTCGTGACTTGCTACTCTATCAAGCATGGTATCTAAAAAGGGAATTGGAAAGGGATCCGGTACGGTTGTTGCATTTAATTTCCGGTAATCTACACAGATTCTCAATTGCTTGTTTTTCTTTGGCACAATCAAAATCGGAGAGATCCATTCAGCATGCTCTACTAGCACGATGAATCCAACTTTCAATAACCTATCAAGTTCTGCCTTTACCTGAGATGCATAATGGGGATTCATCCGCTAGCTGGTTTGCTTTATCGGCCTTGCTTCTGGCTTCAACATGACCCTGTGCTGGTAGATACGGGGGTCCAATCCTTTCATGTCTTTGTAGTCCCATGCAAAGACATCAGTGAATTCTTGGAGTAGCTGGATTAAATCTGCTTGAAATGTTTCCGGTAAGTTTTGCTTTATCTTCACAGGACGCGGATGATCTTCATCTCCTAAATTGTAAGTAATCAGCTGATCTTCGGGGACATAGAACTGTTGATGTTTCTCTGTGTTGTCTGTTGGTTTAAGAAGTTGCTGCAATTCATCGTCATGTGTCGAAACAGTGTCTTCCTTCTTAGCCTCTTCTGTGACGGGTATTACTGTACAGACTGAAGCATTCCAATTATCTACAACGGGCTGTAGATCAATAGTCCGTAAGGAAATTAAGTCAGCGTTACTCTTCAGAAACTCTTCTTCTTCATCATCTGACAATCCATCTAGCATATGGACTGGTTCAGCAAAATACGGTCTAGCGTGTAGCTCGCAAGGTTGTATAGCATCTAATTTTACCACATATCTACGATTGGCATCTTTAAACGTAAGCTCTTGTGCAGACCAGTCCTGTATTACCTTCGCATGTTTCAGCCAAGGTCGGCCAAAAAGAAGGTTGTAATCCAAAGTGGATTCCGGCAAATCTAGTATAACAAAGGTCATTTTAAAGGTCGTACCTTGCAAAGTGATGGGTACATTTCGCACAAGTCCTACAAGATGGATTCTTGATTGATCTGCCATTCTGACAAAAAATTGAACTGGTTCGATTTCGGTCCATCCTAATCTTTTGCATAATGCCGCAGTCGCAATGTTAACACCAGAGCCTCCATCAATTAATACCTGCGTAATCTTATGATTCTTATACCATACTGTAATCAAGGGAACTAAATGATCAACCGTAGAATCAGGTTCCGGTTGAACTGCTGCTGTCACCGGAATACAAGAAGGTACCGGACTGAACTGTTGTTGGAACTGTTGGCGAATTCCAGGTACTAATGCCAGTAGTTGGCCCAGAGGCAGAGTGATAGATGCCTTAGATAAGATTTCCCAAGCCTGTTGAGATTGATTGACAGGCTCTACTGATGTTGAAGTTGATGCCTCTGTTGATGCGGAGGTGTCTACGGTGGGCAATGTATCTGCTGCTAATGATGTTTCTACTGCTGACTCCCTTTGTTGTGTTCCTTCCTTTGTTAACGAGGGTTGGGCTATCGGAATAGGCTCTAGAAAGACTGGTGGTTCTGTTGTGGTCCATTGACTAGCTTTGTTATACATTCTGTGTTGTTCATGTATCCTTGGTTCAAATATTTCTGCTGTCGGTTGCAGTTGTTTACCGGAACGGGTCTGGATTGCAGCAGCCTGTATCTCCACCGGTGTGATTTTTACCATGTTGGCCATTGGATTTTGATGTTCCTTCTTCCTTTGATCATACTCAGCTGCATCCTTGCAAAATCTCCTAATATTTCCAAATTCACCACAAAAATGGCAGCGCGGTGGTGGTAAATTGGGATTTTCCAGTGGTGGTCTGTTTTGCCAGCGGTTTGGATTATAATTGTTATTCCTCTGTCCTCGGTAATTTCGATATCCTTGCTGCTAGTTGTTTCTCATTTGTGGAGGCACATAGTGATTGGCTGGTTGTCCTTGTTCCTGGATAATTGCATTGATAGTTGTTGTTCCGTGTACTCTAGCGTTGTATGCGCAGTTTTCGATGGTGTGTCCGGCAATGTTGCAGATAGCGCAGAATGTTTGATTAAGTGCGCAATTTGCACTGGTATGTCCTGAATTTTTGCATATGTTGCAGTATACCTATCTAGTCATATCTTCTGCAACATTGTTGTTTGCTTTTAACCATTCTAAATCTTCTGTAAATCCACCGACTTTGTGTTCCAGTTGCAGAGTCATTGCAATGACTGCATCGAGGGACATGGCTCCGACACATCTTATGATCATGATCTACTTAAGTTATGGAACCAAGCCATTAATGAACCACTGAGTGATAACGTCATCTGGTAAGTTAGCATGGGCTGGTGGTAGCTGCCTTAAGTGTGTTCTGAAGAGAGTAGCATACTCCTGTATAGTTTGATTTGGTTTCTGTCTGTTATTCTGCAGATAATCAAAATTTTTGGCTGGATTCTTTTTTAGCCTGAATCGCTGTAGAAAAGCATCTCGTACTGCTTCGTAGGTGCCGAAATGATTAATATCATATTCTGTAAGCCATCTAGCTGCTTCATTAACAAGTGCAGATTGGAAGACAATGGCTTTGTAGGCCTGATCCGGTGGATGATTGAGAACTACGTAGCTTATCTCGAAGGTGTGTAGGTGAGCATCCGGATCATCTCCTGGAAATCCACCAAACTTCGTGTATGTCACTCCCGTTGGAGGTGGCCTGGGTGGACATAACTATTGTTGTCCGTTCATCGTGAGCGTGTTATACTTTCCTTCTGAACTACCGGAATCTGTATCGTCGGATGACGCACTTTCCGGTGTGATTATCTTGTCTAATATGCTTCGAATCTCTATTTCGAGCAGCCTTCCTTCCTCCTTGATGTCCAGTGTATGGGAACTTGCTTTCGAGCATGGTGATTGGGCTGAGGATTCAGCAAAAAATGCTAAATCGTCACCGAAAAACTGTGATTCTCTTACCAAAATATCACCGGAATGAACCGAAATTATGCCCGATTTCGGCGGTTTTTCGCCTTCGCCGATTTCTTTGAATAAAGTGTTTCTAATCGTAGATGAATCTGGATCTTTTTCCAAGGTTGTTAAACTAGATTCCCACTACGTCTTGGTAGGTTCTGGAATTACTATATCTTCGACAGATTGTGCCGAAATAGTACCGGAATGTTCCAGAGGCGTAACAGGTCCCACCGGAATATGACCAGAATCAGTTTTAACATCTTTAACTTTCTTGACAACTGGGTCAGTCCTAGTTGTACTTCCACCTCCCAAAGTTGGTTTTAGTACTCCAGACTGATGGTTCTTGGGGTACGTTTCACCGGATCGAGTAACCGGCATGTATCATCTTTTGTACTAATCACGTAGTATTACTAACGAGACAGTCTGCAACAATCTGGTTCTATTGCTACTGCCAATCGAACGATAATCTAATTATGACAGATGACTGGCAATCTTGATGCCACTTTCCCACAGACGGCGCCAAGTGTTAAATGTTACACAGTTACGCTGTGTTAATAACTAGCCGAAATCGTTACCGAACAAATATTAAACGTAAAATAGTGATTCACCGTAAACGGTATTAAACTTTCTATTACCAAAAGGCATTATCAGATCAAGTGGGTTCTTGGGAGTGGTAGGGGTCTGTTAGATAGAGGCCCTGTACTCTTTTCCCAATTCTTAATCACAACATCAAAACACTAATGCACGTCTTAACTTAGTTACTTGCAGTAACTAGACAATATTGGGTTTCTTTATGCCTGTGTATCGAACTTCTTCAGACTATTCTGCTATTGGAACAGAGCAGTAGTCCATTCTAGAATTCCACTATTATATCGTAAATCAACCAAAGCAAAGACTATAGCTGACAGATTCATTCGTCACCACACTTGCCAGTGATCTCAAAAGTCCACGTTACCGAAGATACTAGTTCGTACTCATATTCGGGGGTCACATTTATTACACCGAATGCAATGAGTCTGATGGAAACACATAGAACATTCGACAGGGCAACAGATTACCTATTCAATTCACATAGCCAGATAACTACTCAAACTGACTCAGGGTACTTCAATAACTAAAGAATATGCAGCAATACAACACGATAACAGTACTTAGACACACAATCCGTCATTCAATCACTCGTTATGTGAACTTCAATGTGAGCATCCGATACAGAACTCAACATTCACATTACTCAGACTCCACAATAGTGTAAACAGTACTCTGACAAAAAATTAAGCGAACAATCCGGCAATTCCAGAAGGACGTCTCTCTCGAGCATTCTCCTTACATTGCTTTATATAGATTTACAAAGTGCGCATACCAACTTTTGCGCGTAATTCAAGGAACTCCGTTACATCCGGCAGTCATTACATTTGTCTCACTCGGCGGCCGACTTACAAAAACTAGATAACCATTTGTACTCCTTCTAGCTTCCTTTGAACCAGCCCAATTAGGATCAAATTAAGCTTTGACCCGCATACCATCATCAAATGAGTAGAAAATGCCTTCATTTATAGTAGCCTTGAGATATCGTAACACTATTCTCACAGCTTGCAAGTGTGTAGTCCTTGGACTATGCATAAACTATGATAACACACCAATTCTATATGCCATGTTGGTCCGACTTATTATGGCATAATTGAAAGAGCCTACAATAGATCGATACAAAGTTGCATCCTCTAATGTTTCTCTATCAATTGAGGTAATCTTTACATTAACTTCCATGGGATTTGAAATAGGCTTGCAATGTAGCATCCCAAATCTCCCAAGTAGTTCTAGAATATACTTTATTTGTATGACCATGATACCTTCTTCTTTGTACACAAATTCAATGCCAAGAAAATACCTAAGATCTTCAAGATCAGAGATCTTAAGCTCTAAATGACTTTTGTATCATTACGAGTAATGATAAGATCATCTACATACACACGCATGTACACTAAAAACTCTCCTCTTTGTTTGATGAAAGATGGATCTGCATTGAATTGATCATAAGCACATTTGATCAAATACTCCACCAATCTTTGGTTCAAGCTCTTGGAGCTTGCTTTAGGCCATAAAGGGCCTTATTCAACTTACAAACATGATGTGAAAACATTTTATGAATAAAACCTTGTGCTTGCTCTACATATACCTCTTCCTCCAAGTCTCCATTGAAAAAGGCATTCTTGATATCCAATTAGAAGAGCTTTCATCATTTGCTTGAAGCCATTTCCATGAGTTTCATAATGGTGTTCATCTTTGCCACATGGCTGAATTTCTCTTTGAATTCCATGCCATACGTTTGCACCGATCCCTTGGCCACTTTTCTTGCTTTGAACCTAGAAATAGATCCATCTAAATTCCTCTTTACTTTTTGAACCCACTTATTACCTATTAACTTCATGTTCTCCATCTTCGGCACTAGAGTCAATGTTTGATTCTTCTCAAGTTTAGCAATCTCTACTTGCAATGCCTCTTTCCATTTAGTGCACATACTTGCATCTTCATAACAACCAGACTCATGATGTTCTACCACTTTCTTCATGTATGTATAATGTGTTTCCATGTACAAATCATATGTAAACAATTGATTTGCATATCTAACCCTAAAAGACTTCCTTTCTTCATCTTTTGGAGGAATAAACCACCTTTGCCTTGGGTATTTGTTCTCTTTCTTGTTAAAAATCAAGCGTCAAGCAAAAAATTCATGTGAAATCAATCATGACATGTTGATCAATCTAAGGAAGCCAAAGGAAATGTGATTCCATCAAGAAAAATAAATCAACCACTCCCCAAGTCATCTCAATTAATTCCTCTAATTTAGGAGGCTAATTTGGAAAGGTACATCCTAGATTTTATGGGCACAACTCTCACTATAAAAGTAGCATGTATCATGACTTCATTTGGGCCATCCTCTTGGATTTTTAGTTCATTTAGAGTGAGCACGAAGTGTTGGAGTTGTAACAAGAAAGTCCCTTTCTTAAACTAGCCCCTTCCTTGCTTGTTTGTTTTCTTTGAGTATGCATATCTATGTGTGTGTGCGATCAAGGTTGCAACTCTCTACCCCTAATTTGTTCACATTGGTTCTCCCTCCATATGTACCTATGTGATGTAATCATTGTCTCATTGGATAATTATTGGAGTATACTTTAAGCTCACCAATGCTCATGATTATTCTTTGAGTAATTGTGGAGAGAGTTTTGTGTGTAGGATCTTGTTGAACTATTTTGCTTTGCATTTTAAGGGTTGGCTCTCATTCTATATTTATTTATTTGCTATTATTTTTGTGCCATTTAGTAGCCATTAGAGGGCTCAAAAGTTAACCCAATTTTGAGATTCATCCCTTGGGTATTGTTTGAGAAAAGCTTGCTAGAGTGAAGTGAGATCTTTTTTTTTACTAACAACTACGAGCATTCAACTAGCTCATCTTGTGGGCATTGTTTCTCTTTGTATCGACATCTATTTGGAGTGATTCGTTTTTTCTTGAAAGCTCCATGTTTTTAATACAGCTGCATAAAAGCTCATTAGATTTCTCTATGTATGTGCTGAGAAATAGCATTTGTGGTTTGCAGAGGTCAAAGGAGGGTATCTATGGAGGTAACTCATGCTTTGTCTTTGCATAGGGTTGTGTTACTTCCTCCAATCATGGTATCAGAGAATTTTGGCATCTTGGAGACATCCAACGCAAGAAAGAAGACCTCTTGGATCTAGTGGTTGAAGACTCTCATCAACATAAACTTCTTGAAGGTAGCTCACATCACAAGGGAACTATTGTACTCAAACTTTCAAGTGTGCAAGGTGTCCATCTATGCAAAGCGTTGGATTAAGTTAACTTCATAGCCTCATTTTCATTTTACACACATTTTAGCATTACCAAATGGCTATAGGAAGCATAAAATACCAGATATGGAAAATGCAACACTCAAATTGAAAAGTTAGATAAGGGGAACTATCAATGATTAGTGGAAATGAAGCAAGACCTAAGTGAGATGAAAATCCAACCAATCACCAAAGAAGGACCTTTAGCGAATGGAATGAAAGAGATAAGAGGGTTAGCTTTATCCTTTCCCAACACATTAGCAATAGCAAGATCCACCATATCCAAGACTTAGATTCAAGCATGAAGGTATGGGAGACACTTGAGAGGTTTTATTCAATAAGCACCAAATCAGAGAAGATACAATGCAAGAATGAGCTCAAAAAACTTAGGGAAAGCTCAGGGAGTATCATAAATGACTACATATTTAAGCTCAATGAATTGTCAGAAGCATCAGGATCCACTGGAAGCCATGTAGACGATGATGATGTTGTGGCTTATACTCTCAATGGTTTGAAGGATGATGAGAAGTGGAAACCCTTTACTATTTTAGTATATGTAAGGGATAATCCTCCAGATTAAGAGCAATTCGTCACTCTCATGGTGATAGAATATATGAAAGTAGGTGGAAGTTCAACTAAAAGCAAGGATGCACATGTCTTTTATGTACATAATCAAAGGGGCAAAGAAAGAAGAGGACATGGCAAGGGAAAAGGAAGGTCTTGAGGAAGTCAAGGCCACTCAAGGATTCAAGGACATGACCAAGGCACAAGGAGATAGAGGAAGAACAAGAGGAAGAGGAGGAAGGCATCAACAAAATATGAAACAAGATGGTCAAGGATGTTACATATGTGGCAAATTTGGCCATTGTGCCAGAGATTGCTACCGAGAAGCAAAAACAAAGGAGCTATAATAAAGGTTCTTCATACAAGGGCCAAGGTAATTATGCTTCTACAAGTTCATAAAATGACAATCTCTTGATGATGCACATGAATGAAAATTCAAGCAAAGTAGATAACACTTGGTATGTTGATGGATGTAGCAACCATATGAGCTACAATGCTTCGTGGTTTACTAATCTACGTGATTCCAAATGTAAAGGACATCTAGAAATAGGTGATATTATATCCCATGAGATCTCCCATGTTGGAGATGTATCTGTGGATCACAAGGAGGAAGGAAGATGTCTCAAGGATGTCTTGCATGTACCTACCATCACAAAAAACTTGGTTTCCGTAGGGAAAATGGTTGAAAGAGACTATCAAGTAATGTTCAAAAAATTTGGATGCTTTGTGGAGAACCCTAAGCAAGGGTAAAAGGTCATGGCAAGAGGAAGGAAGCAAGGGAGACTCGTCTTTCGAGGTGAATTCCCATTCCACTCAACATGTGTACTTCACATACGGAAAGAAGAAGATTTCTGAGTTGGACTTGTGGCACAAGAGGATAGTTCATATCAACATATAAAGAATGAAGGAAATGCAATTCAAAAGGCTAGTTGAAGAGCTTCCCAACTTCCAAGGACAATTTATGAAGCATTTATAACAGTCTTGTCAACTAGGGAAGTAAGCAATACTTCCATTCAAGAAGAGTAGCTACATAAGCCAACATCCATTGGATTTTATACATAGATATGTGTGGGGATCAACCAAAGAGCAATACATTGGAGGTAATATTGTCACTTTTATAGATGATTTCATAAGGATTTTGTATGTTTATTTCATCAGAAACAAATCAGATGTGCTTACATGTTTCAAAGCATTCAAGGCAATGGTAGAGAAATAGGTACATATATCAATAAGCTAACGTCTGATTGAGGGGGAGAATATTTCTCGAATGAATTTTCTTTTTTTTTATGGGTTCAAGCATCAAGAGGCAAGTAACATGGAGACACACCCCCCAACAAAATGGAGTAGGAGAGAGAAAAAATAGATACATTATGGAGATCACTAGAGAATGCTTAACAAGATGAATGTACCTTATATTTTTTAGACAGATGTAGCAAATACCACCGTGTAAGATATCTAACACATGACCTTACCATGGAGGGGGAGGTCTTCATTAGTAGGATATGAAGCATAATCAATCAACAAAATCAAAGCAACATTGGTGGAGTTGGATGAAGAAGGTAATGAAGTTGAAGATGATGAAGGACATATAATGGAAAAAAAAGCCACATCAAAGAAAGAGATCAAGTACCCAAGGCAAAGGAGGTTTATTCCTCTGAAAGGTGAAGAAAGGAAGACTTCTAGGGTTATCTATCCAATTCAGAGGTTCTTTTATGAATCTTACATGGAAACTCATTATGCATATATGAAGAAAGTAGTAGAAGATTATGAGCCTGATTGTTATGAAGATGCAAGTAGGTACACCGAATTAAAAATGGACTCTAGTTCCCAAGAAGGAGAATGAAGGTAATAGATAATAATTGGGTATATAAAGTACAGAGGAATTTAGATGGATCTATCTCTACGTTCAAATCAAGATTGGTGGCAAAGGGTTTTGCACAAACCTATGGAGTGGACTTTGAAAAGACATTCAGCCCTATGGCAAAGATTAGCACAATTAGGCCACTCATGATCATGGATGCAAGCAAATGATGGAAGATCTTCCAATTGGATATAAAGATTGCCTTTCTCAATGGAGATTCGAAGGAAGAGGTATGCATGGAGCAACCACACGGTTTTGTTCATAAAACATTTTTGCATCACATTTTTAGGTTGAAGAAGGCACTTTGTGGCCTAAAGCAAGCTCCAAGGGCATGGAACCAAAGACTGGTGGACTATTTGATCCATTGTGGTTACAATCAATGCAATCCAGATATGTCTCTCTTCATTAAACAAAGATGAGAGCTTGTAGTGTATATGTGTGTATGTAGATGATCTTGTCATTATAGGTAATGATACAAAAGTCATTGAAGAGATTAAGGAAAAGCTTGTAAAGGATTCAGATCTTGGAGACCTTAGGTATTTCGTTGGCATTGAAGTTGTATATAAAGAAAAAATTATTATGCTCACACAAAGGAAGTATATTCTAGACCTACTTCAGAGGTTTGGGACGCTAGATTGCAAGCCTATTTCAAATCTTATGGAAGTTAATGTAAAACTAAGCTGGATTCATGGAGAACCATTAGAAGATGGAAATTTGTATCAATCTATTGTAGGCTCTTTCAATTATACCACAATAACTAGGCCCAATATAGCATATGGATTTGGAGTGCTATCACATTTTATGCATAGTCCAAGGACTACACACTTGCAAGCTGCAAGAAGAATGTTATGATATCTCAAGGCCACTATAAATGAAGTATATTTCTACTCATTTCATGCTGATGTGAAAAGCTTACTCTAATGATGATTGGGTCCGTTCGAAGGAAGATATAAGGACTACAAGTGGTTACCTAGTCATGCTAGGTCACAAGACAATCTCATGGATTTCAAAGAAGCAACCCACAGTTGCATTATCTTCCATCGAGGCTAAGTATAGAGCTTTGGCTCAATTCACATGTGGTGTTATGTGGATTAAGAAGTTATGTATGGAGCTTAATTTTTAGGTTGACACATATCCAATCTTTTCTAACAATATGAGTAGCATTCTTCTAGCATTGAATCTTGACTATCATGCTATAATCAAGCATATTGAAGTGCACTATCACTTCATGAGGGAAAAGGTGATATTCAAGGAAGTTCCAGTACATCATATTGGTACCAAAGACCAAGTTTCTGACATGTTTACAAGGTCTTTGGATTGAATGAAGATTTCAAATTTCAAGCAATGCATCAACATGAAGGGGATTGGATGAGGATGAAGAAATGAAGCTTGAGGAAGAGTGTTAAAATTCTAACTTGAAGTTAAAAAAAAACATCGAAAATGAATCATGGAATTTGGAGAAATCTAAGGAAGCCAAAAGACATGAGATTTCATAGAGAAAAGTCAATGAACCACTCCCCAAGTCATCTCAACTAAGTTCTCCAATTTAGGAGCTAATTTGGAAAGGCAGTTCCTAGATTTTAAGGGCACACATATCACTATAAAAGTAGCATGTATCCCAACTTCTTTTGGGCCATCTTCTTGGAGTTTTAGTTCATTTACAGTGAGCACTAAGTGAGGTAGTTATAGTAAGCAAGTCTCTTGCCTAAGCCAGCCCTTTTTTTCTTGATTGTTTTCTTTGAGTATGCATATCTATGTGTGTGTACCAACAATAACCATGAGTTGTTAGCATAGGTTCTCCCTCCGTATGTATCCATTTGATTTAGTTCTTGTCTCATGATAGTTTGTGAAGTATTGTCTTAGCAAAAAATGTTTTTGTATCATTCTCTAAGTAACTTTAGAGAAACCTTCATTTACCTGAAGTTGGGTGATTGATATCTCTCTTTGTGTGCATTCTTTGATTGAACTAATTTGCTATGTGTTGTAGGGGCTGATGTTCCTTCTCTATTTATCATTTTGCTATGATTTTGGTGTGACTTAGATGTGATTACAGTGTTTTAAAGTTGGTTAAACTTTAAGATTCATCCTTTATGTATTCTATGAGAAACTTCTACTAGAGCAAAGTGCGTCTTTGGTTGACTAGCAGCTATGAGCATTCAACTAGCTCATCTTGGGGACATTATTTCTCTTTGTGTAGGCATCTATTTGGAGTGAAATGTATTTTGTTAGAAAGCTTCTAGTATCTAATACGCGTTGATAAAAGGTCACTATATTTTCCTGCATAGGCTTTAAGAAACAAACTTGTTGGTGTGCAGAGGTCAATGAAGGGTACCTATGGAGGTCGTTTGCACTTCGCCCTTACATAGGGAGTGTGTTACTTGCCCCAAAATTTCCTTGATGTGACTTCTTTCTCCATCATGTGTCCTTGATCATCTCCAACTTCATTACCTTTTTTTTCTAACTCTACCAATTTTTATTTTCATTTTTTGAATTATTTTGTTTCATAGCTCAATCAAGATCCCCCCCTTCATGGTGAGTTTATGCTTGAACTATCTTCATGGATGGAACTCCTTGGATTTCTTAGATCTAAGTTCATTTTTCCTTAATCATCTCCATGTTCTCTTCTCAAATTCTTGCATACACACATATTTTGTATACCAAGGGAGTAGCTCATCAAGAACTACATCCCTCGATATCCTCAAGTCCTTAGTCTTTGGGATGAAGCAACTATGAACGTTATGATAATTTGAATATCCTAAAAACACACACTATTTTGCCTTTGGTTGTATCTTGTGCCTCAATCTGCTTGGCACATGTTGATTACAAGTACATCCAAATACTTTCACGTGGAAAACATCAAGTTTCTTACCATAATAAGCTTGATATGGTGTCAATCCATGGATCCCTAAAGTAGCTGCCCTCTTCATAAGTTATACAATTTTGTTGGGGTGTGTACTTGCTACCCCATTTTGTTGGCATGTGTACCTACATGTTAATTGCCTCTTAATGCCTTGATCCCATTAAAAAACAAATAACTCATTGGGGAAATATTCTCCCCTTCCATTAGAGCTTAGCTTCTAGATGTATGTACCTATTTCGGTTTCTACCATTGCCTTGAATGCTTTAAAATGTGTAAAGATATCTGATTTGTGTTTTATGAAATATACCCAAACCATCCCTGTGCAATCATCTATAAATTTGAAAAAGTACTTTTTACCTCTAATGGATTTCTCTTTGGTTGGTTACTACATATTTGCATGTATCAACTCCAATGACTGTTGGCTTATGTATCCACTCGTCTTGAATGGAGGTCTTGCTTGCTTCCCTAAGTGACAAGATTCATAATACTGCTTTATATTGTGCCCTTAAAAGTTTGGATGCCGTTTAGACAGCCTCATGAATTTCATTTCTTTAATTATTTGTATGTTGATGTGACCTATCCTCTTGTGCCACAAGTCCAACTCCAAATTCTTCTTGTCGCCATATGTGAAGTAGAAATTTTGAGTGGAATGAGAGTGTACATCCAAAGTGAAGAGTCATCTTTGCTCCCTTCCTCTTGTTATGTCCTTCTACCCTTCCTTAGGGTTCTCCACAAAGCATCCACCTTTGTTGAACCTTACTTATTGCCCTCTTTCAACCATTTTCCCTATGGGCACCAAGTTTGTTGTCATGGTAGGTACATGCAAGACATCATTGAAACATCTTCCTTCCTCCTTCTCAAAGAAAGCTACATCTCCAACATGGGAGGTATCATGGGTTGTATCATCCCCTATTTATACATCTCAGGGGCATGTAGATTAGTAAACAAATAAGCATAGCAATCCATATGGTTTCTACATCCCCTAATGATATACCAAGTGTTATCTACTTTGCTGGAATTCCCTTTCATTTTCCTAATCAAGAGATAATGATTTTACGAAATTGAAGAAGCATAATTAACTTTCCCTTTGTTTCAAGAACTTTGGTTACTCAGAGACCTCTAGTGAGCATTTTTTTACCTCTATTAGGAGAAAAGTTCTTATATATATATATATATATATATGGAAATATCTAGAGATAGACTAGAGAGCTTTCAAGATCAATGTACTCAAGTAGAATAAAAACTTGATACTAAGATACTATTGAAAATAAATATTACAAAAGGAGCTAGAATTTGATCTATCTTGCGTATGAAACACAGAAGTACACAATGAGATATAGATGATCAAAGAATCTCGTCCTAAGAGATAAGTTCAGCTAGCAAGGGGCTAGCTTAGCTAGGAGTAGCTTAGACCTTACATATACACTCCCAATGAGAACCTAAATATTCACAAATGAAGCTTAAAGATGGTGACTACTTTCTTCTAAGAGATTTCCTATATAATGTTCCAAAAGTTGGTATAGAATTGGAATTCAAATCATGCCTCCAAGATCATGCACTTTCGTCAATCAAGGTAAATGTAATCTTGGGTTGGAAAATGCATGGAATATAGGTTGTAGAATTCAGCAAAAATTGAACTGATGTGGCACTTGATTTAAGCCTTGGCTAACACACATTTGAGCATGTATATCTCTTGCATTCCCCCTTAAGTTCAAGTGTTAGTCTCCATTGATCTCCTTCAAGTTGAGGTTGATCTTGAACTTCTTTAACTTGCTTGCATCCATAGATTTGGTCATGATGTCTAATAGTTGGTCTTTTGCGTTGATGTACTTGATGTCTACTTCCTTTGCTGTTACCTTCTCTTTGATGAAGTGATAATAGATCTCTATGTGCTTGCTTTTTGCATGGAACATAGGGTTGCATTCTAGATAAATGCTTGATATGTTATCTCCAGATAGAGTAAACTCTTTCACCTCCACATCCAAATGTTTTAAGAGCTTCTTGAGCCACATGATCTCACATGTAGAAAGTTCTAAGGATCTATATTGAGTCTTAGTAGATGACGATGCGACTATAGGTTGCTTCTTGGACATCCATGAGATGACTCTTTGACCTAGCATAAAGACATAGCGAGATCTACTCCTTCGGTCCCCCTTTGAACTAGCCCAGTCAGCATCATTGAAGCCTTTTGGTTGTAATTGTTTACAAAGTACTATGCTTCATTGAAATATAGCATCGGATCTTCAAAAGAATGGTTACGGGAATGGGGATTTATGAATATAGTGGTACTCATAAACATGCGTTTATGTTCCTTTCTTTAATTGTACCGCATAGACTTGAAAATAATACAATGCATAATGCTCAAAGACTTGATAATCATAGACAAACTTAAGAAAGAAAGTGGTGCCAGTAATAGATAGTACTCGATTATTGAGAGCATAGATATATCATTCTAGAATACAGTACGATTAAACACCAATAGTACATGTTACACTTATGTGTTCCTCGAGTAGCTTTGATATGAACCTTTTCCCTATACATGGGCACTTTTTACTCTAGTGCTAGCTAGAGGTTTTTTCCCCATGTTACCACATACTTGATACTCTCATATGTGGTGGTACTTTGTACTTAGGGATATAATTCAGCTCTTACTTCAATTCAGTTTATCATCAATAGAGAGAGATATTCAGCCATCGGCTTCTGCATGTGTCTTGCTGCGTTTGTGTTCCTTGATTGTGCTTCTCGTGTGCCTCTCGCACTTCTACACACACCCAAAAGTGGTATTAGAGCAGGTTCAGCTCCTTCTCAATTTTCACTTTTTTGCGTCACGGTATGTGCGCACTTTTAACAATGCAAATCGACTTCAAGGCATAGAAATGTGAATTTAAACGGCCAAGAAACATTTCCAATAGGTGCGCTGGGGATTTACCCCCATTTCAAATCCATTCGTGAAGTCACAATTGCACGAGTGATGGTTTGTGAGCTGAAATTTTAGCATTCATTTCAGCTTTTGTCGAAGTGAAGATTTTGTCACATTCTTGTTCTTTTGTGAAATGACGGGCAGCAATGACTTGTTTGGCATGCTTCAAGCTGAAGATAAGCTTGATGAGACCAACTATCCGATGTGGTCTTACATGATGAAGCACGTTCTTGTTGCTAAACAACTTTGGAACATAGTGGCAGATGTAGATGGAAGACCCGCAGGTTCTTCTACTTCTCAATCTACTGTCATAGATGGAGTATCTTCTTCAAGTGTAGTGGTTTCTCCTTCTCTACCTACACAAGAGTAGCTTAGATGGGATGGAAAAGATGCTCAAGCTCATGCTTTGACTGTGCTTTCTGTGAAGCATCATATAGTTCCACACATTTGATCATGTTCTACATCAAGATAGGCATAAGACATTCTTGCTTCTTTGTATATCGTGCATAATGAAGCACGTGTTAGATACTTGAGGAAGCAACTTGAGGATGTATGTATGGCTGAAAATCAATCGGTGGATGTGTATGTGACACGCATCAAGGACTTGAAAGAGCAATTGGCAAACATAGATCAGATTACTCTAGATGCATCACTCATTTCTACATTGTTGAAAGGATTACCGAAATCTTTTCAAAGATTTGTTACTACACTCTGTTTGGTTGCAAAAGGAAATCCTAATATGTATGCATTTGATAATATTGTATCTCTTCTTTTGCAAGAAGATCAATCTAGAGTGAATAGGAGTGGTTTAATTGAGGGAATGTAAGCATTTGGCTATCGCACAAAAGGGGAAAGGCAAGTATGGTTCAGCTTTGGGTTCATCAAAACCAAAGCCTCAACCTTCCTCTTCCACTCATTCCTCTAATGATGGTGATTTGCAAAAGAAGAAGAGATGCAAATATTGTCAAAAGGTTGGGCATACTATTCATGAGTCTAGAAAGCTTGCTAAATGCAATGAAAAAAGAACGAACCCGTCATGTCTATTGCTAAAAATTATGCAAATGCAAAGAATTTGTTACATGTCATTATGATGCTTCTTTGCATTCTAAATGTATGGTTGTGACTGAAGCTAATTCGGATTGGTGCTTTGATAGTGGTGCTTCAGAGCACATAACATCATGCAAAAAAATTTTGCCTCTTTGAAAGATGCACCCAAAGGAGGACATGTGGTGTGTGCAAACAATGCCTCTTATCCTATCATTGGAGTAGGAGAAATTGAGCTTACGACTGCAAATGAAGGTGTGATTCTCTTGAAAAATGCATTTTTTGTGTTCCGTATCAAGAATAACTTAATTTCAGTTCCATTGATTGCCAAAGTTGGACTTCTATACACTTTGTTGATGATAAGTGTATGGTTCATGATTTCAACAATGGCGTTCTTATCGTGATGTTTGGTACATTATGTAATGGTTTCTATCGCATGGATACATACAAGAGGGCTGCCTCGAATGCCTTGGTTGCTCATACTTCTTCCATGGCTGAAATGGAGCTTTGGCATGCTTGTTTTGGTCACTTGAACTTCAATAGTTTGCTTTACTTGCAAAAGAAGGACATGGTTATTGGTTTGCCTACACTTGAGTCCATTGAAAATCATGCATGTGAAGGTTTCATTCTTGGAAAAATGCATCGTGCTTCTTTTCCAAAAGATAGTCATACACACACTACAAGAAAATTGCAGCTTGTTCATAGTGATGTATGTGGTCCTGTCAAGACTCCATCTTTTGGGAATCATGTATATTTTGTTACCTTCATTGATGATGCTACTCACCATACATGGGTGGATCCTATGAAATCAAAGAATGAGGTATTTTCTTGCTTCAAAGCATTTTTTGCTATGGCTAAAAATTTTTCTTCACAAAAGCTTTTGACTCTACACACGGATCGTGGTGGTGAATACATGTCACATGAGTTTAATGCTTTTCTTTGTGAAAGAGGTATTTCACACGAATGTTGGGTGCCATATAAACCTTAACAAAATGGTATTGCCGAGCATAAAAATAGAGCTCTACTTGAAATGGCATGATGTATGGTTAAAGGAAAGCATCTTCCTGATAAGTTTTGGATGGAAGCGGTCATGTGTGCAAACTATGTGTTGAATCACTACCCTACAAAAGCATTGAGAGTCATCACTCCTTATGAGGCTTGGAATGATCATAAGACTATGGTTAGTCATATGTGTGTATTTGGTTGTTTGGCATATGCTCTTATGCCATCACAACAACGTCACAAACTTGATGGAAAGGCAAAGAAATGTATATTTGTTGGTTATAGTGCTGAAAGTAAGGGATATCATTTGTACCATCCATTGATGAACATAATTATTAGGATTCCAGATCCGATATTTGCTAAAAAATCAGTTTTTCCTCTCCTTGAATGCAAAAAACAACCAACAGTTAGCTCACAAGATGTGTTCGATACACTCATGCCTTTGTTCCAAAATGGTACACTTGACTATGGCCATGTAGGCCAGCCAATTGAGGTGCAAAGGGCTGAAAAATTCTAGCAAAATAGTGCTAAACATGCGGAGAATTTCCAGCCAAACATGGATGAAATTTTTCAGTGAAAAACTATCAAAACTGCTGGAAATTTCCAGCCACATTTAGCTGAACATTTTTTCAAAATATGGTTGAAAATGAGCATGAAATTCAGCCCACACATGATATACATATTGAAGATGTTTTACATAATGAACGCATGTCTATCAAGAGTGCACAAACTATGCCAAAGTGGCTAAAACAAGCTTTGTAGGACAACAGTGCACCTTTACTTGGTAGAACAAGATCAAGCTCTCACCATGCATCAAGTAATTTTATGGATTATTCTCTTTTTGCTACAACATGTAATGAAGAGCCACTTTCTTTTGAAGATGCATGTGAGGATCCACAATGGATGAATGTTATGCAATCAAAAATGGATTCCATACATAGGAATGGTACTTGGGAGCTATGTGAATTGCCAAAAGGAAAGAATGCCATTGGTACAAAGTGGGTTTATAAGATTAAGAGAAAATCGGATGGTAGCATTGATCGCTACAAAGCTAGATCGGTTGCCAAAGGATATGCATAACAATATGGCATTGATTATGAGGAAACATTTGCATGTACTTCACGCATGACTACCATTCGTATCGTGGTTGCATTGGTTGCCCATCAAGGTTGGAAAGTGTATCAGTTGGACATAAAAATAGCCTTCTTGAATGGTGATTTGCAAGACGAGGTTTATGTGAAGCAACCTTCAGGATTTGCTATGAAAGGGAAAGAGCATATGGTTTGTCGCTTGCATAAAGCTTTGTATGGTCTCAAGCAAGCTCCACGTGCATGGTATGACAAAATCCATAAGCACTTGATTGCTATTGGCTTCACATGTAGTCCGATTGAAAGCACACTTTGTGTATGCAAAAATGGGGCTGATCTTATAGTGCTTGTTCTTTATGTCGATGACATACTCTTGACTGGGTCATGTGATGCAAAACTTGACATTCTTATGGCTGATTTTCAGCATACTTTTGATGTCACTTATCTTGGTCTTTTGAGCTACTATCTTGGCATCCGATTTGTATCCGTTGAGGGGGGAATAGTTATGCATCAAGAAAAGTATGTTGAAAAACTACTTCAGCATTTTGACTTTGCGGATTGCAAGCCAATTTCCACACTAATTGAGAGAGGATTCAGGTTCTCACTTGAGGATTCTAGTGATGCATTTGACACTTCTCTTTATCAGCAAGTTGTGGGATGTCTTATTTATGCATGCAACACAAGGCCGGATATATAGTATGCAGTTTCCTAGTTGAGTCGATTCATGCATAGCCCTGGCACTAACCATTGACAAGCGGTGAAACATGTGTTTAGATTTCTCTGAGGCACTTTGAGCTTAGGTCTCTTTTATGGTAGAGATATTCAGCCACGCTTGCATGCTTTTACAGATAGTGATTGGGCTGGTTGTTATGATACTCGAGTGTCCACTAATGGTAGTTGCTTTTTCCTTGGAGACTCATGCATATCTTGGTTGAGTAAGAAGCAACCTAGAGTGGCGACATCGAGTTGTGAAGTTGAGTTCAGGGTAGTTTTCACAACAACAATGGTATATGGTTGAGACGCCTATTGATGGATCTTTGCATGGAGATTGATGTTGCTACACATATTCTCACTAATAGTCAAAGTGCTTTGGCTGTTGCACGAAACCTAGTGTTTCATGCATAGACCAAACATATTGAGGTGCATTATCACTATGTGAGAGAGTGTCTTCATGTAGGAAATATTGATTTGGTATATGTGCCTACACAAGATAATGTGGTAGACTTATTCACCAAAGCTCTTCCATGGGAAAAGTTTGAAGGTTTTTGCAAAGCTTTAGGCTTATTACCTTGTGGGGGCTGATCTGTCACTCCGTGTATGTGTTCACATCATTTTCTCGAGGGGGGTTTGTTACACTTATGTGTTCCTCAAGTAGCTTTGATGTGAACCTTTTCCCTATACATGGGCACTTTTTTCTCTAGTACTAGCTAGAGGTTTTTTCCCCATGTTACCACATACATGATACGCTCATATGTGGTGGTACTTTAGTTAAGTTTATCATCAATAGAGAGAGCTATTACAGCCATCGTCTTCTCTGTGTGTTTTGTTGCGTTTGTGCTCCTTGTGTGTGGTTCTCGTGTGTCTCTCGCACTTCTACACACACCCAATAGTATAGAGCATCATCTCATAGTATTTTTGGAATCTACCACCATCTCATCTTCTTTTGCACTCCACTCTTCATAGTGTAATGTATTGCAATGAATGACTCCACACTTCGTATAATCTTCACACTATTCCATACTTCCGAATTTACAATATGCATCGAAGATCACAGAATGTGGAAACTCTTGTAATCTCTGTAAAAATCCTATTTCCCGATTACATAGAAAATACATTCTACAAATAAATGTGATTGTCCACACCGATTGCTAACACAGGCATGCACGGTGGATCTCTCCTATATTGTTTTGCACAAGTTTGACCTCTGCTTCAAAAATTTCT
This sequence comes from Ceratopteris richardii, assembly GCA_020310875.1. Taxonomy (NCBI): domain Eukaryota; kingdom Viridiplantae; phylum Streptophyta; class Polypodiopsida; order Polypodiales; family Pteridaceae; genus Ceratopteris; species Ceratopteris richardii. The sequence continues at coordinate 128,420,181 of CM035418.1, read as the reverse complement.
TCAGATCTAATAACTACTGACTAGAACTTCTATAACTAACTATGGGTGCTTCTAATTCATGTATTCTCTTCTAAAATCCTTCTAATAGATTATCAAAAGCTAGAGTTAGATCAGGTAATTTATTTACATACCTTCTATTAAGTTCTTCACTTCATCTAACTTTATTTTGTGAGTTAAGTCTAAAATTGAGGCATGCTTCTTTAACTTTTCCACCTCGGCCTCTTTGCCTTCCAAAACTATGTTTGCATTGGCAGAATGTTGCTTCCATTGATCGATCTATCTTTCTAATTCCAAAATTCTAGCCAGCTGTGCAGACACTATATCATATTTTTCTTGGACAACACAGAGTTCTTCTTCAAGAGTTGTGAATTTTATGTTCTGCACCGCCAACTATTCTTCTAATTTTGCAAGTGTACCACCCTGTCTTTTAAGGTCTCCACTCTGCTCCTTGACTTTTTTCTTCAACTTTTGTACTTCTTGCTCCTCCTTCTATAATTTAGCTGTCAATTATTTGTTAGTTTTCTTTAACTTTTGATGGGACTTCTAGGTTTGTCCTACTTCAGCTTGAAGTCAAGCTATAATCTTCGATTTCTCTTCAATGGTTACCTTTAATGTGTTATTTTTTGTTATAGCTTCATTCAATTCATCCATCATCTCCGCTTGAATTACACTATCTCTCCCTAAACTTTTTCCTCTTAGTTGCTCTGCATCAGCCCTGAGCTAGATGATTTCTTCAATCATTCCCGCTTTCTCTGCTTCCCATTTATATTTTTCCTGAATCATGGTGTTATATTCTCTTTGAAACTCCTCGAAAATATAATTGCACTCCACTGAACTCCTCTAGCTAGATCACCAAGAAGTTCCGAACAAACTATTTCAGTATTATACATCGAGGGATAAATATAATCACTACACCTAGGCGAAGGTAGCTTTAACTTACCATCATTTTGCTTCCATCTCTCATTCAATCCACATGACGTAAATGTATGTAAGACCAGAATCTTACAAGTTGTCTCTCCCATACGATCCCCTTGTTCTTGTTGTTGCCTGCATCTTTCTTCGTCCATAGCTCTTTTTTCCCTTTCTTCCCCTTCTCTTCTCCTAGATTCTTCTTCTTCGTGCTGCTTCCGTCTTTCTCCTTCCATTCATTCTCTTGTTGCCTCTTCCTCACTTGCCTTCCTCTCAGCTTCTTCTATGGCCTTCCTCTTAGCTTCTTCCTTAGCCTTCTCTCAGCTTCCATTCTTTGATTCTCCTCTACTTGTTGCCTCCGGGACTACTCTTCTTCATCTCTCTCATTCATGATCTGGTATTGCAAAGTCCCTTCTACTTCCTTTCGCTCTACAGCCCTCTTCTTTAGAATTTGAAGGAAAACCTTCAATGTGCATACTGTGTATTGGCGAGGTAAGAATATCGGGATTTTGATAAATAACAAAGTAAAGATGACCCCCAATTTGGAGTCCACTACTGTGTTAATTGTCTTTCGGTCTGCCTGAAGAGTCTTCTTACCTCCTTCTTTAGTTTCTGAAAAATAGTTTCCTTCCAATTAACTTGGGTTTTAGTCAATTCCTTCATCCAAGCAAATATATGTTGTGACACCGTGTAGTGTTTTGCATGCAAATTTATAATCATTGTCACTAACAATAACCCCATTTTAACTGGATTGTCATCCAAGAGCTGTGCCAATCAATATTCACTAGAGCATGGTTTTCTTAATAATCCACATATTTCTACTTCATCCACTGGCTCTATACTCATTGTAATTCCTGTACTAGCTACATGTGTTATCCTTAATGTCCATGTGAAATGCCAAATGGCCACTGGACACTTCTTTGTATATGTTCTTTAATAAAACATATAGTGTCCTGGTCACACAGATTGTAAGTTGGACTGCTTTTGTAACACCTAAGAAGTCTATGTTCGTGCTCCTTGTGTACTGTGTTTTTCTGCATATTCTGCAACTTCTATGCGGAGTACCGTGTGCAGCCCTAGGAGCTCCATTTTTCTACTTTGAGGATAGCATCATGGAGCTCTTGAGAAAGAGAGTGCACTATGGCTCATTGCCATTGAAATACTTCACTAGTATTAGTGCATTTTGATGCAAAAGATTTGTTCTTTTTATGCAAGTGATGCGAGCACCCACCCACCCACCGAAGGATTTCTTCAAGGCTTATGACTAAGGTGGCGACCAAGGCATAGACCTTGGCACATCTTATCATCCGAGTCACCAAATTCACCATTGGTGCCGTTGGCTACGCGCAAGGGAGGACCTCAACGATCATGGAAGATAGAGGTTGCCGGTACTTCTCGGGAGATCACCAATCCCAGTATTGTTCCCCTAGAGCTCGCTTAATTGTGGCAATCTCTTTCCACTAAGCTACACTCTTGTGGTGTTTGAAGAAGGGGAAAGACTAAGGTTAATATTACCTTGAACATGTTTTGGTCCCTCAAAGCTTCATTCTTTGCTTTCAAAGCCTATTTTTGAAGCATTTTTGGGGTGTCTTCTGGAGCCATTTTGGAGTAGTTTCAAACATAGTTCTCTTCACACAAGTCCAAGAACATCAAGACGAGTGTTCTTTGTACTTCTTCAACAAAAAGTATCAACCTTTGGTGCTATGTTTTCAGTCACACTCGTAAAACTACTATTTTCTTGAAAGGTTTTCAGTTTTGGTGGGAGGAGGTGCTACACATTTATGCAGGTGTTTTGAGCCTAAAACATCACAGTTGACGGACACTTGTAGGTGTTGTTGTCTATTTTTTGGGTTGTGGATTCAGCCTTTTAGTGTCATTTTACTGCATATATTGAGCACATACACACCATGTATGCTTATATGGATACCACTTATGTACATCCATGTGGTCATTGATATAGTGGTGACATTTTTGCATAAACCCTTTTAGATTTGATAAAGAGGGTCATGGTGAGGTTTTCTTAACTAGGAGACACCCCAAATGTTGGGGTCTCTTTGGTGATGTAGGTGGAAGACTTACCCAACCTCGCCATAGCTCGATAAGCCTAGTTGGCATCTATGAGGTAACTAATTATATGTAGTGGAGTCATTGAATCACTATGTAGGTAAACATGTCAGCACTTGCAATTTTATGATACTTTGAAACTCTTCATATGCTCATTTTGCAGAGGATACTCTAGCAAAAGTTTTCTAGATTTTTGGTTTTGTCAACTATGTAGTGGTCGATTTACTCTTTGATACACTCATTCGTTGGTGTTTGGACTCCATTATCATTCTATTCAGTTCTCTACCATCATGGCATCACAGCTCTCAGGCACATCTGGTGGATCAAGGTCTAGTGCTAGTGTTCTGAGGACAGGCTATAACTTGTAGGGCAAAGACCATTTTGAGATCTAAAACTTTGATGGCACAAACGTTTCTCTATGGAAGAATCAGATTAAAGATGTGCTAAATCAAAGGAGGCAATGAAAGCAAGTAAATGGAATATCAAAGAAGCCTGTTGACATGGATGAAGATGATTGGGATGAGTTAGATGAAATGGCTAGGTCTGCCATTCACTTGCACTTGGCAGATAATGTTTACTTTATGGTATTAGATTGTGAAAGTGCAGAGGAGCTTTGGAAGAAGTTATGCAATACATATGAAAAAGAGATGGCATCAAATATAGTGTATCTGATGAAAAAATTATATGGCATTTGCATGAAGGACATAGATAGAGTTGCTGCTCATCTAAATGAGTTTGATGCTATATTCTCTCAGCTACACGCTCAAAAAATGGATATGGATAATGAAATGAAAGCAGTATTGTTGTTATGCACCTTGCCATCATCATGGGATACGTTTTGCATAGCTATTAGCAATAGTGCACCTCGTGGTAATCTCCTCTATGATGACATATGTGGAGCACTCTTGAGTGAGGAGATTTGTAGAAAATCTATGGTTGGCACTCAGAGTGGAGATGCATATAATGTTCATGATTCTTACCAAAGAAAAGAATCATCAACATGGCAGGAGCAACAAAAAGGAAAAGAATGGTCAATGGAATAAGAGTAAAAGTAAATCAAGGAAGAGGGATATCAAATGCCATTATTTTCATAAGAAAAAAGACATGAAGAAAGATTGTTATGCATTAAAGAATGCTAAAGGTAAAGGATAGAATGTTGATGGGCATGTTAAGCAATTATCTACACCATCTACTTCGATTGTGAAGATTGAAGAAATTAATGCTATTTTAGATGATGATGATGATGTGTTGACACCTGATAGTACTGTGCCAACTGAGTCTCTTATGGCTGATTCTCTTTCCCACATGGCTGCTAGATTCTGGTGCTTCTTTCCATGTGACACCACACAAAGAATGGTTCTCTAATTATGCAGCAAAGTCTCTTGGTATCGTGAGACTTAGTGACTATTACCATTGTGACATTGTGGGGATTGGAGATATGGTTGTGCAATTCATTAATGGTTCAAAATTTACTATGCATAATGTATGCTATGTACCTCAGTTATCACACAATTTGATGACAGTTGGTCAACTTGATGACCTTGGTTACAAGGTGGTCTTTTATGCTCACTATTTTCATATATCAAAGGGAAATATGGTTATTGCATAAGGAAGCAAAGTTTTCTTGCTTTATCCTTTATTTGTATCACAAAAGGAACACTTGTTAGCTGTTATTGAATAGCATATGGCTCATATTTGGCATGGTCATTTGGGCAATATATCTCGTAGTGGAATGGAAAATATTTCTCGTTCTGGCTACTTCTCTGTGTTATCTTTCTCTGATTTTTCATTTTGTGATCATTGTCAATATGGAAATAAAACCAAAAATGTGCATAGAACGCACATTGACTCTTCAATTCAGCCTTTACATCTTGTTCATACAGATGTGTGTGGTCCTATGCCCACTAGGTCCTAAGGTGGTTCTCTTTACTTTGTCACTTTCATAGATGATGCTACTAGAAAAGTTTGGGTATATCCTATCAAATTGAAGGATGAGGTATTCCCTACTTTCATAAAATGGTTTGCTTTAGTTGAGACTGAAAAAGGAACTAAGCTTAAGGCATTACATTCAGATAATGGGCATGAGTATACCTCACATGAACTCAACTTTTTCTATCAGTCTAGAAGGATTCATAGAGAGTTTGGGTATATCCTATCAAATTGAAGGATGAGGTATTCCCTACTTTCATAAACTGGTTTGCTTCAATTGAGACTAAAAAAGGAACTAAGCTTAAAGGCATTACATTCAGATAATGGGCGTGAGTATACCTCACATGAATTCAACCTTTTCTGTCAGTCTAGAAGGATTCATAGAGAATTTACATCTCCTTATATCCTAGTACATAATGCTGTAGCTAAAAGGATGAATAGAACTATTTAAGATAGAGAAGTTTCTATGTTGCATCATGCAAACCTCTCAATAGGCTTTTGGGCAGAAGCAGTATTGAATGCAGATCATGTGATTAACCTTTCACCTAGTACTCCCAAAGGTCTGAAAGTGGCACAAGAATTATGGATAAGGAAGCCACCATATTATGATCATCTTTGAGTTTTTGGGTGTGATGCATATGTTCATATACCCAAGAATCGTAGACAGAAGTTAGACCATAAGTCAAAGAAATGCAATTTTCTTGGATATGTTCGAGACGCACAATGTGGATATCCCTTATGGGATCCTCATGTGAGCAGATATATGTCTAATCCTCGCAAGAAACATTGAGAAGCGGTCAAGATGATTTTGAGATATCTAAGTGGCATTAAGGACAAGTGTCTATGCTTAGGTAGAGGGAAAGCATCCATTTTTGGTTACACAGATTCAGACTATGTTGTTTGTGTAGACAATCGTAAGTCTACATCAAGGTACATTTTTCATTTTGATGGAGGTGCTATCTCTTGGAGATCTCGTCTTGAAGAATGTATAGTTGTTTCCACCATACAAGCAAAAGTACGTTGCAACAAGTGAGGCATGTAAGGAAGCATTGTGGCCACTAGAGAACCTGAATGCTACCTCAACAACGTCTCGAAAGATGCAACTCAAGAATGAGCTCAACAACATGAACAAAAGCTCAAACCAAAGCATTAGTGAGTATGCGTTGAAGATCAAGGAGCTTTGAGATCAGCTAGCATAAGTTGGATGCAAGATAGAAGAGGAAGACATCATCAAAACAACCCTCTTGAAGAGTGAAGAAAAGTGGAAGCCTCTCATCACAAACATTCTTTATCAAGACCCTCTACCACCATTCGACGAAATTATACCAAATCTTGTGGCAGAAGATGTTGCTCAACAAGGAGAAGGAAACAAAGGTAAGGATAGCCATAGCTAAATGTTATATGTAGGTCAAGGTAGAGGAAGGAACTCAAGAGGAGGCTCAAGAGGAAGTGGAAGAAGCTACAACAACAACAAATTCTAGCTGACACAACTTGGAGGACAACAAGGACAACTCCAATGACAACACGCATGGAAGAGGTCAAGGAAGAAATAGAGGAAGAGGTTGAGATTCATACAATCCTCATAAAGGTATAACATGTTATCATTATGGTAAAGTAGGACATTATGCAAATGATTGTTAGCAAAATAATGGAAGGCCAAATGGAGGAAGTCAAAGCATCCAAAATGACTATGCGAGTACATCAAGTGAAGGAGACAAGCAAACCATGCTTGCCATGAAGCATGACTACAATAACCCAAGAAGTGATGACCAAAAACGAATTATATATTTAGGTTGTAGAAATCATATGACATGCCAAAGAGACTTATTCACAAATCTACAACCTCCAAGTGGAAAAGGATATGTGAAGACCGGTGATGAAACTCAACACACAATTGAGCATGTTGGAGAAATCAAGCTTGGAGACAAGAAGGTATTGAATGATGTTCTTGATGTTCCTACTATTGCAAAGAATTTGATTTCAGTATGACAAATGGTAGAGAAAGGATATCATGTTAATTTCAATGAAAAAGGCTGCTTTATAAAGAATCCAAAAGAAGGATTCAAGGTCGTTGCTCAAGGAAGGAAAGAAGGTAGGATGTTCACTTTGGACATTCAATAACCACATTGAAAGGTGATGTATATTTAGTTTGGAAACAAGAGGATTGATGAAATTGATTTGTGGCACAAAACAATTAGGCATATCAACATTCCCAAGCTCAAGAACATGAGCAACCATGAAGTGGTAAGAGGTCTTCCAAGATTCAATGATGCTTGACTGCATAAGTTTTGTGAAGCATGTCAACTAGGAAAGCAAACTTGACAATCATTCAAGAGAAGCAACTATGTGGCAAGGAATGTCCTCGACTTGATACACACGGATGTATGGGGACCATCACAACAACCATCGATGGCTGGTAATAGATAATTTGTCACTTTTATTGATGATCATTCAAGAAAAGTATGGATGTTCAGCATAAAATAAAAACTAGATGTGTTATCTATCTTCAAGAGATTTAAAGCACATGTTGAGAAGGAAACAGGATGGTACATAAAGTCTTTGAGGTCAGATGGAGAAGGAGAATATTTCTCCAAAGAAGTTTCAGATTTTCTTTATGAAAATGGCATCAAATGACAATTTACATGTAGGTACACACCTCAACAAAATGGAATTGCTAAAAGAAAAAATAGACATATCATAGAAGTTTCAAGATGCATGCTCAACAAGATGAAGGATCCACTAAATTATTGGGTTAAAGTAGCTAGTACGACTATTTATTTGATGAACAAGTGCACAACAATTGGAGTGCATAATTTAACTCCCAAGGAGGTCTATTCTGGTAAGAAATCTGACCTTACATATCTCAAAGTTTTTGGATGTGTGTGTTATGTTCACATTCCTCAAGAACTAAGGACAAAGATGGAGCCAAAGTCGGAAAAATGTATTCTCATTGGATATTCATCGGAGCAAAAAGGATGCAGGTGCTAAAATCTAGTGAGAAAGGAGCTACGAGTCTCATGAGATGTGGTATTTGATGAGCTAAGACCATGGTTTGGAGACAAAGGGAAAGAGAGGATTCTTGAAGAAGATTATGAAGATTATAGAGGTGTTGTCCAAGAAGAATTTCAGCAAACAAGCACTCAAATGTCAGGTCTAGAAGCTTCTAAATCACATGGAGAAAGTTCAACATGGAAGGGAAGACTAAGGAGTCATTCCTCATCACAAACATCAAGTTATGAAAGAATTAAAGCTGTAAGTGCTGCCCAAAATAGTGATTCAAATGCAAGTGAAGAAGAGCATGAAGAGGTGAATACACCAAAGGTAAAACTGAACTGTTTGAAGAAGCAATATTCAAAAGGAAATGTAATGAGGTCTTCAAGAGCAAGGTATCCAATTCAAAGGCTAAGCTATGATAGTTTTATTGCAAAGCATTCTGCATATATGACACAGGTGGCCAAAGACAAAGAACCGGATGCATATGAAGAAGCATGTACAAAAAAAGAATGGCAGGAAGCTATGCAAGAAGATATAAAAGCTCTTAAGGACAATCACACATGGGAGCTATTTCCAAAGGCTGAAGGTATGAAGATTATTCCAAATAAATGGGTGTTTAAAATTAAGAGAAATGATGATGGTTCTCTAGCTAGGCATAAAGCTAGACTAGTAGCAAAAGGATTCAAGCACATTCACGACATCGACTATGAAGAGCATTTCAGCCCATTTGCAAAGATGGGAACAATTAGAACCTTGATTGCATTAAGTGCAGCAAGGAGATGGCCTTTGTACCGACTTGACATAAAAAATGCTTTTCTCAATGGTGAACTTCAAGAAGAGGTATACATGAGTCAACCGATTGCATTTGAAGATAAAAAGCATCCAGAGTTTGTTTGCATATTGAAGAAAGCTTTGTATGGGTTGAAGCAAGCACCACGTGCTTGGAGCCAAAGGTTGGTTGAGTACCTCACAAGGTGTGGGTATAGTCCAAGTAGTGTTGATCCTTCTCTCTACATGAAGGAAGAAGAAGGCAAGCAGGTATATGTAATAAAGTGATAGGTAGGAGACGGTTGAACCACTTGACAGATAGGAGATGGTTGAACTACACCCTAAGAGAGAGGATTAGGAAGTAATCCTCAACCATCGCTTTTGGGGCAAGTGGTTAGCCCATCACATTCCTAACTAAGAGGTTGTGAGTTCAATTCCTTACATTTATTTTCTAAAGGAACTCGTCAGAAGGCTGGGTTGCCATCCTTGCCTCCCACACACGTGTATGTGAGAGGGGCAGGACGATCATCAAGGCACAACAAGTGAACCCACGCGCACACTAGTTTTCACGCTCAGGCGGCCCAACTACACCTCCTCGTCTGAGTTGTGTGCCTTGTTTGAGTAGAGATGCTCTGATACCAATGTAAGGAATTGAACTCACAACTCTTGGTTAGGAATGTGATGGGCTAACCACTTGCCCCAAAAGCCATGGTTGAGGATTACTTCCTAATCCTCTCTCTTAGGGTGTAGTTCAACCATCTCCTATCTATCAAGGGTGTGGTTCAACCGTCTCCTACCTATCACTTTATTATAGTATACATATGCATATATGTTGATGATCTCATCATAACAGAAAGTAATGTTGCAGGAATAAAAGAGATAAAAAGAAAACTCGGTAAGGAGTTAAAATTTCATATCTTGGTGAGCTGAAATATTTTTTGGGCATTGAGGTAGTCTATGGGAAAGATGGCATCTAATGATGCAAAGAAAGTACCTATTGGATGTTCTTTCCAAATTTGGAATGAGTGAATGCAAACCACTCACTCAACCTATGGAGACAAATGTGAAGCTATGCTCAAATGATGGAGAGAAGTTACATGATGTAACTACATACAGGAGTATTATAGGTTCATTGATCTATGCTATGATCACAAGACTAGATTTGTGTTATATCGTTGGAGTTCTTTCTCAATTTATGCAAACTCCAACAAGTGACCATTTAAATTCAACCAAACGAGTGCTAAGATATGTGAAGCACACAGTCAATCATCCCTTGTTTTATAGATAAGATGAAGAATTATAGGTGAAGGGCTTTAGTGATGCTGATTGGTTTGGTTGGAAGGATGACAAAAGATCCACTTCAGGTCATGTATTCATGATAGGCAACAAACCTATCACATGGAGCTCGAAGAACCAACCTACTGTTGCATTATCATCTACAAAAGCTGAATATAGAGGATTAGCCTTTGCAACTTGTGAAGCTATGTGGATTAAGAAGCTCTTAGTTTGACCTTGATGTGCAGGTAGAGACCATTCCAATTTATGGTGACAACATGTCAGCCATTCACTTGACAAACAATCCAATGTTTCATGCACGAAGTAAGTACATAGAAGTGCATTATCATTATGTTCGAGAAAAAGGTTTGAGCAAGGATGTGGATATAAAGCTCATTAGAACTAATGACCAGGTTGTAGACATGTTTACAAATTCCTTAGATGCTTCTAAACTAAAGAGGTTCAAGGATGAAATCAATTTGCAGGATATGGCTAAAGGTGCAAGCTCACATGTGAACTTGAGGGGGAGTGTTAAAAAATAAAGAAGCAAGGTCATATATATTTTGCAAATAGGATTTCCTTCAAATAGAATGAAAAAAAAAATGAAAAATGGAAGCATTTACTTCAGCAAGTAGTGGAGGCCAAAAGAGAATCAATCAAAAGAGAATCAAATTCAAAAACTCAAGTGGAAGAGAAGAGTGGTTGCTCAAAGTAGTGGAGGATTTATGGAAAAGAGCTCTCAAAATCATCATGAGAGCTCGTGGTCATTTGGCTACAAAAGAGGCAAGGGAAGACACTCAAGAATAGAGATAGAAGGTGATTGTTGAAGCTCAAGGTCAAGGACAAAGCATAGAAGCATATGAAAGAAGTGGACACATAAGAAGAAGGAGCAAGTAGGGAGCTCCAAGAAGTGTATGTCAAATTTTCAGAAGAAATCCCTATAAAAATAGTGATTTTCATCACTAAAAATCATTGTAAATACCATTTTCTATTTTTGTAACTCCATTTTGTTCAAGCCGAGGAGTCCTTGAGCTTGAGGAGTATTAGAAGTATCATCTTACCAATTTTCATAATTGTTAGACTTCGTTTGAGCCCTCAAATAAGCCCTGAAACCCAATTTTTAACTAGGCCGGACACTAGGTCTGGACAGGGCCAAAACTAGTCCAAAAACTATAAAAAGAGCTAGAGAGCTCATTTTTGAGGTTAGCTTGTTAGAGAATAGAGCTTTGTAAGAGAACTCTTTTGCAATCGAAGCTTTCCATTGTTCCTCTCTTTGATCTTACCTTGTGCATGTGTGTGTGTATGTGTGTGCATGATAGTGTGCTTTCACTCACGCACTTGTGCCTTCACTTGCTCGTGGTCTTCATACTGGTCCTCACGTCTCCGTGGATTGACAACTAAAGGAGGTGGTGATTATGCTTGAGCTACACCAAATTTTGGCGCCGTTGTCGGGGAGAGAGCTTCGAGGACGAGCGTTGTGATTGTAAGATCGTAGATTTGCGATGTTGGAAGGTAAAAAAAACTGTCATTTTTGTTCATTTTCTGATTTTTTCTTCTTCATCTTCATCATCATCACCATCTCCATCTTCTTCCATCTTCATCTTCATAGAAATTTCTTGCTTTTTAGTGCATTTTCAACATTTTCATACTATTTTTCATGCAATATTGTGCGAGGAGTTAGGAAGTGCAAGGGAGAGCAAGCGCCTGTGTTTTTTCATGATTTTCTACACATATGGAGCTCGCCATTGCTCGGTGCTCAAAAATTTAAATTTCCTGCCAAAAAACACGATTTTGTCATAAAATGGCGATTTTCATAAAATTCAATTTTTTTCAAAAAATATACAATTCTCTAATTCCCGCCTAAAAACTTTTTGAAAAGAACACGATTCTGGGGTCATTCTCAGAATCGTGATTCTCTGGTTGTGCTCAAAATTGTGATTCTCTAAAAGTCACAAAAAACACGATTTTCAATGGGCTTAAAATCGCGATTCTCACAAATCATGATTTTCAGCCAAAAACACGATTTTGTGAAAACACGCTTCTCTGTGGCTCCAAAATCGCGATTTTCAAAAAAAGAAAGACACGATTTTCACTAAGGTACACAATCGTGATTTTCATAACACGATTTTCATCCCAAAATCATGATTTTCTGGTCATTCTCAAAATCGCGATTTTCAGGCCAAAAACACGATTCTGACCAAACACGATTTTCATTCAAAATCACGATTTTCATGTCAAAAACATGATTTTGAGAAAACACGATTTTCATTCAAAATCGCGATTTTGTGATCATTCTAAAAATCGTGTTTTTCACGATTCTCACTCAAATTCGCGTTTTCACGATTCTCACTCAAAATCGCGTTTTTCACGATTCTCACTCAAAATCGCCTTTTTTGGGATTGTTTAGAATCAAGGTTTTCATAGGTGCTCAACATCGCAATTTTCATGATTTCACAAAATCGTGATTTTTGTGGTTGCTCAACATCGCGATTTTCATGATCCCTCAGAATTGCAATTTTCATAGGTGCTCACCATCGCGATTTTCATGATTTCACAAAATCATGATTTTTGTGGTTGCTCAGCATCGCAATTTTCATGATCCCTCAGAATTGTGATTTTCATAGGTGCTCAGTATCGCGATTTTCATGATTTCACAAAATCGTGATTTTTGTGGTTGCTCAGCATCGCGATTTTAATGATCCCTCAGAATTGCGATTTTCATAGGTGCTCAGCATCGCGATTCTCTGACCTCACAAAATCGCGATTTTCACACAAAATCGTAATTTTTCCAAAAGGCCCTGTTTCCCTATTTTGACCTCCAAGAGCCTGATTTGACATAACTTTTTCATCCAAAGTCCATTTTTTGAGCTCTATAGCTCATTGGAAAGCTCGTTTCGAATGCATTTATTTTCAAATGTTATTTGAATTTGATCCTCGAATGGGATTAGGAAACCAAGGGGGCTCCAAAGGATTTTGAGCCATACCAAAGGGAAATTTTGGGCTCTCAACTAAAGCTTATGAATGTGAGATCTGGTAAACACCTAGGCAAGGATAGACAAAGCATTAGCTCTTCTGAGGCTAGTGTCAACCATACAGCTAAGTCTTGGGCACAACAACTAAGTGGTCATCTCTACAGACTAAGTTTAGACACAAGTGACTCAGAAATGTCTTTTAGCATGGGGAAACGTGTAGGTAACTCAGGAATTCACTATTTACAAACACCAGAAGGCCCTTATAAGACACAATTGGAATATATTTGGACCAACCGATTAGGTGCTCGCATCTATGAGGATGGCCTGAGGCGATCAGTGGTCCAACTCAAAAATCCAGATTAACCCATGGGACTTGAACACCCAGTAGTCAAGTTCGAAGAGGGTTCATACATTGATAAGAAATGGAACCATGTATGTGGTCACCAACCAACTAGATAGGACCGATGAGTTTGGAAATATCATTTCTGAGAATGAGATAGGAGACCTAGAACAAGGAAATGTAGGACAAGGACCCCAGACTCCTAGAGGCAAGTCAGTTTTGACCAGAGTGATCACTCCAGATTGGATCCCTCAAGACAACAAAAGCATAGAACTATTCTTGAATAGAGAAACAGAGGAAGCCTTTTGGAGATTCAAGCCATATTAACCTAGCCAATTGGGCATAGTCATCATCTATGAGTTCAAGGATCCAGAGATACCAGGCAAAGTTGTCTACCTGGATAACACATCAGAGAAAATGTTCTTCGTATCAGAACATGATAGGCATGCATACACTTGGCAGGGTGAATTGATTTTCCCTCTACCAAGATCCAATGTTTCCCATGGCCTCCGAGGAGTAGGATCATCCCAAGCTCATGAAGCCCAAAGAGAAAGAACTAGAGAGAGACCTCATGTAAGTTTTGCACACACTGTGGGCAGAAATAGATCAGGATTTGAAAATGAAAGACCTAAAAGAGAGAGACATCAAGCACATAGGCAACAAAGAGATGAACAGGATTTTCCATTGCCTAGACCCCGAGAGCTCCCAAGAACCCTTAGACCCACTCAAGTGATCAAGGCAATGAAGAATTATTATGACGGGACAGGAGATCCTTATGATCATGTGGCCAAGTTCAAACAAGTGTTAAGAGCCAAAGAGGTTGAGGATTTGTTCACCCAGTACGAGGTTTTTGGTTTGACTCTAAAGGGCATTGCCTTAGCTTGGTTTCAACCACTGAGTAGTCACAACTATCGCAATATAGGTCAAATGCTAGACGAATTCATTGTAGAATTTTCCAAGAGTGGTATCAGACATAACACGTCATCTTTGATCCACATCTTCAAGCAGACACCCCAAGAAACAGTGCGACTAGCAGAAAGAAGGTTCACACAGTACCTAGAAAGATGCCCTGCTCCAGAGTTACCCACACCTACCAAACAAGTGGCCTTGTTCTCAGATGGCTTACTGAGCACCAAGTTAAGATCATATGTGTACTTGAAAGAGCCCAGATCCATAGAAGAGTGTGTGCGAATGTGCATAGATATAGAAGACAACTTGGGTGAGGAGTTAGGACTATCCAAACTCTACAAGGATTCTCATACTTCTATTAGTCATACTTCAAGAGTCTCCACAGAAATAGATGAGATAGCTGAGCAAGTTGCCAAGAAGCTAGGAGTCCAAAATACACAAACACAAAGAGTCACCTCATTGAATCGATGTTATAGCTGTGGAGGAGACCACATGGCTAATGTTTGCCCAATGTTGGCTCAACCTCAAAGAAACCCTAATGCTCCATATTGCACTATTGAGAGGAAATACACAAACCACACGGCTCAAGATTGTCCCTACAACAGGCAAGCTATGAGACAGAATTATGAGCAACCTCACCCACAGGGTAGGTATCAGAACCAACACCAACAGCCATACTATAGACCACAATAGCAATATCAGGCACCATATAGGCCACAACCAGTCCTAGGAAAACAACCACCAGCTCCTGCCAATGTGATCTCAATTAAGTATGCAATAGCAAAAGAAAATCCTAATAGAGCAGTGGTGCCAGTGACCCCTCTGGTCTCAGAGAATGAACATCGTGCTCAGAGTTCTAACTACTCTTATGAAGATAGTCCACATGCTTATTATATAGAGTCACCTGAGCATAGTGAGAGCTACTCGTATCAATATGAGGCACCACCTATGGAACAAAATTGGGAGCCTGAATACTTGAATGTCATGTACACAAATCCTAACCCTAGGCCCCAACTGAGACAAATGAGACCACAAGCCCCTAGAGGACCATGTTTTCGATCCCAGGGTGACCATTTCATTTGTGACTGTCCCCACCCACCATCTCCAAGTCAAGGACAGGCTATCACAATACAAGCTTTTTGTCCTGAGTGTGGCAAGGACCATCTCCCCAGAGATTGTCTAAGAAACCCCTCTAGTGCACCCAAGGTTACATCCATTAATGTGGTAGGCTTAGTGGTAGATTCAAGTGCTAGTAGCAGTAATGCGGCTCCTATACAAGCTGTCACTGGAGCGCAAGCATCAAAACAAGATAAACCAGTAGAACAATCTGATTCAAGTGAGTCAGGGGAGCCTAGTAAGAGAAAAACAAGAACATGGAAAGATACTAGAGAGAAGGCCAATCGCAAGTGGAATACAAATTTATCGAAACTAGAAGAAAGCCTGAAAGAAGCGAAAACAAAAATAGAAGACATTGTATCTCAAAGTCCCTCGCATGCCGAAACGCCATCCACTTCACCTCATCCCATCCCACCACCCATGGTAAATAGACCACAACTAGGGTCTGTTCTTGCATATCCAACCCTAGAAGGCTTGGACATGATGTTCAAAGCCTACCAGGCTCGACTTCAAGAAGGGCCAACAACTGCAAACCTAGACAAGAGTTACGCTAGAGCAGATTTAGAGATTGAACGGATGAAAATGTGCATGAAAATGTGCATGAAAATGGTAGAACAAGCTCAAGCTATACTCGAGACTAGTCAAAAGTTCAATCAGACAAACTCTATCAAACCGGATTTGCATTTCTAGGGCTTACTAGAAAGATTAGAGTAGTTGGTAAACAAACCACAAGTTTCTTTACCTCCACAAGCTCAACCAGTTATTGAGAGAAGAAGCTCACCACCAATGGGAGCTTATGTTCCTCATTCCATGGATGCTGGAATACCTCCTTCAATTCAGGAGCACTCTCAAGAGTTCTTGCGGGAAATACAAGAAGAGATGCGCCAAGGAGAAGGGTAATCCTCCTCCTATTTTTGAAATTGATGCAGAAATAGTACTTTGTATGATCCTATGACCCATATATGGTGGTTCATGCATCTCTTTCATAACAAACTCTTTGAATACTTGTGTAATGCATAAACTTGTGTTGGAAATACAAGAATCCATTATGAAATGTGTAATGATCCTCATTATGTGATGTGGAATTATTGAAAGCAATCCATGCTTGTGAAAAATACAGGTCACATCATAAGTGGAAATCATATCATGAAATGAATGAATCTGAATAGCAGAAATATTATTAATTGAAACAGGAGTTGTTTGTGGGGATGGGAGATGACTTAAAGCATCAGCTACAACATTAGCTTTTCCTGGGTGATATTGAATCAGACCTTGGAAGTTTTGTAGAAATGAAGCCCATTTAATATGTCGATCAGAAATCAATGGTTGATGTAATAAATGCTTAATAGCTTGTTGGTCAGTTTTAATTAGAACTTCCGAACCCATAAGGTAATGTTTCCAAATTTTCAATGCATGCACAACACCTAATAGTTCCTTATCATATGTACTATAATTGCATTCAGAAGGTTTGAGTTTCCTACTTTCAAATGCAAGAGGATGATCGTTTTGCATTAAAAGAGCACCTATACCAGAACCACTAGCATCTGTAACTACATGAAATGGTTTTGCAAAATCAGGTAGTTGTAGAATAGGCACATGGGAAAGTGCATACTTAAGTTTATCAAAAGATTGTTGTTGGGCTACTCACCATACACATTTTAGATTTTTCTTCAATAATAAAGTAAGAGGAAGGGCTATATAAGAAAATCCCTTAACAAACTTTCGATAAATGCTACCTAATCCTAAAAACGAACGGACATCATTCACTGATTGAGGTTTAGGCCATTCTTCAATTACTTTAATCTTCTTGGGATCTACATGAATGCCTTGACTAGAGATGATATGTCCAAGATACTCTATCTCATTTTGGAAGAAACAACTCTTTTCAAAATTAGCATAAAGTTTATTTTTACATAACAAATAAAAGACTATTGCTAAAGGAGTTTCATGGTCACTATCATTCCTACTAAAAATAAGTATATCATCAAAGAAGACAAGAGCGAAGTCTTGGTATTCAAGGAAAATATTATTCATCATACGTGCAAAGGTGGTGGGTGCATTGGTAAGTCCAAAAGGCATTACCGTGAGTTCGAAATGGCCATGTTGAGTTCGAAAAGCAGTTTTATAAATGTCATGCGATGTCATTCTTATCTGATGATACCTAGATTTGAGGTCGATTTTACTGAAGACCCAAGATCCACGAAGTTTATCTACCAAGTCATCTATCCTTGGGATAGATGACTCACAAAGTTTATCTACCAAGTCATCTATCCTCGGGATAGGATACCTGTTCTTAATGGTAATTTTATTAAGTGCTCTATCAATGCACATTCTATACGTCTTGTTCTTCTTTTCAACTAAAAGAACAGGGGGCTGCAAAAGGAGAAGAGCTAGACCGTATTAGTCCTTTGTTGATTAAATCTTTAACTTGTCTTGCTATTTCATCTTGGTGTAAAGGTCCATGCCTATAAGATGCTTTATGGGGAGGAGAGCTACCAAGAATTAAATCAATCCTATCGTCAAGAGATCCCCTAGAAGGTGGTAGTGTAGAAGGAAAATCAGCCATAAAACAATCCTTATACGAGTCCATAAATGACTTATGTGCACTTGGAAGTGTATGTGTATAATTAGTTATATTATTCACAAAGACAATACATGAGCTATAACTTTTCCTAAAAGCTTGTTTGACTTGTGTATGACTAATGAACGGCAAGGGTTGAAAATCATGCATCGTAGACAGTGAAACATCTTTATTTCGAAATTTGAAAGTAATCCTATGTGTATCATAATCAATGCAACGGTTGTAATTATGTCAAAATGGAATGCCAAGTATAACATCATATGACTACAATAGAGCAATTAAAAATGAACGTTCATCTACATATGAGCCTATACAAATTTGATCATTATGCACCTCATTCGTAACATTATACCTATTCCCTATAAACGCAGCCTTAACCTTATACATAGAAGGATGAGTAGTAAGGTTAAGATTTCTTAACTAGCTTATGAGAAATAAAATCATGTGAGCCACCATCGTCGTGTAAAACATTTACCACTATGCCATTAATGATGCCATGCATGTAGAGTAGAGAATGGTTAGAAGTTCTGTTACCCAGTGTACTTCGTTCTTGCTCTAATACTTCTTCAGACCGGTTAGGTTGAGTGTTAGTAGGAACAACATCCATGTTGTCTACTTGAACTTGAATGGGTTGCCTTTTAGTAGGTCTCATCCTACAGGCAGCTTTGGTATGACCAATCTTTCCTCAATTCCAACAAGCTATACGGGGTTGTTTTTGTTGAGCATTCATCGTCGTATTTTGAAGAGTGGTAGGTTTGTGAGGCTGACCAAGGATTTATTTGTTGGATGGTACTAAATGGGATTGAGGAGGGCATTGGAAAGTAGGTGAAGGGAACGTAGTAAAAGGCCGCTTAAAAGGAAAATTGGCTTTGACGGGTGGTTGACGTTGACGAATTTGTTGTAAGCGAAGTGTTTTGGTGATAGATTGGAACTCCTTTTCAACATCATGCACGAAAGAGATAGCTTCATACAAGGTTGTAGGTCGGAGGGTATGGAGCTTTGCTTGGATTCCCATCTCCAAGCCATCTTCATAATTTTGTTGCAAACTTGCTTCAAAAACCTGCTCAAGTGAACAAAGTAATAAAAGACATTGCCAAAAATGTTCAGTATAAATGGATGCATTATCTCCTTCTCTCCATCCAAAAGTTGTCCATGCACGATGCGCATGTAGATGGAACTGGGAAGGAAGGAAAGACTCCTTAATTTTTGCCTGAAATGTGTCCCATGTGGTAGGACAATTGGTACTATTCCGTAAAACATTCCACCATAGATGAGCTCTTCCTACCAAATAATTGGTAGCAAACTTGACTTTCTCACTTTCTGAATATAACTCATTAGAGTAGAAATCCTCGAATTGAGAGAACCATGACAGTACAAATTGGCCATATTTTTGTCCATTGAATCTGAAGAATTGGAAGTTCTTAGCACCTATCTTGGAACTTGCACCTTCTTCTTGTGCAATGATAATTGCTTTCACCACTTCGATTAAGCTACGATCATCACTTTGTACTTGTTGGAGCATAGCATCATGTTCTTCTACATCTTGTTGAGTTGCTTGAAGTTCTTGTCGCATAAGTTCTAATTGTTGCTCGAGTGAGACCCAAGGTAAAGGTGAATTGCCAAAATCCTCCATTGTTGTAGGGTCCATATCTAGAGAACAAAACCCCTCTTTCAAACTATGTTGGATCCTCAATCTAATAGGTTAATTAAAAAGCTCATTCTGAGAGCTTTCCAACGATATATTATATGCTAAAATCCGAGTTATATATTGTAAATTATGCCCTATTCTTTGATGCACTCTAGAAAATCGACGGGCTCTTCCACATGTGTGAGATCATCTTGGAAATTGTAAAAAGAAGAGGGAGGTGAAAGTTGATGTAAATATGACGAAAGGGAGATAGAGTGATAACTCAAAGAGATGGAGTAGTGGTTAAAGTACTTCCCTTGTAAGTAGGAATCTATGGGTTCAAATCCTCCTACCTTAGGGAATCTAAAACTCTCTATTGCCACTCAAAATTAAAATTGCCTCGCGTGTAGCCAACGGTGGCCAAGGGAGACTTGGGTGCCAATGTATTGCCTAAGTTCTTTGCCTTAGTCGATGCTTGGAGTAAGCGAAGGTGTAAACATAGGTTCTAGTTCTAGAACTGGAAGAGAGACAGAGAGAGAAGCAGAAGCGGAAGCGGATGTGGACATGGATTCGGATTCGGATTTGGATTCGGATCGCAAACAAAGAACGCAAACAGGAATCAATCGTGGAGATAAATACAAACAAACCCCTCCAGAGTGATACGTGCCAAGCTCTAATACCACTATTATTAGGCCCTTCTATGCACGCACACACAGAGGCAGAAAGAAGACGAAACAAGAATCAGAAATAGAGAAACAATCAAAGTGATATTGGGTGCAATCTCCCCCCGTGTACTCTGATGGAAAAGTCTCTCAGAGTACACTTATTTATAGCTTTATTTCTATAATGTTCTTGACACAATGGAATGTCGAAAATCTTAACAAAACATGAGATATAGGAAATTAACATGGAATATAAGGTTTAAGTTGGTTTTCTTTGTGTCCATGACACCTTCTTTACCTTGATGCCTGGATCTCCGCTTTTGATGTAGCTCCCCCTTCTAACATAGGTTCTTCAAAGTCCTCAACTTCATGTCCATCTTCATTAAGCTCACCAATCTTGCCTTTCCTTTATTTACTAATTGATAGGCTGAATCCATGCTTGAACTCCTTTGTATGCTTGGACCACTGATTTCCAAGCTATCTTGAAATCTAGCTTCATATCTCCTCTCTGCCTCTTCAATATCTACATCCTGCGATGCAACTTTGGAAGCTTACCATGGTTTGCGTTCATCAAACATTACATCTCTAGATACCTTTGTTGGGGCTCCACTCACTAATTAGACATGAATATATGAAGATATATGAAGGAAGAAGAAAGACAAAGAGAAGTGAAGGGAAAGCACTCAGAAAACTAAGCCTAAGTGAAGGGGCGAATTCACTCTTGTAATTTAGTGCAAAATCAAAGTTTAGTCTTGACATAGAACTTCAAAACTTACGAGTTTGAGTCTAGGAGTATGTAGACCATATGTATATAAGTTAATTTGAGTTGAAAAACATATAGAGAACTCAATTTTGTAATCCTTGTGTGAATAGAGGAAAGTCGGATTTTTCTGAGAGAGATATTGAGGAAGAACTACTCAATATAGGAGAGTTTTCCATGTCTATGAGCAGAATGAGGCCAAGCCATTTTGTACACATCTTCTCTAATAGATAACACATGTTTATGTAGAAGGATTTGATCTAATTCCTCTTTTGTGTTGAATTCTAAGTGATTTCATATCAGTGTGTAAGTTAGTTGACAGTTACGAGTTTTCTGGCGCACTTTTCCCTGATCTTCTTAAGGTCAGATCTCACAGTACAGCATAAAGTTTTCCATGAATGATAGATCATTTTAAATCTACTTCCTTCAACTACAATTGGTCAAAGATCTTTGCAAAACGGGACGTATACTCAGAGAAATGAGTCTAACAGTGAAGGTATGTCAAATCGACGAAGTCATTTTTCAGATTTCAGACATAGTGCAAATGTTGAAGTGAATTCAAAAAATTTTGAAGTTATTACTTGAAAGTCTTGCTTGGTATGTGTTGCTTAACATTAGGAAGAACTTCTATTAGCAAAATATCAAAAGAATTTGTATGAATCAAGCTAATACAGATCAGATTTGAAGCTAGAAGAAAAGGCGCAGATTTCTAGAAAGTGAATTTTTTGATTTCACTAAGTTTGGTGGTAAATTTTTCAAATTGAGAGTGTTACTAAGCTAGATGATTATAGAGGTGTTCTAATATCACTTTAGCTTAGTTCTTGTGGTGTTTCATACATTAACAGGTGGTATCAGAGCAGAAAGGTCCTCAAAGTGAAAGGAGGAGCAGATACAAGAGGAATTGAAGAGTTCTTCATTAAAGAGGTGAAAGCTGAGGTGTTCAACAACAAAAGACATCAGAGGAGTGCTTCGAAATCATTCTCAAGGATAAAGATCTACAAAAGGTACCATACTTTAACTTTATACTCACAGGTTGAAGCAGAAGCAAGAAGACTATGGGAGATCATGTATCCATTGACAAATTGGACAGAGATGATTATCCTGCTTGGGTAATGAGAACGGAGGCCTTACTTATGAGTAAGGATTTAATGATATATGTGACAAGAGAAGAAGAAAAGCCTAAATTTGAAGATGTGATTCAACCAAGGAAAGAAGAACTAGAAGCTTTGAAGCTATGGCAGAAGAGAGATGCAAGTGCAAGGGCTTATATATATAACACTATCACAGATCATTTGTTACCACATATCAGAGGATTAGAAATAGTTGAAGACATATGGAATGCTTTGGAAGATCACTTCCAAAACACTACTAAAGCTAGGAAGGCTAGCTTATGGTCAGAGTTCACCACATTTAAGAAAAAGCAAAGTCAGAGTATTAGTGATTATGTCACTAAGATGAAGGACTTGGGAGATAGCCTTGGATCTATTGATGAGGATATTGAAGATCATAGGTTGATAGCACAATTGCTTATAGGATTGAGAGGAGATGAGAGGTGGAAACCTTTTGTACTCTCAACTTAACTTTCATTAAATCATTATGTGCCAGAATTAAATCAATTGCTTGGACTGATGCTCACACTTGAGCAAGACTTGAAGTCGTATGGAGATAAAGGATATAGTTCTGCTATGTATGCAAAGAATAAGAAGAAAAGTGAGAAAGGTAAAGCAAGAAATGAAGAAGAGCTGACTTCTCAAGCAAATTATGCAAGAGGAAGAGGTATTGGCAGAGGTGAAAGTCGAGGAAATGGAAGAGGCAGAGGTAATCAGAATAATAACAAGAAGTCATGTTGGATTTGTGGATTGAGAAATCATCTAGCCTATGATTGTTGGCATATTCAGCAAGGATCAAATCAAAATCAAAGTAATAATGGCAGAGGAAGAGGTGGAAGGTTTCAGAATCAATTTCAAAGAGGAAGGCAGAATTCAAGAAGAAATTTTGGTAGAGGTGGTGGAAGAGTTTGGAATCAGAATCAGTCTTACAACACTACCTATTACAACTATGCAAATAATACACAGAATGATAACCACACAACGTTAATGATGAATTCAATAAGTACATCAGAGAAGGAGGATCTCAAGGTATTCTATATTGACTCTGATTGTTCAAATCATTTGTCAAGTAACATAGAATTGTTATCAGAATTGGAAGAAGGTATTTCAAGTCACACAGTACAAACAGGTGACAATACAAAACATAATGTGCATTCAATTGGTAAAGTGAAGTGCAGGAGTGGAGCTGATTTGTTAACAAATGTTTTGTATGTTCCAACAATACCAAAGAATCTGACTAGTGTGGGACAAATAGTAGAGAAAGGTTTTCAAGTCAGATTTACAAATGAAGGGGTATTTGTTGAAGATGCAGAGGATGGATACAATCAAATTGTCTGTGGTAAAAAGGAAGATAGACTTTTTACTCTCAAAGTGCAAGGGAATGTTGGTCAAGTCCTGATCACACATGGTGATGAAGTAATTACAGAGTTAGACCTCTGGCATAAGAGGTTAGGACACTTCAATGAAAAAGGAATTAAAACCATGGTGGAGAATCAATCTATAATAGGGCTACCAAATGTGAAAATTCAACATATGATCTACAAGTGTGAAGCTTGTCAGATGGGAAAGGCACACAGGTTATCATTTCAGAAGAAAGGATTCAAACATGATGGTTTGTTAGAGCTCATACATATAGATGTATGGGGACAAACAAAAGAAGGATCAATCAATGGGTATAGGTATTATGTTCTTTTCATTGATGATGATACAAGGTGGATAACTATTTATGTTTTAAAGGAAAGATCAAAAGTATTTGGAGCTTTCAAACATTTTCATGTATATGCAAAAAGAGTTACAAGTCAAAAGCTCAAGAGGTTAAGGTCTGATGGAGGGGGAGAATACTTCTCCCAAGAATTCAATGATTATCTTTGGAATGCAGGTATCAAGAGAGAAATAACTTGTAGGTATACACCTCAACACAATGGGGTGGCAGAAAGGAGAAATAGAACATTGGTTGAGTTTGCAAGAGCAATGTTAAATGAAAAGAATTGCCCTAATTATCTTTGGGCTGAGGCTATAAATACAGCTACATATCTTGTGAATAGGTTACCATGTGCAGCTCTAAATGGAATGACTCCTTATGAAGCATGGTGGGGTAAGAAACCAACACTTGATCATTGTAAGGTGTTTGAATCAGAACCGAGAAGATCAACCAGAATGAGGAAACAACCTACAAGGTATTCTTATGATACATCTTATTTGACTCAGAAGAACTATGCTTACATGATTAAAGAGGATGAAGAACCTCAAAGCTATGATGAAGCAAAAGGTAAGAGACAATGGGAAGAAGCAATGGAGGAAGAGTTTAATGCAATTGAAGAAAACAAAACTTGGGAACTTGTTCCAAAACCTAATGGTAAGAAAGTGATTGGAAATAAATGAGTTTACAAAATAAAGAAGCATGCAGATGGAAGAATAGCCAGATACAAAGCTAGGTTGGTGGTTAAAGGCTATGCTCAAACTCATGGCATAGATTATGATGAGACATTCAGTCCTGTAGCAAAGATGTCAACCATAAGGACAATCATTGCTATTGCAGCATCAAAAGGATGGACATTGAGTCAATTGGATATAAGGAATGCATTTTTAAATGGATATATATCAGATGAAGTCTCTATGGAGCAACCTCAAGGGTTTGCAGATTACAAGTTTCCAAATTATGTGTGCAGATTGAGAAGAGCACTTTATGGATTGAAGCAAGCTCCAAGAGCTTGGAATTATAGACTTGTGAAGTATCTTAATGACCTTGGATATCAAAGTTCAAAGGCAGATGCAAGTTTACTTATCAAGAGAACAGAAGAAGGTATGATCTACATTTGTATTTATGTAGATGACATTATAATCACAGGTACTTCAAATGAAGGAATCAAAGAGGTGAAGAGATTACTTAAGAAGGAATTTAAGATAAGTGATCTAGGAAAATTGTCATATTTTCTTGGAATGGAAATCACTTATGCAGAACATGGTATATATGTATCACAAGAAAGGTATCTTTTGAATCTTCTAAAGAAGTTTAACATGGAGAATTGCAGAGAGGCATCAACACCACTAGAGGTCAATCATAAACTCAGCAAATATGATGGTGCAGAGTTCAAAGATATGAGGAAGTATCAATCTTTAGTGGGAAGCTTGATTTATGCTACACTAACAAGACCTGATCTTAGTTATGCAGTGGGAGTTCTTTCTCAGTTCATGCATTGTCCAAAGGAACCACATTGGATTGTAGGTCAAAGAGTTCTTAGATACATTAAAAGAACTTTGAAGGAAGGATTATATTATCCATTTACATCAGATGTAAGCTTGAGAGCATATAGTGACTCAGATTGGGCAGGAAATCAAGATGATAGAAGGTCAACACATGGGTATGTGATATACATAGGAGATAAACTTGTGAGTTGGTGTTCAAAGAAGCAACATACAGTGGCCTTATCATCAACTGAAGCTGAGTACAAAGGACTTGTGGAAGCAGCAAAAGAAGTGATATGGATGCAGACCTTGTTCAAAAGCTTGGATATTGATCAAGGTATACCTATTATACATGGAGATAATATGAGTTCATTGTATCTTGCAGCAAATCCTGTATTTCATGCAAGAACAAAGCACATAGAGATAAAATTTCATTTCTTGAGAGAAAAAGTAATGGAGAAGGAGCTAGAAGTGGTATACACTTCTACAAAAGATCAGATTGCAGATATTATGACAAAGAGCTTGGATGGAGTGAGGACAAGTAGATTCAAAGAAATGGCAGGAATAAAAGAGAAGAAAGATGTATGAAGAAGACATAGAATGCTAATTAGTGATTGAGGGGGAGCTATTGGGACTTCACTCACTAATTAGACGTGAATATATGAAGATATATGAAGGAAGAAGAAAGACAAAGAGAAGTGAAGGCAAAGCACTCAGAAAACTAAGTCTAAGTGAACGGACAAATTCACTCTTGTAATTTAGTGCAAAATCAAAGTTTAGTCTTGACATAGAACTTCAAAACTTACAAGTTTGAGTCTAGGAGTATGTAGACCATATGTATATAAGTTAATTTGAGTTGAAAAACATATAGAGAACTCAATTTTATAATCCTTGTGTAAATAGAGAAAAGTCGGATTTTTTTGAGAGAGATGTTGACGAAGAAATACTCAATATAGGAGAGTTTTCCATGGCTATGAGCAAAATGAGGCCAAGCCATTTTGTACACATCTTCTCTAATAGATAACACATGTTTGTGTAGAATTATTTGATCTAATTCCTCTTGTGTGTTGAATTCTAAGTGATTTCATATCAGTGTGTAAGTTAGTTGATAGTTACGAGTTTTCTGGCGCACTTTTCCCTGATCTTCTTAAGGTCAGATCTCACAATACAGAGTAAAGTTTTTTAGGAATGATAGCTCATTTTAAAGCTACTACCTTCAACTACAATTGTTCAAAAGATCTTTGCAAAACAGGATGTATACTCAGAGAAATGAGTCTAACAGTGAAGGTATGTCAAATCGATGGTCATTTTTTAGATTTCATACATAGTGCAAATGTTGAAGTGAATTCAGAAGATTTTGAAGTCACTACTTGAAAGTCTTGCTTGGTATGTGTTGCTTAACATTAGCATGAACTTCTTTTAGCAAAAGATCAAAATAATTTGTATGAATCAAGCTAATATAGATCAGATTTGAAGTTAGAAGAAAAGGCGCCGAATTCTGGAAAGCGAATTTTTTGATTTCACTAAGTTTGGTGGTAAAGTTTTCAAATTGAGAGAGTTACTAAGCTAATGATGATTATAGAGGTGTTCCAATATCACTTTAGCTTAGTTCTTGTGGTGTTTCATACATCAACAACCTTTAACTCCTTTGTATTAGGATTGTAGCACCTCGAAGCTTTTTGTTCCATAGCATAACCAATAAACATACATCTTTCAAACCTTGCATCCATCTTACCTCTTATTTCTTGTGTCACATGTGTGTATCATACACACCCAAAGATTCTAATGTGTTAAAGATCTGGTTTCCTTCCATTCCATGTCTCCTCAGGTGTCATATCATGTACCCCTAATGTGGGAGACCTATTTATCAAGTACAGGGCAGTAGATACAATGTATACCCAATATGTTAAAGGCACATTCATTTCTCTTAACATACTCCTAGCAATTTAAACAATATACCTATTCTTCTTCTCTGCCACCCAATTTTTTTCGGGATTATACCTGCAAGTGATTTGCCTCCTTATCCCTTGGTCTTGTAAGAAATCACAAAAGGAATGGGAGAATTATTCTCCCCCTCCATCTAACCTTAGGGTTTTGATGTAGCAACCTTTCTCCTTTTTTACTTCTACCTTGAATCTTTTGAACACATCAAACACATTTGATTTTCGCTTCATACAATATAATCATACTTTTCTTGATTTGTCATGTATAAAGGTTACAAATTACCTTCTACCTACAAGAAAGGGCTCTTTGGTTGGCCCCCCCACATCTATGTGCACAAGGTCTAACACACCATGTGCTACATATCCACTCTTCTTGAAGGGCTGCCTAGTTGACAAGCTTCACACATTGCATGCAACATTTGTAATTAAAAATGTGGTAAACCTCTTACCAATTTCCTCTTCTCCATGTCTTTCAACCTTTGAATGTTGATGTGACCACACCTTTTATGCCACAAATCCAAATCTCCAATATTCTTGTCTCCATAGGTGATGAGCATTGCCTTGTTGCTTTTTTCCTTTGTCAATGTCAAGAGTGCACATCCTTCCTTCCTTGTTTCCTTTGGCTATCAGCTCATAACCATTCCTTGGGTCTTCAATAAAGCATCCTTTGTGGTGGAACTTGACTTGGTATCCCTTTTCAACCATCTATTGAATAGAGATTAAGCTCTTTGTAATAGTAGGAACATGCAATACCTTGGATAGTCCTCCTTCTTTATGGTTGCCTTCAAGGTTCACATCTCCCATTTGTTGTATCGCATGCTCTATGTTGTCTCCTATCTCCACAAAGCCTCTTTGCTTGGGTGTTGGAAGATTTTTGAATTACTCCTCTTACTTGACATGTGGCTACTACAACCACTATCTATATACCACACCTCATCATGTGGTTGAGCTTCACTTTTATGCTTCATAGCTAACAAATGCTTGAGGAGTTAGCATAATTACCTTGCCCTTTGTAATTTTTTCCACCTTGCTTTTGGTAACAATCTTTGGCATAGTGTCCTTGCTTCCCACAATTGAAGCATCCATTTGAGTTGGAGTCGCCTTGACCTCCATATCTTTCTCCTCTACCTCTTCCTTCTCCTATTCCTCTTCCTCCTGATGATTGACCTTCATCTTGGCTTGATTGACTCCCTTGATAGCTTTGGCTACCTTGTTGGTAGTTGCTTCTACCTCTTCCTCTTGATGCACCTCTATTGTCTTTGCCTCTTCCTCCTTTTCCTCCATAGAAGAGTTGGTCTTGGCTACCCTTTGACTTGTTGCCTCCATGGTTGAGATCCTTAGTCACCATAAGAGAATTAAGTTGCTCAAAATCTGGTAATGAATCCCTTACATATGTAGAGGTCATGAATGCCTTCCATTTATCATCTTCTCTAAGCCCATTAAGTGTGTGGGCAACTAGCTCATCATCATCTACAACACATCCTATTGAACCAAGTGCATCCAATATCTCTTTTACTTTGAGTATGAAGTCATTAATGCTATGATTTGATGACTTCCTAAGGTTTTTGAGTTCATTCTTGAGTTGAATTTTTCTAGCCTTTGTAGAGGTAGAGTACAAGCATTCTAAACACTCCCAAACCTTCTTAGATGTATCTAGATCTTGGATATGACATATCATGGAGTTGCTTATGTGTTGAGAAAGAATGAAGATCACTCTCATATCCCTTTCTTCCCATTCTCTAATGGCACTCCTTTGAATCTTAGTAGGTTTATGTGGATATATGTATGGCTTCACCTCAGTTCCACTAACCAACCCCCAAAGACCCTTTCCCATGCGGAAGTTAGAAATTCTAAACTTCCATGGTTGGTAATTTCTCTTTTCAAGCTTCTCAATCTGAGCATTATAGTCTCCCATTGTGTATGGGACTATAAGTGGATCCTAATACCTCCCTCGATTGTGATAGACGTGAGAAAGAATGATGTGTTACCAGCCCACAAGAGTCTCCACTTGTCGTGAACTTTCGATGATGATAGAAAATCCACCTTGCCTCAAATTCTTCTTCAAATCTTCCTAGTCCCTACATCAACCCTTGACACTCAAGCAACTTCAATGCCTCCTCTTGATGTCCTCAATGCTCAATGATGAGACTTGATACCATTGATGGAGTATATCCACTCCTAGCTGAAGTAGAAGAATGATAGGCCCTTCCTAGGACCAAACAGTTCACTACCTTAGTCCACCAAAAATTGAATTTCTCTCTGGACCTGAATACTTAACCTATGAACTTTTGCACAGTACAAATAGAATGTATGAGATTTCCAATAAGGCAAAGATCACTCAATTTGGATAATGCTAGAGGTATCAAGTAGCCTTCACAAGACACACCTGAAATTGTCAAAACAGGTAGCTTGCACCTATGTGTATTGTCCAACACACATATACTTGGGAATATGCAGAGATCAAACCAGAGAGATTTCAAGCTTAATATAATCAAGGATAATGAACAATTGAAATCCAAAAGAAAGCCTACATGGGTGATCAAAGATCACTTCCTATGAGAAAATTCCAACAAGCATGGATAATTACATGGGTGATCAAAGATTACTTCCTATAAGAAAATTCTAGCAAGTAAGGGGCTAGCTTAGACCTAGAGTAAACACTCCTAATACGATCCTAAAAGTGCTCAAATGGTAGAGGAGGATGGCCACAACTTTACTCCATGTGTTTGCTTATATAATGCTCAAAAAGGTAGTTGTGGATTTGAACTCAAAAATGACCTCCAAATGATCCCAATTTTGTCCATCAATTAGGTGAGTAAAGAGCTGAGAAAACTCATGGGAAAGTGGTTGTATATCCTACTAGAAAGTGTGAGTGATGTGGCACTCCAACTTTGCATGAGTTCCCATACTTGAGATTTCTAAAATTCTAACACCTAAGAGGGATGCTTGAAATCAGTTTTAGATGCAGAGAAATTGGTGTATCTCTGTAACCCTAATTTCTCCATGTCCTACATGTCTCCATAGTGTGATTTGTACACAATTGTTGATTGACCTAAACATATCCATTTGTGGTGCTCTATATCTTGTTGGATTAGTGTAAGGAAAGTGAAGCAGAGTTTTGCATAGGATAGCAAAAAAGGTGTATGAAGGGACCTAGGTATTGGGTTTATTTCACTTGTAGTGTGCAAATCTGAGCAATTAAATTCTACTAGATCCAAAGGAAGGAAAGGAAGAGAATCAAATTGAGACTATGATTAAGATTAAGGGGGAAGTTTTTATTCATCAATTGAAAGAGGCAAGTTTAAAGGAAAAGGATGCAGGTACAATAAAACTCGAGAAACCAACAAGTCAAATGGATGCTACATATATGGCAAATATGACCACTATGCAAGGGTTCATTATTATAGGGAAAAAAGCAACTCATCATACAAAGGTAAAGGTAAGTATGCTTCTACTTCAAAATATAATGAAATTATGTTATCCATTATTCACATGAGTCATTACAAGACACACATATCAAGCATATGGTGCATTGATAGTCGATGTAGCAATCACATGAGCTACAACAAGGACTTGTTCTCAAATATGCAAGTACCATCAACCATCATTCTATCTCAACACGAGTGATTTCATGATAGGTCATATCTGAGACCTAGATACATCTAAAAAAGTTTGGGAGTTTTTAGAAATCTTGTACTCTACCTCTACGAGGGCTAGAAAAATTCAGCTTAAGAATGAGCTCAACAATCTTAGGATGTTATCAAATCATAGCATTAATGAATTTATACTCAAAGTTGAAGAGATTTCTAATGCACATGATCCAATAGGATGTGTCATAGATGATGATGACCTAGTTTTCCACACACTTAATGGCTTAGGGAAGATGATAAATAGAAGGCATTCACAACCTCTATGTACATGAGGGATTCATTGCCTAAGCTTGAGCAACCTATGTCTCCTATGCTTATTGATCACCTCAACCATGGAGGTAAAACATCAAGGGGCATCCAAGACCAACTCTTCTATGCAGGCAAAGGACGAAGAGGCAAAGGCAACATAGGTGCTTCAAGAGGAAGAGGTAGAAGCAACTACCAACAAGGGAGCCAAAGCTATGAAGGGAATCAACCAAGCCAAGATGAAGGTCAATCATCAAGAAGAGTTAGAGGAGGAAGATATGGAGGTAGAGGCTACTCCAACTCAAATGTATGCTTCAATTGTGGGAAGCAAGGACACTATCCCAAAGATTATTCACAAAATCAAGTCGGAGAAATTACAAATAGCAAGGTAGTTATGCTAACTCCTCAACCAATTCAAAAATAGAGAATTTTGTAGCTATGTAGCTGTGAAGCCACATGTTAGGTAGAGAGGAGTACCTCAACAATCTTCAAGAATCCAAGAAAAGAGGCTTTGTGGAGATAGGAGACAGCACGGAGCATGGGATACAACAAATAGAAGATGTGAAGCTTGAAGGCAACCACAAAACAAGAGGACTATTTGAGGTATTTCATGTACCTACTATTATAAAGAACTTAATCTGCTATGATCAGATAGCCAAAGGAAAGAAGGAGGGAATGATGTTCACTCTTGACATTGGAAAAGGGCAAAGTAACAAGGAGTTCTTTATCACCTATGGAGACAAGAAGATTGGAGACTTAGATTTGTGGCACAAAAGGTGTGGTCACATCAAAATTCAAAGGCTAAAAGACATGGAGAAGAGACAATTGGTAAGACGCTTACCATATTTCTCATTACAAATGTTGCATGAGATGTGTGAAGCTTGTCAACTAGGTAGATCTATTAGGCAACCCTTCAAGAAGAGTGGATATGTAGCACATGCTATGTTAGACCTTGTGCACACCGATATGTGGGGGCCCCAACCAAAGAGCCCTCTCTCGTATGTAATAGGTACTTTGTAACTTTCATTGATGAATACTCAAGAAAAGTATGGTTGTATTGTATAAAGAAAAAATGAGATGTGTTTGATGTGCTCAAAAGATTCAAGGCATAGGTTGAGGAGGAGATAGGTTTCTACATCAAAATCCTAAGGTGAGATGGAGGGGGAGAATACTTCTCCCATGCATTAAAAAATTTCTTGTAGGATCAAGGGATAAAGAGGCAAACCACTTGCAAGTATACTCCCCAACTAAATGAGGTGGTAAAAAGGAAGAATATGTATATTGCTGAAATTTCTAGGAGTATGTTAAATGAAATGAATATTCCTTTAACATATTGGGACGATGTTGTATCTAGTGGTCAATGCTTGATGAATAGGTGTCCCACATCATGGGTGTTGGGGGAAATATCTCAACCCCTATTTAACGATTAAGCACAAATGGCCTCCACAAGTCCTTTGACCTCTACACACCAAAAATGCTCTTTCTTAGAGAATGTATAGAGACATCTAGTGAGCTTTTGTGGACCTATAGTACATACCAAGATCTTTCCAAAAAAAAATTCACTCCAAGTGGATGATTACACAAAGCAAAACAATGTGCACAAGATGTGCTAGTTGAATGCTCATAGCTACTAGTCAAACAAAGACTGTACTTCACTCCAGCAAGCTTTTCTTAGAGAATATATAGAGCATTAATCTCAAAATTGGTTTAACTTTATAAAAATCTATAGGCTATCCGATGAAACCAAAATCAAAGCGAACGGATTAATAGAAAGGGATAACCATCCCTTACAATGCAGAGCAAAATAGTTCCAATAGAGCCTGCAAACAAAATCAGAATTTGTGTTGATTTCAGGGCTCTCAATAAGGTAACAATACCTGATGGCTTCCCTACTCCTTTTTCTGAACAAGTGGTAGAAGATGTAGTTGGGCACTCCCTCTAGAGCTTTATGGATGGTTTTAGTGGGTACAATCAAGCACCAATTCATCCTGCAGATCAATCCAAAACAGCCTTTGTCACTCCATGGGGTACATATGTGTACAGTAAGATGGCCTTTGGTTTAAGAAACACTCCTGCATCCTTCAAGAGGATAGTTTGCACCATTTTTAGACCACTACTTCTAAAATTCTTAAGAATTTTTATGGATGATTTTCCACTTTCTCAGGTGTAGGATGTTCCCATTCTATTGAATATTTAAGAGAACACCTTTCTTAATTGCAAGAAGTGTTCGAGCCAAGCAAGAATAAAGTTGAACCCAAACAAATGTCACTTTTTAGTCACTGAAGGCATACTTCTTGGGCATGTGGTTTCCTCAAAAGGTATGGCTCCTGATTTTGATAAGGTACTTGCCATTATGCGCATACCACATCCTATTAATTCAAAACAGGTACAAAGCTTCCTAGGTCGCACTGGATATCATAGGAAGTCCATCAAAATGTACCCAAAAATAGCAAGACCACTATCTAGACTAATAGGAAAACTAGTCTAATCTATGTGGTCTCAAGAAGAGGAATTAGCATTTGAACTTCTCAATAAGAAACTAGCAAGTGCTCCTATTCTCATAATTCTAGATTGGGATGTGCCTTTTCATGTGCATGTGGATGCTAGTTCCACTGTGGTAGGCACAATTCAAAGAGAGATATCAATTACCCAACTTCACTAAAATGAAGGTTTCTCCCAACATGCTTTGACAATGCTCTAGAGAATCGATGAGCACAAAATAGCATTTAATATCTATTCAATGAGACCAGAGTCAAATCATATGGACACATAAAGAGGGAGAAATGATGCTTACAACTTAGGGGTAGAGAGTTGCAACATTGCATCTGCACACACATAGATATGCCTACTCAAAGAAAACAAACAAGCAAGAAAGGGACTAGCTTAGGCAAGCAACTTGCTTATTACAACTCCAACACTTAGTGCTCACTCTAAATGAACTAAAATTCCAAGAATATGGCCCAAAGGAAGTCAGGATACATGGTAATTTTATAGTGATAAGTGTGCCCCTAAAATCTAGGAACTACCTTTCCAAATCAGCCTCCTAAATTGGAGGACTTAATTTAGATGACTTGGGGAGTGGTTGATTGACTTTTCTTGATGGAATCTTGTGGCTTTTGGCTTCATTAGATTGCCCTACATGTACATGATATGTTTCCCACGAATTTTGTGCTTGAAGCTTGACTTTTAACGAGGGGTACATGACATGACATCTAAGGAGGCATGGAGTGGAAGGAAACTAGACCTTCCACACATTAGAATCTTTGGGTGTGTATGCTACACACATGTTCCACAAGAATTGAGGGGTAAGATGGATGCATGGGTTCAAAGATGTATTTTTATTGGTTATGCTGTTGAGAAAAAACCTTACAAGTGCTACAATCCTAATACAAAGGAGTTAAAGGTATCTAGAGATGTAGTCATTGATGAACGCAAAACACGGTATGCTTCCAAAGTTCCATTGAAGGATGAAGATATTGAAGAGGCAGAGAGGGGATTTGAAGCTAGGTTTCAAGATAGCTTTGGAATTAGTGGTCCAAGCATACAAAGAAGATCAAGCATGGATTCAACACATCAATCTTTGAATAAAGGAAAGGGAAGATTGGTAAGCTTAATGAAGATGGACATGAAGTTGAAGACTTTGAAGAACATATGCTAGTAGGGGGAGCCACATCAAAATTAGAAATAAAGGAACCATGGCAAAAAAGGTTTATTGTGCCAAAAGGAGAAGAAAGAAGGTTAACAAGGGTAAGACATACAAAATCAAGGCTAGGATTGTCTATGATAGTTATACTACTAGGCATTATGCTTTCCTGTCTAGTTTTATGGAAGACCACGAACCTTCTAGCTATGAAGAGGCCAAGGATACAAAGTAATAGGAGACCCTATGGAAGAAGAGTACAACAACCTTGAAGGCAACCACATATGGAGTCTAGTTCCAAGACAAGAAGGTTTGAAGGTAATTGGCAACAAGTGGGTCTATAACGTGAAGAGAAATTCTAATAGCTCAATTTCTAGGTATAAAGCAACGCTTCTAGCAAAGGGATTTTCTCAATCCTATGGGATTTACTATGAAGAAACATTTAGTCGAGTTCCAAATATGACCACAATTAGGGCAATCATTGCGGTTGCCACACCTAGGAGTGGCCAATATATCAATTGGAAATAGAAAATGATTTTCTTAATGGTGATTTGCAAGAGATAGTCTACATGACTCAACCATTAGGACTTGAAAACCCTATACATTTAGATCTTGTTTGCAAACTTAGAGAAGAATTTTATTATTTAAATAAAGATCCTAGGGCATGGAATCAAGTCTTGTGGCATATTTGTGCAAGTGTGGATACAATGCAAGTGACACAGATCCCTCCCTATATGTCAAGAGGGAAGGAGGAATAATTTTCTACATATTCATATGTGTGAATGACTTGATTATAACAGGAAGTGATGATGTAGGTATAAAGTGGATAAAGGACAAGCTTGGGAATTAATTCAAGATTTCAGATCTTGGAGTGCTCAAATATTTTCTTGGAATTGAAGTTATTTATGTAGAAGATGGTGCTTTCCTAGCTCAAAGAAAATACTTGCTAGATGTACTTTATAAATATGGTATGAGTGTATTTAATCCACTCACACAAGATATGGATCCAAACACTAAGTTATGTGCAAGTGAAGGGAAGCCTCTTGATGATATTTTCACATATAGAAGCATAATTGGAATCCTTAATTATGCAACCATCACAATACTTGAATTATACTATGTTGTAGGAGTTCTTTCCCAATTTTTGAATTCATCAACTGATGTTCATATGGATGCAGCCAAGAGAGTGCTTATTTACATCAAGCACACTGCCAATGAACGGTTGTACTACCCTTATGCAAATAGATTATCTTAGCAGCTAGTGTGGATGACCACATTTATTTGTAAAATGTATTTTCCATGTAATGGGGAAATGGGATTTTTACGGAGATGACAAGAGTTTTCAACTTTTGTGATTTTGGGTGCATATTGTAAATTATGAAGTATAAAACGGTGTGATAGTTACGAAGAAGTGCAGAGTCATTCATTGCAATATGTTATGGTACAAAGAGCTGAGTTCGGAAGAAGACAAGATGGAGTGGTAGATTCCAAAAATACTCTCAGATGATGCTCCAGACTATTGGTGTTTAATCATATTGTGTTCGGAAATGATGTATCTACACTCTTAATAATCAATGAGTACTTTCTATTGCCAGTATCACTTTCTTTCTAAAGTTTTTCTATGAGTACCAAGTCTTTGAGTATTACGCAATGTATTATTTTGAAGTCTATGTGGTGCAGTTAAAGAAAGGAACATAAAAGCATGTTTATGAGTACCACTATATTCATAAATCCTCGTTCCTATACCCTTCCTTTGGAGATCCGGTGTTGTATTTTAATGAATTATAGTACTATGTAAACATTTGGCGAACACGATGGGATAGGGTCGATGATGAAACACATTATTGGATGAATTGATGCCATTATAGAGTGGGAAGGAATGCGTCAAAAGGGATCATCATTTTGACTATCTGGACAAATTTATCAAGCAGACATTGGAAGCAATACACCTTGAAGATATTTCCATTGATGAAGCACTTAGTATTTAGGAGGTGTTGCTGTAATGGGTGGAAAATGGAGTGCTCTCTTTGAAACTCTTGCAGGATTGGATCTTCGAGTGGAAGAAGGAAAAGTTAGCCAAGGCTTCATGGTGATGGGAATCTAGTGGAACCAACTAGTAGTGGTAGCAACAAGAAGTAGAATACCTTGTGGAACTTGGGCCAAAGTGGCGATAGCAGACCGTCACTAGAATTAGCCTTAGCAATAGTTACTTCGCCCGACTTAGTGTCTTGGAAGCAGTTGATGATATGATGGCATGCTAAAATCCTTTCCCAAGATTAAATTACATACACTTTTATGGTAGAATAGATGATGAGCCAGATGTGCATGTGTGCACATTCGAGAACCAATACGTCTACAATCACCGGGGCTTAATAGTAGATGATCATAAATATTAGGTATTCCAAGTGACTTTGGTGGGAGATGCAGTTAAGTGGCTCATCGAGTACCCCCTAGATCATTTCTCTACTTATGATGAGCTATAAGAAGCTTTCCTTAAACACTTCCGAACTGCCAAAAGCATTTTGGAGCTATATGCTACCCTGCACTACATGATGGACAAATGAATGGTAGAACAATACGCCTCAGACTTCATATCTATGATGTGGCAATTTCCTACATATAAGTGTCCTTGTGAAGAGATTCTACAAGAATATTTCATAGATGGGTTACAACCAACGATTAAAGAAAAAATCTATATGTATACACTAGAGCAAAACAAAAGTCTAGATCAGATAATTGATCTCACAACACGTATCAACTGGAAAATAAAGCTAGCTAATTTGGGGTCAGAGAAGATTGGCCTAGTTTCGAAGAAAATTTCTACTCTAGTACAACAATTATATTGCCTGCGCTGTGGAGGTGATCGCAATCCGAGTGGATCGGGTCCCGTCGTGGCACACACAGGGTGTATGAAGCTAATGAATGCTGGAAGGTTTAAAGATGTGAAGGTGAAATTAATGTTGAGTATGGAGAAGAGAGAGATGTTGAAATAATTATGGGAATGGGAATGTAGGAGTGCAAGTTAGATTTATGAACATGAATGATAAGAATGAAAGAGAACCATACATACGAATGAAATTTGGAAGGAAGAATGGTCCATTGAAGGAGCTTCTTAAACACTTCCTAATTCCAATCCATATGCATAGTCTTCTTTGGATGATATGTATGCATGACGAGAATAGATGGAATCCTTTCACATAAATCAGTTTCGAAAGGAAGAATGGTCCAATATTGGAGCTTCTTATACACTTTCAGAAACTAATAAATATGTATGGATTTGTATGGATTATATGCATGCAAGTGAATTATGATGATGGATTTTACTCACAAGCTCAAAGAAACATCCTCACTGGTTCAACGCAATACTGCGGAGCCTTCTCACACATAGAAGAAATAGAAGACATGTAAAAATACTTAAGAGACTGAGAGAGGTGACAAGAGACAAGTGACAAGTGACATGAATTAAAAGAATTTGAATTAAGTTACTTGTAAAAGATCGTCGTGGTACGTCATGCTAAGCAGTCTACTGATCAAAGGTGGTTCCGACCCTCAAACCATGACAGTTCAACCGAATGTCACACGTAAGAAGGTGAGTTCCACTCCAGTGACCCTATGTCTGTCTAGGCTCGTAACGTCTAACTAAAGAAGTCTAAGACTCATTAAAATCAGCTCTAACTCACTCAAACGCTCCACCGAGGGTGAGTCAAGATAGAGATGCTGGTTTCAAGAGCCTATCCTAGATTGGAGTTCTAACTTAAATTTGAAACTAGGTTCTATACTCATACTAGCTCACCTTGGATCCTCACTCGCTCAACCGAGGGTGATCGTCTCAAGGAAACCGTAAGCTAGCATGAGCCCTATGGATGCCTAACAATGATGCTCTAGGAGTTTGGAGGGGGTTTTATATAGTTTTCTGAATGAATTTGGGCCCTTGGATCTAGAGAAATCAACTCTCAACTCTAGGATCACTACTTTCGATTACAACCATTTGATTAATCAAATCAATGGCTTGGAATTGTTCTTTCTATCAAATCTAGTGTAAAGGAGTGAAATTTAGGCGCCCTCATTCTCCACCATTGGATCTGGGGATGATCTGGACCATCGGATCAGTGCTGACATCAATTCGGATAAGATAAGCCACTATTTTTGGAGAAACTTTGCATTATTGATCTTTAACTGTCAACAAAGTCTTCTTTTATGGAAAAAATTTGTGGATCCTCCTTCCTTTATGCTTTAGTGCATCTCCACCCTTGAATAGGAGCTCATCTTGACCGTACACCATGGTTCAATCATATTTTGACATGTGGCAGCCCTTCAAGCCTTCAATTTTCTTATTCTAGAAAACTGCGATGACCTTGAAAACTAGACTTTGTGCTCTTTGACCCTCCAAAAAGACTTTGATGAAGATGAAACTTTGTAGGACTATGTTTCCAAAGATCTCCTTCAGGAATATGCAGGAAAAACTCCCATCTGAATCTCCCTTGTACAAGTTTGACTACATTTGGAAGCTTGCAAGGTGGCATTAAGGTGTCTAGGAAGCTCTGATAGCCTTGAAAATTTGTACAAATATGTAGCCACATATGATCTTTATACATGCCAAACCATATGGCTAACATAATTTTCTATACAAGAATTTGTAGGGTCAAACTAGAAAAATTACATTTTTACAAAATGAACATAGCATATCAATGTGCTACAAAATCCATTTTCTGCTGAAATTTGGGCTATAGACTGCCTTTGACAATCTTTACAAGTATATGGATTTTCATCTAATTTGGTGACAATGAAATTTTTGCCCTAATTTCCCAACTTTGACCAGCTTTGACCGCTACCATGGACTTTCTTGATTTCTTTGAAACTTTGTATGTGACCTTCCTTTGACATCCTTGATGCATCCTGGACTTCTCGGGGAATTCTGGCTACCTTCGCCAAATATGTTTTTTGTAGGCCTTCACAAGTGAGAGAGGAGAGCAAATCTCGACGACATTCGCCCCCACTAAACCTGCGATTCCTCCGGAAGCGCCACTCTAGCATCTGTGAAAAACAAAATGTTCCAGGCATCAAATTCTTTTATAGGCAACATAAGAAAGATGGAAGGAAAATTGATTATATGCATGAATAAGTAGGTAACGTGACATGAAGCAAAATTTGCATGAAAGAAATAATTGAAACAGGCAACATGAATATGCATGAACAAATAGGCAACATATATGCAAATGAACAAGCAACATTGGCAACAAGAAAGAAAAAAAAACAAGCATCAATATGAAGTGGAAGTGGATGTATTGAGTCGTTTTAAGCATCAGTTCCTCTCATCTTGAAGAAAATTTTGTACCTTTTTCATAAAGCAATCTACCTTAAATATGATTATAAACAAAGATTTAGGATTTTCAAGAGACATCTTTCATCTTTAGCTTATTTTAGATCAACTCCTTTCCTACATAAATATGAATATGCTCTTTCTCTAATAACATGCAAGGAAATCTAACTAAACTCCACTAATGCATAAATCTGCCTATATAGCCCGTGATTTATTCTACTATGCCTCTTTATCCTCCTTTGGCTTGCCTCTTTTTTTTTTTTTTTTTTTTGATGATGATGATGATTCGGCAACTTTATGGTTACGATCACTTTTTTGGGGTGGAAGAAAGTGTAAACTTCTTGGTAACATGTAGCTTTTTTTTTTTTTGACGAGGAAAAATTAAACCCCGATACAAGGTACAACCATTTTTGATGACGGAGAACAGTCGTTTAAACTCCGATACAAGTGCTGTGAGATGGACTAAGGATGTAGAAACATGCAATAGCAGGAGATAGGATTTCAACAATTATGCTTTCGATACAGGATACATATGCATGTTTATATATGAAAGTCTTGTCACCAAAATAAACCTCCAAATCTACATGTCCTATCTTTCCACAATCCTAGATTATAATCAATTTCTTAGTAGATAAGTTACTACTTAAGATACAATTTTACACAAGTAGAGAAATCATCATTTGCCTTTTTTGACTCAAGTGATGTGGATATGCAATGCAATGCAAAGACTGAAAAAAAACATGCATGAAACAAGCATGGAAAAAAAATAGAATGAACTTGAAAAGAAACAAAGCAACATGAACTTGAAAATTAATGATTTTTTTTTTTTTTTTTATAACATGGATACTCCTGTTTATGAATCGGCCTCATTGTTGTCATCTTCTTCAATCTCCTCATCCAAAATGTACTCGTCATTATCACGCTTCTTGAATAACTTTATCCTTTTACCTGCAATCAAAGTTTTTAGTGCAACACCATTTAATTCACAAAGAGCATACGTACCATTGTTGTTGACTTTTGATACTATGTATGGCCCAAACCACCGTTGAGTGAGCTTTTTGCATGCATCATATTGAGAGTCAAATGTACTATCATAAATGAGCACCCAATCTCCTACTTCAATTGGCTTAGGACGCAATCGATGAGTTTTATCAAAATAATGCTTGTTCTTCATTCTAGATTCTCTTAATTTTTCAACAGCATCATCAAGTCTTAATTTACCTTGTTCTAACTGTTTAATACGCAAACTCAAAAAATCATCAGTAGACATGTTTTCAGACCAAGGAAAATTTGACCATGCAGAAATATGAGACTGAATTGGAAACAATGGTTTTTGACAGTACATGAGTTCAGCAGGCATATATCCAGTAGTACGTGTGCATGTCATTCTATCTGCCCAAAGTGCAAA
The DNA here is from genome assembly GCA_020310875.1 of Ceratopteris richardii. NCBI lineage: Eukaryota > Viridiplantae > Streptophyta > Polypodiopsida > Polypodiales > Pteridaceae > Ceratopteris > Ceratopteris richardii. Next base: position 128,378,773 of record CM035418.1, on the reverse strand, counting down.
AGGTAAGAATTTAGGCCATTGTTTGATGTCACCATTACATGCTTTAGATATGGCTTTCACAATAGGTGGATGCCCTCTCTCTATTTTACCATTGGCCTCTGGGTTATATGCAGTAGTGAGAGACAAACGAATACCGTGACGCTCAAAGAACTCTTTAGCTTCTCTCGCATTTAACTCTCCACGATCGGCAACTACTTTCTCTATGCACCCAAAGCGACTTATGACATCTTCAAGCAAGAATTTGCAAACATTGTAAGTGGTCTTAGATCGTAGTGCGCGTCCCTCTACATGATTAGTTAAGTCTTCTCTTGCAAGTACAATGTAACGCATTTTGTCGATACCTTTAGGCATAGTTACAAGATCTACTACCCACTTGTAGTGAATACAAGGTGGATAAGTAGGATGCAACGGATCTCTATGTTTGACTGATGAATGAAGTTGACAGGTAGAACATGTAGAAACATAGCTACTAATGTCAACATACATCCTAGGCCAATAATAGGTATTTCTAATTTTTTCATATGTTCCAAAAAATCCTTTATGACCGGCCCATAATGTCTCATGCATTTCCTTCATTACTTGCAATTGAAGACCTCGTTTTCCCAGGACTCGTTCTGGATTCTTAACCTTACCCTTAGCATGTCTCCAAAGATAACCATTACATAGGAAAAAGCTATAAGCTCGTTTCCTAATGTTACGGAATCTATTCGTAGTCCAGCTAGGTAATGGTTGTAGTGTACTGAGATACTTTCCTATGTCTCTCCATTCATCTTCGTACTCAGACTCATGAAATTTCTCATACTCATATATATGTGGAACATAGTCAACTAAATTCACATTCTTTATTAGATCACTTTCAAGATCATCATCAAATCTAGCTCTCGATAACATATCAGCAACTGAGTTTGACTTACCTGAAATATGAACTAACTCAGGATTTATGAACTTAATATATGAGATCCATCTAAGCATGGCTATATCAGGAGATGAACAATTGGCTATCATTCCAATGAGAGGCAAACAATCAGTCTCAACTTTGACATTTGCACCAATGAAATATTCTTTGTCTGTTTTCAAAGCTGTTACCATACCCCATAGTTCTCGTTTGATTTGTGGATATTTTCGTTGTGTTTCATGTAGAATTTTGGCACAAAACCTAATTGCATATCTATTCCCTTCACTATCGTCTTGACTTATGACCCAACCTATACCAATAGGACTAGTATCAACAGTCAATATAATAGGTTTGTTAGCAGAATAGTCTACACGCTTAAGGATGGGAGCTTCAAGCAATAATTTCTTCAATTTACGCATAGCTTGAGTGTGTTTGTCAGTCCAAATAAATTTTCGTTTCTTCCTCAACAAGTCATAAAGACAATCAGCAACATGAGCAAAGTGTGGGATCCAAATAACATAAAAGATACAAGCACCAAGAAATCTACGTACCTCATTCACGTTGTTACATGTTTCAAAAATCTTGCTAATGGCATCAACTTTTTGTGGGTATGGCTTTCGACCATAATGGCCACATAAATGTCCAACAATAAGCACCTCGTTGACACCAAAAACAGATTTCTCTATGGAAAATGTGAGACCTACCTCTTCAAATCATTGAAATATTCTTTCACAATCAGAGATATGGTCAAGAACAAATTTACGACATCCCGATGAATCTAAAGTAATGTCCTTTACACGTTCCTCACTCCCTTTAATTGGAATATCATCAATGAATGGCATAGTTATATGAGGGATAAAGTCATGTAAGACCATATTCATAGCACTCATCATATGAGCCACAGAATTAGTCGCTCCTTGAGGTAAAGTACACATTCGCACTAAGCCTAAAGGAGTTTTCATTGTGGTTATGTCACGACTATCAATTGCTAATTGGAATTGGTCATATCCAAAATATAGATCACCCATTGAATAGATAGAATGTCCTCAAAATGATTCAGCAAACTCATCTACAATGGGTCCTGTTCCTACATTCCTTATGGTGACTTTATTGACGGGTTGGAGATCTTGAATAAAACGTAGTTTCCCATTCTTTTTAGGCACAGTGAACCATCTGTTTGAGTAAGGTGCAAAAGATGGCTCTAAAATTCTCATGTTTATCTTCTCCTTAAGTAGTTTCATTAGCTCAGGTAAGTGAGCCTTTGGAACAGGTATAGGACAAAGATTCCATGGAATATGTGGAATAGTAAAGATTATCATGGGTGCAACTAGCTTAGGATCTACACAACCAATCTCATGACGATACATAGTAAAGGCTTTTCCATGGCTCCGTATAACTCTCTCAAATTTATCTCTCTCTGCTGGCAAAAGAAAGTCATCATCTCTACCAATTTTCACCTGTTTGATTGTCTCATCCGTGAATGTATGTCCTATGTTTTTCTTATCCCGAAGAATTGGATCATTTTTCACATCAATAATTTTTTCATTACTTCCTTGAGGTAACGATTGAGCTATGGGTTTGATTTTTTTGTCTACAGTTTTGTACTTTGTTTCAACTAAGGCATCATGTGTTTGGTTAAATTTTGAGCACTTGTCAACATTGAGAGCATACTCTTGGATTAGAGCATACTCATCAAGGGAAGAAAGAAGAATAATATGGGAATTAGAATTTTGTTGAAGACATAACTCTAACTCCTCAAGAGTAGAGAAACAATGAGATGTTTCAATCACATGCTCAATGTTCTCATCATGTTCCATGATTTTGTTGTTTTTATAATTTTTTTGGGTTTTTTGGATAAAAGACTTGGACAATTGACTCTTATGAAGAAAATCTAATCTAGAATGTGGAAAACAAAGTGACAAACTATTGTACATGTTGGTTGGATGCGAGATGTCAAACCAATATCCACTGTTGTCCCGCTCAACAATGGATTCTATCCGAAATTTTGATCATATGTAGCTCCAAACATGAATCGAGGTGCACAATCACTACAAGCATGCTCATGACCATGAGTAACAATAGGTTTCTTTCTAATTGACAATCGATTCCTAGGATGGTTCACTCCTACTGTCATGACTTGAAGTGATTGCATTCCATCCTTAGACTTAAATCTAGCATAGGTAGACCCATCATCCATGGCTTTAGTTTCCATACGACTCTCACAAATAAAGGGTTGACCTAAGAGAACTTCATAGGAGCAATTATCTTGAATAAAAAAGTGAAACTCTTCTGGGATTCCTCCTATGGATATGGGCACACTAGCACAAGCTCCATACAGGGTACCTACACCATTATCTGCAGTTCTCATACGCCATCCACAATCTTTATCTATGGGCCATCGAAACTTATCATAGACTTCTCTTGAAATCACATTGATTTCAGAGCCAGAATCTACTAATGCATTTACAGTGATAGTGTTCTTATCATTTCCTATTTTAACATGCATCTCTGATGTACCTCTAGACCAAAATGTTCTTTTAAAGTGACTTTCAGGATTGTTTTCATGATTTTCATGGTCAGGTTGAATAGGTCCTAAGAAATTTTTATTAACATTTACTTCATCATCATCAAAGTCCTCTTCATCAGATTCATCAAAGTTTAATGCTTCATTCATTGATCTAGAGAATCTTGCATCTCACTATCTAGATTAAGTGGAAACCTCTTCCTTTTAATTAGGCCGATAAAGTTATCTTTAAAAACAGGCTTTGCAATAGAGAAAACTTGTTCTAAAGACATAGTCACTTGACTCTTAAGCAAAATGTCATCTAAAATCTCCATAGGATCTATTTTTCTCTCAATTTCTCAAATCAAGGTGGCTTTAGGTTTTCTCTTTGGTTTCTTTTTTTTTTGCTCAGGGTCTTGTTTTTGTTCATGTTCTCGTGTTTGGTCTTGAGTTTGTTTTGATTGTTCTTGTTTATCTAAAGGCTTTGGTTTTGTTTTTCTTTGCTTTGTCTTCTTCCCTTTTTGTTTCTCCTCTTGTTTTTGTTCATTGGGTTCTGATTCTTGTTTTTTATCTTTGGATTGTGATGTTTCTCCTTGCTCTATGATTGTTTCTATTCCCTCTGAGGTTTGTTTTCGAGTTACTCTTCTTTCACTAGGCTCAGCTTCATGTCTTTTTCGTTTTTCTTCTACATTGGATATGTGAGAAATAAGAGATTGATCTTCTATCGGTGACTCCCAAGCCGTTATTCTCCTAATCTCATCCCGTGCTCTTACTAAAGCCTCTATGGAAAAATCACCTTCCTTTGTGGGTTTATTTGATTCTACTTGTTGTTCATCAAGAGCTTCTAGTTTCACTCCTCTAGTTCCTACGTCCATTATGGTTATATTTTCATAATGTTTTTTCATTCCTCCCTTACCATAATTTCCTTGCAAAGGTAGCCTAGATCGATAGTCACAGATTTTCTTGTCTATGTCTATTACTAGTCGTTGCTCCTTAGCAGCCTTCAATAATTCACAATCTCTCAAAAAGTGCTCTAACGAATCACACCAAGGACACCTACGAGGGCCACGCACAAAACCATTTTGATTTTGAGGATTTTGATTAACTTGTGGTGGGAAATTTTGAAATTGAGGATTTTGTTGATAAGGTATTGCTTGAACAGGATAATTAGGATTTTGAAAATGCAATTGATGTATTTGAGGAGCTTGGGGAGCAACATGTGGTACTTGAGGTGCAAGAGGAGCTTCCATATTATACGGTTGATGATTTTGAAAATTTTGATTTTGAGGATTTTGAAAAGCTATTTGAGAAGCTTGAGGATACAGGTTTTGATACATTTGAGGATTTTGCACATGAGGATGAGGATTTTGCATTGAAGGATTATGCATTGGAGGATTATGCATTGGAGGAACTTGATATGCTTGAGTAGGAGCTACTTGTGGATTTTGATTGGTAGCTATAACATGTTGATTAAGCTCTTGAAAAGTCATTGGGTTCATTTGATTTTGGAAAGTTTTGGTGTAATTAGATTGTAAAGCATCTATAGTCTTGGCCAAATTGGATTGTGTAGCAATAAGACTTTCCATTTGCTTAGTGAGAATATCCACTTGAGATTGTTCAACTACACTTTTATTTGGCTCTACTTTAAAACCTTGATTAGGCTCCATCATTTGAGGAATAGGAGTAGAGTCAAAAAGCATAGCATGGGATTGTTCTCTAACTTGCTCCTTAGTTTGTGGAAGGCTAGCTTGAGGAAGACTAGTTTGCTCATAAAGCATGGATTGTCTTTGATGTTTATGGGCTACAGCCTCTACTACTTTACGCACTTTTTGCCAATTGTCAGTAAGACCATAGCGCTTATCTGGTTCTTCTAATCGGCGTTCAACTTCCCTACGAGTTTCAGGATGAAGAAGCTTAAGAAAATTGATCACAAGATCAGGTTCCAAAGTTATCTTATCCTCATCAAGAAGTTGTTCATAGCGTCTAATATACTCATTTTGTAAGTTAGTAATAGAGCTACTAGGCTTTGGAGAATTGACCCATCGTAAGAATCCATCTTGATTATGTTGGCTATAATCTTCAAGATAGAATTCTTTGAGCATCTCCTTTCTAAAATCACTCCAAGGAAGACTATCATATTGAGTGACACGGTTTATGATAGCTATCAACAATTCGTTCAAAGAATGATATCAAAAGATCTTCGGGAAGACCAAAAATCATAGCTTGCTCTTCAAACAAATCTAAGTAGCTTGTGATGTTGATGCCATTGAATTTTCCCTTCTCTCTCAACATAGAAGAGACTATTCTTTGGCCTTGTTTCTCAACAATAAGGGATTTGAATCCTTCCTCCATCTTATGTGAATAAGCAAGTGATGTACGATGCTCTAGATCTCTCACAAATGCGTTTACTTCACGACGAAGATGTGCACGATACTGTGAGAAATCCAGTGCAACACTCAAGACTGATGATGATAATATGATGAGGATGAAAAATATGAAACAAAGGATATGGATCACAACCTCCCAACAAGTTCAGAAGCAAATGCCACGAAGCGTTTCACGTCGGGTTCAAATGTGGAGGTGATCGCAATCCGGGTGGATCGGGTCCGGTCGTGTCACACACAGGGTGTATGAAGCTAATGAATGTTGGAAGATTTAAAGATGTGAAGGTGAAAATAATGTTGAGTATGGAGAAGAGAGAGATGTTGAAATAATTATGGGAATGGGAATGTAGGAGTGCAAGTTAGATTTATGAACATGAATGATAAGAATGAAAGAGAACCATACATACGAATGAAATTTGGAGGGAAGAATGGTCCATTGAAGAAGCTTCTTAAACACTTCCTAATTCCAATCCATATGCATAGTCTTCTTTGGATGATATGTATGCATGACGAGAATAGATGGAATCCTTTCACATAAATCAGTTTCGAAAGGAAGAATGGTCCAATATTGGAGCTTCTTATACACTTTCAGAAACTAATAAATATGTATGGATTTGTATGGATTATATGCATGCAAGTGAATTATGATGATGGATTTTACTCACAAGCTCAAAGAAACATCCTCACTGGTTCAACGCAATACTGCGGAGCCTTCTCACACATAGAAGAAATAGAAGACATGTAAAAATACTTAAGAGACTGAGAGAGGTGACAAGAGACAAGTGACAAGTGACATGAATTAAAAGAATTTGAATTAAGTTACTTGTAAAAGATCGTCGTGGTACGTCATGCTAAGCAGTCTACTGATCAAAGGTGGTTCCGACCCTCAAACCATGACAGTTCAACCGAATGTCACACGTAAGAAGGTGAGTTCCACTCCAGTGACCCTATGTCTGTCTAGGCTCGTAACGTCTAACTAAAGAAGTCTAAGACTCATTAAAATCAGCTCTAACTCACTCACACGCTCCACCGAGGGTGAGTCAAGATAGAGATGCTGGTTTCAAGAGCCTATCCTAGATTGGAGTTCTAACTTAAATTTGAAACTAGGTTCTATACTCATACTAGCTCACCTTGGATCCTCACTCGCTCAACCGAGGGTGATCGTCTCAAGGAAACCGTAAGCTAGCATGAGCCCTATGGATGCCTAACAATGATGCTCTAGGAGTTTGGAGGGGGGTTTATATAGTTTTTTGAATGAATTTGGGCCCTTGGATCTAGAGAAATCAACTCTCAACTCTAGGATCACTACTTTCGATTACAACCATTTGATTAATCAAATCAATGGCTTGGAATTGTTCTTTCTATCAAATCTAGTGTAAAGGAGTGAAATTTAGGCGCCCTCATTCTCCACCATTGGATCTGGGGATGATCTGGACCGTCGGATCAGTGCTGACATCAATTCGGATAAGATAAGCCACTATTTTTGGAGAAACTTTGCATTATTGATCTTTAACTGTCAACAAAGTCTTCTTTTATGGAAAAAATTCATGGATCCTCCTTCCTTTATGCTTTAGTGCATCTCCACCCTTGAATAGGAGCTCATCTTGACCGTACACCATGGTTCAATCATATTTTGACATGTGGCAGCCCTTCAAGCCTTCAATTTTCTTATTCTAGAAAACTGCGATGACCTTGAAAACTGGACTTTGTGCTCTTTGACCCTCCAAAAAGACTTTGATGAAGATGAAACTTTGTAGGACTATGTTTCCAAAGATCTCCTTCAGGAATATGCAGGAAAAACTCCCATCTGAATCTCCCTTGTACAAGTTTGACTACATTTGGAAGCTTGCAAGGTGGCATTAAGGTGTCTAGGAAGCTCTGATAGCCTTGAAAATTTGTACAAATATGTAGCCACATATGATCTTTATACATGCCAAACCATATGGCTAACATAATTTTCTATACAAGAATTTGTAGGGTCAAACTAGAAAAATTACATTTTTACAAAATGAACATAGCATATCAATGTGCTACAAAATCCATTTTCTGCTGAAATTTGGGCTATAGACTGCCTTTGACAATCTTTACAAGTATATGGATTTTCATCTAATTTGGTGACAATGAAATTTTTGCCCTAATTTCCCAACTTTGACCAGCTTTGACCAGCTTTGACCGCTACCATGGACTTTCTTGATTTCTTTGAAACTTTGTATGTGACCTTCCTTTGACATCCTTGATGCATCCTGGACTTCTCGGGGAATTCTGGCTACCTTCGCCAAATATGTTTTTTGTAGGCCTTCACAAGTGAGAGAGGAGAGCAAATCTCGACGACAGCGCTATTGGAATGTAGGTCATATCATTGTTGATTGTGACCTAAATTAGGTATATTGTGCAATTTGCAATAAGAGTAATCATAGTATCGAAGAATGTAGGTTTAATGCAACGAACACATTAGTAGCTTTTGCATAAGTAGATGTTCCTTCATGAAAAGGAAATTCGATAGGATACAAGCCACCAACCCACTCCGAAAAATGGCAAGACAGTAAACATGTTAGTCTCTAGACCATCATAGTACTTAGGTCCACAACAATTTTTGGAACAATGGTGAGGATTTCATCCAAATTTTCAAGAATTTTGAAGAGGTAGGAGGTTTAGACAACCAAGACCAAGCAACTCAAGGAATTGACCGATACAGTGTCAATTTTATTTGCAATACAAATATTGAAGATGGGAATGTGAAGAAGCTAACAAATATGATAAGCAGCGGAGGCTAAGCTTAAGGCGCCTATGGCTAATGTGATGACCTTAGAATATTTGGAACCCTTAAAATCGATAGTCACTAGGTTGCACTATGAATATCGGAATGGGTCAAAATCAGATCATCTGATACCAATGGAGCAAAAGCAAAGATTAAAGAAAGCAATATACTGGGCCTAGGACCGTATTATGTGGACCCTAAGTTGGTCCCTACGGAAGCTTATAGCAAAGAACGACATAGTAAGCTCGGTAAGAAAACTATTAAACCCACTCATGAGATTAGCAAAATAGGAAAGAAAAAGGAGAACTTCGTATCTCCAGTCGAATCTGTAGTTTTGAAAGTTCCACAATCACTGTCTAATGATCAAAAGATATTCACGGTCTCTAAGTATGGAACCTTCGAGATCGATGGCAAAAGATGTTCATGATAGAATAGTGGATTATGCAATTCTCACAATTACGATCCAGTATAAAAATAAAGCCATCCCCAAGGTTTTGATTGATGGTAGGTCCAGTATTAACATCACCTCCACAACTAGATGTAAACAGCTGGGTTGGAATAGCATTGAACGAGCCCCATTTTTTGTTCGGATGGCAGATCAATTGCGAGTACAACCGGCAGTGTTGATTAAAAATATCCTCATCAAAATTTCTCACGTGATGTTTAATATTACATTTGTAGTGCTAGAATTTAAAGGGTAGAATCTCAATTATAATTTATTGTTGGAACGACCCTGGCTACAGAATGCTAAAGTCGAACAACATTCGGATGAGAAGACTATTACCTTCAAGAAAGGCCATGCAAAATTTTGAATCCCATTAGAAGAGGAGCAATACTATCTTCTAGAGCACAAACCCATATTGGTAGAGCCTCCTCATATGCTAGATGGACTAGAGGAAGACAAAGAGTAGGAGTTTATCGAAGCCAATAAAGATATTTTTTCTTTTCGGGTGATGGATGCCAATTCAATTATCCATTTAGACTCTGATAGCATCGCAGCCATTGTCTGCACAAAACCTATGGGACCAAACGAGAAGGATATTGTAGATATATTAATGCAAGATCCCATGGAGCTCGGAAAAATTTGAGTTGAGGAGGATTCTCTAGAAGCGGTGAATCTCAATAGTGTAGAAGACCCAAAGCCTGTTCAAATATGTTTGTAGCTTGCTCCAAAATTTTGGATGGTGCTGATTGCCCTCCTAAAACAGTACAAAGATGTGTTTGCATGGATATATGTTGATATGAAGGATCTTGATCCAAAGCTATATGATCACCGAATTCTTCTTAAACCAAATGCTACCCTAGTCATGCAACAACGATATAGGATGAATCCCAACTTTGCGGAGCAGGTGAAGCATGAGCTAGATAGATGAATCAAAGTTGGATATATTGTACCCATAGAGAATCCAGAATGGGTCTCTCTGATTTTCATCGTATCTAAGAAGAACAAGCAATTATGGATCTGTGTGAATTACCAAAAATTGAATGTAGCAACAATACTGGACCCTTTTCCACTACCATTTTTGGACAACATGCTCGATGAGGTAGCAGGTCGCAAAATGTATTCTTTCCTTGATGGTTTTAGTGGATATACTCAAGTTCAAATGGTAGAAGCAGATATACCTAAAATGGCATTCATTATAAACTAGGGAGTATTTGCTTGTACTGTCATGTGGTCCGGGTTGCAAAATGCACAAAGCAAATTCCAACGATGTATGCAACAAATCTTCACTCTGTATCTTACATATTTTATGCAATTTTTTTTTGGATGACTTCTCACTTTTTGGAAAGATGGACACACATTTGGAGCACCTATATGCATGCTTTAATTCTTGTAGAAAAGTAAATCTTTTCCTTAATGCTAATAAATCCACCTTTGCACTCAAATGCAAAAAATTACTGGGATATATTATTTCAGAGAAAGGCATAGCCATCCACCCTCATAAGGTTTAGTTCATACTAGAAACCCCAACACCACAAAACTTGAAAGAATTTCTATGAGTCTTGGGGTAGGTCTGGTGGCATGACCGGCATCTACGAGGACTGGCACATATTGCTATTCCACTAAATAAGCTAGCCCATATCCGACCAGTGGAGTTTGTATGAATAAAAGAAAGCACAACTTGCCTTCGAGCGATTATGGAAGATGTTAGCCACTACGCTTGTTCTAAAAGCTCTAGATTGGAAACAACCTTTTCATGTGTTTGTGGATGCTTCAAATAAAGCTATTGGAAGTGTACTCATGCAAAAAGAGGACCGTAGTTGGTACAGACATGTCTATTACGCTAGTAGACAACTAAGCAACAAAGTATAATTATTCGACCACAGAACATGAATGCCTCGTCTTCATTTATTATATCAAGAAAATTTTCTATTATCTATTGGGAAAATCCTTCACCTTCCATGTAGATCATAGTGGCTTGTTGTATTTGGTAAAACAACAAAACTTGGTTGGACGACTTGCCTAGTGGATCCTCTTGCTGTAAGAATTTGAGTATGACATTGTCCATCAGCCCAGTGCAAGTCACACCATTGCAGATTTCTTGTCCCGCATTGATCATAGAGAAACACCGGAGGGTATCAACGATGCTCTTCCAGATGCAGATGTCTTTACGGTGGCATAGGTCGAAAACCTCACACTTCACCAACATGGTATGAAGAGATGTTGAGCTTTTTGGAAAATAGAATTGCCCCATCTTATTTATGGTCAATAGCAAGGAAGAAGCTTGAACTTTGAAGTCACATGTTTACTATTATTATGGGAGAGTTGTACCACAAAGATCCGACTGGAATTTGGTTATGTTGCATATCTCCACATGAGGTGTTGGTAGTAATTATGGACAAGACCTTCACCTATAGTTGAACCTTAAAATGAAAACTAGTATCAATTAAAGAACACAATGAACTTGAGACTTTTATCACTCAAACTAGACACTAATAGCTTTCAAATGAGCTATCAGACATTCAATTTGGAGTACTGTGGTTTGGAAACTCTTTGCCTCAAAATAGGCTCGTTATCCACTCAATTAGGCTGGAAATTGTACTTCACTAAAAACTGAATAACTCATAGAGCATGATGAATTTGACAAAACACTTTTAGATACAAAAAGTATCAAAATACAATTTCTAAGGCATATTTAAACTCCAAAAATGGATACATATGTTGAGAGATATGACTCTCACAATCAGGCTACCCAAAAATTGGTATGCAACTGAACAGAGTCTATGAGACTAAAAAAAATGAAATGAATGAAAGAAAATGAACTACCTACAAGGGGTCTTTAGCACTGTAGCTCAAGCGTAAGCACCACCTCATTTACGTGTCAATCCACGGAGACGTGATGACCAGTATGAAGACCACGATCAAGTGAAGGCACAAGTGCATGAGTGAAAGCACACTAGCATGCACACACATACACACACACGCGCACAAGGTAAGATCAAAGAGAGGAACAAGGGTTGTATGTAGAGAGGTAGTGTCCAGCGTTTGTATGTGCTACTTTCTAGGTATTGATGTTGTCCCCATGATGTCCTCTAGCTCTCCCAAAGATGATGTTCAGAGGAGTCATGCCAAGTACTCATAACCCATAATGAATGATGGGTAAGTGTGTTCATGCATGGGCTGAGGAAAATATGTGCCTTGTGCATGGCCTTGTAATGTAGCCCTATGCATGCTTACTTGGAAAATGCATTGGAAGAAGTATGGTGCAAAAATCGGGGGTCTTGAGCTAAGTGCTCAAGGGTATGTCGACGAAGAGGTTTCCTAATCTATCATGGTTATGGTGTTGCCAATAAAGATACTTACCATGGTGAAGGCTCGATCGATGTTTATCTCTTTGTGTTGTGCACCCAACATTTGTGATGGAACATTGGCGATGAATGTCCATGTTGATGATCCACTGATGAAATTTTTTGAGTGCCTGGTCCTGTTGCCTCTTTTCAAAGCAGCATTTGCCAAATACTGAGAATTGAATTTGTTTTTATTCCTTGGCAAACAACATTGGGTAACTACACCAAGCTTAGTTTCACATATTCTCTTTAGCTCACCATAAGCAGGAGTCTTCTCATCCAGTATACATGCAAGAATCTGCAGGGTGCCAAACTAACCCTTGCAGATATCTCCTTAGATGCTCTCGTACATACAGTAGTTAAGCATCGCTCAAGTTGTGGACCTTCAAGTTCTTCCCTCCTACCATGGTAAGGGGAAATAATAGTTGTGGATGCCATGTTCATGCCAAGCACTTGCCATCTACCAGCTAAGACAGCAATAATATTATCTGCTAGCTGAGACACACTTCTATCCAAACTAATAAATGCTCAGTAATCAGCAGTTCCACCTTCAACTAAGCATGACTCATTCATGTTCCATGAGCCAAACCTGGGAACAAGTTCTTTCTCTCACGTTTTTTTCTTCTCTTTTTTTCTCTTTTTTTTTTTTAAGAGCAATGTCACAAAACAAGCAGACAAAGGTTAGTATCAATAAAAATATTTGACATATGTCAATGTGCTCTTGTGCCTGGGATTCTCAAGTGTGTCTATGCACGGCCGTGTAATGTGGCCCTATATTAATGCATACGTTGGAAATGCATAACCTAAATGGTGTAAAAGACAGGGTTGTGCAAGGAGCACATGGTTGTTGCTCGTCGAGGCTTTCAATGTTACTTGTAGATGTTGATGACGGCTTTGGTGGAGGTATCCATTGGGTCTTGAAATGACGTAATCCTCCTTATTGGGGTCCATTTTAGAACAACACTTGGCATTGTAGAGATCACTTCAGGCGTCTTCCTCTTTGGATGCTTTCTGAACTGTGGTATCTAGTGTGGTTGGCGCTTTGGTTCGGTGGAGGCTACTTGTACTTTTGGCTTCCAAACCCATACCCTTTTTACACGTCTTCCTACTATTACTAAAGAGGTGATTTGATCTTCTTTCGATCTCTATATGCAGTTCTTACCCTTTTCTCTTTGTGGCTTCTTTGTTGAGACCTTTCGCATGTGGGAGAACATAGGTTATTGTGGATGTAAGAGCTTCTTAGGTACCCACATCTATAATCCCCCTTGTTGAGTTGCAACTAATTTCTTAGGCACCCAAACTTCTCAGATACCTTGTGGTTAAGCTTGTCCTGGCTTCTGCCTTCATCTTCTAGCCTGGTTGGATTGCCTGGATGGGGTTTGTGGGGGCAAGGCTAGTGGTTGCTCTCCTTTGCATACCCAGATCTACCTCATGCCCGGAACTGCTTTCTTGTTGAATGGTGTATTTCTATTTGTTATAGTAGTTGGCTTGAATTGTTGTGCGTGCTTCTTAGGTTGATCTACTATGGATTCTTTACTCTTCGAAAAAGAAGGAGGGTTTTCTTGCCTTTGCAACTGTCCTTCCATGATTGAGTCCTTCTGGATCATAGAGCTTTTGACACATACAACATCTTGCTCATGAAGATTAGTCTTAGAGGAACTAAGAGAGTGTGTGATGCCATGATCTGTGAGCATGCATTTCTCTAAATCTAATGTAATGCATTGTTCATGTACCCAAACTTGAAGAACTTGACTTCCAAGGTTCAGGTTGACTGCATGGTCATAAATCCAATCTTGACCCAAGACAAGTGGTTCCGTAAGGTCCTCATCTCGATACACTAGCATTTTGACTTTCATTGGAACATCTTGAAGGTAGATGGGAAATTCCACGTCGCCCAAACAAGGGGTTTCCACACTTCCCAATCCTATGAGATAACCTTCTATGGGATTGATGTTCAACTGCAAGTCTTGGCAGTAGGAAAGTCTAACAGCACTAGTTGCTGCATTTGAGTCAATCAGTGCTTTCATAGTCCTCACACTCTTTCCTTGTCCTATCTCTATGGTCACAAAGGGACGTCGGTCAATGCTTTGAGAGGTAATTATGCCTGATTTTCGGCACATATCCGTGTGATATTTTGGGGCTTTTGAGTTGACATCTAGGCCTAATCGCCTTAACTTATTTCGCCTAATACACTCTCTGACTTCTACTTGTGCTTCTCCTCTGACCCTCAACTCTTCATTTTTCCGCTTCTTAGCAGTATTGAGTCTCGTTAGCATATGCTGTAAGAGGTTCTTGATATAGCTTGACTCGACATCCACTAATATAGCTTGGCAAGATGTCACCTTCCAAAGTGGCCAATTGAACTACCCGGCTAGTGGAAATTCTATTAATAATCATGGGTCCATGTCCTCGCTTTTCCAACTTACGGGAATGTCGCTTTAGTGTATAAACCAACAATAGATCTCCCTCTTTCAGTCCCTTATCCTTGATGTGTGCATCAAAGTATGCCTTTTGTCTTTTCTTTGCAGCTTAGATGCCTACTACCGCTCGTAGCCTCCTCTCACCTAAACGTTCTAGGTCAAAGACCCTAGAGGACAATTCATGTCCATTCCACTCATGCTCTTGTGCTACTTTTAAAGCTGGGATTAAGAAATCTAATGGTGGATAGCATTCTGTCCAAAGACCATCTGAAATGGGGTGGCATTGAGTACCATTTTGTAGGCAACTCGGTAAGCCCAAACAGCATGATGAAGTTGTTTATCCTAATCAGAGCGTTTATTGTTTACCAGTTTAGTCAAGACATTATAGAGGATCTTGTTTGTGCTCTCAGCTTGTCCGTTGGCTTGTGGATGATAGGGGGCAGACTTCTTATGTATCACCAAGAATTCTTGGAGAAGATTTTCAATGACTTCATTCAAGAAGTGTGTACCTCTATCGCTCACTAACTCTATCGGTAATCCATATCTAGTGAACACATTCTTGAATAAGAACTTAGCCGTTGTTTGAGCATCATTCTTTGTTGTGGCTTTGACTTCTACCCACTTTGTAAGGTAATCTGTGGCTACAATAATGTACTCTGCACGGGAGTTTCTAGCTGGGGGGTTAATAGGACCTACAAAGTCTATACCCCATTTTGAGAATGCATGTCCTCCCATCATTGGCCTCAAAGGCATCTCATCTTTTTTGATCGGATATTGTGCATGTTGGCATGTGTCACATTTCTTCACATAGGTATGTGCATCCATGTGAAGAGTGGGCCACCAAAGTCCTAAGAATAGAATGGTCTTAATTACTCGATCAGGACCGACGTGTCCACTTGAAACACCACTATGTGCAGTTTCTAAGACTTTTAAATAATTTGATTCGTGAACGCACAATCTTAGATAACCATCCATGCCTCTTTGATATAAGTTGTCTCCGACTAAAGCATAGTCCTGAGCCTCTTGCTCCATGCTTCGTCTTCTTGCTAGACCAGCCTCTTTGGGTAATGTTCCCGATCTCATAAATTCTACCAATGGAGCGCTCCAATCTGGAATTAATGACACTTGATAAAGGGTGGCATGCTCCACTGGGGGTCTCTCTTTGCACATTGGACAATTCTTAATCCACTCATGTATTTCTTTGTCCATATTAGGTCAATACACACCTGAACGCTTCACATTCTGCAATGTTCATTGTTTAGAATAGTGATTTCCTAGCAATCCTTCATGAGCTTGTTGCAACCAACTACTATGTTCATCATCCTCGACACAACAAGCTAATACACCCTCTGTATCTTGTTTGTACATGCTTCCTACCAGTATGTGATACTTTTGTGATTTCACAATTTCTTCTTGTGATGTTTTCACGTTCTTATTAGCGGGCCCGAAGGTTAGGGCTGGTACCAACTTATTTGCACATTTAGGAACAACTTCTAAATTGAACAGATAAGCGTCAGGTAGTTCATCAGACACTCCTTGCGGTGACTCTCCTGAAGTGATGCGAGAAAGGTGATCTGCCCGAAGGTGGGTACTACCTTTTCTAACAACCACTTCAAAGTCATATTCCATTAACACGAGGAACCATCTTACTAGACGTCCTGTATTGCAAGGTTTATTGACCAAATATAACAAAGCTTGATGATCAGTAAAAAAACTTGAACTTGTTGGACAATAAATAGCGTCTAAACTTCTTCACAGCATATACCATGCCTAAGCCCTCTCTCTCCGTGGTGGTATAGTTTCGTTCAGCTATAGTTAGCTATCTGCTAGCATATGCTATAGGCAAATCTAAATTTCCTTCACCTGTGGGTTGTGCTAGCACACATCCTATGGCATGATTGGAGGCATCCACATGGACATAGAATGGCTTATTCCAATCAGGAGTGGTCAATATTGGTGATGAAGGAATTTTCGCAATATTTCTTCAACTCAATGAAGGAATTTTCGCATTCGTCATTCCATTCAAAATTTGTCAGCAAACCATAAAGAGGTTTAGCTATGATTGCATACATGTGGATAAACCTATAGTAATATCCACAATGGTCCATAAAGGCTTGTACCTCTTTAACATTCCTTGGTCTTGGAAGCTCTGATATGGCTCTTACTTTATCCTCATCTATAGATATTCCGTTCTCAGAAACAATATGACCTAAGATCTTACCTTGTCGAACCATGAAAACACACTTCTCTAGGTTTAGACACACTCAATATTCTCTACACTTGTTGAAGATTTGTCTCAACTCAGGGATGTGGAGTCTTCTTTCTTCGGAATGATCACATAAATCATCCACATATACTTCTAAAGTCTTTCGCAAGAACTCCTTGAAGACATGACACATGAGCCTTTAGAATGTTGCAGGTGCATTTGTGAGCCCAAATGGCATCACACCAAATGCAAAGATTCCCCACTCAATGGTGAATGCAGTTTTGTGTTGATCTTCAGGGGCAATGGCTACTTGATTGTAACCTGAAAATCCATCAAGGAAGCTATAAACTTCCTTGCCTGCAACACGCTCCAATAGGTGTTCCATGATTGGAAGCGGATAACTATCTCTGATCTCAGTGGCATTAACGTTTTTAAGGTTAATACACACTCGCAACTTCCCATTCTTCTTGGGCACCACTACAATGGGGGACACCCATTCAGTATGCTCAATCTCATAGATAAATCCAGCTTCAATCAGCCTATCAATTTCTTCTTTTATCTTGGCCGCCTAAGTGTCATTATATGTGTAGGGCTTCTGGTGGGCTTGGCATCAGCAGTCATCGGGATCGTATGAGAGCATATTCTTGGATCTACCCCCTTCAAGTCTCTATAGTTCCACGCAAACACATCCCTATATTCCCTTAATAGAGCTACGAGCTCCATTTCTTCTCTTGCAATTAGGTCATCCCCTATATACGTGCATCGCTCTTCATTCCCTTCAATGGTTACTACAATTTTTTTGGTCTTTTCTTTGTTATCATATGCTTCTCCTATGATGGCCTCTCTCTTAGGCATTCGTACCAACATTTTTTGGTCTTCAACTTCATATTTTTTGAAATTCTCTGGTACTTTGAACAATGATTCCTCCTCTTCTTGTTTTACTGCTTTTCTTTTCTTTTTCTTTTGACTGCTCTCACCTCCATCCTTTGAATTTACCATTTTGATACTTGTGAGAGGTTTTTCTTCCTTTTTTGTAAATACCCCTATGTCTTCTAGATAGTGCTCCTCTGAGTTAAAGCAACTATCCATCACAATGGACTCTAAATCATCATCGTTCTCTTCTTCTTCTATGAAGTCATTAGGGCCGCATTCTTCTAGCAAGGGCTGACACATGAACACTGAAATATCATAACCCTCCTCATCACAATGAGGTGTCCACTGTTCTTCATTGACAACAATGTCCATGGTGGCTAGGATTTCTGCCCAACCATGAGGCTCAAATTCCTCATCTGGAAATATCATCGGTGTATAGGCTGGGTCTTTAACTGGTCTATCTCCTGGCAAAGTTCCTTCTTCTCTCGCCTTTAAGCATTTTTCCTCTTCCTCTGCGACCTTGCACATCTACTAATGAGTATCTTCATGCAACCAGGATGGGTCAGGAGAAGTTCACGAATGCACAGAGATTGAATCTTCTTTTGCTTTCTGGATAGGATTCCACTTTAGGGGTGGTACATCTCTGAAGGTGTAATCTTCAAATTGACCTTGGTGGTGACCCCTAAGTGCTGTAAGTACAAAGTGTTGGTTCCCCAATCCTGTACTATTTGCAATTGTCGTAGGAAGGGTCTTCCTTGCATCATCTCATAGACATTATTTTTCTCAAAGTCACATATAGAAAATGTATGTTCAAACTCTACACCACAAGTGGTTAGAGTTATCCCTTCAAGCAATCCTAGAGGTCTTTCAAAATGACCGTCGGCCATTTGAAGCTTCATTCTAGTTGGTCTTAATGTGGATTTTCCCCATTGCTTCCACAAGGAGGTGGTCGCTATAGCAATAGCATCACCTGAATCTATGATTGCTTTGGTTGTGTAACCTTGGCAGGTGATTGGAAGATAAGTATTACCTTCTTCACCCTCACACATGTCTCCTATTTTATCGAGAGGTATCTCTGGAACTTTTTGCTTAGAGCCTATTTTTGGCATATTGGAATCAAGTTCTGGGACCTGATCTTTTACATGATTCCATAATTCAGGTTCTGCTTTGAGCAGCTCTTCTACAGTGAGATGACATTGAACCTTGGTGTTCTTCACGACATCAGTGTTCCTTGGAACCACCGAGTCTTCACTTCTTACCAATATTGTGGGATCTCTGATCTGAAGAGACTCAGATTCCCATGGACCTAGAAATTGAGGGAGTTCTTCTAAGGTATTAGATTCAAAATCTAACGTTTCATCCTCTTGTTGCTTTGCCTGATCTCCTTAAATAGATGGAATGTCTTGGGGAAATTGATCATGAAGATCATCAATTTCAGGAATAGGAGGAGGATTACCCTTCTCCTTGGCCCATTTCTCTTCTTGTATTTCCCGCAAGAACTCTTGAGAGTGCTCCTGAATTGAAGGAGGTATTCTAGAATCCGTGGAATTAGGAACATAAGCTCCCATTGGTGGTGTAATGTCTCTTAGTCCAAGGGAAATTGTCTCACACACACCTATGTTTTGTTCAACTAACTTGTACTAGGCCACTTTCTTTTACTTTGAGTCCACAATTGCTCTCGAATATGTCCTTTTTAGGGATCCCCAGTAGGATCGCCAAATGGATAAGGTATTGAACTTGGAAAAGTATGCGATTAATTGTAGCTAACTTTTCTATATCTACTCAATTTCTCGTATCTTGCAAGTTACTCTTCCCCTTAAGCCGAAAATTTGCACAAATTTGACTCACTTTTCCGATCCCAGGTGGATCCAATTTTTTTCCTTGGATGGCACCATCACCTCCAAGACTTAATCCAAAATTCCAATGAGGTGTACTTCAATCTTTGGATTCTCTTCAGCCTTGATATGAGAAGGGCTTGGATCTCCAATCACAAGCAAGAGCCAAATTGTCTTCCAATAATTCCAAAATTCCACACTTCTACTTCGCTGTCTCTCACTCTTTACCTCTTTCTCCTCCTCCTCAATCCTTCTCTATGCTCTTCAAAGTCCTTCATCCTCAACCTTACATTTCCTCTTCCCTTCTCTATCTTTCTCCTTTCTCTCTCCACTTTCCTTGATCAATCGAACACACCATATTTCACTCTCAACCTTAGTCTTATTCTTAAGCTCACTCTTCTCTTTCTCTCTTTCAATCCACTCCTATCATTCTCAAACACTCTCAGCCTCAAACGCTCTTACTCAACCATTCACCTAGTCAAACACACAAACTCACTCACACACCTCATAATCTCCTCTTTGTCCTACTCTCATACACATGCTAGCACAAATAGCACACTTTCACTTGAATAGAGCATATACATCCATAGATACACACTCAGCAGCACATACTTTTCACATTCACTTAGACACACCAACACACATGTCCAAGTCATGATTTCCACCTTCCAATGAAATAAGTTGAGCACCAAGTCTTATGGAATATAGCAAAGTCTGTACTCTATCAATAATAACCAAGAGGGGGCATGCATCGAACTGGGAAATATAGTACCAAAGTGACTAAGAACCTCTATGTCCGTGATTTTCATACACATGAATGCAACTATGCTATCATCAACCCACACCACATGCATAAGCCTCCTATAGCATGCATATATGTTTTAGCACTGGACCAGAAAATTTGTACCATGATGTTAGCATTCACAAGGGTGGGAGAAGAGACAATGGAGAAATAGACAGATACTTGAGCGTTCATGAATAAATGAAACTCATCATTAAAGTGGAAATCCAAGAATTGTTGTATATATACCAAGAACCAAAAGTAACTTCTAGTCTTCAGTACCTCCTTCTTTTCTCCTCTTTGTCACCTGCACACTCCGCATAAAAGCAAGAAGACAAAAGAACTCCCCTGATTGGTTCAAGATAAGGCCTGTCTCTCCGCTCCATTGAGATCGATTGAAGTTGTGGATAGCCAAAAAATTAATCAGCAGCCCCCACAAACTCTGTCGATGAAGAAAATGGCCGTCTGCAATAATATGCTGACCGTCCCCTTCCCTATATACTGCAGCCGACCCGAGATCCAATGAGCTGAGGTTGTTTTGCTGCTATAGAATGGCTACCCTCTTTCCCTTCTAAGGTAGTTCCTTTGTCAACTCTAACCCTTCATGCATCAAATTTCTCTTTCTGCCCATATCTATCCAGCTGTAGCCACTCCAAAACAAAGAAGAAGCACGTAGTACACATGTGGGAACCAAAACTATCATAAATATTACTCTTCATGTGGTAGATAATTCAAACTCTTTGTGCCATGTTTCAACCTATGCCTTTTCATATGTAAACCACCGACATCTCCTATGTAACCAACATGATGAAGTGATCACATTATCAGAATAGCCAGCTTATGCATCATCCACCATGCATGGGATGTACAGAACTTGAACTCCTCATCTGCTATAATGACCTCCCTATTCCTCTCAGAGAAAATCCCCTTTCAGAACTGAACTCCTAGCATGTGTGCCCATTTTAGGCCATCCCTCCTCCATCAGTCTTCTCTGCATATGATGACCTTCAACACTATAGGAACCAAACTTCGACAACACTCTCGATTGGCGCATAATGTGTTGTTTAACTGACCTCCATATCGGATTACGTTGCTACCCTATCCAACATAAAAACCTTGTAATCCATTTGAAGGCCTAATGGTAGTTTTACAGTATCGGCTTCAAGAAATTCTGTTTGAGGTGCCAAGGATTAATGTTTCACATGTAGGTCATGGCATAGCCGCACCACAGGTTTGTGTCACTCAGTTTGACTTTCCATTGTTTGTGCCCACTTTGAATAGCAGTTTGATGATTTTGATAAAAATCTCTCAGAAATCAAGTTTTAGAATTGCGTCACCTCCTCTCTCTATGTTCTCTGAAGTGCTGAAGTCACCATAGTAATTTGGGTAGAGAATATGGTCACCAGTTGTCTCTCTGCAAAGAACACATATCTTTCTTCTCCAACCTATCTTTATGATGATCTTCGACAATAGATTTCATGTCTTCACAGTTGCTTGCATCTCACCAAAACTCCTGCTTAATACATCCATCTCGAGGGCATAAGAACAACTCGAAGCCTACAACGTTGATTTGCTTAACCACAATGCTTCAGCATACATAGGCCTTTTCTCTTTTCTCATTCATGAGATGATGAGTGGCCTTCCACTTTGGATGATTCGATGATCCTATACACATCTAGCATATGACTCCTTGCATTTCCATTCATAAGAATCATTCAATGAGTTGAGCTTTTCTCTGCCTTTATGAGAAACCCCTTCGAATCTCCTTCACTCACCAGTCCTATGCTTGGCTTCCGCATCTCGTATTTGACTCCCTTCCCCAAGACTTCTTTCTTTGATACTCGCACAAGGAGACTCCTCATCGCTGCAAAGGACCCAAGCTCCAGGGGAATGCCAGAATAGAAGCTCCCCACTCAGTGCTCTGTTAACACTCAAGCTCCCCCCTTCTATCCTTCCATCACCTGCATATAGACAAAAAGAACCCCCAATGCATGCAAGCACAGGACGATCGCATGTCCCCCGTCGAATGCTCAAAGCTGCACACAAAACAACAACAAAATGTGCCCCCCCCCCCCCCCCGTCTGATCTGACGGGGTTCTTAAAACTCCCTCTTCAAAAGCTGAACTAAAAACTCCCTTACTGCCCTCTTCTTCCCTCCAATATCCCCTCCAGTCACTGCGGTAGTTGTCCCCGCTTGAAAACATGTGCAAGATCCTTTCCCCCATCTCCTTCGCATGAGCCCCCAGCCATCCGTTTCTTCCTCCCCTTCTTCGTCGTTTCCCCAGCTCTCCAGGAGTGTCTGCCACATTAGACAAAAACAAAAAAGACAAAAGAAAACTACCTGCCAGCGCATGGCTGAGGCCGTCCTCTCTTTTCTTTCTTTGTACACAAAATAGAAGCGGCCAATTTTGTCGTCCCCTTTTTTCTGACAATTAGAATTGCCCCTTGTCGGATACTCAATCACACTTGTGAGCGAGAGGTGTTTAAGCTTTTGTACAACACTTTGCCATCATAGGAAATGGAAAATTTGCAAAAAAAAATCATGCAGGCACTATGTGCAGATGCTTTAATTTATGCGATCCACGAGGGTGAGTGATGCACACAAACCCACCAAGCTGCTCTTATGATGCCATAGGCTGCCTTGCTGCCTCTAGAGCACCACACTTTGTGTACATATAATTGAGGGCATTGGAGCACTTTTCAACTAAACCTTGTCGTTGAAGACCCTCATGTATTCTAATGCCTTTGCTCAAGTCTTTGTTCCTGGCACAACTTCTCAATATACCCACAAATGCATCTTGGTCATAGCTCCACGAAGACAAACATCTGGTCGACTGATCGAGTACCTGCAATCAAGCGTGTTTTTCTGCCAAATAGAAGAATATTATTGCATAAAAATTAACCATTTCATGAGCTAACATACTCCCCTCTTCTTAATTGTGAAGTCATCCTCGACGAGAGATATGCTACTTGCACTGAAGTTATCCAACATGTGATCATCACTCAATCAACTACAAATCTTTACCTTGTATGCCTATTCTCTTCTTCCTCGATGTAGCACCTGCAATCGCCCTTATACAATCATCGGTTAGTACCAAAATCCAATCATTCCACTTACCACCTTTGTCCATCTTCTCGCATCTTCATCGACATGTCCACCTGTCTGCAAACTTCATTAAAACATTAGAACCTTTTTTCATCAAATCACAATATGTACAATCAAAATGAAAAGACAATCATATCCTTCATCCACATCACACATATATACTCAGGAGACACATCATGATCCCGCATCACTCATGCATTCTTGTCACGCACAACACACATGCAAGCAAAAAGCCCATCCACATTCCCTCTCGTCACTCTTCTAGACTGTTCGTTCAACACGTCACGAATCTCTACTCCACATATCAACACTCACACTTGCCTGCCTACGCCGAAGCTGGATGCGACTCGTGGACTCGACCACCCGATCGAGTTTATTCCACCCATCTACCAACCCAACGAAGCGCGCGACACACAGACAGCTAGCCCTATGCGAAATCGACGTCGATTCATGGCTTTGACCACCCAGCCAAAGTGGGTCCACCCACCTATCGGCCCACATAGGCGCGTAGCCACACTCACACATACACAAACATATATTTTTTCATTTTCTTTTCATTCCTGCATCTCGAGAATTAGGAGACAAAAGAAAGGACCTTTTCCCAACCCAACCAGTCACGACACACACATATAACTCCCCGTGGACATCCCGATGAGACATATCTCCTCTCTGCTGCCACTCAAGCCAAAATCGAGCCACTAATGCCATGGTCAACCCGTCCTCGCAAAACCCGCACATACTAACCACCTTGTCGACCTGAAACCTCAAAAAATGTCACTTTAGTTCCTAAGCATACAACAGACTTGGTCCATCCGTCCTCACATCTCTGACTCGCAATCCGCAAAGCAAACCCTAATCAGACTCAAGCCATCCTCACCGACATCCATTGCCTCGTCTATCTCTTTTTCATCTCCAACCTCTGCCTCGCAGAGATTCCACCTGACCTGGTAAATGACTTGGGAAACTACCATTACCCGTTGTGCCCCTCAATGACTCAAGCCTCGCTGCTAAGTCCCTTAATCCTTGCTTGTTGTACTCAATATCACTATGATATTGGAACAGGTCAGATTCAATGCCTCGAAACCGATTCCATATTTGCTCCATCTCTTTATCCTCTCTCACCCTTTTTGCAGATCCGAGGGGGATATCCTCCCTCTTCTCAACTCGAACGGTCAACTTCTCGACTTCCTCTCTAATCGATCTTTCCTCCCAAATCCTACTCATACTTGACACACGAGGGCAAAACTTTGCAATGTGCCCGACTTTCTCACAGCACCAACACCGAATATAATTCGAGATTGGACCAACCTGATGACATTCATATGAACGGCTTCGCATTGAGGGTCCAAACGCGCGTCGACTTCTATTCCATTCCGAGTTCATCATCCTGAGGCCAACCTTTTGAAAGTCCCCGACTTGCGGACTTTGTGTCATCACTTTACCAAGACCAAAGCAACCAATCCGGGGCTTGGTTGTGCCACACAATTGGGGCACCAACGAGCTTGTAGCAATCTCTATGAGATGTGCTAAGCCAATTCCCGGCAGACGCACCAAAATGTAATGTCTCTTAGTCCAAGGGAAATTGTCTCACACACACCTATGTTTTGTTCAACTAACTTGTACTAGGCCACTTTCTTTTACTTTGAGTCCACAATTGCTCTCGAATATGTCCTTTTTAGGGATCCCCAGTAGGATCGCCAAATGGATAAGGTATTGAACTTGGAAAAGTATGCGATTAATTGTAGCTAACTTTTCTATATCTGCTCAATTTCTCGTATCTTGCAAGTTACTCTTCCCCTTAAGCCGAAAATTTGCACAAATTTGACTCACTTTTCCGATCCCAGGTGGATCCAATTTTTTTCCTTGGATGGCACCATCACCTCCAAGACTTAATCCAAAATTCCAATGAGGTGTACTTCAATCTTTGGATTCTCTTCAGCCTTGATATGAGAAGGGCTTGGATCTCCAATCACAAGCAAGAGCCAAATTGTCTTCCAATAATTCCAAAATTCCACACTTCTACTTCGCTGTCTCTCACTCTTTCCCTCTTTCTCCTCCTCCTCAGTCCTTCTCTATGCTCTTCAAAGTCCTTCATCCTCAACCTTACATTTCCTCTTCCCTTCTCTATCTTTCTCCTTTCTCTCTCCACTTTCCTTGATCAATCAAACACACTATATTTCACTCTCAACCTTAGTCTTATTCTTAACCTCACTCTTCTCTTTCTCTCTTTCAATCCACTCCTATCATTCTCAAACACTCTCAGCCTCAAACGCTCTTACTCAACCATTCACCTAGTCAAACACACAAACTCACTCACACACCTCATAATCTCCTCTTTGTCCTACTCTCATACACATGCTAGCACAAATAGCACACTTTCACTTGAATAGAGCATATACATCCATAGATACACACTCAGCAGCACATACTTTTCACATTCACTTAGACACACCCACACACATGTCCAAGTCATGATTTCCACCTTCCAATGAAATAAGTTAAGCACCAAGTCTTATGGAATATAGCAAAGTATGTACTCTATCAACAATAACCAAGAGGGGGCATGCATCGAACTGGGAAATATAGTACCAAAGTGTTGGCATACAAAGCAATAAAGGAGTCATGCACAATACGGCAACAAGGCCAGATCATTTTTTCCCATAGATTATGTACAACCCAAGTGATTTTAATCACTACACAAACATTGTAAATCCCGTTTTTGGTAGATTAGACTCCATTTTGTGCAAGCCGAGGAGTCCTCGAGCTTGAGGAGTATTAGAAGTACCATCGTACCAAATTTCATAATTTTTAGACTTCGTTTGAGCCCTCAAATAAGCCCTGGAACCTAATTTTTAACTAGGCCGGACACTAGGTCTGGACAGGGCCAAAAGCTAGTCAAAAACTATAAAAAGAGCTAGAGAGCTCATTTTTGAGGTTAGATTGTAATTGAAACGAACTTGTAAGAGCATTTTGAAAGTAATCTAAAGAACTCCATTGATTCTCTCTCTTTGTCTTGCCGTGTGTGCGCGTGTGTGTGTATGTGTGTGCATGCTTGTGTGCTTCTCACTCATGCACTTGTGCCGCCACTTGCTCGAGGTCTTCATACCATCCTCACGTCTTCCCGGATTGACATTAAAGGAGGTGCTACTCATCACTGAGCTACACCAAATTTTGGCGCCGTTGCCGGGGACCGAGCTTTGAGGACGAGCGTGTGATGGTAAGACGTAGAGTTGACGCGTTGGAGTCGTAGGTATTTTCTTCACTCTCATCGGTTTTCTTTTACTTTCTTCACCATCTTCATCATCATCATCACCATCTCCCACGTCCATCTCCATCATCGCGAAAATTTCAGTTTTTTTACTATATCCCCATCTCCACCTCATTTCCCTCATTTCACTTGTGAGAGAGAGCGAGAGAGCGAATTTGCATGTGCTGTTTTTGCATGTTTTCTGAGCTATTTTGCAGGTTTTTGGCTGTACCATCATCCCCAGCAGTGTGCGCAGGTACGACAGACTCTGCACAGGTCCCGGGACGACAGCCTCTGTCTATCGCGACAGACAGAAAATCTTAACATTTTGTGAATGCATGTTTATCATTGTAACCTACACCTTGAGGGCACTCTAGATCACTAGAAGTTTTTCAAAAATTTGCATTTTTTCAGTCTATCGCGACAGACACCGTCTATCGCGACAGACACAGTCTATCGCGACAGACACCGTCTATCGCGACAGACAGAAATCCGTGACAGATACCGTCTATCGCGACAGACACCGTCTATCGCGACAGACAGAAACCCACGACAGACAGCGTCTATCGCGACAGACACCGTCTATCGCGACAGACAGAATTCCGCGACAGATACCGTCTATCGCGACAGACACCGTCTATCGCGACAGACAGAAATCCGCGACAGATACCGTCTATCGCGACAGACACCGTCTATCGCGACAGACAGAAATCCGCGACAGATACCGTCTATCGCGACAGACACCGTCTATCGCGACAGACAGAAATCCGCGACAGACACCGTCTATCGCGACAGACACCGCCTATCGCGACAGACAGAATTTCACGACAGATAGCGTCTATCGCGACAGACACCGTCTATCGCGACAGACAGAATTTCACGATAGACACCGTCTATCGCGACAGACAGCCCCCACGATAGATTGTGTCTATCGCGACAGACACCGTCTATCGCGATAGACAGGCATTTTCGGCAAAAAATTAAGGAGTGAATTTTTGGAAATTTAGGCTAAATTTTGGGCATATTTGCACTTTCATGTACTCATCTACTTACGAAGGCCTTAGAAAATGCATTAAAACCCCCGAAAGGTTCTGTTTGTCTAGTTAACCCCCTAAACCCTGAACGGTCATAACTTTTTCATACGAAATCCATTTTCTGAGCTCTAGGGCTTGTCGGAAAGCTCGTGACATATACTACACGCCCTCAACTGTTTTTTATAAGAATAACGCGTTGATTTTCAGATAGGATATTTGGAAGTTGACACACTGAGGGGTAGGAACACCAAGGGAGCTCTAGAGTAAATTTCTAACAATGCAAAAGGGGGAACAAGGGTCATTAAAAAAGTGTCTGAAATAAATTGTCTGTCAATTGAAAGGTCTACTTGGAGCTAATCTTGGGATTTATGCAGGCCTATTGAGAAGCAACTGAGAGTATCCAAGCAACGGTGTGGCGCACGCTTGAGAATCAACTTCTCGAGCACTAAAGAGCAAGGTTCGGCAAGAAAGGTCGGAATATTCTCAACTCCTCTTCGTCAATTCCTAGCTTAGGCTAAGAACGATTAGAAGTAGGAGTAAGTCAGGGCGACGATAGGCCACTATCAAGTTGAAGACTACCTAAAAACTCAAGTTCAAGCTAAAAACTTAATCTCTGTACTGTCGACAACATAAAGGAAAGAACCTAACGTGGAACGATCAACCTGAAAGTACGAAGAACATTCAAGTATTACGGGCGACGTAATAGCAGACAAGACTTTAAACACGAGAAATAACTAAAAAGAATCAAGTGACTGGTACCAATTGATCGGCAACGAGGTTGTACGCTGGGCAAAGAATTGGGCTACTTAGATAGGCATATGAACCTTAGATCGGGACGACATCTAGTAAGGGAGAGACAAAGCCTTAGATCTTGAGAGGCTAGTGTTAACCACACTGCTAGGTCTTGGGCCCAGCAGTTGAGTCACCACTCTCATTACCCTAGCTCTGATACCAGTGAATCAGAGATGTCTCAAGGCATGGACAGACCTACGGGAAGTTCAGGGGTGCCTTACTTGTACAGGGTAGAAGGCCCTTACAAAACACAGTTGGAATACCTTAGGACCAACCGATTAGGTGCTAGCATCTATGAGGACGGCCTAGGAAGATCCGTAGTCCAGATTAAAAACCCTGACCAATCCATAGGACTAGAGCACCCAGCTGTCAAGTTTGAAAACGGTGCATACCTGGACAAGGAAGGAACCATATACATAGTCACCAGTCATCCAGATAGGACAGATGAATTTGGAAATGTAATTTCAGTAGCGGAATTAGGTGACTTGGAACAAGGAAACATGGGAGTGGAACCTAGAACCCCTCGAGGTAAATCAGTTCTCACTAGGATTATCACGCCTGAGTGGGTTCCCCAAGATAACAAGTGCATAGATCTGCTTCTCAATCGAGAAACGGACGAAGCCTTTTGGAGGTATAAACCGGATCACCCAATTGATATAGGAACAATCATGATCTATGAGTTTAAGGATCCGGATAGCCCAGGCAGAGTGACCTACCTAGATCATGCTTCAGAACGGATCTTTGTGGTGACAGAAAATGATAGGCATGCCTACACTTGGAAGGGCGAATTTATTTTCCCCCAACCAAGATCAAATGTATCCTATGGTCACCCTGGGGCTGGAACTTCCCAAGCTCATGGTACGCAAAGAGATAGAAGTAGGGATAGACCAGAAGTAAGTTTCGCCAACTCCGTGGGCAGAGAAAGAACGAGAACAGAGACAAATAGGGTAGAACCTGAGATGCATAGAGCCCACAGGAACCAAAGAAATGTAGATGGATTCCCTCTGCCGAGGCCTAGAGAGCACACAAGAACTTTAAGACCCACCCAGCTAGTTAAGTCCATGAAGAACTACTTTGACGGCACAGGAGATCCCTATGATCATGTGGCGGAGTTCAAGCAAGTCTTGAGAGCTGAACAAGTGGAGGATCTGTTCACGCAGTACAATGCCTTCGGTCTAACCCTTAGGAACACAGCACTTACATGGTTTCAGCCATTGGATGAGCGCCAGTTCAGGAGCATAGACCAACTCTTAGAAGCATTTATTATTGAGTTCTCCAAGAGTGGCATAAGACACAACACCTCCTCACTGATTCACAGCTTCAAGCAAACCCCTCAAGAGACTGTGAGACTTGCCGGAAGAAGATTTAGGCAATACCTTGAAAGGTGTCCTGTTTCGGAGCTACCCACATCTGCCAAACAAGTAGCCTTATTCCTTGATGGATTGCTGAGTACGAAATTGAGATCCTATGTGTATCTGAAGGACCCTAGGACTATAGAAGAGTGTGTACGCATGTGCATTGACATTGAAGATAACCTAGGGGAAGAACTAGAGCTTTCCAAAATCTACAAAGATTCAGATAGTGCATCTAGTCACTCTTCCACGCAATCCACATCAATTGAGGAACTCGCAGAGAAAGTGGCCCAGAAATTAGGAGTAACTAGCAAACAAATTCCAAGGTTTGCTCCTGTGAAAAGGTGCTATACATGCGGTGGTGACCATATGGCGAACGTCTGTCCCATTATGGCTCAACCCCAAGTAAACCCTAGTAGCCAGTACTGCACCACAGAACGGAGATACACCAACCACACCGCACAAGATTGCCCATACAACAAGCAGGCGGTTAGGCAACCCTACCCTCAGCCCTACCAACAAGGCAGATACCAGAACCAGTACCCTCCACAACCATATGGCAGGCCACAACAAAATTTCCAACCTCAATATCAAAGCCAACAAAGGCCTCAGCCTGTGCTAGCACAACAACCCCCAGCCCCAGCTAATGTGATTCCGGTAAAGTATACTGCTGCAGAAGAGAACCTGAATAGAGCTATAGTCCCTGTAACATCCTTGATCTCTGAAAATGACCCAAGTGATCATAGCTTTGATTCTACCCATGTGGATAGCCCCCAGGCTTACTACATGCAGTCTCCAGAACATGGTGAGTCCTACTATAGTGAAGAGCCGAATGAACCTAGTTGGGAGTCAGATTACTCGAACGTCATGTATGCAAACCCCAATCCTAGGCCTCAACCTAGGCAGGTACGACCACCAATTCCTAGAGGACCATGTTACCGATGTCAAGGAGATCACCTCATTCGTGATTGTCCCTTACCTCCGCCGACACAAACTCAGTCCGTGACTATCCAAGGCTTTTGCCAAGACTGCGGAAAAGAGCATCTCTTACGAGATTGCCCAAAGAACCCCAATAGCATGCCAAAAATCACCCCTATCAACGTTGTTGGGTTAGTGGTAGACTCCTCAGGAAGTGTCACTTCCACTGCACCAGTACAGGTAGTCACTAGGGCTCAGGCATTGCAGCAAAACCAAGGGGTAGGCCAGGAAAAGAGCCCAGACGCTAGCGATACTGAGAGCCAAAATAAAAAGAGAACAAGAGCTTGGAGAGATAGCCGCGAACGTATGAAAAGACAATGGGCAAAGAAGATGAGTGAACTTGAGGAAAGTCTACGAGAAACCAAGGCTAAAATCATAGAGATCACATCTCAACCGCACTCTCACACATTCCCACCGCTACCATCCCCATCACCCTCCATCCCTTCACCCTCTAAGACAGCCCACGCAACCCACCCACCACCCCAAACAGGATCGGTATTAGCTGATCCCACTCCCGAAGACATAGACATGATGCTTAAAGCATATCAGGCCAGAATCCAAGAAGGGCCAAACGTCACGGATCATGACAAGTGCTATCCTAGAGCTGACCTAGAGATAGAAAGAACCAAACTGTGCGCGAAAATGGTCGCACTGGCTCAGACTATGTTTGAAGCCAGTCGCCTTTTCAATTACTCGGGCTCAGCCAAAACGCAATTACACTTGGATGGATTCCTAGAGAAGTTAGAGAGGATAATTGCAAGATCTGACAAGGAAGAAAAAAATCAAGACCAAGAAAAAGCAAGCAAAAACAGGAATCATTCCCAATCAGAAGTGTATGTGGCCAATGCCCCTAAACCGGACAACTTCCCCTCCTTAGAAAGAATAGAGAGGCCAATAGCACAGCCAGAAAAGGAACCTACCCCTCAAAGAAAGGAAAGGGCAAGAGAACGGGTAAGCCAGCCTCTTCAGGAAGCCCGTGGGCCTCCTTAAGAAGCTTATCTTCCCCCCCAAAAGGCAGATGAGCCTCCCTCGAAAGCTCAAGTACCTCCACAGGTTGCCTACATTCCTTCTCAAGGAGTGTATGAGCCTGTTCGGAAAAGTAATAGAATAAGTAATCCTCCCCAAGAAGCTTGTGCTCCAGCCATTTGCGAGAACGAGGAGAGAATCAACAATAGAATCAGCCCTCCTTCACAGGTTGCTTATGCGCCCAATTCTACGGAGCCAGACACATCTTCTTCTATGAATCGGTTTGCACCAGACTTCCTACGAGAGATTCAAGAAGACAAATGGGATAACGAAAGCGAGGTCGCCCCTCCTTTTGATCTTGTGGACGATGCACACGACCAATTCCCACAAGACATTCCATCCATTTACGGGGAACATGAGAGTACTCAGTCTCATGAGAGATTGGACTTTGAGTCTAATTCCATACAAGAGCTACCCCACTTCACAGGCCCATGGGAAGCAAAGTCCACATGTATGAGAGCACCCACAGTCATGGTAAGGAACGACGACTCAGTCATACCTAGGAACACAGAGGTAGTGAAGAACACTAACGTGCAATGTAATCTCAAGTTAGAAGAGCTACTCAAGGTTAGACCTGAATTATGGAAACATGTAGCCAAACAAGTACCAGAGATAGCAAAACCTCATTCCCGGGTAGGATCCCATAGGACAGTGCCAGAAATTCCCTTGGATAAGATAGGGGATATGTGTGAAGGCGAAGAAGGGAACACCTATCTTCCCATCACCTACCAAGAGTACACCACCAAGGCAATTTTAGACTCAGGTGCAGGAGTTGCAATTGCCACTACTTCCCTTTGGAAGCGTTGGGGCAAGCCAGCACTCAGGCCAACAAGAATGAAATTGCAGATGGCCGATGGTCATATTGAGAGACCCTTAGGATTGCTGGAAGGGATAACTCTCACCACTTGTGGTGTTGAGTTTGAGCATAGCTTTGCTATATGTGACTTCAGCAAAAATCATGCTTATGAGATGATTTTAGGAAGACCATTTATGCGACAGTTGCAAGTGGTACAGGATTGGGGAACCAACTCCTTGTATTTGCAACACTTGGGCGTTACAACCAAAGTCAATCTCAAGGACTATTCTCATAGAGATGTCCCTCCTATCCAGTGGAATCCCATCCATAGAGCCAAAGATGATACAGAATCTGTGCATTCCCTAGAATCTGGATCCTCATGGATGCATGAAGACACTCACTTATGGATGTGCAAGGTAGCAGTAGAAGAAGAGAAGAGAGAGAAAGCCAGAGAGGTAGGTGCGAAAGAAACCCATAGATCAATCCAAGACCCAGCCTATGCACCTGTAGTTTTTCCAGACGAAGAATTTGAACCTCACGGTTGGGCAGAAATCTTAGCAACAATGGACGTAGCCATCAACGAAGAACAATGGACACCTCACTGTGATGAGGATGGTTATGATATTTCAGTCTTCTCCATAGAGCCAATCATGGGAGAGGCAGTTCTAGAAGAATGCGAACCTAGCCCTGATGCATTTGAGGATGCAAGTGACTCCGATCTAGAGTCAATCATTATGGACCCACCATTTGCATCAGATGAAGAATACTTCCATGAAGTAGAATTTCAACCCCAGAGGCATGGAGAGGTTACAACTAATGTAAGATTAACAACACATGTGACCCCGAAGGAAGAAGGAAAGAAACGAAAAAAGAGAGAAGCCTCACCAGAAGAGGAAGAATCTTTGTTTGAGGTCCCCGAAAATTTTAAGAAGTATGAGATAGATGACAGGAGAGTCATGATAAGAATGCCTAAACGAGAGGCACAATCAGGAGAGGCCTATGATAACAAAGAAACTACTAAGAAAATAGTAGTGGCCATAGAAGAAGGAGAGGAGAGATGCACGTATATAGGCCATGACTTGACAGAAGAAGAAGAGCAAGAGTTGATTGCCTTGCTAAGAGAATACAGAGATGTATTCGCTTGGAGTTACAAGGATTTGAAAGGTGTCGACCCTGACATATGCTCACACACCATTCCCATGACTTCAGATGCTAAACCCTCTAAGCAAAAGCCTTATACATATAATGATAATTACGCTGCTAAGATCAAGGAAGAGATAGATAGACTGGTTGAAGCTGGATTTATCTACGAAATTGAGCACACCGAATGGGTATCCCCCATCGTAGTGGTGCCCAAGAAGAATGGCAAGCTGCGTGTGTGCATTAACTTGAAAAAGGTTAATGCCGCCACGATTCGAGATAACTATCCGCTTCCCATCACAGAGCATCTCTTAGAAAGAGTGGCAGGCAAGGAAGTGTACAGCTTCCTTGATGGATTTTCGGGCTACAATCAAGTAGCCATAGCTCCAGAGGATCAGCATAAGACAGCCTTTGCCACAGAATGGGGCATTTTTGCTTTTAGAGTAATGCCATTTGGGCTTACCAACGCACCAGCTACCTTCCAGAGACTGATGTGCCATGTGTTTAAGGAGTTCCTAAGGAAGAGTTTAGAAGTCTATGTTGATGATCTTTGTGCTCATTCCAACGTTAGGCAAACCCATATTCCTGAACTCAGACAAATCTTTGACAAATGTAGAGAATATCAAGTCTGCCTAAACCCAGAAAAGTGCGTTTTTATGGTCAGGCAAGGCAAGATTCTAGGACACAGTGTCAAAGAATGGCATATCTACCGATGAAGAAAAAGTGAGAGCCATAGCAGAGCTACCTAGGCCAAAGAATGTCAAGGAAGTACAAGCTTTCATGGGGCATTGTGGTTATTATCGACGATTTATACACATGTATGCTGTCATTGCAAAGCCCATGTACGAACTTCTGACAAACTTTGAGTGGACGGATGAATGTGAGAATTCCTTCCAAGAGCTTAAACGAAGATTGTGTTCAGCACCAATCTTGACCACACCAGATTGGAATAAGCCATTCCATGTTCACGTGGATGCATCCAATTATGCTATTGGATGTGTGCTCGCACAACCTACTGGTGAAGGTAATATGGATCTTCCAATTGCCTATGCCAGTAGACAATTGAATGCGGCTGAACGGAATTACACCACTACAGAGCGCGAAGGATTAGGCATGGTTTATGCAGTCAAAAAATTTAGACACTATTTGCTTGCAAATAAGTTTAAATTTTTTACTGATCATCAGGCATTGTTGTACCTAGTAAACAAGCCATGCAATACAGGTAGATTAGTAAGATGGTTTCTCTTGCTAATGGAATACGAATTTGAGGTTGTGGTAAGGAAAGGTAGGACTCATTTGAGAGCCGATCATCTCTCTAGGCTCACATCGGGAGAAGCCCCACAAGGAGTGTCAGATGACCTTCCTGATGCTTACTTGTTTAATTTGGAAGTTATACCGCAGTGGGCCAAGCCAATAGTACCAGTATTGACATACGGGCCTAATCATCCAGTGGTGAACACACGGAATAGAGAGATCATAAAAGCCCAAAAGTACCATATCATGGCAGGAAGCATGTACAAGCACACAGATCAAGGGATCTTGGCTTGTTGCGTAGAAGAGGATGAGTACGCTAAATGGTTGCAATTAGCACATGTAGGTGCGTTAGAGCAACACCATTCAAAGCAAAGAACTTTGCAGACTCTAAAGAGATTCGGAGTGCATTGGCCAACTATGGAAGCTGATGTCCAAAAGTTGTGCAAGGAATGCCCAATCTGTTGCACTAAACCACCAGTGGAACATGCCACTCTTTATCAAGTATCCATTGTGCCAGATTGGAGTGAACCTCTAGTATCATTCTTGAGAACAAACACATTCCCTCCAGACATGACTCTAGCTAGGAAAAGGAGTTTAGAACAAGAAGCCCAGGATTACTCACTCATCGGTAATAATCTATATAAGCGTGGTAAAGATGGTTACCTGAGACTATGTGTCCACGAAAGTGAATATCTGAAGATCTTGGAAACTGCTCACCAAGGTGTAGCAGGAGGACACTTTGGACCAGATCGGGTAATCAAGGCGATACTATTTGCGGGCTTCTGGTGGCCTACCCTTCACATGGATGCACATACCTATGTGAAACGGTGTGATGTCTGTCAAAGGACTCAGTATCCTATACGCAAAGACGAGATGCCACTGAAACCTATGATGGGTGGACGTGCATTCTCTAAGTGGGGAATAGACTTTGTAGGTCCTATTAATCCCCCAGCTAAGGGTTCTCATGCGGAATACATCATTGTGGCAACCGATTATCTCACCAAGTGGGTAGAGGTAAAAGCTACAACCAAGAACGATGCTCAAACAACTGCCAAATTCTTGTTTGAGAATGTATTCACGAGATATGGGCTACCTATAGAGCTTGTAAGTGATAGAGGCACTCATTTCTTGAATGAAGTAATTGAAAATCTACTCCAAGAATTCTTGGTAATACACAAGAAGTCTGCCCCTTATCACCCTCAAGCTAATGGACAAGCTGAGAGCACTAATAAGATTTTATGCAATGTACTGACGAAATTAGTGAACACTAAACGCTCTGATTGGGACAAACAGCTACACCATGCTGTTTGGGCATACCCAGTGGCCTACAAAACGGTACTCCAAGCCACTCCCTTTCAGATGGTATTTGGCCAAAATGCGGTGCTACCCTTGGACTTCTTGATCCCTACATTGAGAGTAGCACGAGAGCACGAATGGACAGGTCATGAGCTCTCCTCTAGGATCTTTGACCTTGAACGATTAGGAGAAACAAGACTGAGAGCCGCTGCAGGGATATATGCAGCCAAGAAGAGACAGAAGGCATACTTTGATGCCCACGTGAAGGATAAAGGCTTGAAAGCAGGAGATCTAGTCTTAGTCTATACACTAAAACAACACGCGAGGAAGCTAGAAAAGAGAGGCTACGGACCTATGATCATCAATAGGATCTCCACGAGCGGAGCAGTACAATTGGCCACATTAGAGGGTGATGTTCTCCCAAATTATATTAGCGGTTGCAGAGTCAAGTTGTATCAGGAACCCCTCACGGAGGAAATGCTCAGTCGACTCAACACTGCTAAGAAACGCAAAGAGGAAGAAAAGCGAGTTCGAGAAGAAGCTCAAGCTGAAGCTTTAGAACGCATCAGAAGGATGAAATTACGAAGGCAAGGTAGAGATCAGCCTGGAGCGAATGACTATGCAGACCAAGGATTTCCTATGGCCATGTGTGAAGTCGCAGGAACAAGCTCGCATAGGATAATTGATAGACGTCCTTTTGTAACCTTAGATATAGGACAAGGAAAGAGTGCAAGGACCGTAAGAGCCTTGATTGACTCAGGTGCAGCCACTAGTGCTGTTAAATTGTCTTACTGCCAAGAATTACAATTGACTGTCAATCCTGTGGAAGCATATCTTATAGGATTGGGAGGAGTGGAAACCCCTTGCATGGGCGAGGCGGAACTTCCCCTTTACATTCATGATGAGGCAATGACAGTTAAAGTACTGGTGTGTCAAGATGAGGATCTCACTGAACCTCTAGTCTTGGGTCAAGATTGGATCTATGACCAAGCAATTAACTTAAACCTAAGAAGTGGACTTCTCCAGGTTTGGGTCAATCATAGTCGAGTTACAGTAGAATTAGACAATGGAGCACTCAAGGAACTAGGAAAGGCACAGACTCCTGGTCCTTCCAGGGGTACACATGAAGATGACCATGCTGTTCTTGTTCAAAACCCTGTGTTGCAGAGGAATGATATTTGCAAAAAAGGAGTCAGGGATGCAACGGAACTCCCTTCTTTTCCAAAGGCCAGAAGGAGGCAGCAACCAAAGGCGGATCACAAGCAGAAGAAGCCGAGTACTACCTATGTCCGAGATCAAAAGTACCTGCGCAGCAGAATGTCCCAGAAAATAAACCAGGTGTGGGTGCGGAAAGGCGAACAACCGTGTGCACCACCGTCAACTACACGGGCAAAGCCTCTTATTAGTAACCAAAAACACGACGCTAATAAGAAGTATGTCAGAAATTCTTCTGCTAAAGTAAAATCTGTTTGGGTGCCCAAGAAGTCGATGAAGGCAAGCCCACAATCAAGACAAATTTGGGTGCCTAAGGCTTGCTTGAGGGCACAAGTAGTTACGCCAAGGCCACAACCTATGCAGCATAACCCATCTACGAGTACAACCAGTATTCCCTCGTGCTCAACACTTAGGAACACACCAAGACCCATGAGCATGCATGTAATCACTTATAAGTGGGTCCCTAAAAGGCCCCATTCCCAAACAGCGACACCGCCACAGCTCTCTGGAGTCTCTACGAAACCGAAAGCAAAGCCCATCTACTGCATTTGGCAGTCTAAGATCTGTACTAAACCCCCCGACCCCGATTTGTAAATTCACCCCACTTACTAACGGCATTAGTCTCCTAGGAATACACAAACGTTAACTACACTCACTGTCTTCGTGCACTTACTAACCACTAACTCACCATATACCTCATGTTAATGTTGTAACGGGGACAGCAACGGATTTAGTCTGTCCATTACGATGTTAACACATGCTTCTATATTCTCACAGAATCAGAAGGCAAGCAGTAAAATGGCAGAAGCGACAGGTTCGGGCTCACAAGTAGGGATACTTACTGCAGGAATTGATGTGGATAGCCTACCTGTGGACGTGCCCCTGACTGAACGACCAGTGGAGATGCAACACCTTCAGCAACTCCCGGTGCCAGACCCACCTACAGGAATCACGGAAAGAGTCCATGCCAACTCTCATTGGTTCAATGGCATGCCCGGTCCATTAGGAGAGGCTAAGTATATCTGGGAGTCTAAATGCGAGTATGACAGATCATGGGTGCGTTTCCAATTTTTCTCCAAGGAGTTCGAGACTTTACAGAACACCGAAGACCTCCAGATCATATGGCAACGAGCAGGGTTGGCGGAATATTTTGAAGCCCCACTACCTAAACCCGACCTCCTCCGATGTTACTATCTGGTCTCCACATTACAAGCTCATGAAGATAAGGACCAACCCGGATCATTTGTTCTCCCCTCATTGCTGGGCAACAACGAGTTGAAGAGGTTTGAACTTACTGTGGAGCTGGTGAGTGATGCTTTAAAGATGCATGGCACGCATGTACCCTCAGAAAAGGATGCTCTCGTTCCCAACAACATGAAGGACAGGAAAGTAGTGAAGCTGAAAGACATGGCAGCCCTCACCCCAAGTGTGTCCATCCCTCTCCGCATGTGCATGCAACATTTCGCCTTCCCCGGTCAAGACCGATTCACGCAACCACACAAGAAGATCTGGTTTGCTCTCTACTTGGCGGAGGCAGGTGCGCTACCTATTAAGCTACCAGTGTGGATTATAGATCAGTTGTATGAAGCGAACAAACGGGCTTCTAGGAAATTAGTGGTGAACGGATGCTGTGCACTCACACGCATCATTTACCGATGCTTGGCATATGATGTCCCCATTGAGCGTGCCTTAACTTGGGCACAATTACAAATGTTTAAAAGGCTCAAGACATCCACACATCAGTCCAAGCGCATGAGGGGCGCGATTCCGTGTGTCCAGACAAGGGAAGTCCTGACTACTCCTGAGGCATCACCATTAAGAGAGGGCACTGTACCTCCTTTTACCATTAGGATACCCAGGTCGGAATCTGACACTACGACACAACCCACCCCATCGGCTCCTCCGGTTACACCTGAATTCGAGTTTGCTGCCACTGGAGAGGCTGAAGGACTGGACCCCCAGGATTTCGAAGCATTCCTACAAAGCACACAATTCTCTGATGTGGAGTTTTATTCAGAGGCAGAGGAGCAGGGCACATCCTCACGGAGAAGAAGAAAGTCTACAGACGGTAGACATGTCCATTGGAGTGACGCTCAGCAAGGTCAACAACATGGACAACCGGAAGAAGAAGAAGCGTATGAAGAAGAGACCACTGAAGCCCCAGCATATACAGCAGAACTCCGAAGGCTGTATCAGATTATGGAAAGAGTACGATCGCAGCAATTACTCACTGAACAGAGCAGCAGAGTACTTATGACTCAGTTGTTGGAAGAAGCGGGGGTTGACTCAGAGTACAGGGAAGGTCTCTTATTGATGGCAGAAACATATGGAGTTGTAGAAGTTGTGCGCACTGCCATTCAGAGGCCTTCAGTTCAATATGACCCACGAAGGTTCCAGACACGGTCTCGCTCAGGTAAAAATATCCAAATTCCCGTTACAGTTGCAGAGGAGCCAACTACTACACCAACCTCCCAAACAGCTAGTCAACAGCACCCCGCCACCCATGAGGAGTCCACCGAACCACTACCACCTACTCCCCCACCATCACCTCCGAGAACAGAGACAGTGGAAATCCCATCGACCACTCAACCCACTGACCCAACCTTCATCTTTCGTACTCCCATCTCTAGTGCCACCCTCTTCTCTACCACTGATAACCCGACCTTTGAAGCAAACCCCATCACTACACAACCCACCAAAACCCTTCCCGAGCCTGCCCTAGGACAACCATCCCCAATGCCTTCAGCCACGGGTCATCCTGACCCCAGATCCACATTCATAGGTTTCCCTACTACCATGCCACCCTTTCCACCCTTCTCAAATTTACGACCCCAACCCCCGATATCCCTTTCTCCATTTCTACAATCCCTCCAGGACATCTTTGCTAGGGCTTTCCCACCAGGCCCTCAACCATTCCCTGTCGTTTCAGCTCCCCACCCCACTTCACATCTATTCACCACTTCCACACACACACCACCTACCATACCAGTGTATATGGCAGGCCCCACACTAACACCCACTCCTGAAGGTATGGACATTTCACCACCCACGGCACCTCCACCCACGGTTTCACCTCCTCCCATTCCCCCTCCACCAATTTCACCCACACACACAACTTTCGTAGACACATCATTCACTGTCTCCCTTCCCCAATTCCCTTCCCATGCATCTTCCATGGTAAACACCCCCCACTCATCTATAGGTAATGCATTGGACACCATGTTGGCTTGTATATCAAATTTAAGAACAGATTACATTCAGCTCCAGCAACAAAACGCACGCCTGCAAGAGCACTCAGCGACACTACAGCTCCGCCTTGCGGTACTAGAAGAGGAGAACACTCGCCTCCACACACAGTTCCACACCCTCCAAGAAGCCCACAATATATTGGAGGTACAGCTACAGAACGTAGATCAGGAAGCAGTGCAGGTGGTAGAAGGTCACCTACGGACACAGCTGGAACGCAACTCAAAACTTCAGCGAAATATGGCGCTACTTAAACGCCATCTTGCGGCTGCTCAGGAAGAGAACAGACGTCTGCAAATACAAAATCAAGAGAACCTGGAGGCAGCTATTGAGAGCACACCGGGGGCACCCATCAGCCCATCCAAGTTTCAAGCAGTGACCCCCGATAATATCAAGATTATATTGGAAGATTATGCCATGCTACTCGAAGCACATGATAAGCTATCGGAGGAGCTAGGACAACTGAAGCAGGAACACCAACAAGGCCCAACAGCTGCCCCTCCAACCACCCCCTCTGCAGCTTCGCTTCCCTCCGACGCAGAGGCCATAAAAGATCTCCAGCAACAGGTAACTGAATTGCAGACACGCCTACTACAATATGAGAGGCCATCTTCCCCTCCGGAGGCTCCGACGGACGAAGAAGTTGTGCAAATTCCTGTGGAACAAACGTTTGATGAAGAATATGATCCGCAACCATTCCCAGGAGGCCAACAAACAGAAGAAGCGCAGGACACGTTCGAGGCACCACGGCCGCCATGGTTACGACAAGTGGAGGAAATAGGGACCTCGCATGAAGAGCGCACCGTAGTGCAAAATCAGGCTATGAGGGTCATAGAGGAGACTGTTTTACAATCAGATTACTTCAAGAATTTGTCATCGAGACGCCTGATTCTCTCATCGGAA
The DNA here is from genome assembly GCA_020310875.1 of Ceratopteris richardii. Classification (NCBI taxonomy): domain Eukaryota; kingdom Viridiplantae; phylum Streptophyta; class Polypodiopsida; order Polypodiales; family Pteridaceae; genus Ceratopteris; species Ceratopteris richardii. The sequence continues at coordinate 128,336,944 of CM035418.1, read as the reverse complement.
CTCCAGTACAGGCCATATTATATTATCTTGGCTGATTATAATGCAGAAATACAAAGAGTCACGGGTCAGATTCCTACTTTTGCGACCCAATTTCAACCCGAAGACCTTCCTCCAGAGGTGCGAAAAGGCAAGATTCGTCAACCAACATGGCGGCAGAAACTTTTAGAGACTTATCCAGAAATGCTACGCACATGGAACAACGCGCCGTTGCACCTCCTGTACAACCCATGCTACGGTCCAGTCCCCCGCCGCAGGTCGTGGAAGGCATTTAATATCAAGGTACAGAACAATGCGCAATGCAAGGAATGGCTGAACTACCCGTACATAGCGCCACCACAAGGACCACCATCGGTAGCATATATGATGGGGACCATTCGCCACTGGATGCCGCGCTTGAAGCCCATGCAAGATGTAGCAGCGCAAATGATGCTTAAAATCTTAGATATGATGCAAGTGGTGCTGAAGACCTTTAGAAATGCAGCCGCACCACAGGTACGCCTTCCGGGGTTTAGCAATGGAAATTACGACTTGGTGTATGACATGAGCACCACCCCCAGTATCCGTGTGGCTTACGCTTGGCATGCACGCATCAAATACCTCCCCGCCTGCTACAAACAGACCTTCGAAGAAATGTTCAGATCAGGGTTCTGGGAGTACCACTCGGAGATTTTCGCGCCAAAGCCGACACATCTGCTTCAACTGTTTGCTTGTGAACAAGCAATGTATTCAGAGTACTACACCACCCCGCAACCAGAGACCCCCGGTGCAATAAATTGGGAGGCATTGGAAGCCGATCTAGCAAGAGGCTTAAGGATAGGAGAACATGAACTGGCCACCAATGTCATCCAATATTACATCGACCACCCGAGGGAACAAAGGTCTGTCAGGGGCGACAGTCGCTAGGAAGGGGGGAGTGTTGGCATACAAAGCAATAAAGGAGTCATGCACAATACGGCAACAAGGCCAGATCATTTTTTCCCATAGATTATGTACAACCCAAGTGATTTTAATCACTACACAAACATTGTAAATCCCGTTTTTGGTAGATTAGACTCCATTTTGTGCAAGCCGAGGAGTCCTCGAGCTTGAGGAGTATTAGAAGTACCATGGTACCAAATTTCATAATTTTTAGACCTCGTTTGAGCCCTCAAATAAGCCCTGGAACCTAATTTTTAACTAGGCCGGACACTAGGTCTGGACAGGGCCAAAAGCTAGTCAAAAACTATAAAAAGAGCTAGAGAGCTCATTTTTGAGGTTAGATTGTAATTGAAACGAACTTGTAAGAGCATTTTGAAAGTAATCTAAAGAACTCCATTGATTCTCTCTCTTTGTCTTGCCGTGTGTGCGCGTGTGTGTGTATGTGTGTGCATGCTTGTGTGCTTCTCACTCATGCACTTGTGCCGCCACTTGCTCGAGGTCTTCATACCATCCTCACGTCTTCCCGGATTGACATTAAAGGAGGTGCTACTCATCACTGAGCTACACAAAGTGACTAAGAACCTCTATGTCCATGATTTTCATACACATGAATGCAACTATGCTATCATCAACCCACACCACATGCATAAGCCTCCTATAGCATGCATATATGTTTTAGCACTGGACCAGAAAATTTGTACCATGATGTTAGCATTCACAAGGGTGGGAGAAGAGACAATGGAGAAATAGACAGATACTTGAGCGTTCATGAATAAATGAAACTCATCATTAAAGTGGAAATCCAAGCATTGTTGTATATATACCAAGAACCAAAAGTAACTTGCTGCGTGACATCATCTCGGGTAAGAGCATTGTTCAATCCACTCATAAACCTCAAGCCCTCTCTTCATCATCGGTACATGCAAGCAAGAGCTACCTGCTACACGAATCTACGGAGCCATAACTTAATAACTATCTACATAGAGATATTTCCATGGCATGCATACATTCGAAAGAACAATCAAAGATCTATCAAAACAATCTGAGTATTCAACAAAAGTATCACACCAGAATTTCTAAGAAATCCTTGAATTGATGCTTTCAATGCATATCTCACTCAGCCACATTAACCACTCACCTTGCTACTTGCAATCAAAAATCCAGTGGGAGCAGCACTACAAAAGCCTTTACTATTGTTGACACACCCATTCATAATGAAGTTGTGCCATTCCTCTCAATGCAAATTGAACCGTGAGACATTCCAAGCTCTACTTCATCCTTCCAACTCCCTGATGAATGTAGCTCTTTCCCATCGATTGATTCCAGCCCATTTCTTCCCATAGCAGACCAGCTTGTAGCTTTTATGTGTTGGCTTCCATTGTTTATTTATGCTCGCCTATCCCAATGATGGTTGCATACAGCCTTTGCATCTCCCCTTTTTCCTCCAACTCTACTAAAAACCAGAATTCCACACTGTTGCTTCATGTAGACGTGCCTCAAAATCTCCAGCACTGGTGGTCGACCTCTGAGAATTCCCTTCTCGAATGCTCTCCCACTTAATGAGCTTTTAACCCTGTACTCAAAGTCTCACTTGATACTTACAAAATGTTTAAATGTCGCTGATGTTGGATTCTAGTTGTGTGAAATAATTCAGGACAACATCACCATCAGACCGATACATCAGGAAAACAAACTCCCTTGAACTTCTACAGACTTAAGTTCTAGCTCCTTCGCCCCCACAAAGTCCAAAATACTCCCCCACTAGTCTTCAGTACCTCCTTCTTTTCTCCTCTTTGTCACGTGCACACTCCGCATAAAAGCAAGAAGACAAAAGGACTCCCCTGATTGGTTCAAGATAAGGCCTGTCTCTCCGCTCCATTGAGATCGATTGAAGTCGTGGATAGCCAAAAAATTAATCAGCAGCCCCCACAAACTCTGTCGATGAAGAAAATGGCCGTCTGCAATAATATGCTGACCGTCCCCTTTCCTATATACTGCAGTCGACCCGAGATCCAATGAGCTGAGGTTGTGTTGCTGCTATAGAATGGCTACCCTCTTGCCCTTCTAAGGTAGTTCCTTTGTCAACTATAACCCTTCATGCATCAAATTTCTCTTTCTACCGTATCTATCCAGCTGTAGCCACTCCAAAACAAAGAAGAAGCACGTAGTACACATGTGGGAACCAAAACTATCATAAATATTACTCTTCATGCGGTAGATAATTCAAACTCTTTGTGCCATGTTTCAACCTATGCCTTTTCATATGTAAACCAGTGACATCTCCTATGTAACCAACATGACAAAGTGATCACATTATCGGAATAGCCAGCTTATGCATCATCCACCATGCATGGGATGTACAGAACTTAAACTCCTCATCTGTTATAATGACCTCCCTATTCCTCTCAGAGAAAATCCCCTTTCAGAACTGAACTCCTAGCATGTGTGCCCATTTTAGGCCATCCCTCCTCCATCGGTCTTCTTTGCATATGATGACCTTCAACACTATAGGAACCAAACTTCAACAACACTCTCGATCGGCGCATAATGTGTTGTTTAATTGACCTCCATATCGGATTAAGTTGCTACCCTATCCAACATAAAAACCTTGTAATCCATTTGAAGGCCTAATGGTAGTTTTACAGTATCGGCTTCAAGCAATTCTGTTTGAGGTGCCAAGGATTAATGTTTCACATGCAGGTCATGACATAGCCGCACCACAGGTTTTGTCACTCAGTTTGACTTTCCATTGTTTGTGCCCACTTTGAATAGCAGTTCGATGATTTTGATAAAAATCTCTCAGAAATCGAGTTTTAGAATCGCGTCACCTCCTCTCTCTATGTTCTTTGAAGTGCTGAAGTCACCATAGTAATTTGGGGTAGAGAAGATGGTCACCAGTTGTCTCTCTGCAAAGAACACATATCTTTCTTCTCCAACCTATCTTTATGATGATCTTCGACAATAGATTTCATGTCTTCACAGTTGCTTGCATCTCACCAAAACTCTTGCTTAATACATCCATCTCGAGGGCATAAGAACAACTCAAAGCCTACAACGTTGATTTGCTTAACCACAATGCTTCAGCATACATAGGCCTTTTCTCTTTACTCATTCATGAGCTGATGAGTGGTCTTCCACTTTGGATGATTCGATGATCCTGTACACATCTAGCATATGACTCCTTGCATTTCCATTCACAAGAATCATTCAATGAGTTGAGCTTTTCTCTGCCTTTATGAGAAACCCCTTCGAATCTCCTTCACTCAGCAGTCCTATGCTTGGCTTCCGCATCCCGTATTTGACTCCCTTCCCCAAGACTTCTTTCTTTGATACTCGCACAAGGAGACTCCTCATCGCTACAAAGGACTCGAGCTCCAGGGGAATGCCACAATAGAAGCTCCCCACTCAGTGCTCTGTTAACACCCGAGCTCCCCCCTTCTATCCTTCCATCACCTGCATATAGCCAAAAAGAACCCCCAATGCATGCAACAACAGGACGATCGCATGTCCCCCGTCGAATGCTCAAAGCTACACACAAAACAACAACAAAATGTGCCCCCCGTCTGATCTGACGGGGTTCTTAAAACTCCCTCTTCAAAAGCTGAACTAAAAACTCCCTTACTGCCCTCTTCTTCCCTCCAATATCCCTTCCAGTCACTGCGGTAGTTGTCCCCGCTTGAAAACATGTGCAAGAGCCTTTCCCCCATCTCCTTCGCATGAGCCCCCAGCCATCCATTTCTTCCACCCCTTCTTCGTCATTTCCGCAGCTCTCCAGGAGTGTCTGCCACATTAGACAAAAACAAAAAAGACAAAAGAAAACTACCTGCCAGTGGCCGAGGCCGTCCTCTCTTTTCTTTCTTTGTACACAAAATAGAAGCAGCCAATTTTGTGGTCCCCTTTTTTCTGACAATTAGAACGGCCCCTTGTCGGATACTCAATCACACTTGTGAGCGAGAGGTGTTTAAGCTTTTGTACAACACTTTGCCATCATAGGAAATGGAAAATTTGCAAAAAAAATCATGCAGGCACTATATGCAGATGCTTTAATTTATGCGATCCACGAGGGTGAGTGATGCACACAAACCCACCAAGCTGCTCTTATGATGCCATAGGCTGCCTTGCTGCCTCTAGAGTACCACACTTTGTGTACATATAATTGAGGGCATCGGAGCACTTTTCAACTAAACCTTGTCGTTGAAGACCCTCATGTATTCTAATGCCTTTGCTCAAGTCTTTGTTCCTGGCACAACTTCTCAATATACCCACAAATGCATCTCGGTCATAGCTCCGCGAAGACAACCATCTGGTCGACTGATCGAGTACCTGCAATCAAGCGTATTTTTTTGCCAAATAGAAGCATATTAGTGCATAAAAATTAACCATTTCATGAGCTAATAGGTGGTGAGCTTCTTCTCTGAATAACTGGTTGAGCCTCTGGAGGTAAAGAAACAGTGGTTTGTTTACCAACTACTCTAATATTTCTAGTAAGCCCTGGAAATGCAAATCCGGTTTGACAGAGTTTGTCTTATTGAACTTTTGACTAGTCTCGAGTATAGCTTGAGCTTGTTCTACCATTTTCATGCACATTTTCATCCGTTCAATCTCTAAATCCGCTCTAGGGTAACTCTTGTCTAGCTTTGCAGCTGTTGGCCCTTCTTGAAGTCGAGCCTGCTAGGCTTTGAACATCATGTCCAAGCCTTCTAGGGTTGGATCTGCAAGAACAGACCCTAGTTGTGGTCTATTTACCATGGGTGGTGGGATGGGATGAGGTGGAGTGGATGGAGTTTCAACATGCAAGGGACTTTGAGATGCAATGTCATCTATTTTTGTTTTCGTTTCTTTCAGGCTTTCTTCTAGTTCCGATAACTTTTTATTCCACTTGTAATTGGACTTCTCTCTAGTATCTTTCCATGTTCTTGTTTTTGTCTTACTAGGCTCCCCCGACTCACTTGACTCGGATTGTTCTACTAGTTTATCTTGTTTTGATGCTTGCGCTCTAGTGACAGCTTGTATAGGAGCCGCATTACTCCTACTAGCACTTGAATCTACCACTAAGCCTACCACATTAATGGGTGTAACCTTGGGCGCACTAGAGGGGTTTCTTGGACAATCTCTGGGGAGATGGTCCTTGCCACACTCAGGACAAAAAGATTGTATTGTGATAGCCTGTCCTTGACTTGGAGACGGTGGGTGGGGACAGTCACGAATGAAATGGTCACCCTGGCATCGAAAGCATGGTCCTCTAGGGGCTTGTAGTCTCATTTGTCTCAGTTGGGGCGTAGGGTTAGGATTTGTGCATGACATTCGAGTATTCAGACTCCCAATTTCATTCCATAGGTGATGCCTCATATTGATACAAGTAACTCTCACTATGCTCAGGTGACTCTATATAATAAGCATGTGAACTATCTTCAAAAGAGTAGTCAGAACTCTGAGCATGATGTTAATTCTCTGAGACCAGAGGGGTCACTGGCACCAATGCTCTATTACGATTCTCTTCTGCTATTGCATACTTAATTGGGATCACATTGGCAGGAGCTGGTGATTGGTTTCCTAGGACTGGTTGTGGCCTATATGGTGCCTGATATTGTTGTTGTGGTCTATAGTATGGCTATTGGTGTTGGTTCTGATACCTACCCTGTGGGTAAGGTTGCTCATAATTCTGTCTCACAGCCTGCCTGTTGTAGGGACAATCTTGAGCCGTGTGGTTTGTGTATTTCCTCTCAATAGTGCAATATGGAGCATTAGGGTTTCTTTGAGGTTGATCCAACATTGGGCAAACATTAGCCATGTGGTCTCCTCTGCAGGTATAACATCGATTCAATGAGATGACTCTTTGTGTTTGTCTATTTTGGACTCCTAGCTTCTTGGCAACTTGCTCAGCTATCTCACCTATTTCCGTGGAGACTCTTGAAGTATGACTAGTAGAACTATGAGAATCCTTATAGAGTTTGGATAGTCCTAACTCCTCACCCAAGTTGTCTTCTATATCTATGCACATTTGCACACACTCTTCTATGGATCTTGGACTTTGGATGAAAAAGTTATGTCAAATCAGGTTCTTGGAGGTCAAAACAGGGAAACAAGGCCTTTTGGAAAAATCACGATTTTGTGTGAAAACCGCGATTTTGTGAGGTCAGAGAATCGCGATGCTGAGCACCTATGAAAATCGCGATTCTGAGGGATCATTAAAATCGCGATGCTGAGCAACCAAAAATCACAATTTTGTGAAATCATGAAAATCGCGATGCTGAGCACCTATGAAAATCGTGATTCTAAGGGATCGTGAAAATCATGATGCTGAGCAACCACAAAAATCACGATTTTATGAAATCATGAAAATCGGGATGCTAAGCACCTATGAAAATCGCGATTCTGAGGGATCATGAAAATCGCGATGCTGAGCAACCACAAAAATCACGATTTTGTGAAATCATGAAAATCGAGATGCTGAGCACCTATGAAAATCGCGATTTTGAACAATCTCAAACAAGGCGATTTTGAGTGAGAATCGTGAAAAACACGATTTTGAGTGAGAATCGTGAAAACGCGATTTTGAGTGAGAATCATGAAAAACGTGATTTTTAGAATGATCACAAAATCGTGATTTTGAATGAAAATCGTGTTTTCTCAAAAATCGTGTTTTTGACATGAAAATCACGATTTTGAATGAAAATCGTGTTTGGTCAGAATCGTGTTTTTGGCGTGAAAATCGCGATTTTCACAATGACCAGAAAATCATGATTTTGGGATGAAAATCATGTTCTTGAAAATGGTGTTATGAAAATCGCGACTGTGTATCTTAGTGAAACTCGTGTCTTTTGTTTTTTGAAAATCGCGATTTTGGAGCCACAGAGAAGCGTGTTTTCACAAAATCGTGTTTTTGGCTGAAAATCATCTTTTCTTATAATCGTGTTTTTTGAGACTTTTAGAGAATCGCAATTTTGAGCACAACCAGAGAACTGCGATTCTGAGAATGAACCCAGAATTGTGTTCTTTTCAAAACGTTTTTAGGCGGGAATTAGAGAATCGTATTTTTTTGAAAAAATTTGAATTTTATGAAAATCGTGATTTTTTGACAGAATCGTGTTTTTTGGTAGGAAATTTAAATTTTCTCAGCGCCGAGCAATGGCGAGCTCCGTATGTGTAGAAAATCATGAAAAACCACAGGCGCTTGCTCTCACTTACACTTCCTAACTCCTCCTTGCACAATATTGCATGAAAAATAGTATAAAAATGTTGAAAATGCACTAAAAAACAAGAAATTTCTATGAAGATGAAGATGGAAGAAGATGGAGATGATGATCATGATGAAGATGAAGAAGAAAAAATCAGAAAATGAACAAAAATGACAGTCTTTTACCTTCCAACGTTGCAAATCTATGATCTTACCATCACAACGCTCCTCCTCTAAGCTCTCTCCCCGGCAACGGCACCAAAATTTGGTGTAGTTCAAGCGTAATCACCACCTCCTTTAATTGCCAATCTACAGAGACGTGAGGACCGGTATGAAGACCACGAGCAAGTGATGGCACAAGTGCGTGAGTGAAAGCACACTAGCATGCACACACATACACACACACGCGCACAAGGTAAGATCAAAGAGAGGAACAATGGAAAGCTTCGATTGCAAAAGAGTTCTCTTACAAAGCTGTATTCTCTAACAAGTTAGCCTCAAAAATGAGCTCTCTAGTTCTTTTTATAGTTTTTGGACTAGTTTTGGCCCTGTCCAGACCTAGTGTCCGGCCTGGTTCAAAATTAGGTTCCAGGGCTTATTTGAGGGCTCAAACGAAGTCTAACAATTATGAAAATAGGGAAGATGATACTTCTAATGCTCCTCAAGATCCACGACTCCTCCGCTTGAACAAAATGGAGTTACATAAATAGAAAATGGTATTTACAATGATTTTTAGTGATGAAAATCACTATTTTTATAGGGAGTTCTTCTGAAAATTTGACATACACTTCTTGGAGCTCCCTACTTGCTCCTTCTTCTTATGTGTCCACTTCTTTCATATGCTTCTATGCTTTGTCCTTGACCTTGAGCTTCAACAAGCACCTTCTATCTCTGTTCTTGAGTGTCTTTCCTTGCCTCTTTTGTAGCCAAATGACCACGAGCTCTCATGATGAGTTTGAGAGTTCTTCTCCATAAACCCTCCACTACTTTGAGCAACCACTCTTCTCTTCTAGTTGAGTTTTTGAATTTGATTCTCTTTTGATTGATTCTCTTTTGGCCTCCACTACTTGCTGAAGTAAATGCTTCCATTTTTCTTTTTTTTTCATTCTATTTGAAGAAAATCCTATTTGCAAAATATATATGAACTTGCTTCTTTATTTTTTAACACTCCCCCTCAAGTTCACATGTGAGCTTGCACCTTTAGCCATATCATGCAAATTGATTTCATCCTTGAACCTCTTTAGTTTAGAAGCATCTAAGGAATTTGTAAACATGTCTACAGCCTGGTCATTAGTTCTAATGAGCTTTATATCCACATCCTTGCTCAAACCTTTTTCTCAAACATAATGATAATGCACTTCTATGTACTTACTTCGTGCATGAAACATTGGATTGTTTGTCAAGTGAATGGTTGACATGTTGTCACCATAAATTGGAATGGTCTCTACCTGCACATCAAGGTCAAACCAAGAGCTTCTTAATCCACATAGCTTCACAAGTTGCAAAGGCTAATCCTCTATATTCAGATTTTGTAGATGATAATGCAACAATAGGTTGCTTCTTCGAGCTCCATGTGATAGGTTTGTTGCCTATCATGAATACATGACCTGAAGTGGATCTTTTGTCATCCTTCCAACCAAACCAATCAGGATCACTAAAGCCCTTCACCTATAGTTATTCATCTTATCTATAAAACAAGGGATGATTGACTGTGTGCTTCACATATCTTAGCACTCGTTTGGTTGAATTTAAATGTTCACTTGTTGGAGTTTGCATAAATTGAGAAAGAACTACAATGATATAACACAAATCTAGTCTTGTGATTGTAGCATAGATCAATGAACCTATAATACTCCTGTATGTAGTTACATCATGTAACTTCTCTCCATCATTTGAGCATAGATTCACATTTTTCTCCATAGGTTGAGTGAGTGGTTTTCATTCACTCATTCCAAATTTGGAAAGAACATCCAATAGGTACTTTCTTTGCATCATTAGATGCCATCTTTCCCATAGACTACCTCAATGCCCAAAAAATATTTCAGCTCACCAAGATATGAAATTTTAACTCCTTACCGAGTTTTCTTTTTATCTCTTTTATTCCTGCAACATTACTTTCTGTTATGATGAGATCATCAACATATATGCATATGTATACTGTAATAAAGTGATAGGTAGGAGACGGTTGAACCATACCCTTGACAGATAGGAGATGGTTGAACTACACCCGAAGAGAGAGGATTAGGAAGTAATCCTCAACCATGGCTTTTGGGGAAAGTGGTTAGCCCATCACATTCCAAGTGTTTTTGACATGAAAATTGCGATTTTGAATGAAAATTGTGTTTGGTCAGAATCGTGTTTTTGGCCTGAAAATCGCGATTTTGAGAATGACTAGAAAGCGTGATTTTGGGATGAAAATCGTGTTCTTGAAAATCATGTTATGAAAATCGTGATTGTGTACCTTAGTGAAAATCGTGTCTTTTTTTTTTTTAAATCGCGATTTTGGAGCCACAAAGAAGCGTGTTTTCACAAAATCGTGTTTTTGGCTGAAAATCGTGATTTGTGAGAATCGCGATTTTGAGCCCATTGAAAATCGTGTTTTCTTAGAATCGTGTTTTTTGAGACTTTTAGAGAATCGTGATTTTGAGCACAACCAGAGAATTGCATTTCTGAGAATGACCCCAGAATCGTGTTCTTTTCAAAAAGTTTTTAGGCGGGAATTAGAGAATCGTATTTTTTTTGAAAAAAATTGAATTTTATGAAAATCACGATTTTCTGACAGAATCGTGTTTTTTGGTAGGAAATTTAAATTTCTGAGCGCCGAGCAATGGCGAGCTCCGTATGTGTAGAAAATCATGAAAAAACACAGGCCCTTGCACTTCCTAACTCCTCCTTGCACAATATTGCATGAAAAATAGTATGAAAATGTTGAAAATGCACTAAAAAACAAGAAATTTCTATGAAGATGAAGATGGAAGAAGATGGAGATGGTGATGATGATGAAGATGAAGAAGAAAAAATCAGAAAATGAACAAAAATGATAGTTTTTTTTACCTTCCAACGTCGCAAATCTATGATCTTACCATCACAATGCTCATTCTCGAAGCTCTCTCCCCGACAATGGCACCAAAATTTGGTGTAGCTCAAGCGTAATCACCACCTCCTTTAATTTTCAATCTACGAAGATGTGAGGACCGGTATGAAGACCACGAGCAAGTGAAGGCACAAGTGCGTGAGTGAAAGCACACTAGCATGCACACACATACACACACACGTGCACAAGGTAAGATCAAAGAGAGGAACAATGGAAAGCTTCGATTGCAAAAGAGTTCTCTTACAAAGCTCTATTCTCTAACAAGCTAACCTCAAAAATGAGTTCTCTAGCTCTTTTTATAGTTTTTGGACTAGTTTTGGCCCTGTGCAGACCTAGTGTCCGACCTAGTTAAAAATTAGGTTCCAGGGCTTATTTGAGGGCTCAAACGAAGTCTAACAATTATGAAAATTGGTACGATGATACTTCTAATACTCCTCAAGCTCAAGCACTCCTTAGCTTGAACAAAATGGAGTTACAAAAATAGAAAATGGTATTTACAATGATTTTTAGTGATGAAAATCACTATTTTTATAGGGAGTTCTTCCGAAAATTTGACATACACTTCTTGGAGCTCCCTTCTTGCTCCTTCTTATGTGTCCACTTTTTTCATGTGCTTCTATGCTTTGTCCTTGACCTTGAGCTTCAACAAGCACCTTCTATCTCTGTTCTTGAGTGTCTTCCCTTACCTCTTTTGTAGCCAAATGACCAAGAGCTCTCATGATGAGTTTGAGAGCTCTTCTCCATAAATCCTCCACTACTTTTAGCAACCACTCTTCTCTTCCAGTTGAGTTTTTGAATTTGATTCTCTTTTGATTGATTCTCTTTTGGCCTCCACTACTTGCTGAAGTAAATGCTTCCATTTATCATTTTTTTTTCATTCTATTTGAAGAAAATCCTATTTGCAAAATATATATGACCTTGCTTCTTTATTTTTTAACACTCCCCCTCAAGTTCACATGTGAGCTTGCACCTTTAGCCATATCGTGCAAATTGATTTCATCCTTGAACCTCTTTAGTTAGAAGCATCTAAGGAATTTGAAAACATGTCTACAGCCTGGTCATTAGTTCTAATGGGCTTTATATCCACATCCTTGCTCAAACCTTTTTCTCGAACATAATGATAATGCACTTCTATGTACTTACTTCGTGCATGAAACATTGGATTGTTTGTCAAGTGAATGGTTGACATGTTGTCACCATAAATTGGAATGGTCTCTACCTGCACATCAAGGTTAAACCAAGAGCTTCTTAATCCACATAGCTTCACAAGTTGCAAAGGCTAATCCTCTATATTCAGCTTTTGTAGATGATAATGCAATAGTAGGTTGCTTCTTCAAGCTCCATGTGATAGGTTTGTTGCCTATCATGAATACATGACCTGAAGTGGATATTTTGTCATCCTTCCAACCAAACCAATCAGCATCACTAAAGCCCTTCACCTATAATTCTTCGTCTTATCTATAAAACAAGGCATGATTGACTGTGTGCTTCACATATCTTAGCACTCGTTTGGCTGAATTTAAATGTTCACTTGTTGGAGTTTGCATAAATTGAGAAAGAACTCCAACGATATAACACAAATCTAGTCTTGTGATCATAGCATAGATCAATGAACGTATAATACTCATGTATGTAGTTACATCATGTAACTTCTCCCCATCATTTGAGCATAGCTTCACATTTGTCTCCATAGGTTGAGCGAGTGGTTTGCATTCACTCATGCCAAATTTGGAAAGAACATCCAATAGGTACTTTTTTTGCATCATTAGATTCCATCTTTCCCATAGACTACCTCAATGCCCAAAAAAATATTTCAGCTCACCGAGATATGAAATTTTAACTCCTTACCGATTTTTCTTTTTATCTCTTTTATTCTTGCAACATTACTTTCTGTTATGATGAGATCATCAACATATATGCATATGTATACTATAATAAAGTGATAGGTAGGAGACGGTTGAACCACACCCTTGACAGATAGGAGATGGTTGAACTACACCCTAAGAGAGAGGATTAGGAAGTAATCCTCAACCATGGCTTTTGGGGCAAGTGGTTAGCCCATCACATTCCTAACCAAGAGGTTGTGAGTTCAATTCCTTACATTCGTATCAGAGCATCTCTACTCAGACAAGACGCACAACTCAGAAGAGGAGGTGTAGCTGGGCCGCCTGAGCGTGAAAACTAGTGTGCGCGCGGGTTGACTCGTTGTGCCTTGATGATCGTCCTACCCCTCTCACATACACGTGTATGGGCGGCGAGGACAACAACCCAGCCTTCTGACGAGTTCCTTTAGAAAATAAATTTAAGGAATTGAACTCACAACCTCTTGGTTAGGAATGTAATGGGCTAACCACTTGCCCCAAAAGCAATGGTTGAGGATTACTTCCTAATCCTCTCTCTTAGGGTGTAGTTCAACCATCTCCTATCTGTCAAGTGGTTCAATCGTCTCCTACCTATCACTTTATTACATATACATACTTGCCTTCTTCTTCCTTCATGTAGAGAGAAGGATCAGCACTACTTGGACTATACCCACACCTTGTGAGGTACTCAATCAACCTTTGGCTCCAAGCATGTGGTGCTTCTTTCAACCCATACAAAGCTTTCTTCAATATACAAACAAACTCTGGATGCTTTTTATCTTCAAATCCAATCGGTTGACTCATGTATACCTCTTCTTGAAGTTCACCATTGAGAAAAGCATTTTTTATGTCAATTTGGTACAAAGGCCATCTCCTTGCTGCACTTAATGCAATCAAGGTTCTAATTGTTCCCATCTTTGCAAATGGGCTGAAATTCTCTTCATAGTCGATGTCGTGAATGTGCTTGAATCCTTTTGCTACTAGTCTAGCTTTATGCCTAGCTAGAGAACCATCATCATTTGTCTTAATTTTAAACACCCATTTATTTGGAATAATCTTCATACCTTCAGCCTTTGGAAATAGCTCCCATGTGTGATTGTCCTTGAGAGCTTTTATATCTTCTTACATAGCTTCCTGCCATTCTTTTTTTGTACATGCTTCTTCATATGCATCCGGTTCTTTGTCTTTGGCCGCCTGTGTCATATATGCAGAATGCTTTGCAATAAAACTATCATAGCTTAGCCTTTGAATTGGATACCTTGTTCTTGAAGACCTCATTACATTTCCTTTTGAATATTGCTTCTTCAACCAGTTCATTTTTACCTTTGGTGTATTCACCTCTTCATGCTCTTCTTCACTTGCATTTGAATCACTATTTTGGGCAGCACTTCCAGCTTTAATTCTCTCATAACTTGATGTTTGTGATGAGGAATGACTCCTTAGTCTTCCCTTCCATGTTGACCTTTCTCCATGTGATTTAGAAGCTTCTAGACCTGACATTTGAGTGCTTGTTTGTTGAAATTCTTCTTGGACAACACCTCGATAATCTTCATAATCTTCTTCAAGAATCTTCTCTTTCCCTTTGTCTCCAAACCATGGTCTTAGCTCATCAAATACCACATCTCATGAGACTCGTAGCTCCTTTCTCACTAGATTGTAGCACCTGTATGCTTTTTGCTCCGATGAATATCCAATGAGAATACATTTTTCCGACTTCGGCTCCATCTTTGTCCTTAGTTCTTGAGGAATGTGAACATAACACACACATCCAAAAACTTTGAGATGTGTAAGGTCAGGTTTCTTACCAGAATAGACCTCCTTGGGAGTTAAATTATGCACTCCAATTGTTGTGCACTTGTTCATCAAATAAATAGTCGTACTAGCTACTTTAACCCAATAAGTTAGTGGATTCCGCATCTTGTTGAGCATGCATCTTGCAACTTCTATGATATGTCTATTTTTTCTTTTAGCAATTCCAATTTGTTGAGGCGTGTACCTACATGTAAATTGTCATTTGATGCCATTTTCATAAAGAAAATCTGAAACTTCTTTGGAGAAATATTCTCCTTCTCCATCTGACCTCAAAGACTTTAAGTACCATCCTGTTTCCTTCTCAACATGTGCTTTAAATCTCTTGAAGATAGATAACACATCTGGTTTTTGTTTTATGTTGAACATCCATACTTTTCTTGAATGATCATCAATAAAAGTGACAAATTATCTATTAGCAGCCATCGATGGTTGTTGTGATGGTCCCCATACATCCGTGTGTATCAAGTCGAGGACATTCCTTGCCACATAGTTGCTCCTCTTGAATGATTGTCGAGTTTGATTCCCTAGTTGACATGCTTCACAAAACTCATGCAGCCAAGCATCATTGAATCTTGGAAGACCTCTTACCACTTCATGGTTGCTCATGTCCTTGAGCTTGGGAATGTTGATATGCCTAATTGTTTTGTGCCACAAATCAATGTCATTAATCCTCTTCTTTCCAAACTAAATATACATCACCTTTCCATGTGGTTATTGAATGTCCAAAGTGAACATCCTACCTTCTTTCCTTCCTTGAGCAACGACCTTGAATCCTTCTTTTGGATTCTCTATAAAGCAACCTTTTTCATTGAAAATAACATGATATCCTTTCTCTACCATTTGTCCTACTAAAATCAAATTCTTTGCAATAGTAGGAACATGAAGAACATCAGTCAATACCTTCTTGTCTCCAAGCTTGATTCCTTCCTTGAGTTTCATCACCGGTCTTCACATATCCTTTTCCACTTGGAGGTTGTAGATTTGTGAATAAGTCTCTTTGGCATGTCATACGATTGCTACAACCTAAATCTATAAACCGTTTTTGGTCAACACTTCTTGGGTTATTGTAGTCATGCTTCATGGCAAGCATGGTTTGTTTGTCTCCTTCACTTGATGTACTCACATAGTCATTTTGGATGCTTTGACTTCCTCCATTTGGCCTTCCATTATTTTGTTAACAATCATTTGCATAATATCCTACTTTACCACAATGATAACATGTTATACCTTTATGAGGATTGTAATAACCTCGAGCTCTTCCTCTATTTCTTCCTTGACCTCTTCCATGCGTGTTGCCATTCGAGTTGTCCTTGTTGTCCCCCAAGTTGTGTCTGCTAGAATTTGTTGTTGTTGTAGCTTCTTCCTCTTCCTCTTGAGCCTCCTCTTGAGTTCCTTCCTCTACCTTGACCTACATATAACATTTGGCTATGGCTATCCTTACCTTTGTTTCCTTCTCCTTGTTCAGCAACCTCTTCCGCCACAAGATTTGGTATCGAATGGTGGTAGAGGGTCTTGATAAAGAATGTTTGTGATGAGAGGCTTCCACTTTTCTTCACTCTTCAAGAGGGTTGTTTGGATGATGTCTTCCTCTTCTATCTTGCATCCAACTTATGCTAGCTGATCTCAAAGCTCCTTGATCTTCAACGCATACTTACTAATGCTTTGGTTTGAGCTTTTGTTCATGTTGTTGAGCTCGTTCTTGAGTTGCATCTTTTGAGACATTGTTGAGGTAGCATTCAGGTTCTCTAGTGGCCACAATGCTTCCTTACATGCCTCACTTGTTGCAAAGTACTTTGCTTCTATGGTGGAAACAACTGTACATTCTTCAAGACGAGATCTCCAAGAGATAGCACCTCCATCAAAATGAAAAATGTACCTTGATGTAGACTTACGATTGTCTACACAAACAACATAGTCAGAATCTGTGTAACCAATAATGGATGCTTTCCCTCTACCTAAGCATAGACACTTGTCCTTAATGCCACTTAGATATCTCAAAATCATCTTGACCGCTTCCCAATGTTTCTTGCCAGGATTAGACATATATCTGCTCACATCAGGATCCCATAAGGGATATCCACATTGTGCGTCTTGAACATATCCAAGAAAATTGCATTTCTTTGACTTATGGTCTAACTTCTGTCTAAGATTCTTGGGTATATGAACATATGCTTCACACCCAAAAACTCAAAGATGATCATAATATGGTGGCTTCCTTATCCATAATTCTTGTGCCACTTTCAGACCTTTGGGAGTACTAGGTGAAAGGTTAATCACATGAACTTCATTCAATACTGCTTCTGCCCAAAAGCCTATTGAGAGGTTTGCATGATGCAACATAGAAACTTCTCTATCTTAAATAGTTCTATTCATCCTTTTAGCTACAGCATTATGTACTAGGATATAAGGAGATGTAAATTCTCTATGAATCCTTCTAGACTGACAGAAAAGGTTAAATTCATGTGAGGTATACTCACGCTCCAATCTGGAATTAATGACACTTGATAAAGGGTGGCATGCTCCACTGGGGGTCTCTCTTTGCACATTGGACAATTCTTAATCCACTCATGTATTTCTTTGTCCATGCTAGGCCAATACACTCCTAAACGCTTCTGATTCTGCAATGTTCGTTGTTTAGAATAGTGATTTCCTAGCAATCCTTCATGAGCTTGCTACAACCAACTACTATGCTCATCATCCTCGACACAACAAGCTAATACACCCTCTATATCTTGTTTGTACATGCTTCCTACCACTATGTGATATTTTTGTGATTTCACAATTTCTTCTTGTGATGTTTTCACATTCTTATTAGCAAGCCCGAAGGTAAGGACTAGTACCAACTTATTTGCCCATTTAGGAACAACTTCTTAATTGAATAGATAAGTGTCAGGTAGTTCATCAGACAGTCCTTGCGGTGACTCTCCTGAAGTGATGCGAGAAAGGTGATCTGCCCGAAGGTGGGTTCTACCTTTTCTAACAACCACGTCAAAGTCATATTCCATTAACAAGAGGAACCATCTTACTAGACGTCCTGTATTGCAAGGTTTATTGACGAAATATAACAAAGCTTGATGATCAGTAAAAAACTTGAACTTGTTGGCCAATAAATAGTGTCTAAACTTCTTCACAGCATATACCATGCCTAAGCCCTCTCTCTCTGTGGTGGTATAGTTTCGTTCAGCTGCACTTAGCTGTGTGCTAGCATATGCTATAGGCAAATCTAAATTTCCTTCACCTGTGGGTTGTGCTAGCACACATCCTATGGCATGATTGGAGGCATCCACACGACATGGAATGGCTTATTCCAATCAAGAGTGGTCAATATTGATGTTGTCCACAAACGTTTCTTCAACTCATTGAAGGAATTTTCACATTCGTCATTCCATTCAAAATTTGTCAGCAAACCATAAAGAGGTTTAGCTATGATCGCATACATGGGGATAAACCTACGGTAATATCCACAATGGCCCATAAAGGCTTGTACCTCTTTAACATTCCTTGGTCTTGGAAGCTCTGCTATGGCTCTTACTTTATCCTCATCTGTAGATATTCTGTTCTTAGAAACAATATGACCTAAGATCTTACCTTGTCGAACCATGAAAACACACTTCTCTGGGTTCAGACACACTCAATATTCTCTACACTTGTTGAAGATTTGTCTCAACTCAGGGATGTGGAGTCTTCTTCCTTCGGAATGAGCACATAAATCATCCACATATACTTCTAAACTCTTTCGTAAGAACTCCTTGAAGACATGACACTTGAGCCTTTGGAATGTTGCAGGTGCATTTGTGAGCCCAAATGGCATCACACAAAATGCAAAGATTCCCCACTCAGTGGCGAATGCAGTTTTGTGTTGATCTTCAGGGGCAATGGCTACTTGATTGTAACCTGAAAATCCATCAAGGAAGCTGTAAACTTCCTTGATTGCAACATGCTCCAATAGGTGTTCCATGATTGGAAGCGGATAACTATCTCTGATCTCAGTGGCATTAACTTTTTTAAGGTTAATACACACTCGCAACTTCCCATTCTTCTTGGGCACCACTACAATGGGGGACACCCATTCAGTATGCTCAATCTCATAGATAAATCCATCTTCAATCAGCTATCAATTTCTTCTTTTATCTTGGCTGCATAAGTGTCATTATATGTGTAGGGCTTCTGTTTGGTGGGCTTGGCATCAGCAGTCATGGGGATCATATGAGAGCATATTCTTGGATCTACCCCCTTCAAGTCTCTATAGTGCCACGCAAACACATCCCTATAACACATCCCTATATTCCCTTAATAGATCTATGAGCTCCATTTCTTCTCTTGCAGTTAGGTCATCCCCTATATACGTGCATCGCTCTTCGTTCCCTTCAATGGTTACTACAATTTTTTTGGTCTTTTCTTTGTTATCATATGCTTCTCCTATGATGGCCTCTCTCTTAGGCATTCGTACCAAAATTTTTCGGTCTTCGACTTCATATTTTTTGAAATTCTCTCGTACTTCGAACAATGATTCCTCCTCTTCTTGTTTTATTGCTTTTCTTTTCTTTTTCTTTTGACTGCTCTCACTTCCATCCTTTGAATTTACCGTTTTGATACTTGTGAGAGGTTCTTCTTCCTTTTGTGTAAATACCCCTATGTCTTCTAGATAGTGCTCCTCTGAGTTAAAGCAACCATCCATCAAAGTACATGATTCTCAGGCTATGTCAGATGCAAAGCTTTGGCATGCATGCTTTGGGCATCTGAATTTTGCTAGTTTGCTATGCCCACAGAAATCTGAAATGGTGTCCTCTTTGCCCAAACTTGAGGCACCTAGAAAACATGTTTGTGAAGGCTCTATTTTGGGCAAAATGTAGCATTCCTCCTTTCCAAAAGATGGTTCAGTTCGGGCTACTCAGAAATTGCAGCTTGTACATACTGATGTTTGTGGTCCTATGCAGACACCTTCTTTTGGGAATTATCTTTACTTCGTGACTTTCATCGATGATTTTTCCAAGCATGCATGGGTATATCCATTGAAGGCAAAGTCTGAAGTGTTCATCTGCTTCAAACAGTTTTTGGTTTTGGTTGAAAATCTGTCAGTATGTAAAATGGGCACCCTCCGTTCTGATCGAGGGGGGGAATATATGTCTTCTGATTTTAATGCATTTCTGGCTGAACATGGGATAAAACACCAGTGTACAGTGTCATATACACCTCAACAGAATGGATTTGCTAAACGAAAGAACAGGTTACTCATGGAGATGGCGAGGTGTATGGTCAAGGGTCAGGCTCTACCACATAGTTTCTGGCTTGAGGCTGTCATGTGTGCAGCATATGTACTTAACATGTGTCCCACTAAAGCACTGCAGTCTATCACTCCATATGAGGCTTGGCATGACCGCAAGCTATCTGTTGCTCATCTGCGTGTTTTTTGTTGTTTGGCAGATGCATTAATGCCCGAACAACATCGTAGAAAATTGGATGATAAAGCAGTAAAATGTATTTTTTTTGGGTACAGTTAAAAAAGTAAAGGCTATGGTCTATATCATCCACAGACTAAACACATTCTGGTTAGCCGTGATGTTGTGTTTGTGGAAGATGATTTTCATCCATTGCTTTCATGTGCTAAGGAGACATCTGTTAGCTCCAAAGACATGTATGATACTTTGCTGCCTCTTTTTACAGGTGGACATTCTAGTGCTAGTCCTAATGAGGCAACTTCTCAGACTTTGCAAGTTTCATGTGATGATGTAGATCATTCCATTTCTGATGCAGATTTACATGATGCACTTATTGATGAGAGAGTTGATATTGAGCAAGCAAGAATTATGCCAAAATGGTTGGTGTAAACCTTGCATGACAGCAAATTAGATGCACCTCTGTCATATCATACTCGATCAGGCTTTCATAGGTCTTCTTTTGCATCAGATTGTTATGTTATGGCTGCATCTAGTCTCAGTGATGAGACTGAGCGTGTTTCGTTTGATGAAGCACAAAATTCAGAAAATTGGATGGCTACTATGCAATCTGAATATGGTTCAATAATGAAGAATGGTACTTGGTCTTTATGTGACTTGCCTCCTGGAAAGAAGGCCATTGGCACTAAGTGGGTATACAAGCTGAAGCATAAACCTGATGGTATAGTTGACAGGTATAAGGCTAGGCTTGTTGCAAAGGGTTATGCACAGGAAATAATAATTGGTTTTGATGAGACCTTTGCACCTACTTGCCGAATGACTACTGTTCGTAGCATTTGTGCACTTGCAGCCCATCATGGTTGGAATGTACATCAGTTGGACATTAAAACAGCATTTCTGAATGGTGACTTGCATGAAGAAGTGTATGTTTTTCAGCCCCGTGGCTTTGTGCAGAAAGGGCATGAAAACCAGATGTGCAAGTTGAAGAAGGCATTATATGGTTTAAAACAAGCACCACATGCTTGGTATGAGAAGATACATGCCTATCTAATTGCACGTGGTTTTGATAACAGTCCAACTGAAAGCACCTTATATGTTAAGTGTGCTAATGATGTGCTTCTCATCATTTTTGTCTATGTTGATGACATGCTACTCTCTGGTCCTATTGAGAAACTAGTATTGTTGATTTTAAGGCTGATCTGCATGCCTCATTTGAGATGTCTGATTTGGGGCATTTGCATCACTATTTGGGCATTCAGTTTATGCACATTGATGATGGAATGGATTTGTGTGAAACAAAATATATTGACACATTATTGCAACATTTTGGCTTTGAAGACTGTAAACCTATTGCCACTCCTATGGAAATAGGTTTACGACTAAGTCTTCATGATGTTGGAGATGCATTTGATGTTGTTCTCTATCAGCAAGGTGTTGGATGCTTGATTTACTTATGCATTACTCAGCTAGATATTCAGTTTGTTGTCTCATAGATGAGCAGGTTTATGCATTGCACAGGAGTGAATCATTTGGCAAGCGGTTAAGCGCATCTTTCGCTACTTGAGTGGTACTCGGCTACTTGGGTTGCTTTATCCCAAGGGGGGATCACTACCGCCAGATTTGCATGCTTTTTTTGACTCTGATTGGGTTGGTTGCTATGACACTTGTGTGTCCACTAGTGGCTTTTGCTTCATGCTTGGTAGCTCATGTATATCTTGGTTGAGCAAGAAGCAGTCTACTGTGGCCACTTCCAGTTGTGACGTTGAGTATAGGGTAGCTTTCACAACGACTATTGAGTGTGTGTGGCTCAAACACCTTATGGCTGATCTGGGTGTTGGTCAGTCTTCTGCCACCACCATCTTCACTGACAGTCAAAGCGCATTGGCAATTGCGAGGAACCCTATGTTCCATGCTCGCACTAAGCACATTGAGGTGCATTATCACTATGTCAGGGAGAGGTACTCTACTAGGGAGATCAGCTCGGCATATGTGCCCACGCAGGAGAACATTGCAGACCTTTTCATAAAGGCTCTACCTAGGGAAAAAAGTTTGAAGCTTTCCGCAAATCTTTGGCCTTACTTCCTTTTATGGATTGATTCCACATAGCTTGGCACTTCCTTATACATGCGTGCCAGCTCCTTGTTCACCGCATCACTCCCAGGGGGGATTTGTTGATATATTTAGGTAGTGATATGTGTGAAGACTCTAGGACCATCAGGGCACTTTTTTCCCTCTTTAGGAAGTTTTTTTCCCCCGACTTGTATATACGCCTATTGCCCTAATGGGCTACTTATCTTTGTACATTCTCTAGTAATACATTCAGTATTGTGTGTTGAGCTCCAAGCTTCTTCTTCTTCCTTGTGTTGTTCATGTGCTTCCGTAGATGTCTAACTCCAACACTGAAGGGCCTTATAACAACATCATCAACACGTAACCGCCCTTGCAAATCCTACATAGCGAGGGGTTGGCCACATTCATTCTCAGCCTTGCCAATGCAATTCTTGGGAGTTCAAGGGGTCGTGATCACCAAGTAAGTACTTTCAAGTTCGAGTTCAAGTTCTAGTCTTGTCTCTTGCTCCACTCGTGTCTAGTCTTATATCGTGGACATCTTTTCTTGTCCTATTGTAATCTCGTAGTATGAGATCTTGTCAAGTTATTTCTTGTATCTAGTTCATCTCCTAGAAGGGAGTTCTCGTAATCCAGATACCTTGTTTCATACTTACGATCCCGGGTTGTGGGATCTCCTGTATCATCTCTAGTCCAGCTATTCATACGTATCAGTCCCGCATTGTGGGACATCTTGTATCGATCACATATCCTTGTATTGTTCTCCATACATGGGTGTTCTTGTAATTGAAACCATAATTCCAAAATCTTTTCTAGTGTAGTCAGAGAGCACAATCTAGTGCTCCCTTGACATTTTGGCAAGGCTACCTTCATCAAGAACAGGCACCATGGATTCCCTATGCAAGGAGATCCAATCTACCATAGAGGACTTGATTGAACATGTCCAAGTGATGAAAAGATTGCTACAACAAGATGATCGATTAGTTTCAAGCTATGCCTTGAATATCAAGATGTTATTTCATGGAACTATGTATCAAGAAGACTACATGGTTAATGAGTTTTGAAGTGGCCTCAATCCTGAAATCAAATATCTCTTGCTATCCATGCCTCAAGGAAGTACCTTGGAGGATCTTAGCAACTAGGCATTTCAATGTGAGAATCATTTGTTCAAAGAAATCCAAGCCGAAGAGCTAAAAGTGTTGAATAATCAAGACAATGTTTCTCAAGAATCTTTGAAGTCATTACAAAAGATATGGAGTATACATGTTAAGAAGATATCAAGAAGGTAACGGACAAGGAGGAGTTAATATTCAATGAAGGAGGTGTGCTTACTCAAGGCACTCCATCAAAGATCTTGGAAACACTACGACGTACCACTAAATGCTCAAAGGACCTATCTTGTGATGAACCTAATGAAGCTCAAGGGAGATCCAGTCCTTCACCACCTTTCAAGATTAAGGATCATGAAGAATTTGAGGTCTTGTATGTATGAGATTCAACGATCTCTCGATATTTTGAGAGAAAAAATCAAGATTTGAGAATTCCATAAGAAGAATCAAATGAAACCCTAGCTAGTGAAAATGGTCGCTCCTCGTGGAACTCGTTGCTTGAGGGGGAGATGATGTCATGGACACAAAGAAAACCATCTTAAATCTTAGATTTCATGTGAATTTCATGTATCTCATGTTTGGTTAAGATTTTGGACAAACTAATGCTTCCATTGCATCCGGAACATGCCAAAACCCCAAGATCAACTACATCAAGAACAATGTTAACCAAGGGCTATACTACCCTTACGAAGATGGATTACAACGTCAAGGTTTTAGTGATGCTGATTGGGCTAGTTTAAAGGAGGATAGAAGTAGCACATTTAGATATGTCTTAATGCTAGGTCAAAGATTCATTTCATGGATGTCCAAGAATCAACCTACACTTGCATTATCATCTACTGAGGTTGAGTATGAAGCTTTAGCACTTGCTACATGTGAGATAATGTGGCTCAAGAATCTCTTCAAAGACTTCAATATGGAGGTCAAAGAGTTCACTCTATTTGGAGATAACATCTCAAGCATTCATCTAGCAAACAACCCTATACTCCATGTAAGAAGCAAGCATATAGAGATCCATTATCACTTCATCAGAGAGAAGGTACTAGCAAAAGAAGTGGACATCAACTACATCAACACCAAGGATCAGCTAACAGATATCATGACCAAATTTATGGATGTAAGAAAGTTGGAGAAGTTCAATATCAACCTCAACTTGAAGGAGATCAATGGAAACTAACACTTGAGCTTGAGGGGAAGTGTTAGAATTTTAGCAATCTCAAGTGTGGGAACTCATACTAATTTGAAGTGTCACATCACTCACACTTTTTGGTAGGATATGCAACCACTATCCCACGCATTTTCTGAGCTCTTTACTCACCTAATTGATGGAGAAAAGTCGAGATCATTTGGCAGGCATTTTTTAATTCAAATCTACAACTACCTTTTTTAGCATTATATAGGCAAACAGATGGAGTTAAAGTCGTGGCTATCCTCCTCAACCATTTGAGGACTTGTAGGCTCTCATTAGGAGTGTTTAATCCAGGTCTAAACTAGACCTTTGCTTGCTAGAATTTTCTCATAGGAAGTGATTTTTGATCACTCATATCTCTTTGTGTAGTAGTCTAATTGATTTGCAAGTTAGCTCATTTTGTTCCTATGATTGTAAGCTTTCTTTTAGATATAATCTTGATATCAACTGTTCACTATCCTTGATTATATTGAGCTTGAAAGCTCTCTAGTCTAATCTCTGCATATTCCCAAGTATATGTCTGTTGGAAGGTACACATAGGTGCAAGCTACCTATTTGGACAATTTCTGGCCTATCTTGAGAAGGGAGGTTGATACCTCTACCGTTTTTGAAATTGAGTGATTATTATCTTATTGGAAAGCTCATCTTGTATATTTGTACTGTGCAAAATTTCATAGGTTCAATTCTCAAGTCCAATGAGAAATTCAATTTTTGGTGGACTATGGTAGTGACATGTTTGGTCTTAGGAAGGGCCTATCATTCTTCTACTGCAACTAGGAGTGGATGTACTCCATCATTAGGGAACATAAGACATATATACAAGCTAAGGAATGCATTTTAAATCTCTTGAATTGGATATGTTCACAAGGAGTTACAACTATTATAAGTAGACTATGTCTATACCTATGCGAGACTAGTGAGGGTATGGGCTTGATAGCTCCTCCTCTATGCATATAACACATGCCTTTGCATTTTCCCTATCTTGGAATGCTCTATTTTATCTCCTTGAGCCTTGGATGACTCTCCTTGAGCCTCATTGAGTATATGTCTCTTATTCTTCAATGAACTACAAGATTTCCATGCATTTGATGACTCCACCTCCCTTTATATCTTTTGGATGCCTCTCTCAACTTTCCCACCACCGTAGGACTATCTTGTGTGACCTTTCCTGACCTTGAGACTAGCCCAAATTATCTAATTCATGAATTTTATCCACATTAAGGTATTTTGACCCCTTTATCCACCTAAAGCTTGCATAGTTCACACTTTCAACACTCCCGCTCAAGCTTAAGGTGGTAGTGTCCACATCAAGTAAGCTTATAGCTTTCCAAAACTTTGTTAACTTGGTCACATCCAAGATTTTGGTGAAGGTATTTGCAATGTGTTCCTTTGTACCTACAAAATGAACATTAATGTCCCCACTTGCAACCTTTTCCCTTACATAATGGTGTTGCACATCAATGTGCTTGCTCCTTGCATGATACATGGGATTGTTACATGTTATCTCCATAAACTAGAATTGGTCCAAGTTGTGTATCAATATCCTTGCAGAGCTTATTAAGCCACATTGCTTCACATGTAGTGAGGGCTAAAGCTCTATATTCATCCTCTATTGGACACAATGCAATTATGGGTTGCTTTTTGCTCATCCATGAAAGCACTTTTGTACCTAGCATGAAAATATAGACAGAAGTTGACCTTCTATCATCAAAACTCCCTACCCAATCTACATCACTCCATGCTCTTACTTGAATTTCTTCATCATACGTGTATAGCAACCCATGATTAACTGTATTCTTCACATACCTTAACACTTTCTTTGCATGACTGAAATGTGTATCTATTTTTGCATGCATGAACTGAGATAGAACTCCAACTATGTAGCACAAGTCAGGCCTTGTGAGTGTAGAATAGATTAATGATCCCACAATGCTCTAGTATAGTGTAAGGTCTTCTAGCTTCTTACCTTCTTCCTTGCTTAACTTGACATTTGAATCCATAGGTTGAGCTATTGGTTTGCAATCTATCATGCCAAACCTAAACAACAGATCTAGAAGATACTTCTCTTGAGAGAGATAGATACCTACCTTCCCATAGATCAGCTCAATGACAAGAAAGTACTTTAGCACACCTAAATCTGAGATTTTGAACTCTCCTCCAAGCTTCTCTTTGATGGTCCTTATCATCACTTGTCACAAGAAGATCATCTACACATATGCATATCAAACATATCTTGTTGTTTGTCTTATTCACATTACAAGGATGGATTTGCATCACTTGGAGAGAAATCACACCTCTTCAAGAAGTCCACTAGCCTCTGATTCCAAGCCCTTGGGGCTTGGTTTAGGCCATACAAGGCCTTCTTCAACGTGCAAACATAGGTAGGATGTTGTGGATCCACATACACTTGAGGTTGTTCCATGAACACTTCCTCTTGTAACTCACCATTCAAGAAAGCATTCTTTATGTCCATCTAGTAGATAGGCCACCTCCTTGTTGCACATACAACTATGATAGTTCTAATCCTGGACTTGTTTTCCATAGGGCTAAAAGTCTCCTCATAGTCCACCCCTTGTGTCTGTGTGAAGCCTTTGGCTACTAGTTTAGCCTTGTACCTTGTCAAGCTGCCATCTACATTCTACTCGATCTTGTAGACCCACTTGTTTTGGACTATCTTTATGCCTTCCTTCTTGGGTACTAGTACCCAAGTTTTTTTCTCCTTAAGAGCTTTGAACTCTTCATACATAGTCTTCCTCCACTCAAGTTTGGTCTTTGCCTCCTCATAAGAATTTGGCTCTTGATCTGCAATGACATTCATCATGTAGGCATAGTGCTTTGCCCTGAAAGAACCATATGTATACCATTGTGGGGGTGCCTTCTTCCTTGTATACCTCCTCTCATGACCTTTGGGATATTGCTTCCTGAGTCTATTGAGCTTTACATTAGGAGTAATGGCTTCCTCAAGCTCTTCCTTTTCTGACTCATCTTGAGCTTCCCTAGTGTCATAGTCTGTCTCTTGTAGCCTTCTATACTTTGAAGTAGGGGATGATATTTCATAATCATAAGTGTAAGAGTGATCATATGAGTGTACCTTAGATGTAGAAGCCTCTGTTTCACTGATTGTGATTGACTCTTGTGGTTGAATTTGCCCATCAAAGTCTACATACTCCCCTTGATCCTCTTCATCAAACTTTACCTTGCCCTTGTCTACATACCAAGACCTTGACTCATCAGACACAACATCTTTTGACACATATAGCTTCTTTGAGAGATGTTTGTAGCACTTGTAGCCTTTTTGCTCATTTGGGTAGCCAATGAATACACATTTCTCACTCTTGGACTCTAACTTTGTTCTCACTTCACTAGGAATATCAACAAAGCATACACATCCAAATACCTTGAGGTGCTCCATGGTTGGTTTCTTGCCATAACAGACTTCATGTGGAGTCAAGTTGTGCATACCACTTGCTAGAACCTTGTTTACCAATTAACAAGCTATATTCATAGCCTCAGTCAAATAAGAGAATGGTAACATAACGTCATTTATGAGACATCTAGCTATCTCAACCAAATACCTATTCTTCCTCTTTGCAACATCATTTTGTTGAGGAGTGTATATGCATGTAAAGTGCCTCTTTATGCCATTTTCCTACAAGTACTTTGTGAATTACTCGGAGAAATACTCCCCCCCTCCATCTGACCTAAGTGTCTTGATGT
Organism: Ceratopteris richardii; assembly: GCA_020310875.1. NCBI lineage: Eukaryota > Viridiplantae > Streptophyta > Polypodiopsida > Polypodiales > Pteridaceae > Ceratopteris > Ceratopteris richardii. The sequence goes on along the minus strand of CM035418.1, from coordinate 128,308,603 downwards.
GTGCATCACATTCTTTCTCAACAAGGGACCTAAACTTTTGAAAGCATGAAAACACTTCTCATTTTTCCTTGATAACATATAGCCATACCTTTCTTGAGTGGTCATCAATGAAAGTGACAAAGTACCTTGCTCCTCCCAATGAAGCCTCTCTAGTAGGGCTCCATACATCTAAGTGTATAAGCTCCATGAAACTAGAGGATCTTTACTCACTCTATGGAAATGACTTCCTTACTTGCTTACCAAGCTAACAAGCATCACAAAACTCATGTTGATCTTGCCCTTCAAGATTTGGTAGTCCGTGCACTAAACCTGCTTTGCACATGCTTTTAACTTGAGAATATTGATATGTCCTATCCTCTTGTGCCAAAGATCAACGTCTAAAATCCTTTTGTTACCAATCATCACATAACATACCTTGTTGTGTGTAGGAGCAACATCTAGTGTGAACAATTTACCTTCCTTCCTTCCCTTGCAAGTGATCTTGCCTCCTTGCTTCATCATGCACCCTTTTGCATCAAATGTAACTTGCATACCTCTCTCTACCATCTTTCCTATAGAGATAAGGTTCTTGGAAATAGATGGAACATGGAGCACCTCTTTAAGAGTCTTGACAGATTTAAGAGTCTTCACCTAGCTTCACATCTCCCACATGTGTAATGGGATGCTGAGTGTTATCTCCTGTCTCCACACAACCTTTGGAGCTTGGAACCTACATTTGAACAAAAGATCCCTCCATACATGACATGTGATTAGAGCATCGAGAGTCTATTTACTCGTTTGTGTCCTTGGGATCACTAGAGTAGCCATGTCTCATGACTAGGAGGGTCTCCTTCTCATCATCCTTCTTGGAGTTGTTAGCATAATTCCCTTGCTCCTTCTTCTTTCCTTTTTTATCCTTGAACTAGCAATTTGAAGAAATATGATTCTCTGTACCACATATAAAACAAGTTTTACCTTGATGAGGGTTGTTTTTCCCTTTTCCATTCTTGCCCTTCCTTGAAGATGATGCCTTGCTATCTCCTTTTGAATCTAAATCTTCTTCCTTGGACTAATTCCACTTGCTTTTTCTTGCTTTCCCCTTCTTTCCACTCTTGCCTTTGCCTTTACTAGCATAAAGGACATGTGAGTGACCATCCTTGTTGGATGTGTCTCCTATGGAAACTTCTTCTACAACTAGGTGTGGGATCAACTCCTCAAGAGTTGGTAGAGGATCTCTACACAAGATGGTAGTATTCAGGAGTTTTCACTTGTCTTCCCCTCTCAGCCCATTGAGCGTAATCTGTAGAAGGTCTTCCTCATCTACTTTGTAGCCAATGGATGCCAATTGCTCCCTCAACTCCTTCACCCTCAAGGTGTAGTCAACAATTGATTGACCACTATCCTTCTTCAAAGAATGGATTTCATTATTAACCTACATCTTTCTGCTTCTTTTGGAAGTGGTATATATCTTCTTCAAGGCTTCTCAAACATATCTAGCATGATTAAACTTTGATATATGACCAATCATAGTGCTAGAGATTACCTGTGATATGTAGAAGATAGCTCTCCTATTCCTTTCATCCCAACCCTTCAACATCTTCAATTCTTGATTGATGATCTTTGGATCTTGGGGATCCACATCAGGCTTATCTTTATCTCCACACACAATAGGCCATAAACCTTTCCTCATGAGGTAGTCCATGACTCTGAACCTCCATGGTTGGTAGTTGTCTTTGTCAAGCAATTCCACTTTTTGACCTAGATCTGCCATAATCAATGGGAAGTTGGGGTTACACTAAAATGTATCTCTTAACCTTGATGTCCAAGATTTTATGTCCTTCTCCTAGATTCTTCAAAAAAATTTACCTACTCTGATACCAACTGATGGAATTTAATCCCTCATATTTGCACACTTGAAGTGAAATGAACCCAAAACCTAGGTCCCTTCATACACCTTTTTTGCTACCCTATAGCAAAGCTCTAATTCACTTACCAGATTTTAGCCATAGTTAGTGCTCCTAAGCTTCTCAACAAAAATGTATTTGTTTAGGTCAGTCAACAAGTCTGTACAAAATAGACTATGCAGCGATGTAGGATATACAAAAAGTAGGGTTACAGAGATACACCAATTTCTCTATAGAAAAAATTGGTTTCAAGAAGCCCTCTTAGGGAAAGTAAGAGACACATATACGCTATAGAATGCAATTTAAAACACTTAAATTGGATATGTACACATGGTGTTGGAACTATTACCAGTAGAGTATGTCTATACCTATGAGAGACTAGAGAGGGTGTGGGCTTGATAGCTCCTCCTTTCTATATATAACACCCTCCTCTACATTTTCCCTAGCTTGGACGACTCGTTTTAGCTACTTGAGCCTTGGATGACTCTCTCCTTGAGCATCCTTGAGTATATGTCTCTTACTCTTCAATGACCTACAAGACTTCCATCCATTTGATGACTCTTCACTTCCTTTTATAGCTTTTGGATGCCTCTCTCGACTTTTCCACTACCTTAGGACTGCCTTGCCTGACCTTACCCAACCTTGAGATAGTGCTAAATGATCTATATCATGATGTTTGTCCACATTAAGGACTTTTGTCCCCTTTATCCACTAAAGCTTGTATAGTTCACACTTTCAACAATGTTTGCCTTCACTTCTTCCTTTACCTACTTAAAAATGCTTGGGTTTCATTTCCCTTTGCTTTTAAGCCTCCAGTGTTCGTCCTTCAATGAGCATTAATACCATTAACTAGTCAAACTTTGGAAGATGATTTCTAACCTACACAGAAGTGGTGACAGACTTCCATCTCTCATCATCCCTAAGTCTAGTTAATGTATATGTAGCTAGATCATCATCATCTATGTGACAACCTTTGCATCCCAATGCATCTCTTACTTCCTTCATCTTTGTAATGTAATCATGGATGTTTCTAAGATTCTTCCTTAGATTATTGACTTAATTGAATCTTCTTAGCTTTGGTTCAAGTAGAGTATAGCCTCTCTAGGGGTTCCCACACATTCATTGAAGTGTCTAGGTCTTGAATATGCCCTAATACTACAATGCTAATATGATGAGATAGGATCAAAATAAACCATTTACCTCTCTTGTTCCATTCCCTAACAATCCTCAAGTGATCAACAGTTGGATTATCCCACAATCTAGTATTGGCATTTGTTTCACTAATAAGCTCCTATAAACTCTTGCCCATGAGAAAGCTAGACATTCTAAACTTCCATGGCTCATAGTTTTTCTTATCTAGCTTTTCAACATCAGTGCTAGATTCTAACATAATGTACTCTAATGTACTCTTTCAGGGATTCTTCGTGCGGGATGGGTGTTGGAATTTACCTTTGTACTTCTAAAACTACTAGAAAAAATGGGGTAGATGCATTGTTTCTTCAGTAGTAGACTGTGGTTGAGTCCTATGTATGCCCTTTTTATTCAAATGAGTAACTCCATCTCTACCAAGACCTTCAATAGCTCCTTTCGGTCTTCTCTAAGTGTCTTTGTGTTTAAAAGGCTTTAAATCCATGCATGGGAGAATTTATGATTTTCCTATGCAATTTGAAGCATGAATCACCTTAGAGATTTCTTCATAGATACCTCTCTTCACTTAAAACAATGATTCTTTGAGTTCCTATGGAATGAACCCAAGATATTTTAGAGACTCAAATTAGACTATGGGACCTTGCTAATGGAAGTTAGGTCACTCAAAAATACTTTCTTCTACTCAGAGAACCAATGTTTCTAAGACAACCTAACTACTACCTTCACTATACATGCACACAAAGACCATTGTTCACTCTACTCTTGATTCAATTTAGTATATGTAGATTCTAAAATTTAGACTTGAGACACCTTTAGATGTCTTTTTTAGCTTTCTAAATAGCCAAAGATTACAAGAAATGGATACCATATGAAAAGGGAACTCTATTTAACACTCAAAACAAACTAGCTCCTACACAAAAATTGGAGTGTGACCTATGAATACTCAAAAGTCTTAAGAAGATACTCAAGCAATTAAGGGGGCTTGCTTAGAACGGGGTCTACTAGATTGTTCAAATTGTCAAAGTGACAATACACTTGGGATCATATAAATTTTGAGTATGAGATGTGTTTATATAACTATGAAAACATTTCCTAAATTATAGGTAGCTCTTTTCTTAGAGTATAGGCTTCATCACACCTAAGTGTGATAGGTGATTGATTTGAGAGTAATGACGGGGGTTTAAATTCAAATTTGAATACAAAAATACTTGTTCTTGGGTCTTTAACATTGGAATGTGAAGAGATTCACTTTTAGAAATCACACATAAAAGCGAACTAACCCTCATTTTGTAACATTCTTATGTTCTTATTGTTCATTTTCTCTTCCAATCAAGTATGAGTTTCTTTGGAGCTCTTTTGTCTAGGCCATGTGTGAGGCTTGCTTGCATACGTGTGCATTTGTAATACTCCTTGTGTGCATGTGTGACTCCTAGTGTGCCGAAGGTCAGTATACCTCTAACTCATCCCTTGGAGTTACATTTTGTGGGCAAGCACGCATTCCTTGATTCTAGTTGGTACATGTGTCCAGCGATGTTCTAGTCTATATCATACGCAGTATGTACTAGTTCACCTAATATGACAGAGATTAAGCAATTGTCATACATAGTGTTGAGAAGGTGAGCTAGATTTTTTTGTGAGTCTCCTTTGCCTATGTGAGTTCTAGAGTATTACTCATATAATTTATTGTAGTATGCTAGAGACATCTCATTCCTAGTTTAGAATGATTTGATATAAAGCATGTGATGGCTAGATATAAAGCAATTGAGTCTCCTTTACCTATGTGAGTTCTAGAGTATTACTCATATAATTTATTGTAGTTGAATGCTAGAGACATCTCATTCCTAGTTTAGAATGATTTGTATAAAGCATGTGATGGCTAGATAGCAATTTTTGTCCACTTGGAACATGTTTCATTTGGTCATTGAGAAGACAAGTGGTAGTTCTACTAGTTGTTGTATAATTTGAACATGTCTTCACTTGGTATGAGAGACATAGTTCCATAAATTTAATAAGGATTTACTTTGTATGGAGCTTTTGGTCCATAGTTTGGATCATCACAAATTGGCTATGATATATAGAGATCTTGAATCCATATATGTGACTAAGATAGAAATCTTTAATAGTTTCATTTCATTATATCAAGTTCATAGTTCAAAAGAATATTTGAAAAAGATTTCTATTATTAATAAGTAAAATATGATTCCTAATTATTTTCAGTATTTTCCTTCAAGATTTAGGGTGTAGGTAGATTTTCCAACAAGTTTCGAGTACCCTATTCATTTACTATTTGTTTAACTTTGTGTTAAGTTAGTTACTAACCGAGTTTATGGGAGCTTCACATCTAGCTCATAGTTTTACATGAGCACAATATTATTTCTTACTCTAGTTGATTAAATGATTTTATGGTTACCATCGATTGACAAGGTATTAGTGGTCGATGTATGGAGACAAGAGCTAGTCACAAAGGTCTCTACAGATGAAAAATAGTCAAAACTTAGCCATTAGGGTGTAGGCCAAAGGAGTTTGAGAATATTTTGAGCACTTATGTTGTACAGATATGGATTCATTGGAACTATGCTATTTCTTGGTGTAAATGCTAGATATGAAGCAGGGAGACTAGTCAACAAATTTTCAAGTATCTAGTATTTTAGAAACCTAGCATACTCTATCTATATTAGTTGGGATCACATGTGCTCGCCCTTAGATTTGTAGATCCTTCCATATCATTGTGGAAAATTATCTTGTAAAGGGGGAGAGTCTTATGTTTTAGAGATGTACATGCATGTAGGAATTAGAAGTTCCTTTCTTGGGGCATAACGAAGGCCGAAATCCACGGATCCTAGAGGTTATTGCTTGTTGATGTTTGGATGAACACTGAGACCATATAGATCATCCCGGATGATGACTAAGCAAGGGATATTTATGTTGGGAAAGATGGATGGATCCTTCAGAAGATTGAGTAGATGCTGCTAATCCTGCTTTGCACCAGCCCTCAGTGACTCCAGATATGATTAGTAGACACCCTTAGCTTCCAAATGATACCAAGAGATCATATATGTACTTTGCAAATGATGTGTGTAGTGATCAAATCAAAACAGACTACTTGATACTTCACACATCCAAGAAAACTTGCTATTTTGGTATTGACACCTGATCAGAGTTATACTCAGTATGACCAGTACACTTACAATTGGCAAAATTCCTTCTAGAGGTATTCTATTAGCTTAGTAAGCTACCATTTGCAAGTGGAATGAGATAAAATGATAGACTATACTCAGAGAAATCACTTTAGCAAAATTAGGGACACTCTCGACTTTTTAGGAGATATGCAGGCAAATACCAGAGAGCAGTTCGACGGCGATTTCTCCAGATTGGCTGAACGAAGTTGCTTCAAACTCTGTAGGCTTGTAGTATGCTTTGAGCTGGATCTACCAAGCTTTGAATCACTTGATTTGGAGCCGTAGGCACTCAGATATGCCTCTTTGAAGTTGACAGACTTGGAGTGGTGCACTCAAAGAACACAGAGTTGATGTATGTAAATGTATGTATTGATTCACATTAGTTTACAAACTCATTGGCATGCCAAGCATTGCCTAATGAGGTAGAGATGTGTGAGCTATGGTGTAGCTCTCTCACACACTCAATGATAGCAGGAATGAAGCTCGGGAGGACTCACACTATACGCGACTTTTCAAGTACATCTTATATATGAAGTGAGCAAGAAGTTGAATTCAAATTTGAATTCTTGGCTCCCTTTAATCTAGCATCTAAAAGTAAAAAGATATTCCCTCAATCACAAGTTCTATTTTTCCACGAATCTATCAAGTAGGTGTATCCATAAGATTCCAAGTCATTTAGACTTTTACATGGGTAAAGTGGTAATAAACCACAAGCATAAGTTCCTATGGTTCTTCTCACATGTTGAGTCTTCAAGAACAAATCCAAGCCAAGTGTGTGGGCTTGCAAATTACACCAACAGCTCCCCCTCAAGCCAAACACTTTGGCTTAAGTTTTTATCTTCATTCTTCAATCACATCCTGCAATCCAATCATGGATTTGAATCTGAATAATTTGTTTCCATCCAAAGCTTTCGTGAGTAAATCTGCACATTGCATATTAGTAGACACATAGGTCAACTGAATGTCCTTGCTTAGCAACTTCTCTCTCACATAGTGGTAATGAACCTCTATGTGTTTTGTCCTAGCATGATATATTGGATTAGCTGCAAGGTGAAGAGAGCTTGTGTTGTCTCCAAAAATAATTAGGGGCCTAGTGTATAGGCCTAACTCTGTATACAAAAGCTTTAACCAAATAGCTTCTTGAGTGGCATTGGCTAGCCCTCTATACTCTGCTTCAGTGGATGACAATGCCACTGTTGGTTGTTTCTTGGCTGACCAAGAAATAGGTTTATCACCTGCAAAAGATAAGTATCCTGATGTGCTCCTCCTATCATCCTTGCATCGTGCCCAATCTGCATCTGAATACACTTTAATATCAATATCTGATGTATAAGGAAAGTACAAACCATGGTTCTGAGTTCCCTTTAGATACTTCAAGATCTTCTTTGCAGCCTCAAGGTGAGGTATCCTTGGTTTGTGCATGACTTGACTTAGCACACTAACTCCATATGCTATGTCAATTCTGGTCAAGGTAGCATAATTCAAACTACCTACCATACTTTGATATCCTATAATGTCTTGGACTTCATCCCCTTCATGAGCACTTAGCTTTAGGTTGACCTCCATTGAAGTACTTGAGACTTTTGCATCCTGCAGGTTAAATTTCTTTAACATATCCTACACATACTTCTTCTGAGTGATATATATACCTGAATTAGTATAAACCAATTCAAGTCCTAGAAAGTACTTCAATAATCCAAGATCATTGATCTTGAACTCCTTCATCATCTGGTGTTTGATGCTTCTGATTCCTTGGACATCATTACCTGTAATGATGATGTCATCAACATAAACACAAAGATAGATTACCTCTGAATTGCTCCTTTTAATAAACAATGAGGTATCTGCCTTGCTCATAGTAAACCCTTGGTCTTGGAGGTATGTTGTCAACCTATAATTCCATGCTCTAGGTGCCTGCTTCAATCCATATAGAGCCTTCTTCAATTTACAAACATAATTTACCTTCTTGGGATCTTCATAGCCAGGTGGTTGTGACATGTAGACTTCTTCAGATATCCATCCATTCAAGAAATCATTCTTGACATCCAATTGGTACATGTTCGAATTCTTGGATGCAGCTATACTCACCAATACTCTGATTGTTGGCATCTTAGCCACAGGAGAAAATGTCTCCTCATAATCAATGCCTTGGGTTTGTGCAAAATCCTTGGCTACCAACCTAGCTTTGTACCTGTTGATTGTACCATCAGAGTTCCTCTTTAGTTTGTAGATCCATCTGGATCCTATCACCTTCATAGAGTCCTTTTTGGGTACCAAGTCCCATGTGTCACTTTCCTTGAGAGCTTCTATTTCTTCATCCATAGCTCCTTTCCATTCTGGTTTGGTGATTGCCTCTTCATATGAACCTGGTTCTTCACTTAGCAAGTCCTTTGCAAGATAAATTGAATGCTTAGTAACAAGAGATGTATCATACCCATATCTGATAGGCTTCTTACTTTCTCTCTGAGATCTCCTTATTGCTTGAGTTGAAGATTCTGGTATATCCTCAAGCTTCTTCATCTTCATCTTGCCTCTAGACTTCCATGCCTTGAATTCTTCAAGATTGATTGTGTCATCATCTTCTGAACTTGAGTCTTCCTTCTGGATTGGTTCCTCCTTTGAGATTTTTGAAAACTCCTCTTCCAAATCATAGGGTAGACTAACCTTCCTGCATTCATTTTCATACCATGAGTCATTCTCATCAAAGATGACATCTCTGCTTACCTTGAACCCTTTATTGGTTGGGTTGTAGAATCTATACCCTTTTTTATTCAAGTCATAACCAATGAAGATACATTTTTCTGCTTTAGGGTCTAGCTTTCCCCTTACCTGTGAGGGAATATGCACATATGCTATACAACCAAAAATTTTGCAATGATCCATGATGGTCTCTTACCATGCCAAGCTTCATAAGGTGTCATTCCATCAAGTGACTTTGATGGCAACCTGTTTATGAGATAGGTGGCAGTAGATACACTCTCTGCCCAAAGATAATTTGGCAACTTCTTTTCATTAAGCATGGACCTAGCTGTTTCAACAATTAGTCTATTCCTTCTTTCAGCTACCCCATTTTGTTCAGGTGAGTACCTTGTTGTTATCTCCCTTTTGATGCCTCTTTCCTGCAAGAAGTCCTCAAACTCATTGGAGAAGTATTCACCTCCTCCATCTGACCTTAGCTTCTTCAAGTTCCTTCCTGTTTGATTTTCAACTAGTGCAAGATATCTTTTGAAACAGTTAAACACTTCATCCTTGTGCTTCATAAAGTATAACACAGTCCATCTGCTATAATCATCAATGAAAGACACATAGTACCTTGATCCTGAAATGGAGGGATCCTTGCTAGGTCCCCAAACATCTGTGTGCACCAAGTCTAGGTAGTCTTCATGTATAAAACCTTTCCTTGAGTAGGGCAATCTGTGAGACTTACCAAACTGACAAGCACCACATTTGTAAATCATGTGTTGCTTGGATACATTAGGTATCCCAAGCACACATTGGTCCCTACTCATTTGCTTTAAGGTCCTTTCACCTATGTGACCTAATCTCTTGTGCCATATTTCTAATTCTGAAAGTGTTTGATCCTTGTAATTGTATAAAGCAATGTTTTTGGTGTCTTCTAGCTCAAAAGTAAATAATCTACCTGATTTTTCTCCCTTGGCTATCCTTTTGAATCCATGTCTTGGGTCCTCCACATATGCTCCATGTTGATTGAACCTCACCTGCAAACCTTTCTCCACAATCTGAGCAACACTCATTAAGTTTTTGGTAATGGTTGGTACATAAAGTACCCTACTCAATAGGTTCTGGTTACCATCACAAGTTTTTACATTTCCAATCTTTACTACAGAATGCTTAGTATCATCACCTGTCTGTACTTGATGTTTGCCCTTTTGTTCCTCAAGATCAGAGAGTAGTGCCACATTGCCAGCTACATGATTAGAACACCTTGAATCAATATAAAACAGATGATCATCATTGATACCTGACTTGGAAGTCATATTCATGATCAATAGGGAGTCATCTTGCTCTTCTGTGTAGTTGTTGTAGTCTTTCCTATTTCTGAATCCTCCTTGGTAGTTACCATTATGATTGTTGTTGTAATTGTTGTTGTAGTTATTGTTGTAGCCATTGTAGCCTTGGTGTTGGTTGAACCTTCCTCTACCTTGAGAGTATCCACCTCTTTGATAGCCTCTTCCTCTCTGATTTTTGTAGTTTCTGTAGCACTCATCTGTGGTGTGGTTAGACAATCCACAAATATTGCATGGTGATGAATTGTAGGGTCTCCCCCTACCTTGCTTACCTCCTCTGCCCCTGCCTCTTGAAGATCTACCTCTCCCTGCATAGTTGGCTTGGGAGGTAGAACCTTCATCTTCTTGCTTTTTACCTTTACCTTTGTCTTTAACCTTTTTATCAGCATATAGGGCAGAAGGAGTGTTACCTTTAGATGTATCTCCAACCTTTGTGAACTTTGCTTCATGTGTGAATAGTTGGCCCATCAGAGTTGTGAGATTTGGAGTATGCATGTCCATGTAGAGATCCATTGCAGTGGTGAAGCTTTCCCACTTATCATCTGCCTTTAGTCCATTGGTTACTTGCCTTACTATTTGTTCCTCTTCAATCTCCTCTCCTATGCTTGCTAATTGGTCTGCCACATCCTTGATCTTGGTCACAAATTCTGAGACTGATTGCTTTGGTTGCTTCCTAAGGGTTGTGAATTCAATCCACAATTGATTCTTCCTGGCCCTTGTATTAGATGAAAAGTATGATGACAAGGTTTCCCAAGTTTCTTGGGAAGTCTTACAATTCCTGATGTGAGGTAAAAGGAAATCAGATATAGAGTTAAGAAGATAAGACCTTGCCAATGCATCTTTTGCACACCATGTATTAAGTTTTTCTTGTTCTTCCTTGGTGGGTAGACCCCTTGCTTTGAATGAGGGCAATTCTTCATGAGATGAATCCAAATAGACTTCTTCCTTGTAGATAGGTCTTCATCCTCAGAGACCAAGCTTGATAATTGTTCCTGTCCAATTTGTCAATGAATGAAGGAAAACCATCTCCCATGTTACCTTGTTTGCTCTGATACCACTGTTGGAAAAGATGGATGGATCCTTCAGAAGATTGAGTAGATGCTGTTAATCCTGCTTTGCACCAGCCCTCAGTGACTCCAGATATGATTAGTAGACACCCTTAGCTTCCAAATGATACCAAGAGATCATATATGTACTTTTCAAATGATGTGTGTAGTGATCAAATCAAAACAGACTACTTGATACTTCACACATCCAAGAAAACTTGCTATTTTGGTATTGACACCTGATCAGAGTTATACTCAGTATGACTAGTACACTTACAATTGGCAAAATTCCTTCTAGAGGTATTCTATTAGCTTAGTAAGCTACCATTTGCAAGTGGAATGAGATAAAATGATAGACTATACTCAGAGAAATCACTTTCGCAAAATTAGGGACACTCCCGACTTTTTAGGAGATATGCAGACAAATACCAGAGAGCAGTTCGACGGCGATTTCTCCAGATTGGCTGAACCAAGTTGCTTCAAACTTTGTAGGCTTGTAGTATGCTTTGAGCTGGATCTACCAAGCTTTGAATCACTTGCTTTGGAGCAGTAGGCACTCAGATATGCCTCTTTGAAGTTGACAGACTTGGAGTGGTACACTCAGAGAACACAGAGTTGATGTATGTAAATGTATGTATTGATTCACATTAGTTTACAAACTCATTGGCATGCCAAGCATTGCCTAATGAGGTAGAGATGTGTGAGATATGGTGTAGCTCTCTCACACACTCAATGATAGTAGGAATGAATCTCGGGAGGACTCACACTATACGCGACTTTTCAAGTACATCTTATATATGAAGTGAGCAAGAAGTTGAATTCAAATTTGAATTCTTGGCTCCCTTTAATCTAGCATCTAAAAGTAAGGAGATATTCCCTCAATCACAAGTTCTATTTTTCCACGAATCTATCAAGTAGGTGTATCCATAAGATTCCAAGTCATTTAGACTTTTACATGGGTAAAGTGGTAATAAACCACAAGCATAAGTTTCTATGGTTCTTCTCACATGTTGAGTCTTCAAGAACAAATCCAAGCCAAGTGTGTGGGCTTGCAAATTACACCAACAATTTATTGTTTGGGAGGTGCATCCCAAACATTTCATTCTATGCTTCTTTCACAAAAGCTAGTTTTAGCAGATTGGCATGTGCTTGAGCTAAAGGGCATTTGTGAATGAAGTGGTCTCCATTGCTTTAGAAGCATGTGCCATGTGGTATCCATGGCATTTGTGGAGGCTAAATTGATTAGAAACTTGGGGTCTCGCACTTTTATACCAAACACCCATTTCCTCTTGATCATTTTGTCCATAAAAAGATTGGCTTTGATCCCATTGAGTAGTTTCTCCCAATCATTAATCAATTTTCTCCTAATTGTATGTATTATTTCATTACTCCATGGATCAATTGCTAGCACAAATCCAACTATGGCTCTCTGATGGTTTTCTTCTAGTGTATATTTCAATGGAATGACTTAGTTAGCATGAGGGGTTTGATGTCCACGATTTTATTTTTGCATTTTATCCCAAATGCAACGGGCAATAGATGTGGTATCTTCCAATGTCCAAACGTTAATACTATCAAAATGGCATTGATTTCTTCTACCCTTGTTGATGAAGAAAGAGGTGCAATAGTTGTCTAAGATGCCCATGAAGTTGACCTTTTTCATTAGGAATTCTTTAGAGAATGACATCCTTTCTTCAAATGACATTTCTTGTTACAACGAAAACATTTCATATTTATATTCCAAGATAGGCTTTTACTTTTACCATGATATCCATCCTTCTCTCTATTCTTGCTTCTTCTCTCTATTCTTGCTTCTAAAATGCTGCTATATTTTTGCGTCATCAGTGTCATGGACGTTTATGCATATCCACTATGTTTGGTAGTAGTTTAGCGTGTCTTCTTGCATCATCTATGTTAACATGTGGGGTGTCTTGCAAAGATCACGGTAGAAAATCACAAAAATATCTTATCAACTTGCCTAGAGTTAATGTTTTCATGCCTGTTGATAAAATTAAAATTTTCTCATTTTCACTTCTCAGATATTGATCACCTTCCACAAAATCTTAATCTTAAAAGCAATATTTGTGTGGCTTACGAAAAGAAATTCAAATCCTCATACACACATTTGTGGTCTCCCACACATACTACCTTACAAATACTCACCTACACACAATCAAGTACTTAGGCACATGCATAAATGCATTATCACACACGTTCATGCAGATTCACAATAGTCCCACTTACACACACAAATATTCCGCCTTGTACATACATGCAAAATTTCACATTTATGAATATTTAGTCATGCGCACAGAGTACTGAAGCACATGCAGATGTACACATGGTTTTTGCACTTTCTTTTTCTTTCACATTTTATCTTATGCATGTTTGTGAATAAGATTGTCGAAAAGAACTCAATAGATGGAGAGAGAGAGAGAGGGGGGGAGAGAGAGAGAGAGGGGGGGGGGAGAGAGAGAGAGAGAGAGAGAGAGAGAGAGAGAGAGAGAGAACACAAATACTTGAGAACACAATCATATGCTCATGCAAACACAAACATTTTACATAGGTGACCACATAATGCATTCATCTTACATAAGACATGCATGTATTTATACTATATGCAACTTACATTCTTATACGCAGTACACACATAGTCGTTCACAGGCATATACAAATTCTCTTTCATTAACATGTATAATATGCCACGCTCTCGCCAAAAGGTTTAACAAATTAAAAGATTGAGGAAAGATAGAGATGGAGGTATTTTGCATCCCTCTCGTTTGAGCATAACATCTTCGTAAGTGGAAATTTATCAAACTGAACAAGAATGGCTGTGAGGACACTAAAAATCGTCAGCTTCAGTTGATTTAATATGTTGAAGAAGTCCCATCATCAAACAAAAGTATGGATTGCATTATAGAATTGGAGATGATCATTTAAAGACGGAGGATTAAGAAAAACATAGAAGAATAATTAATTGAGCGAATAGGATGTAACATCAGAGAGTGTTCATGTAGTAATCACGGATACATCATATGCAGCCAATGCTTCGAGTTTCAAGCTCCAATAATGAAAAACAACAACAAAATGGCGGCGATTCTATAGAAAGTTGGCAACATTACATCAAGTGCAGCCAATTCTTCGGGTTCTCTTTCACATCAGCTCTTAATTGGCTCTTCTTCCTTCCTCAGATTTGTTGGTTGACTTAGACCTTTCTGCTACAGTCAATGTGCTACTGAAAAAAATAGTGAAACTGAAGTTTCACATTAGCAGATACATTGTGTGCACGTAATGTTGCTCGATGTGCATGCATAGAAATTCTAGCAATTTCTTTACTCATTTCAAATCGATCAATATGAAGTATATCTTCTGAGTGTGAGCTTTGGTTCCCTTTCTCTCTCGTGTTTCCTTTCACCATGAAAAACGTCCTGCCAAATTGAAAACCCGAATCTTACCTACATTTTCTCTCCAATTCGCCCCTTCACATTCCTCTCTTTGATCCTATTCCAGAACTTCAGCTTTTCTTCTAGTGTGGTCTTCTTCATCCAAAATAGGTATCAAAATAGGTTAGGACCTGTCGGCATCACCGCTTATAGAGAGCATAGGACACCTAGAACACATGTGTTTGAGAAGCAAAAAGGATTAAACATAAAGTGGCACAAATAGAGAGAAGAGCTAATGATTCTCTCTCCTCCACTATGGAGAGGTGCAAGTACTTGCAACCTTATGAAATAAAGAGTGTCATCTTCTAATTTCCTCCATCCTCAATCTGTTTTATTTCTTAACTCTATCCTACAGATCATCAGTAAGTGGCACATGGTCCACATTGATGAGTAATGGGAAACAAGGCTCAGGAGTAATCATGTATCAAATAGAAATTGACAACATACTCCCAAAGGGAGTTTCTCTCCTAAAATGAAACACCTATCTAGATTCCTCGGTAGGATAAAGCAACTATTGGTTGCTTCTTGGAACTCCATGACACTAGCTTTGAACCTGCAAAGGCTAAGTAATCAGAGTTACTTCTTCTATCATCCTTAGATCCTACCCAATCTGCATCTAAATGGATTTTGATATCCAAATCTGAAGAGTACGGATAGAATGTACCTTCATTGATTGTACCTTTGAGGTATTTAAGTACTCTCTTAGCTGCATCCATGTGTGGTCTTCTAGGTGAGTGCATGAATTGACTAAGCACTCTGACACTATATGAGATGTTTGCCCTTGTATGAGTAGCATATATCAAGCTACCTACCAAGCTTTGATATTCTTTCATGTCCTCAATTTTCTCACCTTCATAAACACTAAGTTTATGATTCATCTCCAAAGGTGTACCTCCAGGTTTAGCATTCTCCATTTTGAAATTGAGAAGTAGATCCTAAATGTATAGTCTCTGAGTCAAATACATTCCTTCATATATGTATATCACTTGCATACCTAGGAAATATGTGAGCTCACCTAAGTCACTGACTTTGAACTCCTCTTGCATGTGTCTCTTGATCCTCTAAATGCCATTCAAATCATCACCTATCACAATAATATCATCTATATATACATAGATAGATAACCTCATTGTGATCCCTTTTGATGAATAGAGAAGGATCTGAGTTCCTAGGTCTGAACAGTTGATCTTGAAGGTATGTAACCAACCTATAATTCCAAGCTCTAGGAGCTTGTTTTAATCCATGCAATGCTTTCTTAAGTCTGCAAAAACAAGATGGATGATTATGGTTTTCAAAACTTGGTTTTTGTGACATGTATACCTCTTCACTTATTCAACCATTTAAGAATGCATTTTTCACATCAAGTTGGAGGAGTCTGCAATTCCTTGCAGCAGCTACACTTATCAATGTTCTGATTATAGCCATCTTTCCAACTGGTGAGAATGTTTCCTCATAGCCTATACCATGAGTTTGTGAGCATCCTTTGGCAACTAATACTACCTTGTACCTACAAATTGATCCATCTGAATTTCTTTTAACTTTATATACCCATCTGCAACCAATTACCTTTTGATTTGGCAATAATGGAACCAAATCCCAAGTTTCCATCTCCTTCAATGCATCTATTTCTTCTTTTGTGGCCTTTTCCCAATTAGGGTTTCCCCTTGCCTCTTCGTAGGTTGAGGGTTCTTTTGAAATTGAGTCTTTTGTCAAGTAGATTGAATGCTTCATAACAAATGTGGAATCATATCCATACCTTTCTAGTTGTTTCTCCTCTCTTGCTGATCTTCTAGGTGCTTGTTTGGAGCATTCTCCAACCTCTTGCATATTTCTTTGCCTCTTGACTTCCATAGCTTGTAATCCTTTCCTCTTTTGTCTTGGTCATCATCTGTATCACTTCTTGGATCCTAGACCTGTGTATCATGTTGGCTTCCTAATTGATGAGAATCAGAATCAAGATCATATGGTAGAGTTACATTTTGTTTGTCTTCATCATACCAAGTCTTGTTTTCTTTAAACACAACATCTCTACTTGTATTGAATTGCTTAGTTGAAGGATTAGAGAACCTATAACCCATTTGAGTTGAATCATATTCAATAAACATTGCCTTTGTTGCCCTTTCATCTAGCTTACCTCTTATTTATGATGGTACATGAACATAAGCTAAACAACCAAAAACCTTGCAATGTCCAAGACTAGGTTTTCTTCCATACCATGCTTCATAAGGATTCATACCTTGAAGTTATTTGGATGGTTGTCTATTGACAAGGTACACAGCAGTTGAAACAGCTTCTACCCATAGATAATGTGGCAACTTCTTCTCTTCAAGTATTGTTCTGGCTGATCCGAGCAATGTCTTGTTTCTCCTCTCTGCAATTCCATTCATTTGAGGAGAGTACCTAGTAGTCACTTCTCTTTTGATACCTTTATCCTGCAAGAACTCATCAAACTCTTTGGATAATTATTCTCCCCCTCCATCAGATATGAGCTTCTTGAGTGATCTACATGTATGATTCTCCACATGTGCTAGATACTTTTTGAAGCAATCAAACACTTCATTCTTACTTTTGATGAAGTATAGAATATTCCATCTACTATCGTCCTTAATAAATGAGACATAATACCTTGATCCTACCAATGAAGGTTCTTGAATGGTCCCCATACATGATTATGTACTAAGTCCAATAAGTTGTTGTGGATATAGCCTTTGTGGTTGAATGGTTGTCTTTGTGCCTTCCCAATCTAACATGCATCACACATATTGATCATGTGTTGCTTTGATATGTTTGGTAGTCCTAGAAAACTTTGATCCTTGCATATATCCTTCAAGGTTCTTTCATTCACATGAGCATCGCTTATGCCACACTTCAAGCTCACTTGGGGTTTGAGACCCAAAAGTGAATAGAGTTATGTTCCTGGTTTCTCCTACTTCAAAAGTAAAGAGGCTACCATGCTTCTCACCTCTGGCTATCTTCTTGAAGCCTTGACATGGATCTTCCACAAAAGCTCCATGTTGGGTGAACCTAACTTGCAAGCCTTTTTCAACTATCTGAACTACACTTATTAGGTTTTTAGTGATAGTGGGTACATCGAGAACCTTACTCAGAATGTTTATCCTATCATTGGAAGCTTTGACACTACCAATCTTCGCCACATTGTGCTTTGTATCATCCCTTGTTTGAACCTCATGTCTATGCTTAGGACTTTCCAAATCAAATAGAAGAGTAATGTTGCCTCCAACATGATTTGAACATCATGAATCTATGTAGAGCAATGATCATCTTCTTTACCTTCTTTGTGTCTTAGATTCATGAGAAGCAATGAGTCTTCATGTGGTTGATCTTCTGAACAATTGTTGAAGTCTCTTCTATTATAGCCTCTATTGTTATTGTCGAAGTTCTATCCACCCCTGCCTCTATTGCTGCCATATCCACCTCTTCCACTTCCTTTCTGGGTCTTCCCATTGAGCTAGCAATTCTGAGTGGTGTGGTTGGTTTTATTGCAGACGGCACAAGGTTGAACATTTTGACCTTTGGCTTTGTTATGCTTTGGTTCTTTCTTCTTCCCTTTCCACTTGCTCTTGCTTGCAAAGTTGGCTTGGGAAGTCTCCTCTTCATCTTCTTCCTTCTTCTTGCCTTTCAGCTTCTTATCCTTCTTATCTGCATATAGAACACTAGTTGAATTACCATGATAGGAATTACCTTCCTTTATGCTATTGTTGGCCTCTTGATTGAAGAGTTGTCCAAGAAAAATTTGAAGTCTGAAGTTTGCACATCCATGATGAGATCATAAGCCATGGTGAAAGATTGCCATTGCTTATCACTTCTAATCCCATTCAGAATTTGCCTCATGATAGCCTCTTCTTCAATCAGCTCTCCAATGGATACTAACTGATCATCAACCTCCTTGACCTTGGTAACAAACTCTATGATGGTTTGTTTAGGTCTCTTCTTCATTTGTTTGAACTCATTCCAAAGATGATTCTTTCTTGCTTTGGTACTAGCAGAAAAGAAAGTCTCGAGGGCATCCCAAGTCCCTTGAGATGTCTTCCATCCTCTAATATGTGGTAATAGAAATTCAGAGATAGATTTTAGTATGTACGACCTTGCTTGAGCATCCCTTGCACACCAAAGCATGAGCTTATCTATCTCCTCTTGTGTAGGTCCTCCTTTGGATCTTGGAATAGGCATATAGCTTCATCATCTTCTACAATTCCATAAAGATTTCTACCTTGCAAATAGGCCTCCATTCTGATTTTCCAAGCCGTGTAGTTGTGTCAATCAAGCTTCTCGATCATTGAGGGAAAGCTGTCACCCATCGTGATCTAGCTTTGATACCATTGAAAGAATTTGGAGAAGCTTGTAGTGTGATCCACCAAATTTAGAAAAAGTCGAGTTTCTCCAAAACTTTCACAAAAAGCCATGCATATCCATAATTAGACATGCTGACACGTAAGCATCAGAATCACGAATTCGAATAGAATTAGATATGCCCTCGTTTTTTTTTTTAAGTGTTGGAAAACGGCACTTTTCAAAGCTGTGTAACTCAAAAACGGTGAGGAATTAGCTTAATCTTGTGAGAGACACTTTTATTCAATTTTGTGATATGCACGATAGTGTTAGAGACGTCCGAGGTCCAAATCCACCTCCAAATGCCACTTTTGAGCCTTGCAAGTTTCAAAATTCTAGAGAGAGAGTAAAATCAAGGCATTTTCTTACAATGAACTAAATGTGGGACCCTGAACAAGGTACTTAAAACATGATTCACAAAAATTTCACACAGGCACTTTTATTCTCTTATACTTGCTCTACCTTTCTCTCATACAGAGTTTTCCTTAATTCTTTCATCTTCACCTTCAAAATTCCACTAGAAAACATGATGCAAATAAGGTCTAGAGAGAGAATATGAAACTTGTCAACCCAAAATTTTTCCTACATGCATAAAATGACCTAATTATTCATTATAAGCATTATCCCCACAATGAAATTCAGAAAGTTCGAAATGAATTATTTCACTAGAAAAGAGGCCTATTACATGCTCATAGCAACCAGCATGATTACAATTAGAAAAAATCCTTTTATGGGAGTGATATACATAGATATGAGTGTATATAATGCAGAAGATTACAAGAAATAAGAAAAATATGCTTTTGGAATGAACTAGACACTCAACAGGGGTACCTCCTACTTTTCAAGAATACACAAAGATTGACCTCGACACAGTAAAACTACGATTTCTCCCAATCTACTGAACCAAAAACTATGAAAATATACAAGCATAGACACTAATACCTTTCTAATGAGCCATCTTTAGAGAGAGCTCTTTAGAGAGAGCAACAGCCCCAATTCAAACTTCAAAGATACATATAAGTATGTATATTGCTTCCATGTATTGTACAAGTGATTTGAAGTCTTTATATAGACTCTAGAAGTGATCCACAACTTCTACAAGTGGATTTTGAATTCAAATGAAGGTGGTAAGAGTTGTTGGAGGGAATCAATTCACTTTCCTATAATCTAGGAAAAGTGAAGATCTAGTTTGATTTATGTTTAGGTGATTGATTGATTGATTTGATTGCAACTCAACCACCACAAATTCATGGAATTTGGGCTCTCTCGCTTTCTACTTTTACATGTGTAAAGCTCAAGGCTTTTACAATAGTAAAATATCCATGAAAAATCTTTTTTAAAAAATACAATAAGTGAGCATAAGTAAAAGAACTCTCCAATGGATATTCTTTTGTCGTAATCCAAGCGACAACTTTTGATGTAGATCAAATCCACCTCAAGCACAGTGAAAGTTTGATGTTCCAACAAGGCTGAATACAAAGCTTTAGCACTTGTTGTGGCTCAAGAAGCTCTTCAAAGACTTGTGTGCGGAGGTCAAAGAGTTTACTCTATTTGGAGATAACATGTCAAGCATTTATCTAGCAAGAAACCCTATGTTCCATGCAAGAAGCAAGCACATAGAGATCCATTATCACTTCATCAGAGAGAAAGTACTAGCAAAAGAAGTGGATATCAATTACTTCAACACCAAGGATCAGCTAGCAAATACCATGACCAAGTTTATGGATGCAAGCAAGTTGGACAAGTTCAAGATCAACCTCAATTTGATGTAGATCAATGGAGACTAACACTTGAGCTTGAGGGGGCGTGTTAGAATTTTAGCAATCTCAAGTGTGGGAACTCATGCTAAATTGAACTGCCACATCGCTCACACTTTTTGGTAGGATATAAAACCACTTCTCCACGAGTTCTTTCAGCTCTTACTCACCTAATTGATGGAGAAAAGTCGGGATCATTTGGAGGGCATTATTGAATTTAAATCTACAATTACCTTTTTGAGCATTATATAAGCAAACACATGGAGCAAAGTCATGGCCATCCTCCTCTATCATTTGAGCACTTGTAGGCTAATTTGATTCACTAATTTGGATCTCCATGTTCATGGTCGATTGGTCATGATCTTCTTGGATTTCGGACGAAGAGCTTGAATTGACTAATCCCAACTCTCTATATCTGTGGAACTTGCTTAGTCTCTTGCCTGGCATATGGTGAGATGTTATATGAGCTTGATGATAATGATGCCCATGAACTAACATATTGAACTATCCTTCCATGAACTCATGGGTTTTCTCCATGGCTTCTTATAGCTCCGCTTCTGTGATGGGTATGGGTTTTTCCACAATGGTTCTCGGGAGTACATGTATCCTTTTGGATGTTAGGGTTACTGTTGAGATATCAAGCTCAACATGTGATGATCCAGGATGACACGTATCAGTTTTTTGTTTCTTTGACATGTATAGTGGCCATGCCGGTATATGTCAGGGATACTTCATTGAGCTTTATTAGATTTATCTACCGAGAGTGATGGCACATTTGTTCCTTGCGAGCTCACTCATTCGCGGACATTAGGTTTTTCCTTATGTACTAATCTTTATATATTGCACTTATTGTATTCTTATTTTTAGGTCATTCTTGTACATTCTTTTTTATGTAACAGAAGAAGAAGAAGAAGAAGAAGATCATTCTTCCTTGCCTCAATCTAAGTGTGTGCTTCTCTTTGATTGTGAGAGTGTGTATGTGAGATATCTCCTTACTCGTGACATGGTATCAAAGCTAGGGTGGCTCTACAGAGTTTGTGGAGAAGGTCGATGGTGATGAACCTTCAAATATGATATGGCTTTTGTGGTTCATCAGAAAGCCTCAAGTTACTCGAATTAAAGTTAAAAATGTGATGAACCTTCAAATATGATATGGCTTTTGTGGTTCATCAGAAAGCCTCAAGTTACTAAGAGTA
This sequence comes from Ceratopteris richardii, assembly GCA_020310875.1. NCBI lineage: Eukaryota > Viridiplantae > Streptophyta > Polypodiopsida > Polypodiales > Pteridaceae > Ceratopteris > Ceratopteris richardii. The sequence goes on along the minus strand of CM035418.1, from coordinate 128,286,572 downwards.
ATTGGTCTCTCACTCACCCTTCCTTTCGACAATCCCCTCAACAATAGAACCCTGTTTTTCATGCTAGAACAAAGCATATCGAGGTACACTATCACTTCATCAGAGAGAAGGTATTAGCAGGTGATATTGATCTTGTTTATGTGAGAATAGATGAGCAGTTTGGTGATATTTTCACTAAAGCACTTGGAGCAGAGAAGCTGAAGAATTTTTCGAAGATGCTTGGATTAGAGGACATGATGTCGAGCTTGAGGGGGAGGGTTGAGATATCAAGCTCAACATGTGATGATCCAGGATGACACATATCAATTTTTCGTTTCTCTGACATGTATAGTGGTCACGCAGGTATAGGTGAGAGATACTTCATTGAGCTTTATTAGATTTATCTACCGAGAGTGATGGCACATTTGTTCCTTGCTAGCTCACTCATTCGTGGACATTAGGTTTTTCTTTATGTACTGATCTTTATATATTGCACTTATTGTATTCTTGTTTTTAGGTCATTCTTGTACATTCTTTTTTATGTAATAGAAGAAGAAGAAGATCATTCTTCCTTGCTTCAATCTGAGTGTATGCTCCTCTTTGATTGTGAGAGTGTGTTTGTGAGCTCTCTTCCTTATCTCCTTCCTCGTGATAGTTACTTCCTCTTTTAGCACTTCCCAGAGTTGTTTTGCTCCTCGCATTATTGGTTGTGAACTTGTTCTTGCTTCTTTTGTAATCTACACACCTTTCTTCTTTTTAGGTACCATTGTTGTCTTTGCATATTTCATCATTTCTATGGACAATGGCATTTCCTTCATATATTCTCTAATATTCAAAGAATGGTAGATTAGTATTGTTAATGCCACACTTCCATTAAGGAACTTCTTGTGACCCCATTGCTTCTTGGCTTCAAACAACCTTTCTTGAATATAGGATGTCAAGTCTATTTGGTTGCCTATTTGTTTAGTTGCATGAGATAACAGTTGGATCATGATCTTCTCTGGTGCCATGTACCTATGCATGTTAGGGAAGCAGAAGTGTTGATGCACCACATGGACTACCTCTTCGATGTCTATGCGATTAATGTCTAGGAATGTTCTTGTTTTGGTCCCATGACTCTCTTCCTTGAGGTCGGTGGTTCCATCCTTGGTCCATCTGAATGCTTCTTTGATCAGCTCCTGCATAAATTGTATGGTAACACATTCTCCTTCTGCATTCAGAACTTTAGCTTCTAGCATAGTTGGCTTGTCTAGGGCCGGATGCAAGGTGTTCATCACTTGAGTCCATCATTAGAAGTCAGGCTTGTAGATAGGCAGCTCAAAGTACTTATGAATCCCAGCCTTTTTTCAAGACGTCCAGGGTTGATGGAATTTCTTGTAAGATCTTGAAATCTTGTGACATCACTAGGAATTGGTGGTCGGTGTCCATGATTTTGATGGTTACTAAGAACAAGTGTTCCCCTGCCAATTGGTCTTCTCGGAACCAATGTCCTTTGGCCTTCATCACACTCTTCATTGGGATTTGAGTACTTCTTCTTGGATTGTCACTTCAGAATCTTCAGAAGCCATCTGCACTTTTAATGTAGGAGAGAATTATTCTTGAGAAGAACCTCATTGTTCATTTACTTGTGTGTGGAGACTCGTCATTCCCATGGCTTGGTATCCCCCTTGCTAGGTAAAGACAAGTAAGGTACCTTACCATATTTTTTTCTTATTTTTAAGGTTTGAAAGAAAACAAGAGATTAGTTTATAGCCGAAGCACTTATTTATTTACAACATTTGATCATTCCTATGCTAGAAGCTAGGTCCTATTCTTGTATGAGAAATGTGCACCACTACTTTTGTTGAAAAATTTGTGTGTCAAATGGATGGCCTTGTAATGTGGCCCTATCGTGCATACTCTAGATGCAATTGACTCTTTATGAGTGCAAGAAGGGTCTCCTCGATCATCCTTATCGATTTCTTGTTACTTCTTTGATCTCCATGTTAGCATTGTATTCAATTTTTGTGGCATTTGCTCTTGTTGCATTGTCCTTTCTTCATCTCTGAATGTAGCATTTGCCCTTCTTCTCTCCTTAAACTGGGTTTTTTGTGTTGTCATCTAAGGATGTCTTCCTTACTTGGTGATTGATTCATTTGCTTGATTCCAGTGGTCAAGCATCATAAGCAGCTTTTCCGTCTCTTGATGTGCTTGTCATTGGGCTGTTTTTGGAATCCAAATAAGTTTTTGTGTCCCTTGTGCTTCGATCAATGGCTTTGGAAGCCATATGCATAGAATTCTAGACTTATTCCATGGCGAGTGAAGATGATGGCTATCTTTTTGTGTCTTTGATTGTTGATTGATCCGTTCAATCTTCTGATTTTCCTGTTGTGGCAATTGATCCTTCCAAATCCATTGTAGTTGTTTATTTGATTTTTGTTGTATTTTCATAATTGACATATGTGTAGGCTTTTCAACATGCATCTTAAAGTGGTCAACTTAAATGTTCTCACTTACTCTTGCAATCTCACTTCCTAAGGGAGAGGTGTGTAAAGGATCCTGTGGTACTTTACAAGGTATGGATAAATCAAGGTTATGACTCTCTTGATTCATGAAAACATTGGGAATTTCATCTTTACTCTCATCTAAACTTACTGCCTTAGGTTCTATCATGCGAGTCACTTTGGGTTGTGCGGCTTCTAGAAGACTAAAAACTTCTTTGTGTCCTACTTTAGCTCATATGTATCCCTGTGCAAGATGTACGCTAACTTCATTTTCAAGAATCTAGTCTTGACCTAGTATCAGATCCTTGAGAAGGTCTCCATTCTTGCATACTAGAAATCGTTGATCCATGTAATGAGACTCGCATGCGGCTTAATGCAGCCCCTATTTCAATTAAGGAATCCACTGATTGGTATTCATTTATGCCAATCCCTAGATTCAAGTATGGTCAAGTGACATAATCACTCACGTTCTCCGCTTTACCTATTTGATAGTTTGCCATGGGTATGGATTCTTCTACTTGTATATATCATTCATCCCACTGTCATACCCACTCTTTCCTCTTCTTGATTCGCTCTAGTGCTTCCATTCAAGCTTCTTCTATAATCCTATCCTCTTCCCTTTTCCCATTTTGTGCTCCTAAGAGTCTTTCCAACATTCGTTCCATTATTGACTCCATGTATCGTTTGACTCTATAGCCACTTATGTAATTAGGAAGTATGTCTCTATCCAATGTGGCTAAATTTACTGCTCCGTTGGTTGATATTCGATTTATCAAAAGTGTTCCATATCTGCATTGATGTAGCTTTTTTGCATGTTGTTTCAATTTGTATACCAATACGAGATCAGCTTCCTTTAAGACCTTGTCTTTAATGTGTGCATCATAATAGGCTTTTTGTCTTCTTTTCACCTCATAAATTCCTACCACTGCTTGTAATCTAGTCTCATGCAATTTTTCAATTTGATCCAATTGTTGAGATAGTTCATGGCCCCTCCATTCATTTCATTGCACCACTCTTAAAGTAGGGACTAAAAAGTCAATTGGTAAAATGGCATTTTGCATGTACAATAAATTGAATGGAGTAGTTTCAATGGCAGTCTTGTATGCCATATGGAAGGCCCATATTGCATGATGCAATCGTTTTTCCCAATCTGACCTTCCATTGTTAACTATTTTAGTTAAAATAGTGCATAGTACTTTATTGGAACTCTCATCGTGTCCATTGGCTTGGGAATGATAGGGAGCTGATTTCTTATGAATTACGAGAAATTCATTCATCAATGATTCAATCACTTCATTGATGAAATGTGTTCCTCTATCACTAGCAATTTGTATAGGAAGTATGAAGCACGTAAAGATGTTTTTGAATAGAAATTTAGTTCTGGTTTGAGCGTCATTTTTCCTCGTTTCTTTTGCTTCTACCCATTTTATCAAATATTTTGTGGCCACTCCCTTCTTATAGGATATTTGGTTCTTTGGCACACTTCACAGCTTCATACGTACGTATTGGCATCCATATGTAGAGTTGGCCACCACAGTCCTGCAAAGAGAACCACTTTTATAGTCTTTTTGGCTGAAAAATGACCTCCCACTGAGCCTGCATGTGCCATCTCTAATATAGTTGATCATCCCCTCCCCTTTTGAATAATTGTTCTCTTATTATAGTGTAATGTTTACTCATTTCTTCTAAAGCCCTCTTTCTTGCTAGACTTGCTCCTTCTTCATGTGTTTGCAATTTCAGAAACTTCACCAATGCTTTACTCCATTATGGTGATATGGTAGAGAAATGTAAGGATGAATGGTCCTCAGGAGTATTCTCTTGGCATTCTTGGCAGTTTAGAATGTATTCATGTGCGTCCTTTTGCATGTTCGGCCAATATACCCCTAGTCTTTTCAATTCCCTTGTGGTTCCCTGAATGCCCTTATGCATTTTCCATTGCTTCACATGAGCTCATTCAAGTAGATTTTTTCATTCCGCATCTTCTACACACCTCAATAATACGGTATTAGGTTCTTTGTAGTACAAACTACTGGCCAGAATATGTAGAATCATTGATTTCATGAACTCCTTCCTATTGTCTCAATTGACCCTATGGTGTGGTCCATGCATGAGGATTGGTATAAATTTTTCTGCCAATTTTGGAGACACTTCCAAGCTAAATAGATATGTATCAGGTAGATCATCTGCTACTCCAGTAGGTGGTTCTCCATGTGTCATCCTTGATAAATGATCTTCTCTTATATGTATATTTCCTTTTTTCACTACTACTTTGAAATCAAATTCCATGAGTAATAGGAAACATCTTACTAGTCTTCCCATATTGTAGGGCTTATTGATCAAGTACAATAGAGTTTGGTGATCGATAAAAAACTTGAATTTATTGGCTAGGAGGTAATTTTAGAATTTCTTGATTGCGCACACCATTCCTAAACCCTCTCTTTCTATGGTGGTGTAGTTTCTCTCTACTTGATTTAGTTGTCTACTAGCGTATGCAATAGGGTGATCTAATTTTCCTTCATCCATAGGTTGAGCTAATATACATCTGTTTGAAAAATTTGACGAGTCCACATGGATATGGAATGGCTTATTCCAATTGGGTATTTTCAAGATAGGTGTTGAGCTTAATCGTCACTTCAATTCATTGAATGAATTCTTGATTGAGGAAGAAGCACCCTAGAATGACCACTTCTACTTGTAAGGTTGAGTTTAGGGTAAATTTCATAGTGACTATTGAGTGTGCTTGGTTCAGATGCCTTTCTGGCTAATTTGGGTATTGTTCAATCTTCTTCCATCACCATCTTCACTAACTGTCAGAGCACATTGATAGTTGTGAGGAACCTTGTGTTCCATGCTTGCATAAAGCACATTGAGGTGCACTATCATTATGTCAAGAGGAGGTTCTTTGTTGGAGAGATCATTTTGGCTTATGTGGCCATACAAGATAATGTTGTAGACCTTTTCACAAAGGCTCTACCTAGGGAGACATTTGAAGCTTTTAACAAAGATTTGGGCTTACTTCCTTTTATGGATTGATCTTTTTTCGCATAGCTTGACACTTCCTTATACATGAGTCTCAACCCTTGTTCAGTGCATCACTCCCAGGGGGAATTTGTTGATATATTTCTGTAGTGATATGTGTGAGCACACTTATGACCGCCCAGGCACTTTTTTCCCTGTTTAGGAGGTTTTTTTCCTTGGACTTGTATATATCCCTATAACCCTAATGGGTGACTTGTCTTTGTACATTCACTTGGTAATAAATTTAGAATTGTGTTGTGATCCAAGGTTCTTGTTCTTGTGTTGTTTGTGTGCTTTTATAGACCTCAAACTCCAACAATTTTGAAGAGATATTTTGACTAGTATCCAAAACACAAAACATCAAAACCTTGATATTAGAGGAAGATGGACATCATAGGCTCTCTAATTTATGCTAAAACTACTAGATGTGATCTAGGCTATGTTGTTGTAGTAACATTTTAATTTCAATATGCCCCTTCTTATGATCACTTGATTGTAGTTAGGAAAATGTTAAGACTATGCATCTGAATTTGGCTTAGATGCCAAAAGACTAAATTAAGCTAATTAAGCTACAAGTGAAGATGATAGGAGAAATTGTTATCAATTATGGAATGTGTTGAATAAAGGATTTATTGGAGTGACATTTATTAAGTTATTAATGTGTTTTGGTGTTTTGATATAGCAGTTGAAAGTTCATGAGGGCATGAAAGGTGTGAAAGAGCATGGACATTTCAACTATGTTCAAACACCAATAATCAGATTTATATTTTATAAAATTTATAAATAAACCCATGTAGAGGGTTCTTTTTTTTCAGAAACACTCATTGCTTTGAGAAAATCCTTGAGACTTCATAAAAGCATCAAACGTTTGGTACTATTGTCTAGGGGAGCGTTTAAGTCCATATTAGCTCTTCTTGACCTTACAAACTAGACTTTCTTTGCCAATAACTAGACTTTCTTTGCCAGTAACTACATAACCCTCTGGTTGTTCCATATGGATCTCATTTGTAAGATCTCCATGCAAGAAATCCGTTTTCATATCCATTTGGACTAGCTCTAAGTCCTCCATTGCAACGAATCCGAGCAACATGCACACGGTAGTCAGCTTTGACCACTAGAGAGAAGATTTCCTCAAAATCAACACCATGTTGTTGCTTAAAACCCTTTGCAACAAAGCATGCTTTATACTTTTGAGAAGCACTATTTCATGTGAATTTATTCCCATTTACATGGTAAAGCTTTCTTGCCCTTTTGCAAAGGTACTAAATCCCAAGTATCATCCTTGTGAATAGAATCCAACTCACTCTTCATGGCATGCTCCCACTTGACATGATCCATTGTCTACATAGCCTCTTTGTAGCAAGAAGGCTCACAAGCATCTATTAGCATAACAAAATCCAAACTTGGAACATATCTATCAGGTGGATGTGAGACACGTGTAGAGCATCTTAATGATTGTTGAACAGGAACATTTGCAAACTGATTTGATCGGACATTATCTTGAACATCCCTATGTGTAGCATGTTTATGCATGCTAACTAAAGGACTAGTATCCTCAAAAACCACTCTTCTCACTTCAACGTCCTTAATGGGTTGTTTATGTAGAGAGTACACACGCAGAAGCAAAATGAAAAGTAAAGTACTCTCACAAAACAAAGAATGTGTGAGACACAAAATGAGTAGACCATGAAATGGGTAAACTCATGTGGATTAGAAATGAGCTTGCCAAGAGCATGAAGTAGGGTCCTCAAGCTTCTAACCAAGTACAAATGATGAGAGAGGCCCTCCTTATATAGCTTTGGGAGGGGCTCTCAAAGTACATCATATGTGGGATAAGTCTCGTGAAAGAAGAATGAATACAACTGTTAGAAGCACATGGCAAGGTACCCAAATACAAAGGAAATACAATATAAAATGGAAATAGACTAGAAATGGAGTGCCTCCTGGATAAAAAATGGGGATGCACTCATGCGGATACAAATGTGGATGAAGTAGGAGAAATCATGTCGTCAACACCCCCTCTGCAGCTCCATTTTGGAGCGGTTGAATGCTATAGAGGTCCACCAAGCGCTGGAGCGGTACTGGAGATAAAGTCTTCATGAACATGTCCATCAGGTTCTCGTGAGAGGTATACTGCTCCAAAGTAATCTCCTGAGATATGAGCTTCTCGCGGATGAAGTGGTACTGGATCTTGATGTGCTTTGTCCGAGCGTGGAACACTGGATTCTTGGCGATGGCCAAGGCTGACTGGTTGTCTGTGTGAATACATGTCGGAGTATCTTGCAAAACACCAATGTCAGATAATAAACGTCGAAGCCAGATGGCCTCACATGTTGCAAAGTTGGATGCTCGATACTGGGCCTTGGTAGATGATAGAGCAACTGTAGGCTGCTTCTTACTTACCCAAGAGATAGGTCCTGAGCCAAGCAAGAATATATACCCAGAAGGAGACCTTCGAGAATCAGGATCACCAGCCCAATCTGAATCTGAATATCAAGTGAGTTTGATGCCCCCTCTATACCAAAGACCATGATGTTGGGTGAGGGCAAGGTATCGAAGTAGTCTCTGAGTAGCATCCCAATGAGTGTGACGAGGCTGATGTGCAAACTGACTGAGTATACCAACTGCATAGGCAATGTCTGGTCTAGTGTTGGCAAGATAGAGTAATGAGCCAACAAGTTGTCGATAGGTATGCACATCCACAAGTGATGATGAGTCCTCCAGTGTAAGCTTGATGTTTGGATCAAGTGGTGTAGAAACTGAGCGACACCGGTCCATGTTATATCTGGAAAGTAGATTAGAGTAGTACTTCTTCTGTGATAGGAATATACCTTCTTTTGTTTGCCAAACTTCCATACCCAAGAAGTAGTGAAATAATCCAAGATCTGTCATAGAGTACTCAAGGTGAAGTTGTGTGATGATAAACTTGATATGTTCTTCATCTGACCCTGTCAAGATCAAGTCATCTACATGGAGAATGATGATTGCTACTAAAGACTCCTTTTGATAGATATAGAGATTAGCATGAGCATTGCTTCTGTGAAATCCCTTGTTTTCAAAGAACTTGTGAATCTTTTCATACCAGGCCCTGGGAGCTTGCTTGAGTCCATAAAGTGCTTTGTGAAGTTTGTACACTTAATCTTCCTTTCCTTTGATCTTCAAGCCTTCAAGTTGTTCAACATATACTTCTTCTTGAAGATCTCCATTGAGGAATACACTTTTGACGTCCAGCTGGTAAATGGGCCACTTAAAGTGAGCACTTAGTGCTGAGATTATTCTTATGGTTGTGAATCTTGCAGTAGGAGCAAAGGTTTCTTCATAGTTAATGCCATGTTGTTTCTTCATAGTTAATGCCGTTAGCAACTAATCTTGCCTTATATTTATCTAGAGTGCCATCAGACTTGTATTTGACTTTGTATATCCACTTGACTCCTATGACTTGATGGTTGGTTGGTTTGGGAACTAGTGTCCAACTCTTGTTCTTTCATAGCTGTGTGCCACTCTGGTTGGCCTTGAGCTTCTTTGTAGTTGGAAGGCGCTGGAATTTGCTAAACTTGGTGCATTAGAGCATAATTAACATAATGACTTTGTTCGCGTTGTCTCTTGTCAAGAAACCTTTGAGATCGGCGTGGTTGTTGTGAAGTATTGGCTTCTGAGTTGGAGTTTGGAAATATTGAGTCCCCCTCTGAAGTGTAGATAGTGGACTAAGACTTGTACTTGAATCTTTTCTTGAGTATGAGGAAGCTTCATTAAAGATCACATCCTTCGAAATGGTGATGGAGTGGTTTTCCATATCATATAGATGGTATGCATTTGATTGGTCATTGTACCCTATGAATATGTGTTTCTTGGACTTTGATTGTAACTTGTTTCTATCTTCTTTTGGTACATGGACAAAAGCTTCACTACCAAAGACTCGAAAGTAATTCACATTTGGTTTTCTTCCATAGTATGCTTCAAAGGGTGTTTTGTTGTGTAATGCACTTGTAAATCCTCGATTAAGAATGTGAACGGTTGTATGCACGGCTTCTGCCCAGAACTTGTAGGGTAGATCCTTGTGATGAAGCATAGTTCTTGCCATTTCCATCACGCTGCGTATCTTTCTTTCAGCTACTCCATTCTGGGATGGAGTATGAGGCTCAGTGACTTGTCTTTTGATCCCTTTCTGGTTGAGAAAGTTATCAAAGTCATGATTGATAAACTCACCACCTCCATCTGATCTGATGGGTTTAACTTTAGTCGAAGCTTCATTCTCAACTTCCTTGATCCAAGTTTGAAACTTAGAGAATGTGTCTGCCTTTGACTTCAAAGAGTACACCCAAATATAGCGAGAGTGGTCATCTACTAGAAGATAAAATTAGATGGATCCACTCAAGGATGGGGTGTTCATGGGTCCACATAAGTCCATGTGGATAAGGGCTAGAGGGTTCCTCGCTCGTGTTGAAGCTTCTTGGGAACTGGGGCCCTATGTTGCTTGCCTTGGGTGCAAGCTTGACACACATCAATAAGTTTCCCTATCTTTGGCAATCCCTTCACAAGTTGGGATGAAGAGATTTTTGATAAGTAAGAGGTGTGGCCAAATCTTTGGTGCACAAACTTAAGGTTGATTCTTTGGATACAAAGCAAGATAGTTTGTAGAGGCCCTTTTCTTCAATACCTTGAGCAATGACATCCTTTGTATGGGGATCAACTACCTTAACTAAGGTGTTATCAAACCATACTTGTTTGTCCTGATCTGTAATGGCCTTGACGGAAAGTAGATTCATACATAAATTTGGAACAAAAAGAACATTGGATAAAGACTTGCATTCCCCCTGATTGTTGGTAATTTGAACTTTCCCTTTTCCTTCGATGGGTAAACTATTATTGTTGCGAAGATAGACTTCTCCCATGTGCTCTTCGAGTTCTTGAAAGGAGTCATTGTCTTTGCACATATGGGAGGTAGCTCCGCTATCAAAGATCCACTCATGTGGGGAGCTAGAAGTAACTAGGGCATTGACTTCTGTGGAGATGAAGAGTTCCTCACTAGAGCAGTGGGATCTATGTTGGGATCCTTTGGATGCTTGCCTAGATGTAGAAGCCTTCGATGATTGTTTCTTTTTGTAGCAAAACTTTTCTAAGTGTCCTGATTTTCCACAAAAATTACAGGTGAACTTTTTCGATGAATTATGCGATCCTTGCTTAGATCCATTGCTAGCATGATGACTTGTGGTTTTGCCCTTATTGAATGGGCCTTTGGCCTTCATGGTAGACTCTTGGGAGAAAATTGATTTGGCTCACGAGTCGTGAAGGAGCAATAGTCGACGAACCTCTTCCCAATTTAAGACTTGGCCATGATTATACAAAGTTGTGACAAATGTCTCTTACGACTTAGGTAACTTGTTAAGAAGCCTAATGGCCATGTCTTCACTAGAAATATATCTACCACATAGTGCTAATTTACGCCGGTAGTCCTCAAATTGGGCTATGACCTTGGTAATTGTGTCGTGTGGCCGAATGGTCAAATTATGAAACTCGGCCTCTAATGCATAGATTTTCGAAGGGTTTTTGCCTTCATACAAAGCGGCTAACGTATCCCAAGAATCCTTGGACGTCTTACAGGCCATGATATGTCCTTTCATCAGTTCGTCACAGGCAAGTAAGAGTTGACCTAAAGCTCGTTTGTCCTTGACATTCCACACATGCCAATTGTCTAAATTGGTATCCCTATTGGGTTCGGGGTCTGACCCGTCTACCTCATGAAGGAGATTCGTGTAGAGATATGCGCGCATGACATCTTTCCATAGATTGTAATTTTGTCCATTGAGGCGTTCATCCTTAGGCATAAAAATAGGGGTGAAAGAGGGTAAGAAGTTAGCCATAGATAATGAGCTACCTTCACTTTTGGTCATTACAAAGCTTTGAGGATAAAGTGTTTAGAAACACTATCAAAGATACTTGCCAAAAATACCACTTCAAAATAATTGCAAAGCTTGAAATGAACAACTGGACACCACACTTAAAATTCTTGGGGATGGGGGGCTTAGAGTAGCCCTGCACACCAATTCAAACTTAGAGTAGGCTTGAGGCTCAAGGAATCTTGCGGGTGGGCTTAGACTAGCCTCCAACCCACAAGTGTACACACATAATATCCTACCTCTTATAGTGCTTAGGTTTATAAGGAAAGGCACTTAATGCCAATGTGTGCCAAAGTAGTGATAGTTGGATCTTGGAGAAAGATACAAATTGTCTTGCAAATGGGGTACTTGAGTACTTCAAATGCCAAATGATTCAGAGAGAGAGCTAAAAAATCCTTTCGAGATATAGATAATAAATTATGAATTTGCCAAAAGATGTTTCTTTTGAGTGTTACGAAGTGAATAGTACTTAATGCCAAAGAGATAATGCTTCGAGCAAAAGAATAGTTTTGACAAACTTTCATATGATCAAAGTTTTGTTCGATCAATTGAGTGCATGATGCCGTGAACTAAGCATCTTGAAGTCGGAGCGTGTGACCCCCAAAGAGTGGTACGAATCCTCTAAATATGAAATTTAAAGGTTCAATGTGAATGTGAGTTCATGATATTCTGTGATAAAATCAATGCTTGAGACTGACTAAAGACAGCGAAGTTTAATGCCATCTGAAGAAACACATGGCACTGACATCAGTGATGACTAATGTATCACGCTCGGAGGGTCACGTATTCTCTGGCTATTAATGCTCTGTCTCTTACTTCGCTGAGAGAAATCTACTGGCTTCGGGCGATCAGTCACTTCGTTCTATCATGGACCGTTTTTTTAGAGAAATGGTGCACCACCAGTGAGCATAGAGTTAGATTTGAAATGATCACAGCAACGCTTGAGCATGCGAGTCCTCACTACCAATACTTTCTCTCTCTCTCTTTCTCTGTTGCTCTAAGGTGTCCTCCTTGCTACAAGAGCTTCGTGGCCAAGCTTGTTGTGAGAGAGCTGCTCTCTCTCTCTCTCTCTCTCTCCTCTTCTCTCTCTCTCTCTCTTCTCTCGCTCTCATCTCTCTCTCTCTCTCTCCTCTCTCTCTCTCTCTCTCTCTCTCTCTCTCTCTCTCTCTCTCTCTCTCTCTCATCTCTCTCTCTCTCTCTCTCTCTCTCTCTCTCTCTCTCTCTCTCTCTCTCTCTCTCTCTCTCTCTCTCTCTCTCTCTCTCTCTCTCTCTCTCTCTCTCTCTCTCTCTCTCTCTCTCTCTCTCTCTCTCTCTCTCTCTCTCTCTCTCTCTCTCTCTCTCTCCCTCTCTCTCCTCTCTCTCTCTCTCTCCTCTCTCTCTCTCTCTCTCTCTCTCTCTCTCTCTCTCTCTCTCTCTCTCTCTCTCTCTCTCTCTCTCTCTCTCTCTCTCTCTCTCTCTCTCTCTCTCTCTCTCTCTCTCTCTCTCTCTCTCTCTCTCTCTCTCTCTCTCTCTCTCTCTCTCTCTCTCTCTCTCTCTCTCTCGTGAGCTGAGCGCAACTTCACAAGTTCCTCTGGTTTCTCTTGTGCTACCGAGAGGAGGTAGATTGGTGTAGGGTGGAGAAAAGTTGGCAGCAATATGAGGCACATAAGAGTGTGGCAAAGGGATTATGGCACGCTCTCTACCTCCCTCTTTTCTCTCTCACACAGAGGATAGAAGGCTAGACAACGCTACCTCGCACTATTTCAGTTTCTCTTTTTCCACGAAAGTGTGGCACAGGATAGATGTGTGCCACTGTTCTGCCTAAATAAAGGCAGTCATAGAAAGTGTAATGCTCTCTCCTTGTTCTGAGGGAGAAACGTTTATTGTTGGTGGGTTGGGATTCTGATCGTAGAGTAGCGATTCTCGTGAGTCATGACACTATAGACACCACCAAGCTCACAGCAACTCTGTTACTTCTTGCTCCTCATTGCTTGTATGATTGCAGAGGGCTAAGGAGTGATTACAGAATGCGATTCATTTGATGTTTCTGATTTTCATTATGTGCCACCCATTGATTCTCTAAGAGCTTCTACTTTGTATGATTAGTAAAGTGCAAGAAGAAGGCGTAGCAAATAGCATGATAAGATAAAGCCTTATTGCATATACATTCACCATTCAAGATGTGTGTTGTCACTCACAGTTGTGTTGCCATAGCCCGAATCCTTCACTCCCTTTACTCTGTTGTGTTGATGTATGAGTTGCACAGTCCACTTGTTGCTATCCAGACGAAGACATTCGTGGTGGTGCTCTCTTCGGTGCAGGCAGTCCGCTCTATTATGCTAATGAGTAGCGTGAGCGAGTCCTCTTTGTTGTGCTTAGGAGTAGCCTGAGCATTGAAGATGGTACAATGCTTGTCACTTCACTCTTTGTGGTGGTCCTAGAGAGCGACCAGATCTGTAGCTAGCTCGAATTATGCACTGCACATGAGCTTCAAAAGGAGGGAGAAATTGTTGTTCACACATCGAAGTGGGGAAGCACAACTACTGCTGCCTGTAGCTTCGCTCTGTAGGTGTTGGCCGACATATGCAGATTAAAAAAAGGTTGACTATAGAGGAGGGCAATGTAGCAAGAACTCCATAAAGGAAGAACTACCAAAAAGCAGTTCCGTAAAATGTTCTCCAATGAAGAAAGGAAAAAAAAATGTAAAAAAAGTGTTTACGAACACTTTAAAGGCATGAGATCAACCAACTCCACATAGTCGTGATGCTAAATGAACAAAATGTCATAAGGTTTGAGTTAAGCAACACACATATCGTATGGCATTGAAATACATCCAATACTTTAACAAAAAGGGTGGAAGGGAGGAAAAATGGGGTGAAAGGTGAACAAATGGATGAAAAAAATGGGTGGGAGGGTGGGCAAATAGGCAAAATGAAGCCTCAAAGAGTAAAATGATGCAAAATGCTTCTCCAAAATGAGTGGAGAGCAACACCACCAAACTCAAGCGCACCACCACCAAAATCACCGCCAAACGCACCACCAAGACCTCCACCTAGCACTCTGATACCATGTAGAGAGTACACACGCGAAAGCAAAATGAAAAGTAAAGTACTCTCACAAAACAAAGAATGTGTGAGACACAAAATGAGTAGACCATGAAATGGGTAAACTCATGTGGATTAGAAATGATCTTGCCAAGAGCATGGAGTAGGCTCCTCCAGCTTCTTACCAAGTAAAAATGAGGGGAGAGGCCCACCTTATATAGATTTGGGAGGGGCTCTCAAAATTACATCATATGTGGGAT
>CM035418.1:128223997-128256912 GCA_020310875.1 Ceratopteris richardii | reverse complement strand
TTATTTCTAATTCTGTTTTCTTCCTCATTATCAAATCTAGCTCGAGAAAGCATATCAGCCACAGGATTAGATTTACCTGCAATATGTATCAAAACAGGATTTATAAACTTGATGTATGAAATCCATCTAAGCATGGCAATGTCGGGTGATGAACAGTTTGTAATCATTCCAATCAGAGGTAGACAATCTGTCTCAACTATTACATTTGCACCTATAAAATATTCTTTATCGGATTTTAATGCCGTGACTAAACCCCATAGTTCTTGTTTAATTTGCGGATAATTTCTTTGCATATCGTGTAAAATCTTTGCTCCAAATCTCACAGCATACCTATTGCCCTCTTCATCGTCCTGACCAATAACCCATCCTATTCCTATAGGGCTCGTATCAACAGTTAAAATGATAGGCTTTTGATCAGTATAATCTACTCGCTTTAAAATAGGAGCTTCAAGAAGTAATTTCTTTAACTTTTCATAGCTTTTGAGTGTTCTTCAGTCCAAAGAAACTTTCGATTCTTCCTTAGCAAAGCATAAAGACAGTTTGCAACATGTGCATAGTGTGGGATCCAGATGGCATAAAACACACAAGCACCAAGGAATCGTCTTACCTCACTAATATTACTACAGGTATTTGAAATCTTGTTTATAGCGTCGACTTTAGGTGGATATGGCCTCCGACCGTAATGTCCACATAAATGCCCAACTATAAGTACCTCATTGACACCAAAAACAGATTTCTCAATGGAGAATGTGAGACCAACCTCTTCAAATCTCTGGAAAATCCTTTCACAGTCAGAGATATGATCTACTACAAATTTCCTGCAGCCAGAGGAATCTAAAGTTTCATCTTTCGCATTCTCAATACATCCTTTAATAGGAATGTCATCAATAAATGGCATGGCTATATTAGGAATGAAGTCATGTAATACTGAATTCATGGCGTTCATCATATGCGCTACTGAATTAGTAGCTCCTTGCGGCAAAGTGCAGATGCGAACTAAGCCTAAAGGATATTTCATGGTCGTAATGTCTCTACTTTCAATAGCAAGCTGAAATTGATCGTAGCCAGAATACAAGTCTCCCATTGAGTAAATGGCATGACCAGCGAAGGCTTCAGCGAATTCTCCCACAATGGGCCCAGTACCTACATTCCTAATAGTAACCTTGTTAACAGGTTGTAAATCTTGAATGAACCGTAACTTGCCATTTTTCTTTGGAACAGTAAACCATCTATTTGAGTAGGGTGCAGACGATGGCTCTAAAATTCGCATGTGAATCTTTTCCTTAAGAAGTCGCATTAACTTTGGTAAATGGGCTTTCGGAACAGGTATGGGTCGAAGATTCCGTGGAATGTGAGGCACTGTAAAGATGATCATTGGTGGTACAATTTGTGGGTCTGCACAACCTATCTCATGGGAATATAAAGAAAATGCCTTTCCATGCTTTCTAATCACTCTTTGAAATAGTTCACGTTCCTCGGGTAACAAAAAATTTTCATCATTTCCTATCTTGATTAGCTTTAAAGTTTCTTCTGTGAAGGTATGACCTATATTTGTGCGCTCTCTTAAATAAGGATCATTGGTAACTTTCCTAAACTTCTCTTCACTCTCTCGTGGTAATGATTGGGCAATCGGTTTAATTTTTTTATCAACGGTTTTGTATTTTGTATTTACTTTTGCTTCCTTTTCATTACTCATGAGAAATTTAATAATCAAATCATATTCCTCAATAGAATTTAAAAGTACAAATCTAAAATTTTCTTTTTCATGCAAAATATTTTGAAGTTCTTCAATCAATGAGTTTGAAGATAAAGTTTCAATTACGGTTTCAATGTGTTCGTAAGATGAAATGAATCCTTTCTCTTTATAAAATTTCTCATAATGTTTTATAATTTTTTTAGGAATTTGTTTATAATGACTGAATTGCAAATATGATGAAGGGAAATATAAAGAAAAACTATCTAAAGTATCTACAGATGGGTGCGAGACATCAAACCAAGAACCACCGTTGTCTCGCTCAACAGTGGCATCTAGGAAAAATTGATCATAATAAGTTCCAAACTCTCGAAGAGGCATATGATCTTCGCGTATCTTTTCATGAGAACGATGGGCGTCTTCCTAATTTGCTCCCTATTTCGTACATGGTTTGGGCTGACTATCATAACTTGGAGTGATTGTAGATCATCTTTAGATCTAATTCTTGCGTATGCTGAACCGTCATCCATTACTTTAGTCTCCATTCTGGCTTCACATATAAATGGTTGACCTAAGATAATTTCATAAGAGCAGTTGTCCTGAATGAAAAAGTGGAATGTCTCAGAGATTCCACCTATCATTAGAGGTATGTTGGCACATGCTCCTAGGAGTGATCCACAACCATTGTCCGCGGTTCGCATTATCCAGCCGTGATTTTTATCAATAGGCCATTTAAACTTATCATATAATCCTTTCGAAATCACATTGATTTCAGACCCAGAGTCAATTAGGGCTAAAGCAGAATATGATCTCTTCTGATCTCCTAAGTTAACTTTAATCTCCGGTGTGCCTCTCGCCCAAAAACTTTTTCTAAAATCACTCTCTGAGTTTTTTGTTTCGTCATCTGGTACAATCGGCCCTAAGAAATTTTTGTTCACATTACAGGTATTATCTTCTTCATCCTCTGAGTCTAAAGAAAGAGATTCATGAATCAAGTGAGTTACATCGGCAACATCTTGCATCTCTACCTCTTGTGACAGAGGGAATCTCTTCCTTTTAATTAGTTTAATAAAATTTTCCTTAAATTCAATTTTTGCTATTGAGAAGATTTGTTCTAAAGTCATTGTTACTGCACTTTTTAATAAGATGTCATACAATATTTCTTTCGAATCAACTTTTTGTTCAAGTTCAGAAATAAGAATAGCTTTCGGTACTCGTTTTGGTTTCTTTTCTGGTTTCTCTTCAGGTTTTGTTTCAGTTCTAGGAATTTGCTCTACTTTGTCTGATGTTTGAATTGGCTCACTAAACACAGGTTGTTTACCCTCCCTAATTTCTTTTCTTCGCTCCTCATTTGTTTTAGAACTTTCGCCTTGTTCAAACTGAACTTTCTTAGGCTTCGGCTCATCTCTCATCTTACTTCTAGTCATTCGTCTACCTGAATCATTTGTATCTTGCTCATCATCCCTCTTTCTTTTCTCTTCAACATTCGCAATATGCGAATATATCGAGAATTGATCGACAGGAGAGTTCCACGCAGTTTTCTGCATAATATCATCTCTCGCCTTTATCAAAGCTTCAATTGAGTAGTTCCTCGTTTCCCTTGTTTGTTCGGAATCAGAGTCACTATCAACATATTCTAATTTAACAGCAGAAGCAGATTTCGAAGACTCAGAAAGATTTTCATACAGCTTCTGCATCCCTCCCTTTCCCCAATTGGCAGCTAAGGGTAAATGTGTTCTATAGTCGCACAATCGTTTGTCAATATCAATTACAAGTCTTTTCTCTTTCGCATCTTTCAACGCTTCACATGTGTAAGTCAAATGATATGTGGCATCGCACCAGATACATCTCCTCACATTGGCATTTCTCCTTTCATTGAAATTTCTTTGGTTAAATGCTTGAGGAATTGGTTGAGGAATTGGTTGGGGTACAACTAGAGGATTAGGAGGTATAAAAGGTGGATTAGGAGGTATAAAAGGATGATTCGGAGCTACTAATGGAGGATTAGGTGCACTTACTGGTTGAGGATAAATAGTCGGATGAGCTTGCATTGCAGGTTTATCTTGTAAGTTTAAAGCATATACCACATTCTGCAAAGCCGCTACCTCTTTAGACATATTTTCGTGCATATTCATCATATTGTCCAACTTGTTAAACAAAATCTCAAATTGCAACTCAGTTGGTACTCTAGATGTGGATGCCGTAGGCTCAACTTTTGAATCTATATGTGTATCCCTAGTTGCCTGAATCGGAGGAAAACTGGAGGATGGTTGAGACATCGAATCATAAAGGAGTGTTTTACGTTGGTTCATGTGAGCAACCACCTCAACTACAGTTTTCACTACACCCCAGTCATCTGTAAGCCCATATTTCTTTCCCGGTTCTTCAAGCCTACGCTCAACCTCTACCCTTATATCTGGAGTCAAGATTTTAAGGAAATATAAAATGATATCTGGGGTAAGGGCAACTCTATCCTGTTCAGGTAATTGAGAGAATCTTTTCATAAATTCGCCATGGAGTTGAGTTAAAGAAATGTGAGGCTTAGGAGAACTAATCCATTTCATAAATCCCTCTCTACTGTGTTGACTATAGTCCTCTAAATAAAATTCTTTATGTAGCTCTTTTCTAAACTCATCCCATTCCTTATTGTCATGTAGATCCATAATAGCTTTCACTGTACCTATGGCAAGTCGTCCAAGATAGGATTTCCACTTTGTATCAGGCAAGCCGTGTAACTTTGCTAATTCCTCAAACGTGTCTAAATAATTTGTAACATTCATACCAGTAAATTTCCCTTTATCCTTTAATAACGTTTCAACTACTTTTTGTCCTTGCGTCTCGTGCATCATAGTTTGAAATAGTTCGTCCATTTTTGAAGTTTGTTTTGATCTAGCTTGAACAATTCTAACTATATCCTGAACTTCTTTTGTTATTCTTTCCTTATGTTCAGCTACTAATTCTGAAATTCCATTAGAGTCCAGTTTGATAAGTTTTGACTATGCAAAAATGTTGCAAGTAAAGCTATGATTAACGCTTAACCTATGTTTAACAAACACTTGCCTTCAACCTATACCAATAATTTAACCTTAAATAAAATTATGTATGCAAGAATGTAAGAGTAAAGAAATTATACCAGCTGCTCGAAGATGAGGCTCAAAACAGTGCTTTCTGTGAAATTCAATACATTTATTGATTTGAATCAAAAATCTAAATACATATTTTGCTAAAATGGGTGCAAGCGTTTTGTGCTTCAATTGTTGATGAAAGGGGTGGCGAGACAAGGTTCTCCTACTTGCCAATCTTCGTGGAGGCGCTCAGATCACCAGACCAGCCCTCGACACCAAGAAGATTGCAAGCTCACGTAAATGCCACAGCTTCCAGGGATGAAGAGGCAGCTGCACTGATGTAAAATCGTATGAATGTATATGCAATGCAAACTGATAATATCCGTCTGAGTCGCAAGCCGATCTTCACGTCGGGTTCACCAATGTCGGGTCGTGAGAGATGCTCGGATGGTGGATCAAGTCATCCGCCTAAATCGTTCGGCACACGCAGGGTGTCTGTAGCGGACTCAGACTAAGGACCATAGGGACAAGCTACTTTATATCTGGCAATAGCTATCTGTTTGGGTGTTAACAATTATGACTCTTCGGTTATCTAATCTTTAACTACCTCTTCTATTGTAGCTTCTAATGGTTTTGGTTGAGTTTGTCTAACTAAAGTTGGTGGAAATAAATCTTCACTACTTTGTGATTCAGGAGATGCAATGGAAGAAAATGCTAGGAATGTAGTTAAACATTGATCATAAGATAAAGACACTAATGATTCCGAAGTAATATTGTTCTTAATAAGTTCTTCTAACACTAATTCTACGGATTCGGTTGTATGTTCAATGATGTTATTACTACTGTGTTCAGATGCATGGTATAAATTGGAAGACATGAAAGAACTAATAGAAACAATATGATGCTAAACTGGTTTGAATAAATGAGTTAATAAGCTAATACAAATGTAAAGTCTAGATAATTGGATAAATGTTTAATCAATTGGATAGCTGACTAATTGGAAAATAAGATTTAAATGAATCTTCAATCTTGCTGCTTCTCTTTACTTCACTTCAATAGCTTGAACTCATCAATGATTCTGCAAAAAACATTAGCATTAGTAATATTACAAAATCAATAAGAAACATATAATCCATACTTTACATACATTAAATCATACACATGCTAACATGCACTTCTAAATACATATAACCATGCACATACATCACTTGCACTTATGAAAACATACTTTTAATACAAAATCATATGCATATTAGCACTTAGATGTATGCATACAAACACATCCATGAGCTCTATTTGAATACAAACTCACTAAATAATTATAATAAATGTAGGTATATCTCATATATACTTCTAACTCATGCATTCATAAGTAACTAGCTAAGCCAATTAATGTTTTCATATTCTCTAAGTATTACTCCATAATAATTAACACATTAAATACCTAAACAAAATGATTTATAAGATAATTAAATTAACTTAACAATTTGACTCTCTCTTTCTCTTTCTCTCTTTCTCTCTCTCACTCTTTTTCTCTCTCTTTCTTTCTCTCTCTTTCTTTCTCTCTCTCTTCCTCTCTCTCTCTTTCTTCCCCTCTCTCTTTTTCTCTCTCTTTCTTTCCTTCTCTCTCCTCTCTCTCTCTCCTTCTCTCTCTCTCTCTCTCTCTCTCTCTCTCTCTCTCTCTCTCTCTCTCTCTCTCTCTCTCTCTCTCTCTCTCTCTCTCTCTCTCTCTCTCTCTCTCTCTCTCTCTCTCTCTCTCTCTCTCTCTCTCTCTCTCTCTCTCTCTCTCTCTCTCTCTCTCTCTCTCTCTCTCTCTCTCTCTCTCTCTCTCTCTCTCTCTCTCTCTCTCTCTCTCTCTCTCTCTCTCTCTCTCTCTCTCTCTCTCTCTCTCTCTCTCTCTCTCTCTCTCTCTCTCTCTCTCTCTCTCTCTCTCTCTCTCTCTCTCTCTCTCTCTCTCTCTCTCTCTCTCTCTCTCTCTCTCTCTCTCTCTCTCTCTCTCTCTCTCTCTCTCTCTCTCTCTCTCTCTCTCTCTCTCTCTCTCTCTCTCTCTCTCTCTCTCTCTCTCTCTCTCTCTCTCTCTCTCTCTCTCTCTCTCTCTCTCTCTCTCTCTCCTTCTCTCTCCTCTCTCTCTCTTCTCTCTCTCTCTCTCTCTCTCTCTCTCTCTCTCTCTCTCTCTCTCTCTCTCTCTCTCTCTCTCTCTCTCTCTCTCTCTCTCTCTCTCCTCTCTCTCTCTCTCTCTCTCTCTCTCTCTCTCTCTCTCTCTCTCTCTCTCTCTCTCTCTCTCTCTCTGCGTGCTGCCGTGCGCAGTTCTGCAGGGGGAGGGAGGGAACCTCTCTCTCTCTCTCTCTCTCTCTCTCTCTCTCTCTCTCTCTCTCTCTCTCTCTCTCTCTCTCTCTCTCTCTCTCTCTCTCTCTCTCTCTCTCTCTCTCTCTCTCTCTCCCTCTCTCTCTTTCTCTCTCACACACACATACACACATCATACACACATCATACACACACATACATCACATACACACTGCTGCACACACACATACATACACACATCACATATATACTTCACACACACACATACACTTCACATACACACACATACATCACATCACATACACACACATCACACACACACATATATCACACACATCACATATATATTTCACACACACATACACTTCACATACACACACATACATCACATCACATACACACACACATCACATATATACTTCACACACACACATACATACACACATCACATATATATTTCACACACACACATACACTTCACATACACACACATACATCACATCACATACACACACATCACACACACATACATCACATCACATACACACACACATCACATATATACTTCACACACACACATACATACACACATCACATATATACTTCACACACACACATACACTTCACATACATCACATCACATAACACATACACGCACATACACATAACACATTCACACATAACACAAACACGCACATACACATAACACATTCACACATAACACATACACGCACATACACACACTACTGCAGGGACTCAGACCAAGCCACGGAATAGGCATGGTCATGCTTTCGGCCGGACAATCATTCATGCAGCAGCATGGGGCATATCAAGATCATCGTACACAGCAGGACATGACGGCTCAATATCCCGAGCACGAGGAGGGTCTAATGAGAAAGAAGGAAAAACAGAAGAAAGTAAAGAGAAGGAGACAGTACCTGCAAAAAACATTAGGAGAAACTTGAGCTCAACACACATTTAAATACATACACAAGTCCTTCCTAGTCCACTCTTTTGGTTTTAACTTTAATCTACAACCACACTTTAATCTCCTTACTTTCACCACACTTTAAATTGACTTTATTTACACAACTCACTTACTCCTTTCTTTTAACATTTTTCATATACCATTCATTTAAAGTTTCTCTTTAACTTCCTTTAATTGCATCATTTATTCCAACCACTCTTTCAATCACTTTAGTTACACATCTTCTATAAACCATTCTTTTTCCTAGTACTCATATAGACCACTAATTATTTATCCATGTAATTTACCATTTTTAATTTAATTAGCCTATATTTCTTATTTTAAATAAATCATTTAATTCAATCTTAGTTTAAGGGTTTAATTAATTAGAACCTTAGTATTTAAAAGTATACACACTATTAAATTAACAAATTAAACCATAAATTAAATTTGTAGGTTAACCAATGTTAAATTATAGATTAATTTCATTAAATATTATTTGTTTCAACCCTTCAAACTAAGGCTAATCTTCATTCTTGCACACTAAACCCCTTAAAACCCTTTTGGAATCCTACCATTAGCTCATTAACATTTAAATAAACCCTATCATTAACCCTTTGGAACATAAATAAACTCTAACATGAACCTATTAGAACCTTTTGATACCCTTCAAATGAACCCTATTGTCATAAATCATATGAACTAGAGTTATATACCCATGTTTCTAGCATGTATAAATATAAATACTCATTAATAGAGTACTTAGGGTAAACCCTAATATGAACATATGTATTGCTTCATCCTTCATACCTGATAACATTTTCAAAATAGTTAATCCAATTAGCACAACTGATCAACAGTGATATAAAAGAGGTTTAGAATTCACCAATAAATATTTTAATTTTTCGGGTCATCAATTGGAAGATGCAAATCTTCCCGACAGCGGACCGTCGATTATACGAGGCAAAAAACGACGGTATTTGCGACCTGTATTGCGACGCCAGCGTACAACATCGCTTAGACGATGCTTGTTACAAGCGTTGCTTAAGCGACGCTTTTTTGCGTCGCATAAGCGACGGTTATACAGTCGTATAAGCGACGCTAAGGAAATGTCGCTTATACGACGACGCATAGCATCGCTTACACAACGATCTGTTGACGGACAAAAATTAAAACGTTGGAGGCTCTGCAATCGGCATTTTCACGCATCCGATCGAAGAGCTCTCCAACGTTCGCAATTGCGCTGCGCTTACGAGCTGAAGTAAGTATATGTAGAATTGTTGTTTTGCTTAAGCTCTCTGTTATTGTCTCCCTCTGTCTTTGTTTCTCTCTTTCTACATCTTTCTCTCTTTGAATTCTCTCTCTCTCTCTAGATCTCTCTCTCTCTCTAGATCTCTCTCTCTCTAGATCTCGCTCTCTCTCTCTCTAGATCTCTCTCTCTCTCTCTCTCTCTCTCTCTCTCTCTCTCTCTCTCTCTCTCTCTCTCTCTCTCTCTCTCTCTCTCTAGATCTCTCTCTCTCTCTCTCTCTCTCTCTCTCTCTCTCTCTCTCTCTCTCTCTCTCTCTCTCTCTCTCTCTCTCTCTCTCTCTCTCTCTCTCTCTCTCTCTCTCTCTCTCTCTCTCTCTTCTCTCTCTTTATTGCAGGTTATTCAAGAAGCTAACCAAGCAAAAACTATGGATCACAATTGTAAGTACAATTTCTATTATTTGTAGATCATTTGAATTGTGTTATTTTCATTACATACCATACTCACACTTATTGATATGCACTCATACACTTATACATGATGAAGATGCACACACACATGCATATACCTACATATACACATATACATGCACATACACACACATACACATAGAGTTATACATATACACACACATACACAAGAACATGCACATATTGATACATACATATACACTTATACATGCACATGCATATACATACATATACGCACACATACACATGCACATATACACATATACATGCACATACACACACATACACATAGAGTTATACATATACATGCATATACATATACACACACATACACATGCACATGCACATACTCATACACACATATACACTTATACATGCACATGCACATACATACATATACACACACATACACATGCACATACATACATATACACACACATACATATACACTTAGGTACACACATATGAATGAATTATATAATTAAAGTATTAAAACACATGCTTAATATAAACAATAATAACAATCAATAGAACAAAACTCTTCATTACTTAATACCATACACACAATTCAAAACATAACTGAAATGAAAAATATATATATATATATCAATGTAAATACATATAATCCAATGTCATAATCAACTAAAATCCTAATCATCATCATCATGATCATCATCATCATCAGCAATATCATGATCATCCTGATCTTCCTCATCCTCATCGTCATGATCACCCTGTGACAATCGAGATCGTCCCTCCTGTGTTTGTCTCTCCACCTCATCCATATTTGTCTCCCCATAATACTCCTGTATTACATATAACAAACATAAATCAATAAAATAATTAAAACATTCATAACAACAAAATAATTATATAAAATTTAAAAATACTCACAAAGGCATCAGGATGATCTTGTATATACTCGCTCAAACGCCGATATCCAAAATGTGTAGCATACTCGATCTCGTGTTTCATAGGATATTGGCCATAATCCTTTCGCTGCAATGAAACAAATAAAAAACATTAGTTGCTTGCATTTTAACTAAAATAAAAAATATACTCACAATAACACATATACTTACAAACGTAGCTACAAAACCATTATGGCCCATTCTCCTCTTGAACTCCAATCCATTTCCTATGTATACAATATTCCCCTTTGGCTCTATGTCGCACTCTAGTCCTAACGTGCCTATGCATGTCCTCATAGGCAACGTCTCTGCTCTACTATCACGTGCTGGAGGTGGTATAGGTGTCCTAAAAATAGATAGATAGAAATAAATAAAAATATGTGCTATAATATCATTAAAAAAATTTATGAAAAAAAACATACCTATGAGCAGATAGCTCTCTTCCTGCGTGTGGATCCGCAGAAGAGCCCTCGTCTGATCGTGTAAGCATCTGGATCGTATAATCCAGCTCCTCATCGGACATCTCTGCGTAGTCCCGCATTATGGCCCCTAGAGTATCTGACGGAACTCTTGCTCTCATAAGACTTTTTATGAGAGTGAGTTTCGCCTTTCTCTCTCTACTGGGATCCATAATACCTAACATATAAAACAAAATGGTTAGAAATCAATATATATATGTGTATGTGTGTGTATGCATGTGTATGTGTGTGTATGCATGTGTATGTGTGTGTATGCATGTGTATGTGTGTGTATGCATGTGTATGTGTGTGTATGCATCATTATGTGTGTATGTGTGTAGGTATGTGTGTGTAGGTATATGTGTGTGTTGTCTATGTGTATGTGTGTGTGTCTATGAGTGTGTATGTGTTTATGTATATGTATGTATCTATGTGTGTGTATGTATCTATGTGTGTATGTGTATGCATGTATGTATGCATATGTGTGTGTATGCATCATTATGTGTGTCTATGTCTGCATTTGTATGTGTGTATGCATCATTACATGTGCATGTGTCTATGTGTGTATGTGTGTGTATATGTGTGTGTGTCTATGTGTATGTGTGTGTGTTTATGAGTGTGTATGTGTTTATGTGTATGTATGTATCTATGTGTGTCTATGTGTCTATGTGTGTATGTGTATGCATGTATGTATGCATATGTATGTGTATGCATATGTATGTGTGTGTATGCATTATTATGTGTGTCTATGTATGCATGTGTATGTGTGTATGCATCATTACGTGTGTATGTATCTATGTGTGTATGTGTGTGTGTATATGTGTTTGTATGTGTGTATGCATGTGTGTGTGTATGCATGTGTATGTGTATATGTGTATATGTGTATATGTGTATATGTGTATATGTGTGTGTATATATGTGTGTGTATATGTGTGTATGCATGTGTGTGTATATGTGTGTATATGTTTGTATGCATGTGTGTGTATGCATATGTATGTGTGTGTATGCATTATTATGTGTGTCTATGTATGCATGTGTATGTGTGTATGCATCATTACGTGTGCATGTGTCTATGTGTGTATGTGTGTGTATATGTGTGTGTGTCTATGTGTATGTGTGTGTGTCTATGAGTGTGTATGTATTTATGTGTATGTATGTATCTATGTGTGTGTATGTGTATGCATGTATGTATGCATATGTGTGTGTATGCATATGTATGTGTGTGTATGCATAATTATGTGTGTATGTGTGTGTGCATACATTATGACAGTGTATGTAAGCATGTGCATTATGTATGCATATAAGTATGTATGTATGCATATGCATATGCATTATGTATGCATATGCATATGCATGTGTATGCATATGCATATGCATGTGTATGCATATGCATGTAAGTATGTATGTATGCATATGTGTGTGTGTATGCATATGCATGTAAGTATGTATGTATGCATATGCATATGCAATATGTATGCATGTATGTATATGTGTGTGAATGTGTGTGAATGTGTGTGTGAATGTGTGTGTACATGTGTCTGTATGTGTGTATGCATGTGTATGTGTGTGTATGCATCATTATGTGTGTATGTGTGTGTATGTGTGTGTGTCTATGTGTATGTGTGTGTATCTATGAGTATGTATGTGTTCATGTGTGTGTATGTGTCTATGTGTGTATGTATCTGTGTGTGTGTATGTATCTATGCATGTGCATTATGTATGCATGTAAGTATGTATGTACATTATATGCATATGCATTATGTATGCAAATGTATGCATGTATGTGTTTATGTGTGTATGTCTCTCTATGTGTGTGTATGCATATATGTGTGTGTATGTGTGTATGTGTGTGTATATGTGTCTGTATGTGTGTATGCATGTGTATGTGTGTGTATGCATGTGTATGTGTGTGTGTGTATGTGTGTATGTGTCTATGTGTGCATGTGTGTGTATATACTATATGTGTGTGTGTCTATGTGTATGTGTGTGTACCTATGAGTGTGTATGTGTTTATGTGTGTATGTGTCTATGTGTGTGTATGTGTTTATGTGTGTATGTGTATGCATGTATGTGTATGTGTGTGTATGTCTCTGTGTGTGTGTGTATGCATATGTGTGTGTGTATATGTGTGTCTATGTGTGTATGCATGTGTATGTGTGTGGATGCATCATTATGTGTGTATGTGTCTGTGTGTGTATGTGTGTGTATGTGTGTGCGCGTCTATGTGTGTGTATGTGTGTGCGCATCTATGTGTATGTGTGTGTGTCTATGAGTGTGTATGTTTGGATGTGTGTGTGTATGAATGTGTGTCTATGAGTGTGTATGTTTGGATGTGTAAGTGTATATGTGTGTCTATGTGTGTATGCATGTGTATGTGTGTGAATGCATCATTATGTGTGTGCATGTATATGTGTGTGCATGTGTATATGTGTGTGCATGTGTATATGTGTGTGCATGTGTATGCATTATGTGTGCATGTGTGTATGTGTATGCATTATGCATTGTGTATGTGTGTCTATGTGTGTGTATTTGTGTGTATGTGTGTGTGTGTCTATGCGTATGTGTGTGTGTGTGTCTATGCGTGTATATGTGTGTGTACATATGTATGTGTGTGCATGTGTATGTGTGTGTGCATGTATATGTGTGTGCATGTGTATATGTGTGTGCATGTGTATGCATTATGTGTGCATGTGTGTATGTGTATGCATTATGTATGTGTATGTGTGTGTGCATGTATATGTGTGTGCATGTGTATATGTGTGTGCATGTGTATGCATTATGTGTGTGTGTGTCTATGCGTATGTGTGTGTGTGTCTATGCGTGTATATGTGTGTGTACATATGTATGTGTGTGTGCATGTATATGTGTGTGCATGTGTATATGTGTGTGCATGTGTATGCATTATGTGTGCATGTGTGTATGTGTATGCATTATGCATTGTGTATGTGTGTCTATGTGTGTGTATTTGTGTGTATGTGTGTGTGTCTATGCGTATGTGTGTGTGTGTGTCTATGCATGTATATGTGTGTGTACATATGTATGTGTGTGTGCATGTGTATGTGTGTGTGCATGTATATGTGTGTGCATGTGTATATGTGTGTGCATGTGTATGCATTATGTGTGCATGTGTGTATGTGTATGCATTATGCATGTGTATGTGTGTGTGCATGTATATGTGTGTGCATGTGTATATGTGTGTGCATGTGTATGCATTATGTGAGTGTGTGTCTATGCATATGTGTGTGTGTGTGTCTATGCGTGTATATGTGTGTGTACATATGTATGTGTGTGTGCATGTATATGTGTGTGCATGTGTATATGTGTGTGCATGTGTATGCATTATGTGTGCATGTGTGTATGTGTATGCATTATGCATTGTGTATGTGTGTCTATGTGTGTATTTGTGTGTATGTGTGTGTGTGTGTCTATGCGTATGTGTGTGTGTGTCTATGCGTGTATATGTGTGTGTACATATGTGTGTGTGTGTGTAAGTGTGTGTGTGTGCGCATACCTGTCAATAGTCTCACTTCTCTCTCTCCCTCTCGCGCGCGCTCTTTCTCTCTCTCTCTCTCGGTCTTTGTGTTCTTCCTCGCGTTCAAGGCCCGGCACAAATGTGCCGGGAGAATTGAAATGTTTTTTTTTACATTCCAGAGCGTCGCATATGCGACGCTCTGCAGTTTGCCAACGTCGTTAAGTGCGTCGCTAAGCAGCGACGCTACAAAGAAAACTATCTCAGCTATCCACAGTACCTTAAAAATTGATTTGGATACTCGACTAGGAAGAATTGACATCTACAAATTAGACTAGTTGTTGGTACTGTTTTTTGCCTATTGTGCAGAAACACACCTTCACTATTTACAGCTTTACTGAGAGATCACTTGAAGCATAGTCACAAAGTTCACACCACATTGAATTGACTTTCTAACCAATCAAATACAAGTGGAATCACTTGAAATGGATGTCAAAAGAAGGAGTTACAGCTACAATAAAATAGTGTTGAAAATAACTCACTCCTCAAAGAGGTAGTGAACACTAACTAACTACAAAGAAGAATAAGCTATCAAAATGATTAACTAAGCAAGAGGATTGTGTATAGCAACTTCTTTACACTCTATACTAACTCTAGGAAGAGAGTAGAGATCGTTGACATTTCTTCTAGACTTTTTTTCATACATATATAGGTTGTCCAAAAGTGCTCCTATAATTTTGCAAGAATCTCTCAATCAGCCTCTTTAACATTTTGGTAAGCTATGGTTTAGGATGATAGTCGAAATTCATGATATGAAGCTTCTAATTAGGATGATAGTTGAAATTCATGATATGAAGCTTCTAATGAAGCTATGATTTAGGATTCACCCTTGCTCTACGGAGCTTATCGGACCACGAGAGTCTTGGACTACCGGACTATCGGAAAGACACTAGAAAGATATCGAACTACATGTTCCTTGAGACTCTTAGGCCATCAAATAAATCACCAAAAACAAGGTACCAAAATAATGCCATACTCCATGATCCTTAGACTTTCAGACCACCAGAAACACACTGGAAAGTCACCAAAAAAAATACCAGAAAGCCAGCGAAAAACTACCGGAATAATCCCAGAATAAATTTTGCTTGTCTTCAAGGCTTGATTTTTAACACTCCCTCTCAAGCCTCGAACTTAATGCTATTGCTTCTTTTGAATTTTAGCAGGTTCGTTCCTTCCAGTCCTTTTGTAAACATATCTGCAAATTGATATTTGGTACTTACATGCCCCACCTTGACTTCTCTTGCAATCACCTTCTCTCTTATAAAGTGATAAAGGACCTCAATGTGCTTGGACCTGGCATGAAAAACTGGATTCGAGGCTAGGTGTACACTGCTCATTATGTCGCACATGATTGGAATCTATTTTATGTGCAACTTCAAGTCTTTAAAGATCTTTGTTAGCCACATAATCTCACATGTGATAAGAGCTAAGGCTCTATATTTAGGCTCAATGGAAGATAGGGATATTGTTGGTTGCTTCTTAGAACTCCACAAAATAGTCTTGTTTCCAATCATGACTACATAGCCACTTGTACTTCTCCTATCATCTTTTGGACCTACCTAATCTACATCACAATAGGCTTTTACCCGGAAAGTCCTCATCATAAGCATAGAATAAAACTTCATTTATACTCCCTTTGAGATATCTAAGGAATCTCTTGGCTACCATTAGATGTTGCACTTTGGGAGTTTGCATGAACTGTGAAAGAACTCCTATTGTATGTTTGATGTCTGGCCTAGTAAGAGTTGCATAGTTCAAAGATCCTATAATGGATCTATACAAAGTAACATCTTCAATGTCTTCTCCCTCATTTGCACTTAGCTTTACATTTACCTCTAATGGGTTTGCAATTGGCTTGCAATTACATATGCCATACTTTGTTAGTACATCAAGAATGTACTTTCTTTGCATGAGATATATACCTTCCTCCTTGTAAATTACTTCTATGCCTAAGAAGCACTTCAACTCTCCAAGATCTGAGATCTTGAATTCTTCTCTGAGCTTTTTATTGATTTCTCTAATGCTAGCTTCATTATTCCCTGTAACAATAAGATCATCTACATATATGCAAATAGAGACAACCTAATCACCTTCCTTCTTCATATATAATGATGAATCGGCATCATTTTGATTATAGCCACATTTGGTCAAATATTCCATTTCCATGCCCTTGGTGCTTGCTTCAAACCATAAAGAGCCTTCTTTAATCTACACACATGATGTGGATATCTTTGATCTTCAAAACCTTTGGGCTGCTCCATGAAAATAGTCTCCTCTAGATCACCGTTTAAGAAGGCATTCTTCACATCTAGTTGGTGAATCCTCCAACTCTTTGAGGTTGCAGTTGTAATGAGAGTTCTTACTATAGTCATCCTTGCTACATGGCTGAAAGTCTCCTCAAAGTCAATGTCATAAGTTTGTGCATATGTTTGTAATGAGAGTTCTTACTATAGTCATCCTTGCTACATGGCTGAAAGTCTCCTCAAATTCAATGTCATAGGTTTGTGCAAAACCTTTGGCTACAAGCCTTGCCTTATACCTAGATATGATGCCATTTGAATTTCTTTTCACCTTGTATACCCATTTGTTGTCGATAACCTTCATGTCCTTGGTTTTAGGAACCAATGACCAAGTGTGCTTCTCCTCAAGTGCTTGTACCTCTTCATTCATGTCTTGGTTCCATTCTTCATAGTTGCTTGCATCCTCAAAACAATTAGGCTCTTTACATGCAACTAGTTGACTCATATATGCATAGTGTTTCACAATGAAAGAGTTATAAGTTAATTGTTGAACTGGATATCTTTCTCTTGTTGAACTTCTTCTCTCTTGAGGGGCTGGAATGAATCTTTTTCTTCTTTCTTTTGATGTTTTTACACCTGGAGTTTCTATTTTTTCAAACTCTCCCTCACTGTTGGGATCCATGTCTGCCACAATATTGCCCCCATCATCCTTTTCCTCCATGATTTTGCTTCTTGTAGAACTTTCTTCACTTGAAGTAGGCTTGCTTCTCAACCTCCCTTTCCATGGAGATTTGTGGCTTCCCTCTGATGTTGTTCTTGAAGTTCAAGGACCTGAAATTTCCACACTTTCTTGGTCTTCTATATGTCTCCTTTCAGCATCATGTATGTCTTCAACCTGTAATGAATCTTTCACACTATACCACGGCAATAATTTATCAAAGATAGCATATCAAGACACCTTCAGTTCTTTGATTTTAGGATCATAGCATCTAAAACCCTTTTTCTCTCTTGAATACCCAATAAAAATGTGCCATTCAGCTTTTGCTTCAAGTTTATGCATCAGTTCATAAGGCACGTGCACATAACATACACAGCCAAATACCTTGAGGTGAGATAGATCTAGTTTCTTACCGTACCATGCTTCATATGGACTTTAAGCATGTACACCTAAAGTGGGACATCCATTCATGATGTATATGGTTGAACTTGCTGCATCTGCCCAATAGCAGTTGGGCACATTCATCTCGTTGAGCATCGATCTTGCCACTTCAGCTATTGTCTATTTTTTCTTTCTGCAATCCCATTTTTCTAAGGTGTATACCTACATGTATATTGTCTCTTGATCCCATTATGACTTAGATATTCAGAAAACTCCTTGGAGAAGTATTCTCCCCCTCCATCACATCTACAGATCTTTACATACCTGCCCATTTCTTTTTCAACAAGTGCTTGAAAACTTTAATGTGACTAAAAACTTCAGCTTTTGACTTGATACAATACAACCATGTCATTCTCGTATGATCATCAATGAAAATAACAAAGTAATGATTGCATCCGAATGAGGGTTCTTTGGTTGGTCCCCACACATCAGTGTGGATGAGGTCCAATAGAAATCTGCTTCTTTGTGTACTCTTCTTGAATGGAAGCCTTGCTTGTTTCCTGTATTGACATGCTTCACACAAGTGTTGCATACTTTGAGATTGGAAATTTGGAAGGCCACTTATCACTTCTCTCCTTTGCATATCCTTTAGTTTTTGAAGGTTTATGTGGCCAATCCTCTTGTGCCACAAATCCACCTGAGCTATTTGCTTACTACCAACTATCAAATAGACTGTATGTGATGAGGGTGGTTTTACCTCCATGATGAATAGTCTTCCTTCCTTATTTCCTTTAGCTATTAGCTTGTAGCCTTGCTTTGGATCTTCCACAAAACATCCTTTGTTGTTGAAATTGACTAGATATCCTCTTTCAACCATCTGTTCAATTGATACTCAATTCTTTGTGATTGTTGGTATGTGTAACACATCTTTAAGAAACTTTGCATTCTAATTTTCATCTAAAGGAACATCACCTACATGTGTGATCCTATGCTCGGTGTCATCCCCTGTTTCTACATGCCCTTGTGTGCTTGGTTCATACAAATTACAAAACATTTCCTTATTGCAGCCCATGTGATTTGAACATCCACTATTGATGTACCATGTGGTTTCCATGCCTTCTCTTCTACCATTTCTTTGCATCATGGCTAAAAGATTATCATTCTCTGATGTATTTAAAGTATGTGCATAGTTACCTTAATTCTTTTTATGGCCTCCTTGACTATTCTTTGAGTAATAGTCCCTTGCAAAATGGCCTTGCTTGCCACAATTTTAGCATTCCTTTGTATAGTCCCTTCCTTGATATCGACCTCCTCTTTCTCTAGCTCTTCCTCTTCCCCTTGCTCCATAGTTTTGACTTGCTCCATCTTGATCATTTCTTAATCTTCCTGTTGTGTCCACCTATCTTCCCTTTTCCTTTGCTTGCATAAAAGACTTGGGCTTCATAGCCCTTTGAATGACCTCCATTGAGGTTCATTTCCTCAGTCACCATGAGTGTGACTAATTTCTCAAAATCTAGTAATGAGTCCCTTACATATATTAAATTAGTGAATGGCCTCCATTTATCATCATCCTTTAGCCCATTCAGTGTATGGGCTAGCAAATCATCATAATCGATGGAGTTGGCTATTGATCTTAAGGCATCCACAATTCTTTTTATCTTGATGATATACTAATTGATGTTGCTATTTGAAGTCTTTCTTAAGTTGTTCAACTCATTTTTGAGCTGAATCTTTTGTGCCTTTGTGGAGGTGGAGTATAATCTCTCGAGGGCTTCCCACACTTTCTTGGATGAGTTCAAGTTTTGGATATGACCAATCATGCTATTACTAATGTGTTGAGATAAGATGAATATGACTCTTCTATCTCTTTCAATCCACTCATCCACTTCCTTTTCATGTGTTTGAGTGAGTGGCTTTGCATATTGAGGCCTAAGCTCAGCTCCACTAGCTAATCCCCATAGTCCCTTGCCCATGAGAAAATTGCTCACCTGAAATCTCCAGGGTTGGTAGTTTCCTTTCTCCAACTTCTCTATTTGGGTAGTATACTCAGCCAT
The DNA here is from genome assembly GCA_020310875.1 of Ceratopteris richardii. Taxonomy (NCBI): domain Eukaryota; kingdom Viridiplantae; phylum Streptophyta; class Polypodiopsida; order Polypodiales; family Pteridaceae; genus Ceratopteris; species Ceratopteris richardii. The sequence continues at coordinate 128,236,876 of CM035418.1, read as the reverse complement.
TGCTTAAGATTCTATGATTCCTAAGCCTTTTTTTGAGTGTGATAGAGTAGGACAGGTTCAAGATGATTACCTTCTCATAGCTTTCTCCCTTGGTATGTATTGAAGAACTAGCTGTAAACTTCAAGGTCCACTTCTGAATATTGATGTAGCTTGCCAATCTACTACAAGTCCTTTCCTAAAAGCTTTACTAGCTTTAAATATCTGCTTTGCCTTCCTTCAAGAGTCCCAAATTCTTTGAAGTGCTCAGATACCACTATTAGGGAAGATTCAATACCCCTATGCAACTTTGGAAGGTTTTACACCCTCACAGGTTGTTTTCCACAATGACCTTGAGTCATTGTTTTGCCTCTAATGCAAAATCCAGACGTTCAAAAAATAATGAAAACTTTTTAAAATGAAAGTAGACACTCTCAATTATCCATAGCACCTTAAAACATGTGATTTGGATACTTCTGTAGGGAGAACTGACATCTGCAAATTAGACTAGTTGTTGGTACTACTTTCTACCTATGTGCAGAAACACACCTTCATTGTTTAAAGCTTTACTCAGAGATCACTTGAAGCATAGTCACAAAATTCACACCACATTGAATAGAACTTATAAGCAATCAAATTCAAGTGGAGTCACTTGAAATGGATGCCAGTGAACATTGACTAATGACAAAGAAGAATAAGCTATCAAAATGACTAAATAAGCAAGGGGACTATGTATAGCAACTCCATTACACTCTATAATAACTCCAGGAAGAGAGTAGAGGTCATCGACATTTCTTCTTGACTTTGATTCATACACATATAGGTTGTCCAAAAGTGCTCCTATAATTTTGCAAGAATCTCTCAATCAACCTCGGTAAGATATGATTTAGGATGATAGTTGAAATTCCTGATATGAAGCTTCTAATTAATAGGTCCACTTGTCAGTTATGCGTCTGAGACTTTAGCTATGATTTAGGCAAATATTCAGAATCCTTGCATAGCGGAGCTTACTGAACCACCTGATCACTGAACCACCAGACTCCTAGACTACCGGACTACCAGAAAGACACCGAAAAGATACTGAAATACACGTTCCCTAAGACTTTTAGCCATCGCATAAATCACTGAAAATAAGGTACCAGAATAATGCCAGATTGCATGATCCTTAGACTTTTAGACCATCGAAAACACACCGGAAATTCACCAAAAAAATATTGGAAAGCCACTAGGAAACTACCGGAGTAATACCAGAATAAATTTTGGTTGTCTTCAATGCTTGATTTTTAATTGGGTGATGTCCTAGGAACTATCGGGAACCTCCCTCTTCCTTGGTCATTGAGATCCTCCCTCACATGTAGCCAATGACACCAATGGTGACTTTGGGGACTCGGATGACAAGGTGTGCCAAGGTCCATGCCTTGGTCACCGCCTTAGTCGTAAGCCTTGGAGAGAGCCTTGGGTGGAATTGAGGGGCATGTTATCAATTGAGAGGCATGTTAAAGACTATGTTTCAATTGAGAAGCATGTTATCAATTATGGAATGTGTTGAATAAAGGAATTATTGAAGTGATTTATTAAGTTGTTAATATGCTTTGGTGTTTTGATATAGCAATTGAAGGTTTGTGAGGGCGTGAAAGGTGTGAAAGGGCATGGCCATTTTGAATATGTTTGGACACCAAGAATCAAATTTATGTTTTATATGATTTGTAAATAAACCCACATACAGGGTTATTTTTTTTTAGAAACAATTAGTAAAAGTAGTGGTTAGAATAAGGATCGTTGTAGAATGTGATTTATGTTTCCAAAAGCAAAGGCTCTCCATAAAAGAGAACAACTTTTTACTTTCATGCTTGCTTTTCAAAGCCACCTCATTGTAACCGCTATTTTTGACATAATGAAAAATCCTATAAATACATGCACTTTGTGAACCTGTTGAAACAGAGTGCATGGGAGGGAGATTGCACCCAATTTTGTGTAGTGTCTTATCTCTTCGTGTGTCTATCTTCTGTGTTTTTTAGCACCCATATCCTCTGTGTGCGTGTGAATTAAGACCCTCGTAACATAAATACTTATAGATTTTTTTTTACGAGTAAGTTTAGTCACGGCCTAATATCCCTAGTATGAATTAAATAAGAAAACAATTGTATAGTGAGAGGGTTTAGTGCCTTAGGGATCCCCCATATCCCACAAAGAAGTGAAGATTATAGAATACTTATACTTATGTTTTTATGCTAAGGGTGTTGTAATTTCACTTAGGCAACTCTAGATACGGTGCGAGAATCCAAATCAGTTCTTTCCAATGTTTTTATTGTTTCATTTCAATAGGAACTAGAAACAATAGGTACGACACCAAAAACCAAATTAGTTCTTTCCAGTGTTTTTATTGGTTCATTTCAATGGGAACTATGAAAGCATATTTATCGGTGGTAGATGAGGATCAAGTCTAATTCCTCATACTAATAAATTAAATGCTTTGTCAAATTATAAATGTTTAAAGCTTCTTTTTTTTAATCCTAGTGTATAATTGATCCCGTGTGCGATCACTTGCTAACACCCTAACACCATTCAAGTAGGGGTGCTAACTTAAAGCTGTAGTTCTAGAAAACCATTGTAGAAACTAAAAATTTGAAGTAATTATGCAAAGATCACAACCTTGATTCAAGTATCTCACCTGTCAGAATCATACAATCCAGTCATTCTCAAGAGAACAATATTGTTACCAATATATCTACTAATAACTAGCCAAAACCGATCATTCTCTCAATAGTGTTACTAGATTTTCAATGATAGGGTGATTGTATACTCTTCAATGGTTTTTAATGCTACTCATCGTGATATTTTTTGAGGCAATTCATTATTATGTTTTACTATATAATAGAGATTTAGCAAATTGTGTTCATAGCTCACTAATGTATTCAAAATTATGAGAAAACATGGGATCATTGATGCTTCCAAAGGGTTACAAGAGAATAATGATGAATTCCAATCACAATACTATATAGTCCTAGAAATAATGAACACCCCTTTGGTAGGTTCCCTTCTTCATGCAAATCTTTGAGATAGCAACCCTCCCACAATCTATCTGGGGCAATGTACCATAAAAGTTTTGACATTGGTGTATGGTATTCTTATGTAACGATAGAATGAAAGAGACAACATATAGTGAACCACCTTGACCTAGAGGTGCATCATCTAAATAGTGTAACTCCATAAAGTTGTTCTATAGATTTTGAGACTAGAGTAGAAACATATGCTAACTATTTTTGCGTGTATGGTAGGAGATGTTTTGTTACATCACTATTGGAAGTCTTACACAAACTCAATAGACGAGTCAATTTTTCTCCAGGAAATGCTCATGCATATTCTAATGTGTATCTCCGTCATCCATTATGGTTTAATATAGCATGTTGCTAAAGGGTGTTTTCTTGAATGCATATGTTCAATGCCTGCATAACTATAGCATCATTATGGCACCCTCAACATTATAAATTTCCATATTTCACACTTATAGAAAAAGCCTTGTATTTTAAATGATACATGACTTGGGAAATAATATTTGCTATCTTTGTGACACATACCAATGGTTCACTTCAAGACAAATAGAAATATTTGTATATCTACAAACAAAGTATTGCCATCATATTATAGAACAGATTCATTAAGACATAATGATTGGATAATTTTTCTTATTAATAGGAATCCCTCTAGCTGCTCCGATAAGATGTCTCTGTATACATTGGGATCATTTGGCGTAACAATAATGATTACGTCAAAAGTGCGAGTGAGGAAAGAGAGATTCCTTACCAGGCCAATTTTTCTTCAAATATTTGGCAAGTATTACACTTTGATGGTGTGTTTTTCACATTCGGAGTTCAAAAATCTCAAAATCTCAACGGGTTACTTCATGTTTCATGTTGACATAGGCACATTTGCATTTATATAACGAGCTCTACACATGGGTTGCCCTAGTAGAGGATCCTAAACTCATAAAAGGGATGGTTTTGTCCTGAAGTTGGTAGAAAATTTTCCCGTTTCGGGATGGTAGAGCTTAGAGACCTTGATTAGTACTAGGTCAAGTGCTTCCCATTCTTCATTGCATAGTTTGACTATTTCATGTCATGTAGACCGTTTGTTATCATAGATATCAACTATTTGTCTTCATTACTTTAGACATGCTATGTAAGTTTTCACATGTCATTTCCATAATCTGAGAGTGTTCTTAACAAATGAGTAAATTGAGACAATGTGAAAAGGCCTATCATTTTGATTTAGTCACTTCAATGATTCATCTGTCCCAGAATAAATGTGTACCTGAATTCCATCAGCAATTGTTACCCATGAAGGGACCAATACATCGAACACAATGACGAGAAAACATAGGGGGAATCCGGCAACAAAGAAGACAACCAAGAAGATCACAGCACGAGCAAAGAGGACAGATTCACCACTAGCAACGAAGATAATCAAGATAGTGAAAGCTCATCATTGGATCCACAATTCTTGAAAAGATTCCAAACTCAATTCAAAAGAAGGAGACTTATAAAGGAAGCAGCCTATGGAGATTCCATGGAAGAGCCCCCTTAAGGGCAAGCTCCTTTGTTAGGACCCTCTCCGCAAAGATACTAACCTCGGATTATGATTATCATCTCATTCAATAATCGAGGGTTGACTGACCCCTCAAGAGCGACCATTATTGGCCTCTGGCTACGCGATAATACCCTAAACCCGGACTTCATCTGCCTTCAAGAGATCAAAATCGATAAAGAGGAGCTGGAGAAGAGATTAAAGCATATTTCCTCATTACATACCTGGATTTCCACCACACACCCCATATGAAATGGTGGATTGGCTATTGGTATTAACAAGTGGATTGATAGACTCGTGAGCACCCAAGAGTACCAAAATCATCGGTGGATTGATGCTTCCTTTGTGAAACCTTTTCATTTCACCATTCTCTCCATGTATGCTTCCAACTTCGCCTCGGAGAGGATTACCACCTGGCATTCTCTATTCTCTCTTTCCCACAACATCGTGCTTTGTGGGGATTTCAACATGGTTGAAGCTCCTTCTGAAAGGTGGGGAAATAGAGGGAGGATTATTGATGGGCAAAAGAAAGATGTTTAGGACCGTATCAAGTTCTACTTGGACCTTGTTGAAGTTAAAGATGAGACTAGCTTTTCTTGGTCGAACCTCCAATCGGGTGTTGATTTGAGAAAAGCCCGACTTGATAGAAGCTACATCGCCCAAAATATTATCAACGAGTTGGGGCACCCCTCTCTCTCCCACTGTGCGACCTTACTATTTCTCATCACTAACCTATTATTCTTACATTAATCCGGTCGCCATTCTTAAGAAAGATCCCTAGTTTCATGCCAATATGGTGACCTTCTCTCTCTCCTCTGTCCAACTAGAGATTGCTTTTGCTTGGAAGTCGTCCTTCTCCTCCTGTTCGTCTCCTACCAAACGAAGGATCGTTGTTATGGAGACTCGTATTCTGACCAGGGCCCAGATGTTTATTAGTAAGGTTCATCAAGTTCGGAGGAAGAATCTCTATCGACGACTGAGACATTTGGAGATGGAAGTGAACAAAGACCATTCTCAATACTAGACAAGGCTACGAAAAATCAAAGATATGCTAAGATACAAAGAAGAAATTCAAAGGAATAATCTTCATGTGCTCTTTAAAGAATGGTGGGCAGGTAAGGCAGACAAACCTACTAAAGAGATGTGTAGACTCCTCAAGAAAAAACAAGCAATGGATTCAATCCCCCTAATGTTGGACATCAACGGGTTGAATGCAAGACGGTTGAAGAGAATAGCTTGGTGATTGTCAATCACTTTTCCCAACTTCTGGGAGTCTCTACCCCCTTTCTCCCTACAGGGGTGATTGCATGGTGACATCTCTAGATTCAAGACCTCTAAAATCCTGCAAAATTTGAAGCCGCTTCTAGAAGCTCCCATTTTGGATGTGGAGATTCTTGAAGTTTTCGATTTGCTTCCAAATAGGAAAAGCCCGAGTCTAGACGGCCTTACCAATGAGTTTTTCAAGACCTTCCAACATGTGGTGACTACTCCTCTATGTGTGGTGTGGCAAGAGGCGGTTTCGTTTGGTGCGCTATCTGAATGTCCCAATAAGACGCCCAATTACAATGTTACAAACAGGTTACAAGATCCTTGCTAAAGTTATCGCTAATAGAATTACCTGCAACTTACAAAACTGGTTGAGTGAAGATCAAAAAGGTTCCATGAAGGGGAGGTCCAGCTTGGAAGCTATCATTGATGTCTAGGAAGGTCTAGATTTTGCTAAACAATATGCTGAAGATGTAATCTTTATTAAGATTGCCTTTGTACATAACGATTTGACTAGCATTGATACTTTTTGGAGATGCCTAAACACATTCTGTCTAGCTTCAAGATCCAAAATAAACCACTCTAAAACCACTTTTAGGGCGGTTACAAGACACCCACCCCAGTTTCTTGTGGACCAATTTCCTAGTGGGCAAATCTTCCGCTTGTTAGGTATTCTGATGGGATTTGATGTATTGATGGGCCAATGATGATCGGTTCTCTTAAAGCTCGATAACAAATTGACCTATTGGACAGGTATGCAGATCAACCTAGTGGGAAGGGCCATGGTGATTAACACGTTCCTGATTTCTTCAACTATTAACTTCATCTCTTGTTGGAGACCGAAAGACCAAGAGATTGTTAAACTAGAAAGGGTCTGCAAAAACTCTCTATAGACAAGTGACCCCAACAAAATGGGAATCCCCAAAATTAAATGGACTACTTGCATTAGCCAAAAAGATCAAGGTGGTTTGGGCATCCTTGACATCAAAGGCATGGCCAATACGTTAGCAGCAAAATGGTTAATTAAGGCATGGAGCAATAGTGAAGCCTCTTGGGCCAAGCTGATTTTTAGGAATAGTAGCGATCTTAAGCTCATGAGCCTCCAGGGATGGAAGGACCTCAGCCTCCTCACCCTACTCTTCTCCCCTTTTCGGGTTTCTCCACGAGGATCGGATCTAGTTTGCTCACTATGGAAGAGTTGGAACAAGGTCAAACAATTTGTTCGGATAAGTGAGGATTGGTAGTGGGCGGCCGGTATTAGATAGAACGATTCAATATGGTTCCTTATCAAGGGTATCAGAGGTGTGGAGACATGGAACCTCCATAACACTAAAAAAATTTGGAACAAAGGCTTTCATTCGTGGAAACATCTCTGGAATCAAAATACATGCCAGTGGATTAAATTTGCGGACATTGATCCGGATGTAAGAGTGAACTATGAAGAACGGACCCTTTTGCAGAGCAAATTCATCACTTGGGAACGTTTGAAGACTCGCCTCCTCATTGGCCAAGACCCTCCCCACCATGAGGGTCTTAGATGGCTCAATGGCAATAGGCTTGAAAAAATTTTGACATTCGAGAAAATTTTGGACCTTCATGTCACGCTTAATAGGAAGTGGTGTCTAGATTGGTTGAACTTGCGATGGGAGCTTAAGTTCTAATCACTTTGGCATCCACTCATCGAGATAAAAAATTTGGTGCTTATGTGACAAATCCTCCACTGGGGAATTTGGACCAATGCAAAGGCTAGCAAAATTTGCGGGTTACCCCCTTGGTCCAAAAGATGCTTTCGTGGCAACGAGTACTTAGGGCACCTCTTCTTCTCGTGTCACAAGTCAATGTCAATCTGGCATACCCTTGAAAATATCTTGCAATTTCAGGGACAAATCCTCTAGAAACAAGCATTGTTGGGTGAAGAGATCAGGTGTTCATCTTTGTGGAATGTGATTAGAGGTGAGACCCTCTGAAAGATCTAGAAGGAGAGGTGTGGTTCCAATTTTGGAAGCCCTCCTAAAGAATGGGCATTAGAAAAGTCACTTTTCCTATTAGAAAAAATATTTCCAATTGTAAAAAACCCCGCCTTTCAGACATCATAGAATGTTTTTCTTAGAGAATATCAAGTTTAAAAGCAAGTGGGCCCCACATGAAGAGGACAAGATCACCCTTCTTCCTAGAGCTCTCTAAATTTGTTTGATATTCCCCTGCTTTCTAGTATTTGGGGGATTCCATGGGTACTAAGCACGTTCACTTGTACAATTGTTTTCTTTATTAATTAAAGTCTCAGAGAGTAGGCTATTACCGAACTTCCATTTTGGGAAGAAAAAATTGTTACCCATGATTCTCTTAGATATTCTTCAATCACAAGCATATCATTGCCCATGATCAAATACAACTTGTAGCCTGCTTTCATATCAATGAACATTTCATTATAGTACTTTCAATGTGGCACATGACTTGGAATAAGCACACGACTTTTATTCTTAGTTAACTATCACAGCAACAAAGTTGAAGTACCTATCACTATGATTGTTACCATGGACACATTGGACACTTCCAGATTCAACGACATTATCAAGATTAACTAGTAAGATAATATGAATCCACATCATTCGGGTACATTAAATACATGATAGTTAGACAAGCAGTTAAACGTGCACACATCAACATAGAAACGCCAATGAAATGATCATTTTATATCTGCAGGTTGTCTTCATTCTCGATCTTGTGCTTGCCCTTGTGAGTGATCTTTCACATCTGTGACCCTCTCTAAGAAAGTTGAAGATCATGCGTTGATAGCTTTTTTCCTGAGCCGCAAGGATCTTGTACATATCTTCTACTTATATGCCTTACGTGTAGTTGCACGAATGTTTTTCTGTACTTGATAACTGAAAATACCACAAAGACATCCAGATAGAAAAAATAAAATATATTAGTATGCATTTAAAACATACACGTTTTTAACATCAATACGCTAGACATTGACTAGCAGCTTCCGGGGTTCTAACAAAAGACGAGTATGAATAAGACTTTAACGACATGATTGTACATAATAGTCACCAATTAAGCTGAAAAACCACCAGCCAGTTTGTGCATACTCTTTTGGATAGCAACTCTGATTCCAAGGCCATCATAATCCCTCAACAAAGCTGTGTTTTAGTGGCTAGACAATCTGGATTTCAAAAAGACAGGTCAGGGATCCATATTGTTCGAATCACCTGTAACTTGTTACATACATGACTGAAAGTCAAAAAAATGTCTGTGCTAAATAACTCATTACCGTTGTCCTTAATTCAGAACAGCAACAAGCTGAGAACTGACAAGGTTTTCCCAACATCGTGTTTCCCCACTATCTTTTCATGAATAATCAATAGAATCCACTTAACATGATATCAGTACATTTGATAATTGGAAAAAAGAAATCATTGGATAAAGAAACAGAGCCAGCTAACAGGATATACTTGGTGACAAAAACTTGTCATGCTTTGTTAACACTTCCAACGTTTTAGAAATTGAATGGCACATCTCATGATGCCATGAATATGAACTTCTCACTGAGAACTAAGCTAAAATCAATGCTTACTTATAAAATATACAAGTATCATACATTGAGAAAGTGACTCTCAAATTAACAATCTATAATGAGGACCTGGATGCAACAGCGGATAGTATTTTTTCAGCAACCTCCTCAACTGCGAGTGTACCAAGTTCACCACCATGCCTGGTGCGAACAGTAAGAGTTTGTGTTTCAACCTCTTTAGGGCCAACCACTGCCATCAAAGGAATTTTCTGCACCTCAGCATTTCGAATAAGCTTCCCCAGTCTCTCTCCTGATTCCATCTCTGCACGAATGCCAAGTTCTTTCAACCTTTTCACTACAGTCTGGCAGTAGGGCACCTGAGATGCAGAAAAGGATTGCTAGAAAATCAAAACTATTGCATAATCTTTGAATCAACAATTTATGTTGCGTTTATCACATGCCTTCGCAAAAATAGCAGTTAGTATACCCTCAGGAAATCTGTGCTCAATTGACTAAGACTACCCCACACATCAATACTGGTGACAGGCAGAGGATGGAAAACCAAGGCAAGTGACAAAGATTTGGAAAGAAAAGTGAACAAGGCTGAAGACGAGAGTGGTTGGTGCATAACATAGAGACAAACAACGATCAGTAGATAGAAAAGAAAATGACAGAATGATAAAGTAACACTATGGAAAGCTTTCTTGACTGAACAATGTAAAATCTGATTGGATAGCAAAATGCCAAGACATCATTGCCATTTTCAGTTGAAAACACCTTGCCTCTGAGCATGGGACCTCTTAATTCTCCACTTACTTTTACTTTTAGCTGATCCTCTGTGTCATAATCGAAATAACAAACATACCCTCTCACCACATAGGATGAAGAATGGATAGAGTGAAACTCAGGAGGGGTTAATGAGGGCTTGCACAAACAGTGGAGGATGCCATTTAATTTGATTCAACTTTAAGTTACGATCCATTTCTTCACGTTCTCATGCAAATAATATATCTCGTACATGAAAGAAAATGGCAAACAAAGCATGACCTGGAAATGACACATGTTCCTACTCCTATACGAACCAGTCCCCAGAACCCAATCATACAACGGCTAAAATTTCATGGGAAACCAGGAAACAATCTTAAGCTTGTAGATAAATTCAATTTATCAACTTATCCCAAACACACCATCATGAAAGATTTTACAGAAACACTTATGAAAAAATATGCTTTCCAATAACCCAAAAAAATGATCATGCCATATTTCTATTGATCTAGTCCTTGAATAAAGTAAGAAAGCACCTCTGAGTCTGTTACTGGTAGTAGGCGAGCTTGCACAGGGGACAGCCACATCGGAAAATCGCCCGCATAATTCTCAATCAGAATACCAAAAAACCTTTCCAATGAACCAAGTATTGCCCTGTGAATCATAATGGGCTGTTTCCTCTCTGTTGCAGAGTCGACATATAGTAACTTAAATCGCTCAGGTAAGTTGAAGTCCACCTGTACATATCAATAATAAATACACAATCGTCCATGGTCTGGGCAAAATCATAATCGTACAGCATACCTGGATGGTAGAACACTGCCATTTACGGCCAATTGCATCTTCAATTTTTAAATCAATTTTCGGGCCATAGAAGGCACCACCTCCTTCATCATAGACGTAGTCCCATCCCTTGTCCTCAAGGGCCTCTTTCAAGGCAGATGTTGCTTTCTCCCATATATCATCACTTCCAACAGCTTTATCAGGTCTTGTTGACAGATAGACCTCATACTTGTTGAAGCCAAACTGGGAAAGAAGCTCCTCTGTAAGATCAAGGACTCCTCTTATTTCATCCTTGATTTGGCTGGGGAGACAAAAAATGTGAGCATCATCCTGTAGAACAAACAATGGAATTGTTTTTCATGAAAGATCAAATTTTGTTTTAATGTGCTTTCAATAATAAATTGAGTTCAATCTGATCAAAGGAGTAACTTTGAATACCAAACACATGCTACATTCTGATTATAAACAAAATGCTTGGTTTTCAGCTGCAGCCAAAATAATTAATCACAAGTAAGTTCCCCATGCAGGTGGAACTCTGCCTGACCTGTGTAAAACCTCTGACACGAAATAGGCCATGCAGGGTGCCTGACTTTTCATACCGGTATACTGTGCCAAGTTCAGCAACTCTGAATGGAAGATCTCTGTATGAACGTAATCTGCTTTTATAAACTTGAATATGATATGGGCAATTCATTGGTCTTAACTGATAAAAATCTTCCTCAATTTCCATTTGATCAAACATATTCTCTCTGTAGAAATCAAGGTGCCCACTTGTCTTCCAAAGGTCTGCCTTAGCAACATGCGGAGTGAACAGTAAATTGTATCCCCTCTGGACATGCATTCGTTTCCAAAGGTCCTCAACTAGCAATCGCACAGTAGAACCTTTTGGATGCCAGAAAACAAGTCCTCCTCCAGCATCTTCCTAGAGTACAAATGCAGTTAGAGCCTGAATTGATCAAGCTTATAAAGCTTTCTCATGATTTTGCAGTACCTGAATTGAAAACAGATCAAGATCCTGACCGAGTCGCCGATGGTCCCGTCGTTTAGCCTCCTCTTTCTGCACTTGGTAAGCTTTTAGCTGCTCTTCTGTCTCCCATGCTGTCCCATATATCCTCTGCAACATCTTGTTTTTTTCATCTCCTCTCCAATAGGCACCAGCAACTGTTTCTAATTCGATTGCCTTTTTATTCAGTTTACCTGTCGTCTCCACATGAGGACCAGCACAAAGATCCCACCATTCATCACCTACAGAATCCAAACACAGATTTGAATACATATTTAAATTGGGTTTATTCACGTCATAGTAAACATGAAAATGTAAAAAAGAAAGGCCCGATAAAAAGTCCAAAACAACTTGCATGATAAGACAGCATAGTCTTAGACCAACATCTGTCACCTCAAAGAGCACCGGGAGCTTCGAATCGATGCCCTTGGGTGCTCAAGAGACCCATGCAACAAGGGGTGCTGGAGGAGAGAGAGAAAAGAGAGAGAGACACTCCATAAGAACCTTTTTATTTTTTTTTGGTTTTGGGGGGGGGGGGGGGGGGGGGGGGGGGGAGAGAGAGAGAGAGAGAGAGAGAGAGAGAGAGAGAGAGAGAGAGAGAGAGAGAGAGAGAGAGAGAGAGAGAGAGAGAGAGAGAGAGAGAGAGAGAGATTCACATTGAAGTCCTGTAGAATATCCTCTTGATATGAGATGAAGTGACAAAGTTTTATTATAAGTGACCTTTTAAGTCACTTGGACATCTTCACACATATCCAATGACCAAAACATCATAAAAGAACAAAACTGCCTATCTGGCCCATGCCTTTGGTAGGGGCACAAAGAAAGCATCTACTGGATTCTGTGATGTACTGACCTTGATCAATGTGATCAGACCATCCTCAAGCCACATGTGGTATGCAAGGGGTTACTAATGCATTAGCAAGGGTTGGAGTTGCAAACCCCAAGTTGCAATAAAATTGCATACTCTTTTTCCTCCTAGGAGGGA
>CM035418.1:128213997-128221497 GCA_020310875.1 Ceratopteris richardii | reverse complement strand
TCAATGATATATAAGACGGGTATTTGAAATATATAGCTAGGTCAAAATTCAAACCCTAATTTGTAGCTTATCAATGAAGAGCACTTCATAACATGAAAAGCAGTGTGCCACATGTCAAATTGTGATCAAATCATGTAAAAATGATCCAATGGCTTAGAATTGGCCACATGGTAACTAAAATCAATAAAATAAAGCTATTTTTTTACTTTTCATATAAGCAAACTCCTAAGAGTGCCTTGTTGTAAGCTTCAATTATTCATTTTGGAGTTTTATGTTCAAGCAGATTTTGATTGCAAAGGATTTGTGGGATACGGGTCAAATGATTTACCATGTTTGTATGGGCGAAGGCAAACACCTATTTGAGGTAGAAAATGTGAAACAGGCAGAGAATCAGATGAAGCTTCTACATCTACTCAGCCACAAATCCCACATAGAGATGCTCCTACTACTAAACAAGCTTCTCAAGGTCAAAAGCGATGGGGTACAAAGGATGCACAAGCTTTGACCATCATATCTCTTAAGAAGAAGAATCTTTTACTTCAGGAAGAAGAATCTAGACTTAATCTAGATCTACGGCATTCTCCAACATAGAAACAATAGCCACTTGTACTTCTTCTCGTGTCTTTGTCACCTTCCCAATCAGAATCTGCAAAACCTTGTAGTATCCAATGTGACGAATTTGGAAATACCATTGCATAATTCATAGTTCTTTTCGAATATCTGAAGATTATCTTAACTTCTCTCCAATGAATTTTGAGTGGTTCTTGCATGAATCTTGATACTTGATCAAGCATCCAACTACATAGATAGATCAAGCATCCAACTACATAGGTAGATCAAGCAAACTGAATGTCAGGTCGTGTATTACATAGATAGATCATGCATCCAACTACTTAACTATAATGAGTAGCATCTGAAGTTTTTGAATCTACGTCAACTTGTAATGACACACTAACATCACTAACATCCATAGGTGTCTTCATCTGCTTGAAATGACACACTAACATCCATAGGTGTCTGCATTGGCTTACCATCTGCCATTTCAAACCTTTCTTAAAGTTTCTCGATGTACTTTTGTTATGTCATATATATACAATCATTCTAGAATTTAAATACAAATGCCTAGATAATAATGTAAAGTATGAGATCATTGATATCAAATGTGTGCTTAAGTTGTGACTCAAAGAACTGAAGATATAAGTCCTTGGGACATATCATAATCATATCATCCACATAAATGATGATGATGATTAAGACATATATCTCTGACTTAACATAAAATGTAGGAGAAGCTTTTGAGTTTTCAAAACCAATAGATAAAAGATATAAATGAATCTTTTCATACCAAGCCCTTGGTGCTTGCCTGAAACCATAAAGAGCTTTAAGAAGTTTGCAAACTAAGTGTTCCTTACTTGGTTCTTCAAAACCTTCTGGTTGTTGAATATAAACATCTTCATTAAAGATCATCATTAAGAAAAGTTGCCTTGACATCTAACTAGTATGCACTCCAACCAAAAAATGAAACAAGAGAAAGAATTATTCAGACTACGGTCATTCTAGAAGTAGGTGCAAATGTTTCATCATAGTCTATACCTTTCTTTTGTGCAGAACCTTTGACAAAGAACCTTGTTTTATACCTGTCGATTGTACCATCTACTTTTCTTTTGATCTTCAAGATCCATCTAACACCAATATGAAAGATCCCAATTAGCTACATGCCACTCTCCTCCCCATCTTAATTAACTCTTTCCCTTATGCACATCTAGAGTCTTCTCTAAAGTTCAAACATCCTTCATATAGTCACTCTGAGGAGATAGAATAACCTTGAAGACTCGTGCTAAAGTCCTGGCTCCCCCAAGCTCTAGTCCTTGACCCATCTAGGATCCTCAACCAATAAAGGTAGACCATGGTGGTCTAAGTATAGCTCACACTCTCTCCCCTTCTAAAGATCATTGTCTTGGATGATCAAGGAAGGAAAGTGTCTGAAACTATGGACTTAGGCACACCATGTAGTTTGAAAATGTTTTGAATAAACAATTTAACAACTTGCAGTGCTTCAATTGATTCTTTCGTAGGAATAAAGTGTGCCATTTTACTTCAACAATCTACCATTACAAGAATAGCATTCTTCTCGAGTGATGTCTTAGGTAAACCCATTATGAAGTCCATGGAAACATTGTCCCAACAATACTGCGGTATTTCCGGTGGTTGTAGCAAGCCTGATGGACTTATCCTTTTTGTTTTGTTTACTTGACATTCTAAGCACTGACTTACATAATTCTTTACATCTTTGACCATCTTTGGCAACCAGAAAGTGCTTCTAATCAACAGCAAAGTTTTTCTAATACCAAGACGTCTTCCTCAAGTTACATCATGGTCCTCATATGACCAAATATACAATAAATTGTAGTACAAGACATACATAGCATAACTTATTGATTCTAGACTAGTCACTACATGATTCATCATTCACAATGATGTGAATAGTAAGATCAATCATCATAGAAGAGTACCCTTGGCTTTTGAAGGCAAAGGATGAAACTTTAGTTCAAGCTCTGAAAAGCACATTACAAGGGGAATATGGAAAATCCAAAATATCAATCTATGTCAACATGATAAGGCCCAAAAAGAAAATCATACACAAATGAACCTCTACTCTTCTAAAGCTTTTTATGTCTTCCTCATTCTCCACATGTTCGTATTGCATGTATTAGAGATTAGGACAAGACTTGAACTGATTTGTTATCCATCCTAAGGAAAAATAAAAATGTATTTTTTGCATTAAAAAAAGGGAATGCAAACCAACGCGTTGCAGAGTTGTAGTGGCGATTGCGGACCATTTGCAATGTGTTACGACGCAACTATATTAGAATGTGATTAGTTGTGTCTACTGCATCAAAACAAAACTTAGATGAAAGCTTCTTTAAAGACATCATAATATGCATCATTTCAACAAGTATCCTATTCTTTGTCTCTGCAACACCATTCTGTTATGGAGTGTAAGCAATAGTGAGTTGATGAGAGATGCCTTTGTCTTCAAGAAAAGGCTTAAAGTCTTTTTACATGTACTCTCCTTCTCTATGACTTCTTAAAGTCTGAATTTTAGCTGGACATTATTTTCAACCATAGCTAAGAACTTCTTGAAAGTAAAAAAGACTTCAGATTTTACTTTTGATTCATAAATCCAAGAATATCTCGAAAAATCATTGACAAATGTTACGAAATACCTGAAACCTTGAATAGGATCTGCTCTCATGGGTCCATTGACATTAGAAAGTATGATCTACAACTTCCTTGAAGCAGTGATGTATCCATGTCTTTTGAAAGGTAGCTTATGAAGTTTTACTTCAAGACATCCTTCACATAATTCTAGACCATCTCATAAAACCAAAATAGGCAAGCCCTCCACCATACCTTGATCTCTGATGTGCTTGAGAACTGTGTAACTCATATGGCCAAATCTAGCATGCCATAATTTCATATTCTCCTTTGATGTTCAGGACTTGGCAATATTAGCAGGACTAATTTTGGACAATATAAACATACCACTTCTATTTTCACCTTAAGAGGCAACGTGTTGGGGTTAAACCCTAAATGACCCCTTTATAGTGTATACATGTGTATAGGCCTATTTATAAAGGCTAAGTCACTTAATCTTTATTTTTTGGGCCAAGTTCAATGTGAACTTGGCCAACCCTAAAAGGGTCATATATAACATACCTTGATAACACTTTAGGGTTCTCTCATTCTTAGTGAACCTCTCTAAAGCTGATCGAAACTCTCTCTCTCTCTCTCTCTCTCTCTCTCTCTCTCTCTCTCTCTCTCTCTCTCTCTCTCTCTCTCTCTCTCTCTCTCTCTCTCTCTCTCTCTCTCTCTCTCTCTCTCTCTCTCTCTCTCTCTCTCTCTCTCTCTCTCTCTCTCTCTCTCTCTCTCTCTCTCTCTCTCTCTCGGTGTCCTCTACCCCTTCAGCACCACATCTCAACCATTCAACTCGTATCAAAGCAGAGTTCGGGTTCCAGAGCTGTTGCGCAAATGCTGTACAGCAAAGAAAACCCCACTTTTCGCAATAATCATCGATTTCATCGTGAAGGAATTTTTTGCAAAAAAAATCAGACTCTGATTTTGTACTCCAATCAGTTCGATTTTTCTCCTTCAGGTGTTTGAAGCTGTTATGCACTACTTTTAGAGGTGGTACGCTGATTTTGGTGCATTTTGCCAAAAATTTCAGCACATTAACCTCTTATTTGTGCAACCATGGCATTGTCATCCTCAGATATGAAGAATCTTTTTGAGATTCGACGTTTTGAGGGCTTAGGATTTGATCTTTGGAAGGCGCGAATACAGGGAATTCTCTTTCTCAAAGATTGTGACATGGCATTGGAAGCAAGAAAGCCGAAAGACATGTCAGATGATGCATGGCATAATCTTAATAGAAAGGCTGTCACTTACATAAAAATGGTCGTATATGATGACATTCTTGTAGACCTCAAGGGCATTACTACAGCTTCAGAGTTGTGGGCCAAGCTTAAGGCCACCTATGAGAACACCACACCTGTTAATCAGGTACATCTAATGAGGAAATTAGTTTGCATGCAGTTGGATGAGTCCAAGAGTGCTACAGAACACTTGTCTCATTTCACAGGTACTCTATCACAATTGAAGGACTCAGGGATGCCTCCCTTCGATGATAAGCTGAAAGCTATTTTTCTGCTTATGACACTCCTTATTCTTGGGAGACCTTCGTGGTCTCATTATCAAATAACCCCAATCTTACTTTTGATGGTGTGAGGGTTTCTATATTGAATGAAGAGATCGGGAGAAAAGCAAGTGGTGAAGGAGGCACTTCTGCAAACATGGTCAGAGGCATATCAGAGAAGAAGGGCTCTTATTCACAGAGGAGTAAGAGCAAAAGCAAAGAAAGGGGCAGCTCCAGCAAGATGCAGGGTAGCAAGATGCAGGGTAGCAAGATGTAGGGTAGCAAGATGCAGGGTACTGATGTGACATGTTATCAGTGTGGTAGGAAAGGCCATAAGCAACCCGACTACCGATTCTATAAGGCAGAGCTTGAGAGGAAGAAGAATGCTAGAGACAAAAAAACGGACAAGAAGGAAGACAAGACGGATGGACAGGACAGCCAGAAAGAAAAGGAGAAGGCCAATGTGGCCTCTAGTGTTGCTATTTAGGAGCTTTCATATATGGAAGATATTCTATGTGCTACTATATCAGCTTACAATGCTCATGCACATGATGTCTCTTGCAATGTTCATGTACAGGACATGTCGATCACTAAAAGTGATCTAATTGATGCTTTATTGACTATAAATGATGCATTATCCGAGACATGGATTGACAATTACGGTGCTTCGTTTCATGTGACTCTTGTCAAGGAGTGTTTTGTTACTTTTCATGCGGGCAGCCATGGCCATGTATACCTAGGGAATAATCATGCATGTCCCATTGAAGGTATTGGCACTGTGCATCTTTCAACAGATGGCGCAAATGAGTTGGCCCTGCATAATGTGAGATATGTACCAGGAATCAAGAAGAGTTTGCTCTCTGTTGGGCAAATGGATATGCATGGTTACAGCATTTTATTTGAAAGAGGCTCATGGAACTTGGAAGATGACCAAAGGGTCACGGCTGATTGTTAAAAGCACGAAAAGAGGAACTTTGTATTGCTTACATGGAAAGGCCTTGTCTGGCAAATTCATTGCATTGGCTGAGATTAATTCTCATTTGGAATTGTGGCATAAAAGACTTTGGCCATATGAGCCAAAAGGATCTATCCAAACTTTGTAACATGAAGAAGCTTGATGTTAAAGGCACCAAGCTAGATTTTTGTAATGATTGCCAATATGGAAAGCACGTGAAAAGTTCTTATTACTCTGGTGTGTCTCATAAGTCTTGTATATTAAACCTTGTCCATTCTGATATATGTAGCATGCCCACCAAATATATGGGGGTTGCTTTATATTTTATTTCTTTTATTGATGACTTTTCTAGGAAAATTTGGGTGCAACTCCTCAAATCAAAAGATGAAGTGTTTGCTCCGTTTAAGAGATTTCATGCATTTAAAACTACCCAAACAGATAGAAAGCTGAAATGCTTACGTACAGATAATCGGGGTGAGTTCACAAGTGCTGAATTCAAAATTTTTTGTGAAAATTTGGGCATAAAGAGGGAGCTCACTGTTCCATACACTCTTCTAATGGTGTGGCTGAAAGGTATAATCGAACTCTTTGTGAGAGGGTGAGATGCATGCTGTCCACAGCTAATCTCCCTCACGGTTTTTGGGGAGAGGGTCTTAAAACTGCAGTACATATATGCAATCGATCCCCTCACACGTCCTTGAAAGGTGACATTCCTGAAGAGGTTTGGTCCGGCAAACCTGGTTCATATGATCACTTACACATCTTTGGCTGTGAAGCTTTTGTACACATAAGACCTGAGTTGAAGAGTAAACTTGATGCCAAATCCATTAAAGGCCTCTTCATGGGATATGGTGAAGAAGATGAAATGGGTTATAGAATATGGTTACCTCAGCTGAAAAAGGTCATACGCAGCTGGGATGTTGCTTTCAATGAGGCAAGGCTGTTACAAAACAATGTTGCCTCGAAGCATGACCATAAAAACGTCACATTTCAGCAAGACCAGCCACATATTAGGCCTATTTCAGACCCTCAAGATGCACCACATATGGCTGAAAATATAGATAAGCCAGTGGTTTTTGAGCCAGATGATGTTGGACAACAAGAAGAGGCTCCTGAAGGGCATATGCAGCCACCTATTCATGCTGAGAACAGGGCTGGAAATGATGTACAGCAGCCCATTAACAATGAAGAAGTCCATGTACCTCCTGATGTAGATCCATTGCCGGATAACATAGATCATTGGGTAAGAAGATCTACACGTCCTAGGAGGCCAGTGAATAGATATGACCCATCTATACATTACATTATGTTATCAGATGAGGGTGAGCCTCTTACTTATAAAGAGGCAAAGCTATGTGAGCACAAGAAGAAGTGGGAGTTAGCCATGCAGGAAGAGATAAAGGCCTTGCATGCAAATGATACTTGGGATTTGGTTGAGTTGCCCAAAGGAAGGAAGGCCATTCCCAACAAGTGGGTGTACAAAATCAAAAATGTTGATGGCAAACCCAAGTATAAGGCAAAGCTGGTTGCTAAGGGATATGCCCAAAAAGAGGACATTGATTTCCAAGAAGTGTTCTCTCCAATGGTTAAAATGACCACATTACGTGTGTTGTTTGCTCTCAAAGCTGCCTTGGATTTGGAACTATTCCAAATGGATGTTAAAACAGCCTTTTTGCATGGTGATTTAGACGAAGATCTGTACATGAAACAACCAGAAGGATGTGTCATTCCTTGAAAAGAGCTTCTGGTATGCAAGCTGAAAAGGAGCTTATATGGGCTAAAACAGGCCCCCGGACAATGGTATAAGAAGTTTGCTGCATTTATGCTCAAACATGGGTTTAAAAGAAGC
>CM035418.1:127966497-128208997 GCA_020310875.1 Ceratopteris richardii | reverse complement strand
GACTCTAGAGACCAGCGACAGCTCGGGCGATTCCTACTAGAGATACAGAGTCATAGAGATTCCCTACTCCAGCCTACTGTAGCAGCCCATACAGGAGGGAGACAGAGTCAGCTCACTGAGTTCTTTATTCCACGACGTGCGTAGCCCTCCCCCCCTCAGCCCAAACACCGAGAGGGGTGACTCTTCAGCAGGCTCAGACTGCCCGAGCTAGGAGACGACCCCGTGCTAGAGGATATCGGGCCCCGGGACATCACCGACATCAGATTGCAGAGATCCAGGCTCGTCACCATCGCGCCATGGAGGAGAGACGATTCCAGATGATGGTTGATCCCGCTGCAGCTATCACAATGGCCCTGACTCCACCTCCACCTATGTATCACATCTTACACCCGCCCACTAGCACAGGATGGAGCTAGTTAGTCATTTCAGATGCATTCCCATGCTTGTTGTACTACCCCTTTGCATAGACTGTCATAGATATCGCACTCCATACACCCCCCCACTTTCATGGGTATCTCCACACGCATTTCACGGAGATATGTATCAGCTTTACCAGTTTCTTTTTCAATACTTTTATCTTCTCTTTTATCTTCTCTGATAGACAGAAGATACACCCATGTACATCGATTTGTCTCATAGGCCGAGTTCGGCCTCCTAATAGACGTAAAAACACTTTCTTTCTCTCTCTCTCTCTCTCTCTCTCTCTCTCTCTCTCTCTCTCTCTCTCTCTCTCTCTCTCTCTCTCTCTCTCTCTCTCTCTCTCTCTCTCTCTCTCTCTCTCTCTCTCTCTCTCTCTCTCTCTCTCTCTCTCTCTCTCTCTCTCTCTCTCTCTCTCTCTCTCTCTCTGAGTCGCATCAGTGCGAGGCATACGACATGGATCACCCACATCTCATGAGGGCCAAAGACCCGGTTGAGATTAGCACCGGCAGAGTATCGACAGATACGGGTCAGGACACCACCAGCTATGGCAGACATCTACTCGAGCTAGGCAACCGACATCATCTCGTTATATATAACGGGATGAATCGTTGGCCAGGTTCAGGCGGATTTACTTGCTTCCCTCACGGGGGAGGTGAGAGCACAATCGACTACATTTTGGGTACTACCTCTGGAGCTTCACTCATCCCTTCACTTAGTATTGGACGACGCCCACTCGGTGCTGATCATACATTTATCACATTCACACTCTCATCTCCAATTCCATTAGACCCTCCCTCACCCACTGAGATACATACCACGATACACTTCACACACGAGCTCTCACACGTTTATGCACACCATTTACACACCTGCCTACTCTCCCTCGATCCATTCTCACCTTTGGACACACTTACATCACATATCACCTCCATCCTACAGGACTCAGCTCTCCGCTGCTTCCCACACCGCACACATATGCACCCTCCACGCACAGGATCCATGCCCCAGAACCGTTGGTATGATGCAGATTGTCGTGAGCTTCGGAAGCACCTACGGATTTTAGAGCATAGAGGAGATATTACACACACACAGGCACAGCGTCGCATGCAGAGCCTTACTCGCCGCAAACGACGAGCCTTACTCACCTATCCGAGACCCGAGCACTTGGCATAGCTATGCACGGAGCCTATACGAGATCCCAGACCAGCCTCCCATTCCCAGACCACAGAGCTCACGTCCTACTACCTCTGACTTCTTCACACCCACTATGGTGGGACACGCTATTGCCCGGCTGCAGCATGGCAAGGCCCATGATCATTTCGGTTTACAGGCAGAGCACCTCATCTATGGAGGCACGACTCTCGCAGCGCTCATTGCCCATCTCTTCACCCATGCATTGGTTGAAGGGTTCCCTGACTCATGGACTGAGCACACCATAGTGCCCATCCATAAGTCAAGTGATACTATGGACCCAGCTACATACCGGACGATCATGATTAGCCCTACATTGGCCAAGTTATATGGGGCGGTACTAGAGACAGAGTTGAGTACTCTCGCTGAGAGAAAGGGCATCAGGGCTCCAGGACAGGCAAGTTTCAGACGAGATTACTCTACCATTGACCACATCTTCACTCTGAGATGCCTGATCGACCAAGCCAGGGTGAGGAAGAGGAGATTATATTGTTGCTTTGTGGACTTCCGCAAAGCATTTGACACTGTTCCCAGGGATCGACTCTTCAGATGACTACTTGACATCGAAGCTCCGGAGGAGATGATATGGGGGATCTACGCCTTATACGAGAGAGTACCTGGTAGAGTCAGATGTCCAAGGGGCTTATCTGATCCACTTGCTAGCACTATCGGGGTGAAGCAAGGATGCCCTCTCTCACCCACCCTCTTTGGTGTCTACATTGATGAGATAGTGGACTTCATACAGCAGCAGGGGGGAGGTGGCATTGAGGTACACGGATCCCCTGTCCATATTCTTGTATACGCTGATGATATTGTATTGGTTTCAGAGTCTGCAGAAGGTCTACAGCATCATCTACACGGGCTAGATGACTTTTGCAGACACAGAGGGTTATCTGTGAACCTTGGTAAAACCAAGGTCTTGATCTTTCATACATCAGCACAGGTACGCAGACATAGTTTGTTCACAGCAAGAGGTGGACCGATCAAGGTGGTCGGATCATATGTTTACTTGGGGGTGACATTTA
The DNA here is from genome assembly GCA_020310875.1 of Ceratopteris richardii. NCBI lineage: Eukaryota > Viridiplantae > Streptophyta > Polypodiopsida > Polypodiales > Pteridaceae > Ceratopteris > Ceratopteris richardii. Next base: position 128,206,361 of record CM035418.1, on the reverse strand, counting down.
CAGCAGCATCAGGGGTCTTCTCTATGGCTCAGGCAGCCCGTGACCGCATCACACGTGGGTACGCAGCACTAGCTTTGATGGAGAGACAGTGCGACCAGGCATATTTTCAGGAGCCCCGCACAAAGGGGTGGCTCTTTGACACTTTGGTTACGCCAGCACTCATGTATGGGGCAGCCATATGGGGAGCAGGATTAGCTACATCAGTATGGACAACATTAGAGAGGCCAAAGATACTCATGATTGCCAGACTTATCCGCAGCAAGCCTTCAGTACCACATGATATCATTAGAGCAGAGCTCGCTGCACCACCGATGCTAGTTGAGGCACTATTCCAGACAGTATGCCTATTACACAGACTTCGGAGCATGGATACAGAGCGCATTGCTTATCGTGCTTTCGAGGCATCACGTGATATGGCATTAGCAAGAGGCACCTCCTCATGGTATGCACAGACACGAGACTGGCTTGCCCACCATGGCTTTGACATAGATAGGCTACCACCACTGCAATACGACTCTCATGCACCCACCTACTCTCTCTCTCATCAAGAGAGGAATAGGATCATTCGTCAGGAGATATGGCATACATACATACAGAGGACATGGGTGAGCCCTAGGGGTACATTGCCACCGAAAATGCTCTACTACCGCGAGCATTTTCTACATATATCGGGCACGGGCTTCATCGAGATTCCGAGATACATGCAGACCTACCTTCCCCACCACCTACGAGTCGTCATTGGGCAGCTCCGGGTTTCATCACATCAGCTCGAGATTGAGAGGGGTCGGTCCAGGGGACTCCCCGTGAGGAGAGGTGGTGCCCAATATGCCAAACAGAGGTAGAGAGTGAGGATCATTTTGTTATCAGATGTCCAGCATACTTAGACCTACGAGCACAGTTCCAGATCGAGGAGTCATTCCAGCTGTGCATGACTATGGGAGACCAGAGAGGCTTGGGACGCTTTCTCACAGCAGCATACGAAAGGCGAGAACGGTCACTACAGCCCATACATCAGCCACGGGTGAGTACCCAGCTGACCATTACCCAGTTCTTTCAGCGAGTTGAGCTACATCAGAGAGGTCCATCTATAGGGCTCACGCTCCACCAAGAAGCAGCACAGAGAGCACGGCGCCGACCACGCATGGGCGGATATCGTCGACCACGACTATATCAGGAGGATATCTCACGCATCAAGATTGCCTACGACCACATGATGGAGCATAGGCGTACCACCACCCCCTGGGTTGTCTTCCTTCAGGAGGCACTTAGACCACCACCGATGTACCACATACTACACCCACCTCCACCCATCACCAGTAGCTAGGGCGTTTTACTCACATTTTGGATCCCCCCATGTATTAGGTGGCCACTATCTGCAGAGTCAGAGCCACGTCTCCCCAGCCTTTTCCAGCCCTATATAGCTTTGTGTAGCGATATACTTTTTATTTCATTTTATCTTCTACATAGGGTTACTACACTTGTACATGGTTTTTGTCTCATAGGCCAAGTTTGGCCTCCAGAAGATGTTAATATGACTTTCTTTCTCTCTCTCTCTCTCTCTCTCTCTCTCTCTCTCTCTCTCTCTCTCTCTCTCTCTCTCTCTCTCTCTCTCTCTCTCTCTCTCTCTCTCTCTCTCTCTCTCTCTCTCTCTCTCTCTCTCTCTCTCTCTCTCTCTCTCTCTCTCTCTCTCTCTCTCTCTCTCTCTCTCTCTCTCTCTCTCTCTCTCTCTCCCCCTCCCTCCCCCCAAGAGATAGAGATCTTTCATTTGAAGAGTAATCGTTCCCATTACTTCAAGATGAAAACCAAAAGAAGAGTATGGACGAGAATGATGAAGCTATAGTATCATAATCCAAAGGCAAGAAGAAGAAGAAGACTTTCAAAAGGCAGAAGAAGACTCATCATAATAAGAAAAAAAGTAAGTCATCTACTTCAAAGTCTTCATCTACAACTTCTTCTACATCTACTTCAACTACTACTAGCTACTTCATCAAGTATGAGACAAGAAGTATGTTAGGCTCAAGAAATGACAAGCAGAAGATGGTTGAACCACACCCTAAGAGGGAGGATTAGGAAGTAATCCTCAACCATGGCTTTCAGGGCATGTGATTAGTTTGTCAAACTCCTCACCAAGAGGTCATGAGTACAATTCCCCTTGGATACAATGATTGGCATCAGAGCCTAGGAAGTAGGCTTGGACAAGGTGGATAGATTCCATAAGGCTCATGGGAACACAATGGCTTTTAGAAAAGGCGCTTGGGCACTTTGTATCTGAAAGGCTACAAAAATAGAACGTGTTGCTTTCAAAAATTAGCCCAATAAAGATTAGAGTATATCTCCCAATCCATAGATCGGATTTAGACGTATAAGATACCATTGAAAAGCTCTCAGAATGGACTTTCCTTATGTAGCACTAGATTGAGGGTCCAAGATACTTAGCATGGGTGAGAACCAAGTTCAAGATAATGAGGTTGAGAACAAGTTTTCAAGACACTAAAGTTGCGAACAAGAAGCTTCAAGACACCAAGGGTTCAAGAGACCAAGTTTGAGAACAAGAAGGTTCAAGAGACAATGCAAGGACAAGGACATCAAATCAAGGGGAGATCAAGGGTTGATCACTGAGATCAATGATCCCTAGAAGGAGAAGAGAGTGTTAAACTCAAGAAATGACAGGCAAGAGATGGTTGAACCACACCCTAAGAGGGAGGATTAGGAAGTAATCCTCAACCATGGCTTTTGGGGCATGCGGTTAGCCCATCGGACTCCTAACCAAGAGGTCATGAGTTCAATTCCGCTTGGATACAACGAAGTATAAGTGCCTATTGTTTTTATATTGAAGGTCTTATACCCTGGCTTTCTAAGAAACAATCGATAGTAGCTACATCTTCAAGTGAAGCAGAGGGCTTCCTTTACGATTACATTTCAGGCTATTTGATTGCAAAAAATTTTAAGTTATCTTGATGTTCATGTTAAACTTTCTATGAAGATATTTTTAAACGCTCAAAGTGCTATTGATATTGCAAAGAATCATGTTCATCATGCAAGGAGTAAGCATATAGAAGTTCATTATCACAATGTTTGTGAGTAGATATCCAAGAAACGCATTGAGCTCATCTATATACCTACAAGTGACAATGTGGCAGATATTTTTACAAAAACATTATCAAAAGATAGACATCAAGAGTTATGCACATTACTGAACTTTGTGCCATTATGACATGGAAGGAAAAATTGTTGGAAAACAATGTGAAAATGATTCCCAACAACCCTGATTTAGGACTTAGTCAAATTCGGTCCAAAGATGGTCCTTTTTTTTGGAGATGAATAATATGCACCCATCTATGACTCAAGGTACATAAGGAGGGTCATGTTGGCTCTCTCAAACATCATCTCAAGAGCTCTGTTAGGGTTTTAAGTTAGGAGATGTTTTTGGAGACTTGCAGCAGATTTGAAGTAAAGTTTGTTGGCTGCCCTTGTCTTCTTCACACTCATATAGTGTGTCTTGCTGATTTTTGTGAGTCTTCGCATCTATATTCAGATTTTCTTCATGTGTTGCTGCTGTACCAGGTTCATACCTGTTACCTACTTCCTCAACACTGGGAGGAAAGGAAGTTCGTAAAGATGAGTTCATGCGCATATGTGTTCTATGTTTATATGTAAGTTGTGTGGACATGTGTATTTGTGATAGATATTGCCACTACTCGTTGTCAGAGAAGACCTAATTTCAGATTAAAGTTTGCTGCATGACTGTTCTAAACAGTCCACATACTTCATATTTGCACATATTCTCATGCACAAAACCTCTTAGGCACTTTCTCTCCAAATTTTGTACCTAGAACCGTTCTCTTTCAGCCTATATTCAGTTTTGTAACATTATTCATATTGTACATTGTCATTAAGCATTATTTTAGTGTGTAGTTAGCATTTAGCTGCTGCATTTTTTAAATTCTCTTGTCTATTCTCTTGTCATTCATCTCTCATTATTTGGTCAAGGTGTGTATGTGCTAAGGTTCTAAATGTTAGAAAGATCTTGGACATTGAAATGTGATTATTATTTGGGCCTACTACACTTCCAACAGCATTGTCCACAAAAGTAAGTATGTGAAGAGCTTTGGAAACACTCTAATAGAAGATCATGAAAATGAATCAAGTAGCCTGACATAGGTGCCTTTTTGGGAGTGCATGTACCCATGGTGGTCAGATGCAAAGATGGAAAAGAAAAGGAGCATGGAATTTACGAGAGTCACATTGCAACTTGTGTACATCAAGTCCAAAGTGATGCATTTTCACTTTGAGACATTGGTTTTATGAAGAATGGTGTTATCTTTGCACACGAGTTTCACTGTGAACTTGTTAGAAATGGTCCATGGGACCCAAGGCACAGAAATAACATATACACAAATTCCTTGGAGAAAGTATGCAATATAAATAGGCATATGGCCTCCTAAAACAGGGACACACTTAAGTTCATGCCTACTAGCAACTTTGTACTTGATAGAAATTTAAGAGTGCTTCATGTAACTCAAAGAATGGAAACTCATCCATTGGCAGACCAGGTGATAACAAAGGCCAAAGCATGGTAGAGAACGGGACTTACACTAATAATGTCTTCATTGTGGGAGTAAAGTCTCAGCCTACCCTCTCAGTAAGCACTTTAAAGCATGGCACAAGTGAGGCCATACTCAAATAACCATAGGATCTAGGTCCTAGGTTATCCCCTATGGTTTTTCACCTTGATGTATCTAGACTCTGGATCCTAGCTAATAGAATGCATCTTGTTTTGCTTCATCATGCTATCTTTTGTATGTATTATTCCTCTAAATGAAAAGTTACTAATCAATCATCAGTGTACAAAAAAGCATAACAGCCTAGAATCTTGCCTATTAGTTCTCAAAATCATGGATATTAGAAGCTCCAATGAAATAGTAAATGATGTTCAAAAAAAATTGATACGAACGATGAATCAATAAGCATGCCAATCCCGTGACTTGGACTCACCAATGTGATAGATTGTTATTGGCTCTGTCTTAATGCCATCAAGTATCTCTAGTTTATAGGGTTCTTTAATTTCCTCAATGCGCCGTCGAGCTTCCTCTCTTGAGACTTCCTCCCGTCTAAGTGGAAAGTTACGGCTAATTATCCTATCCTGCAGAAAGAGAACAGCTCTGAATGGTTAATAATCAAGATTCTTTGTTATTATGTTACATACTGAATGTACTATACCATTTCCTTTTTGATCTTCTTGAGATCCTTCTCGGTGAGTGGATCCTCCATATCAAAGTCATAATAGAATCCCTTCTCGATCCAAGGGCCAATTGTAACTTGAGCATTTGGATAAAGTTTCTGGACTGCCATTGCCATGACATGAGCAGACTGCAGATGGAAGAATGATGAAATTGAGCAGCAAAACAGGATTTTTCAAACACATGATGCATCCAAAATTTCATCTTACAGTTCCCCGCCAAAGATGGTGGTAAATTATAAATATTCTGCATCTGGCTGCTAAGAAAGCGGTATTTCTACTATGAAAACTAGAGATTTCAAACACTGCAAAAAAACAATGAAAGTGGGAGGGAAAGGGGGCAGAAAAAACGCACGCACAAAAAACTTCCTTTCATGCAAAGATCGGTTAGGTAGTCAATGGTCAACTGTTTCGTAGAAGCTGGTTACCCTCAGTTTTCTATATCGGAGCTACTGAGACAGAACCCCCACATCCATAGGGAAGAATCCGTCATAAGCCCAGGAGAAAATCTACACCTTTTCCGCACCTTACATAATGAATTGTACTACCCTTCGACAGAGCAATATAATGTTTGGAACATAACATGCGAAACTGTGAAAAACCCTTACTTCCCACATAGAAAATAACGAATGACAGCTGTAAATACCGTATGACGGATCCGAAGCAAAAACTCAGAAGATTCATTGGTGGGCAAAACAACACGCTTTGTTTCACCGTGTTCTTCTCTCGCGGTATCCACTACTAACTCCGTTTTAGTGGCCACTTCTCCAACTGCAGCATAGGATTGTATTCTGCAGAATCTCCCTGATTGCACAGCTGGAGTCCTCTTCCACAGAGAGTTCCGTTTGGTGGATGGAAAAAGCGATAGAATTTTTTCATTTTTGGGGCCTATGAGTTCCGACCTGTATGCATGCACACGGAACCCGTCAATTTATAGATGCATACGCATAGATTGCGCAGAAAGAATATATCCATTCAGTCGGATATAAGCATGCGTATGACCGAGTGCCTCAATGCGTGCCCAATCGATTGTATGCATCTTTTTTCAGTTACCAAAAGACGAACCGCATGCGCGAAGTTCATGCTCGTAGAGGTACACACATAAAAACACGATCAAGGCCTTCGTTAATTAAAATCGCTTTGATGGAACAAGGAAGAGAGCTTGCCTACACAGGATGGAACCATGATGGGACCTAGATGCAGCACACTGAGGCGATGGAAGCAATGCCATGGTGTTCACGGTTCACTGCGCCAGCTCGTTTGTTATCCACGTCGCCGTAGTGTACGAGTGGTATTCCTGAACATGGATAAGTAATCACAAATATTTCTCCTCAGAAGTACTAATGACATGTCGTATAGAATGCAGCGCGCTCATGTACTCGTGTTCACTCCCGAGTCCCCAGTCACCAATAGGCAATTAATCCTTCAATTATCCCATCATTTGTAAAGACCATGTTGTATTATTAAACGTGACGACGCTGTCTTAAGAGCAATGTTTTAGTCTACGTCTCCTAGATCGGTTGGTTAAGCACTTTCTTAGGTGGGTTGGTTAAGCATTAGCTTCTTAAGGTGGAGGTCTTGTGGTTGGTTAAGCATTAGCTTCTTAAGGTGGAGGTCTTGTGTTCACTCCTCCGATTGGACATGTAATGGCTTTGGTCAGATTAAACCATTTGTAATCAGTTATGATTTTGTTTAGCTCCTACTTTGTGGAATATGAAGATCCCACGATTATTGTATCCATTCATCTGTATAGTTGTTCTTTCAAAGTTAAAGCTAGAGAGAATAGATGCTTATCGAACCTCCATTTCAAAAAAAAGCAATGTTTTTCATGTAAGAGCTTGTCTTTAACAAGCTTTAGTCATCAAAATTCATATTTTTCTAATTTCCCAATGTTAAATGGGGCTCGAGGCCTTCACCAATTGCGAGAAATTCGAGTGTGTTAATAGCTAGACTACATTTCTTTGATATTTCGTTTAGGAGCTTTGTGTAGGCATATAGATTCATGTATTTATGTAGTGTATTGAGTGTGTTTAAATATATTGGTGATTTTATGTATATTTGTAAAGTGAATTTGGTGTGAACACCACTAGAGGTCGGGTTTAATAGTGCTCATTTTTCGTTGACAATTGATTTCATCACAATATCAATCACAAAAACTCTTTTACTTTTGTGGAAATTCGGGGTATGTTGGTTTGATGTCATTACAAATGTCAATAAAAGTGTTTGTACATTGATTGAAAATAGAGAGTCATTTTCTTCGATATGTGTTTTCAAAAGCTATATCGATAGTCCTAGCAATAGATGTACCGATGTATAATCCTGTTTTTTCTATGTATTGCAATGGCTATAATGAGAAAGATTTCAATGGCTAGAAAATTGGACAAAGAAAAGAGCTCATCGTCTCAAGCGAGTCGCTTTCAAGCCCCCGAGTGATGAAGACCTCTCGCTCTTCTCACGCACCTCTCTCACATCTCTTCATTATTTTCTCTTTCCTCTTTGTATTTTTCTTTTTTCTTTCTCTCTCTCTCTCTCCTCGATCAAATTCTCACACTCCTCACTCTCCATTCCCCACTCATCTCTCTTTTTCTTATTTTACACTCAGGTATATGCACATACACATATACACATATGTACATACGTATTTTTCTTTTTTCTTTCTCTCTCTCTCCTCGATCAAATTCTCACACTCTCACTCTCCATTCCCCACTCATCTCTCTTTTTCTTATTTTACACTCAGGTATATGCACATACACATATACACATATGTACATACATATGCACACACATATACACACATGTATGCATGCACGTACACCATACATACGCATATATACACATATGTCCATACACACATTTAAGATGCATACATACATGCATAGATGCTTGCATAAACGCATAATTAGATGCATACATGCATACACGTACATACATATGTATCTACATGCATGCATATGCACATAAGTACATGCATACATTACATATCTACATACATGCATACATTACATATCTACATACATGCATACATATACAAATGCATGCATAGATTGCATAGATACATACATATGCGCTACATGTGTAAGTTATGTACATACATGCATATATGAAATATGGGATATGGAGAGAGGAACTTTGAGAGACAGGGAGAGAAAATGATGGAGAAGAAGAGATTCTTACGAGATGTGAGAAAAGGATAGAGGATATACATAAATAAAGTCTTGTATACATACATACACGCATAATGTCTTGTATACAGATATAGATCCATAATGTTTTGTATACATACATACATGCATAATGTCTTGTATACATACATATGCATACATATACATACATACATTGGAGCATGTACAATAAGGTTAATCTCTCTTGTTCTCTCTCTTTTTTATTGTCTTTCTCTTTTTTTCTATATTCTCTTCTCCGTTAGAGAAAGAGAGAGAGAGAGAGAGAGAGAGTTACACACACATATATACACATACACTCACACACATTCATACGTACACACATTACATACACAGATACACACATACATACACACATACATGCATGCATACACACACATTCATATACACATACACACATGCATATATATGCACACACAAACATACACATAAACATACACATATACACACACATACATGCATACATACATACACACACATACACATACACATATACACACATATAATCACACACACACATATGTACATACACACACACAAATACATATACATACACACACATACATATACACACATACATATACACACGTACAAATACATTACATGCATACACATACATATACACACATATATATACACGAATACACATACTTGCATACTTACTTATTTACTTACATACATACACTCATACCGATATAAATACACACATACATATATACATACGCACACATATACACATGCACATAAAAACACACACACACACATACACACATATATACATGCATAGACACATACATACACACACACATTCATACATACATACATACATAAGCACACATTACATACACGTACACACACATATACATACATACATACATCGACATACACATAGACATAAATTTACACACACATACATACATATACACACATACATATACACACATATAAATGCACACATACACATACCTACTTACTTATTTACTTACGTACATACTTACACACATTTATACACATATGCATACACATACACTCACAAGCAAAGATACCTACATACACACATATACATATACATAAACACACATACAAACATAAACACACATACATACACACACACATACATACATACATACATACATACATACATATATATACACATATATACACACATAAATCCATACCACATACATACACACACATAGATACATGTATAATATACACATACACATATATACACACACATACACATACATACTTATTTACTTACATACATACATGGTTAGTCACATATATACCTACTTACATACATACTTACTTAAATACATGCATACATACACATATACATGCGTACATTGCAAGCATGATACCTTCTTAGTTTGATGGCACCAACATTCCAAGGTGAAAAGCTCAAATGTGGCATACATTGGTTCATACAGGGTAACACATGTATGTGCATAGAGATGCACAAAGGCCTCTTGACATGCCCAACCACACATGGATGGATACAGCATTGGCCAATCTCCACTATTCACTTGCATCTTATGGATTCTATATATGAGTTTGTGATGCATGAAGAGACGAGTAGTGCATTATGGAAGAGACTACATGAGATGTATGTGAATCCATTGACTCATGTGAGATGTAGATCACAATTGTAGTAGTGATTGCAACTTTAGGGTTGAGGAGATTGAACCCACTAAGCCACAAAAGCAAGAACAAGCCAATGAAGAAGGCAAAAAGAAGCATACTACATTGAGGCCTAGAGAGCTAGCATGACTTCAAAATCATTGCACAAAGCCTTCCATTAGGTTGTGGCCTTTCCGGCTATCCAAAAGTATTGAGGACTAAAAAGAAATTGAAATTCATAGCACAATATGACCCTTCATCACCTTAAATAACTTGTATTTTAATGCATGAGGAGGGGCAAGGACACCCCAAGTGAGGCAAATAGAACAAAAGCTAGCATTGATCAACCCATGAGTAGTGGCATCAAATTTTAGTGAAAGGAAAAATCAATATGTGGAGAGCCATGATGGACAGTTTTAAGCAAGATGGATAGCAACTGATATTGATGCATCATATGATAACTAGATAGAAAAAGAGAATTTTGTAGCAACCTTGTAGGGAAACACTATGGAATGGTTTATCTTGTATGATATGGCCACTTTCTATGACCATAATGCTCATAGAGATAGAAAAGATCTTATGGCCACTTTCTATGACCATAATGCTCATAGAGATAGAAAAGATCTTCTAATGTAGGATTATGTGCAACAATTGTTGGACATGTTATAAATTGATAGTCAATTAATGGCCCTCTTGGGAACATGTGGATTATCATTTTCATAGAGATTTAAGAAAAAACGTAAAAATTTTGTTCATAATCCATGCAACCATAAGGGATGAGAGAAAAATTGGGCTAATTGAATATAAAAAGAACAAGAAAAATAAGAAGCTTGAGAAGTTTCAATTTAAAAAGTTTAGAATCGAGAATTAATAAAGTGCTAGATCAAGATACAAAATTAAAGAGTGGCATTGAGGATGATGAGGATGAAGATGAATGACCTTCAAAACAAAAGAGGAAGAAATCAAAACAACAATATAGATTAAAGGAAAATAATAAGAAGTAGAAAATGGAAGATAAGAAGGCATGTACATCAGATCCTTTAGACTTTAATAAATTAATATTAAAAAGTTGAAAAAACTTCTTTTGTCAGCTAAAGGACCCAAATAGTGGTATTTCATAGTGTAATAGTGTTTCCATCATGATTTCAAGAACTATTATTATAATTACAAGTTTAGGAGAGCTCAACCCCTAAATATCCTTTCTAAGCTAGAGGTTCAAAGAACTGTGGTAGAAACTTCAAATTTTAAACCTAGATATCAAAATGGGATTCCAATTAGATGTTTTCTACAAAATCACTTGGCAACAAAGCTAGGTTGTAAAAAGAATTCTTTCAATACGTCTTGCACTTATTATGGTACTTTGAACCATTGATAGCTACCAACATTATGATGAAAGCACAAGTCATTTTCTATATCTCATGATTGGTTCAAAATTTGGAGAAACCAATGCTTCCATTGCGTTCGAAACATGGCAAAACTCTAAGATCGACTATCTTCTTGCTTGATTCTGACATCTAGAGATCATGTTTTGAATTGATGACATCATCAATTCATAACCGCCTTTGATGAACCGCCCTTGAAAACCTATATAAGGAGGGGTTGGCCACATACATACTCAGTCTTGTGGATACTAGTCTTGGGAGCTCAAGGATTCATGATCACCATGTAAGTACTTTCAAAGTTCCATTTTCAGTTCATGTCTGCAACTCATAGTAAATCAATCTTCTTCAAGTACTTCCATGGAAATTAGCATGAGGAAAATTCTAAAGGTGAGCATGCCAGAGAAATTTGATGGGATGCAATCAAAGTTTCAAGGATTTCTACAACAGGTGAAGCTATTCATACGAATGCAACCAGACAGGTACCCAGATGATGCATCCCAAGTAGGACTCATAGGAACTCTATTATGTGGCCCTGCGCTTGCATGGTTTGCACCTATCCTTGAGAAGGATATGGATATTTTGTATGATTTCAAGGCCTTTGCTCGAGTTCAGGTCTTTGTTTGGGGATACCAAATTGTTACATGTTGCCAAAACCGAGATAAGGAAGCTACATTGAGGAAATAGGCCTGCTTCTATCTATGTATTAGAATTCATACAAATCTTTTGTGATCTCACATGGCATGAGGATTATTTTATCAACCAATTTCGATGGGGCTTAGGTGATGATGTCAAAGACCTCATGTTAACCATGCCCAAGGTAAATACTTTGAATTAATTCATGAATCGAGCAATTGAGATTTTTGTTCACAATCGAAAATACAAGTTTACCTTAGTTCCTCAACAACATATGTTGGAAGAATCTCAACTAGAACCCATGCAATTCGATAACATCAGGGTCAGATGACTTACACAAAAGGAAAGAAAACATCAAAAAGACAATGGATTATGCTTTTATTGTGGAGATCATGATCATATGGTATTCAAATGTCCTAAGAAGAAGAAGCAAGTTGGAATTAAGAGTTCCATAATCACCATCCCATATCAAAGGAATCATCATCAGAGTCAAAAGATAAATACATCCCATCATAAGAATTGAGTAGTTGATTCTACATCTAGATATACTACGAATCCATTTCAGTTTCATGGTGGATATCCATCATCATCGTGTTCTAGTACCACATATAAGGAACTCTACAAAGACCAAGAGTTATGAAGATTCAAGTTCTAGAAGATCTCAGAGTCACATAACTGCTCCTCATCGAACTCATCGCTTGAGGGGGAGGTGATGTCATGGACACATAGGAAATCATCATGAATCTTAGATTTCATGTCACTTTCTATATCTCATTTGGAGAAACCAATGCTTCCATTGCATCCAGAGCGTTCAAACGACTTGAGATTGATTGTCTTCTTGCTTGATTCTAACATCTAGAGGTCATGTTTTGAATTGATGACATCATCAATTCATAAGCACCTTTGATGAATTGCCCTTGAAACCTATATAAGGAGGGGTTGGCCACATCAATACTCAGTCTTGTGGATATCAATCTTGGGAGCTCAAGGAGTCGTGATCACCAAGTAAGTACTTTCGAAGTTCGAGTTCCAGTTCATGTCTTGTTCCTTGTTCTAGTCCTGATTAGTCTAGTTCTTGGACATCTAGCCTTTTCCTCTTGTAATCTCATAGTACAAGATCTTGTGTAGTTATTTCTTCTATCTAGTTCATCTCCCTGAAGGGAGTTCTTGTAATCAAGAGATCTTGCTTCATATCTACGATCCTGGGTTGTGGGATCTTCTGCATCATCTCTAGTTGAGGTATATATACCAATCAGTCCCGGTTGTTGGAATTCTAGTATCAGTTATTTATTCTTGTGTTATTTCTCTATGTTGATGATATTGTAATCAAAAGTGTAATTCTGAAATCTTGTCTAGTTATTTCCCTAACTTTTCAGAAATGGGTGATGCACATCTTTAAAATCTATCTAACTTTCTTTATTATGTCCCCTCTTCAATTTTTGCATCCTTCTCTTCCAAGTCTTCATCCTTTGTTTTTATCTTCGCTTATTCATAAATAAAGCTTGAGTTCTTTTATTATTGGGCTATAACATTTGTAACCCTTTTGTTCAATAAAACATCCAATGAAGATGCATTTCTTTAATCTAGCATACTATTTGGTCCTTACCTTTTATGGTATATGTGCATATTATACACACGCGAAGATTAAAGTTTCGGTTTCATTCCACTCCACTTTTCTTCTAAACTTGCCAAAGGTACAACTAATCATCATGGTTCTTAATGGCATGTTATCCTAAATTATATGATAAATAGGCAAATAATAAAGAGGATGGAATTGTTGTAGATGCATCTAGTTATAAGAACAAGTCTAGAAATCTTGTGGAAAATGAAGAATGGGCTTTTACTACCTCATCTAGTCATGGTCCACTCTCCTATGATCATTTGATGGTTCAAGTGGGCTTAAATTCTTTCTACTTTGTTAGCAATGCGACCAAATATTTTACCTCATAGGATAATTTCTTCAATTAATTTGAGTTTTCCCTATTGGAAATACTATCACATATGCAAAAAAGAAACGTCTTATCATGCTATAGAGATTGGTACAATTTTCCTTACTAATTTTAACGGTATTGTCTTCATATTGTTATATTTTTATGTATTTAAAGGATAAAAAAGTATTAGTTACAAGAATTGACAAGCTTGTCTTGGTAATTAAATTGTTAATGATAGATGGAGAGTTCATGATGTCTCTAATGATGAAAATTCTATTTCTTTCATTATGCTGATTGTGGACTATGTTTAAGCTTGAAAATTATTGAAAAATATGAATGCATGTAGGTCAAGATTTGAAAGACCTTTTAGATGGAAAATGTTGGCATGCATGTTTCAAACATCTAAACAGTAGTGGTTCATTGAATCTACAAAAATTTGATATTGCAACATTCTTCATATCCTAAACATGATAAAGTGAGGTCAAAGCATAAATTGCAACTTTTCTCATAGTGAAGTGTATGCAAATACCATGCTTTGATAATCACCTATACTTCATGAATTTTATAGATGAATTTTCAATTCATGCATGGGTGTATCTACTCAAACAACATCCAAAGTGTTCTTGTAAATTAAATTAATTTTTGTTGTATTTTAAGATCTGACAATGGATAAAATGGGCATTGACCATTTCAATTGAGGAAAAGAGTACATGTCTATTAAAATCAATACGTTTCTAGCTATTTGTGGAATGAATTAAAAACTAGTGTATGATTCTGTACTCAATAGGTATCCCACTGAAGCATTATATCTTATCACTCGTTATGAGGCTTAACATGGATGTAAGCCACTTCTTGTCCATTTGCATGTTTTTCTTGTTTGGCATATGCATTGGTGCTTGAAAAAAATGCAAAAGGGAATTATAAGTTTGTGACATGTATTTTTCTTCACAATAGTTCTGAATTCAAGGGGTATTATGTGTCATCCACAAATTAAATACATTCTAATTAGTGAGAATAAAGTTTTTGCAAGAAATCTAGCTCAAACTCCACCTTTATGAACTAAGGAGACATCGATGAGCTAAAAAAAACAAGATATCTTGTTGTCTCCCTTTAATTGCATCTTATCAATCATAGCTCCTTGTGAAGTAATATCTCAATCTAAATAAGTATTGAATAAGGATGTGCATCATTCCATTTATGCTCTAGAGGTACATTGTGCATTTATTGATGCCAAAGCGGACAATCAAGAGGAAAAAAATTATCAAAATGGTTGGTTCAAACTTTGACGCATAATAATTCCATGCAAGTTTTCTTTATTGCACTCACTAAAGATCTCATTGTGACTCTTTGAATCATATTTCTATGCAATGGCTATCGTTCAATCAATCCTTCCTTTACTTTTATGTGTCTTCATTTTCTACTCGTCTATTTGGACTCTGTGAGGACTATTGATATATTTTGATAGTGAAGTGTGTGAACACACTTAGGATCCCCGGAGCACTTTTTTCCCTCTTTAAGAGGTTTTTTCCCTCGGCTTGTATAGACACCTATAACCCTAATGAGTTAGTTATCTTTGTACATTCAATTGGTAATACATTCAGTATTGTGTGTTGTGCTCTATGCTTCTTCTTCTTCTTCCTTCTGTTGTTCGCATGCTCCCACAGACCTCAAACTCCAACAATTGGTACCAGAGCAGGTCGCCACTTCATCTAGAGCATTGTCGAGACCCCTCCGATCAGAGTCTCAGAATCGCACAAAAATTGGTGAGCATATTTTGAGCTTGTTTTGGCCTCTGAATGCATTGCCGCAGCATGTGTGCAGGCAATTTTGTCCTTTTGTGCCAAATATATATACAAGCTTCAGTTTTCCAGTACAATGCCTCAAAGTCTACTACATGTTTAGCAAAGCTCGAGAGGGTAGTTTTGTTCAACTTCTCGAGATATAATCATTTTGCTACATCATGGTATTTTAGTCAGTGGCCATGGCTGAAAGCAATGATGTATTTTGTATGTTGGTTGTTGAGGACAAATTGGATGGTACCAATTATCCATTGTGGGCATATATGATGCGTCATGTATTGGTGGCAAAAGGACTGTGGAATATTGTGCAAGGTGTTGAAAAACGACCTACTACACCTTGAAATAAAGTTATTGAAGGTGATGCAGATGGTGCTGAAAATGATGATCTTGAAATTCATGTTCGTGTTGCGGTTCTTGTTGCACCTACTACAGAGCAACTTTGATGGGATGGAAAAGATGTTCAGACACATGCGTTGATAGCTTTGTCTGTCAAACGTGCCATTATCCCTGATATTCACTCTTGCAAAATAGCAAAGGATGCTTGGCATACACTTACCACTTTATACTAGGCAAGAAATGAGGCTCATGTTGCTTATCTCCGAAAATAGTTGGAGAGTGAGCATATGAATGAAGGAGATTCTATGGATAATTTTTTTACAAAGATCAAAGATTTGAAGGAACAATTGATTTTTGTTGATGAAGTCTAGCCAGAGAGTTCACTTGTGCAGACTGTTCTAAATGGTCTTCCAGATTCATATCAGAGTTTTGCTTCTACTCTTCGGTTGATGATGAAAGGCAATCCAAAGGCCTTAACATTTGAGGAGTTAGTATCCGTTTTGTTGTAGGAAGATTAGTCTAGGCACAATGCATCCATTATGCATGTAGTAGATCAAGATTTCTTAGCTCGTCAGAAGGGAAAAGGTAAATGGAGCTCGTCTATTACTAAGCAAAAGTATGCTAATTCTGCACAGTAAAAAAAGGAAGACAAAGATGAGAAGAAATTAGAAAAGAAAAAATTCTTTGCAAATAATGTAAAGGAAATGATCATGTCATAAAGAGTTGTCCAAAATTGGCTACAAAAGAGACAAAGAAAAAAGAGGCTGGAATGGTTGTTGCAGAGGCCTCTACACCCAAAACAGAGTCTGCTAATCTTGCACATAATGAAAAAGGTGCATTTACTGTTGTTTGCAGTTATGACCCATCTTCTCATGAGTAGTGTATGAGCAGTGTATGTTTGTAGTAGACTCGGATGTTTGGTACTTTGAGAGTGGGGCAACCAAACATATTACCTAACATCACAATTTCTTCAGTTCACTTGAGCCTAGCCCTAGAGGGAATACTATCACATGCGTCAATAATCCTCTTATCCAATCATGGGAGTTGGTAAGATCATTATGACTACTACTGATGGTAGTTCTTTTATGTTGTTAGATGCTTTGTTTATGCCAAGGATCAATATTTTTTTTTTATCAATTTCAGTGTTAGCCAAGATCAACTTGGTTGTCAAATTTGTTGATGACACATGTACAGTTCATGATCTATCAAATGGCGATCTTATTACTGCTTCTAGCATTTTATTTTGTGGGTTGTATAAGCTCATAGACTATGCAAAATTAATGAATGATTCAGCATGTGCAGTTCAAGATTCTGAGGCTATCTCATATGCAAAGCTTTGGCATGCACACTTTGGTCATCTAAATTTTGCTAGCTTTCTACGCGTGCAGAAATCTAAAATGGTGTCCTCTAGCAAACTTGAGGCACCTAGTAAACATGTTTGTGAAGGTTGTATTCTAGGAAGAATGCATCGTTCCTCCTTCCCAAAAGATGGTTCAGTACGATCTATTATAAAATTAGAACTGTTCATAGTGATGCTCGTGGTCCTATCCAAACACCTTCTTTTGGGAACTGCATGGGTGTATCCATTGAAGGCAAAGTTTGAACTGTTTATGTGCTTCAAACTATTTTTATTTTTGGTTGAAAATATATCAGCATGTAAAATGCGCACCATCCATTCTGATCAAGGGAGGGAATACATTTCTTCTAATTTTAATGCATTTCTAGCTGAATGTGGGATAAAACGTCAATGTATAGTGTCGTATACACCTCAACATAATGGAGTTGTTGAAAGAAAGAACAAGTATCTCATGGAGGTGGAGAGGTGTATGGTCAAAAGTCAGTTTTTACCACATAGTTTCTGGCTTGCACACATATGTACTTAACAGGTGTCTCACCAAACCATTATAGTCTATCACTTTATATGAGGCTTGGCATGGTTGTAAGCCACCTGTTTCTCATTGTCATGTCTTTTTTTGTTGGACATATGCATTGGTGCATGAACAACAATGTAGAAGATTGGATGATAAAGCAGTGAAATGTATTTTCATTGGGTACAATTATGAAAGCAAAGAATATTGTTTGTATCATCCACATACTAAATGGATTTTTATTAGCCATGATGTTTTGTGGAAGATGCAATTCAGCCATTACTTTCATGTATTAAGGAGACATCAATTAGCTCCAAACATGTGTATGAAACTTTGTTGCCTCATTTTACAGGTGGACGGTCAAGTGCTGGTCCAAATGAGGCAATTTCTCAGCCTTTACAGGTTTCTCATGATGATGCATATCAATCAATTTATGATGCAAATTTACATGATGCACTTGTTGATGAGAGGGTTGATACAAAGAAGGCAAAAACTATGCCTAAATGGCTAGTGCAGACTTTGCAAGATAGCAAATTACATGCACCTCTATCATATCATACTTGTTTGGGCTCTCATAGTGCTTCTTTTGCATCAAATTGCTACGCAATTTCTTCCTCTAGTCTTTGTGATGAGAACGAGCTTGTTTTTTTTTATGAGGTAGAAAAATAAAAAAATTAGATGGCTATTATGCAATCAGACTATGATGTTATTATAAAGAATGGTACTTGGTCTTTATGTGATTTGCCTCCGGAAAAAAGTCCATTGGCACTAAATGGGTATACAAGTTGAAGCATAAGCCTGATGGAACACTTGACAGATATAAGGCTAGGCTTGTTGCAAAAGGTTACTATATAACCCAAATTGGGACCCTGCTATTTTTTTTTTGGTATGGCTAAATCCTAAGTGTAATTGCAGGCAGGTAACAAAGACTAATTTCAAAGAAGGTTAATTTCAAAAAAATAGTCTCGAGGGCCATTTCCACAAATTGGTCCAATCGATCTTTGTAAGAATTCATCTGAAGCAGAATTGTTATAAAGAATAATTTTTCCAAAAAAGAATGATTTCTCAAATTCATCTCCTAAACGCAAACTTAAGGAAGGGACCTACGAGAAGCAGAAGAGCATGCAAAAAAGAGAGTGGAGACAAAGAGAACAGAGAAAAAGAGTGGAGGTTAGAATATTGGATCTGGCAGAACCCGAGAGTACCAGACTTGCAGAGTACCAGACTTGGTAGAGAAAAGTGAGAGTGAAGGAGTGGTCAAGTAACCACTCGACAGTGAGCAACTTATATAAAGAAAGAGATTCAAAGACATATGAACTGAGGAGATAGGATATATAAGGCTCTGAGAGAGATCATACCAGGAAAGAGAGAGAGAGAGAAAGAGAGAGAGAGAGAGAGAGAATATTGGAAGAAGTGTACGGCTATTCTCAATCTCGGTAGCTCAATCATAGAGGAGACAAGAGGCTCTGGTCTTGTCATTATGGACAAGCAGAGTAAGTCTACAAGGTTAAGTGCTCAGTAGAGACCAGTGAACTTCATCAGAATCTTGAGTGAGTTGAGTTGAGTTTTGCAAAAAGGTTATGAGTTTGTCAAAGTAGGAGTGTCGGTCCCTTGCTCCATCTATTGTGAGTTCTCATCCTATCTTGTGTTGACATATTTAGGTAGTGATGTGTGTGAACACACTAGGACCATCGGGGAACTTTTTTCCTTAGGAGGTTTTTTTCCCCGACTTGTATATACGCCTATAGCCCTAACAGGTTACTTATCTTTGTACATTCTAGTGGTAATACATTCAGTATTATGTGTTGTGCTCCAAGCTTATTCTTCTTCCTTGTGTTGTTCGCGTGCTTCCTCAGACGTCTAACTCCAACAATTGGTATTAGAGTAGGTCGTCGCTTCATCTAGGGCATTCTCAACACTCCTCCTCACAATCTCTGAAAAACAGCTTCGCCTTGTGTGTCAAAATCACAAGGTGAGCTCATTTTGACCTCCAAACACACTATCACAGCGCTTGTGTGTCAAAATCACGATCTGAGCTCATTTCAGCCTTCGAATGCACTATCACAATGCTTGTGCAGGCTATTTTGTCTTTTTGTGCCAAATATATATAGAGGTTTCGATTTTCCAATATAAGCATCTCGAAGCCTACTATAGGTCTAGTACAACTTGTTAGGGTAGTTCTGTTCAACTTTTTCAGATACAATCATTTTTCTCCATCAGGGTATTTTAGTCAGTGGCCATGGCTGAAAGCAGTGATGTATTCTATATGTTGGCTATTGAAGATAAGTTGGACAGTACCAATTACCCATTGTGGGCTTGTATGATGCGACATGTATTGGTTGCAAAAGAACTGTGGAACATTATGCACGGTGTTGAAAAACGTCCTACTACACGTGCAAATACAAGTATTGAAGCTGATGCAGATCACGTTGAAGATGTTGATATTCTTCAGATTCTTGTTCCTGCTACGGTTTCTGCTACAACTACTACAGAGCGAATTCGTTGGGATAGTAGAGATGCTCATGCACATGCATTGGTAGCCTTGTCTGTCAAACGTGCCATTGTTCCTCACATTCGCTCTTTGTAGAACAACTAAGGATGCTTGGGATACACTTACCACATTGTACC
The DNA here is from genome assembly GCA_020310875.1 of Ceratopteris richardii. Classification (NCBI taxonomy): domain Eukaryota; kingdom Viridiplantae; phylum Streptophyta; class Polypodiopsida; order Polypodiales; family Pteridaceae; genus Ceratopteris; species Ceratopteris richardii. The sequence continues at coordinate 128,185,743 of CM035418.1, read as the reverse complement.
AGGCTAGGAATGAGGCTCATGTTGTTAGATATGCTCAATAATCCACCCTCATGTGACCACAAATGATCCATGGTGCTCTAAGTTAAGGCCCCCATTATGAGGAGAAGCCATTATGAGAGCTCGAACATTTGTGGAACCCTAACTTCCAAGTTAGATGAGGTCTATGTGTGACTGTTGATGGTTATAGATGATCTTTGTGAGCCTAGTTGTTAGGTTAGGTAGGGCATAAACTTCTAGGCCATTGGGTTGCCATTTAAGGTGAAAATAAAGGCCCTGTGGCATCGCGTGGTTTCCCCACAGAACCTAAATGGGGGGGAGTGCAGAGGGGGACGTGCCCCCTTTTGCGGGGTCCAGGGGGCCTATCCCCTTGGCCCGTAGGGCCGAGATGGTAGGACTTCTAGTCGTGGAGATATTGTCTGATTGTATATTTTGCCGACTATTTTGTATCTCCTGACTACGTTTATCTATACCGAACTACCTTGTAAAAGCTATATCATCATGGCCCAGGTTGAGCTTTACATAGCATTGCACACTAGTAAGCCCTTCATCTAGAGTCTGTCTAGATCGCCATCTAAGCTCCACATTGGGAGCACACGGGTGGACAACACCATCATTGTAACTGCATTATACTCGACAATTTGAGAATTTGAGTTCTCTATCTCTCAGTCTGCGTCTATCTTTGTTTGCGTTTTTCTCTCAACTCTATCTATAGGTCTATTCTGCTGTGTTGTTATTTTCTTACATGGTATCAAAGCTCAGGAGGCTCTGAGTGGTGCAGAAGCAGAAAAGCAGAGGTTGCAGAGTTCTAAACAACAAAAGAGAGAAGATGTCAAGCAACACATCATCATCTACGACTGGGAGTCAAGGTGGTTCATCAATAGGAGTAGGTGGCGCACAAGCAAGAGGAGCAATGATGCGGATCATCCCAACGTTGTGGATGTGGCCACCAACCTTCATAGAAGATAAACTTAATGGTATGAACTACACCCTGTGGAAGTTGAAAATCACTTCTATTCTTGATTCGTATGAGCTTTTGGAGACTATTCTTGGGATTGATCATGAGCCCCAAGAAAGACCTGATCCAAATAATCATGGTCGAATGATTCATCCTAATGTTGATCTTCTACGTGCTTGGAAAAGTAGAAATGCAGATGCACTCTATGCTCTAGTTACAAGTACTTCTGATAGTGTTCTGACTCTCATTCAGCATACTACGAAGGCCTGTGAAGCATGGAACATATTCAGAAATCAATATGAAACTCGGAATCAGACACGGATTCAGAACTTGGAGAATCAGATTGCAGTAGAACGGTTTGCTGATGGGGAGACTGCAGAGGTGTTTATCATTCGCATAGAGAATCTACGAGATCAAATGGTGGGAGTGGGTGTTCGAAACTCAAGTGAAGAGCTAGCTCGACGTTGTCTTCAAATTTGTCCACCTAAGTTTGATGGTTTGGTTACTGCTCTTAACACTCAAATTAGACCTCAACCACCAACTTTTGAAGAATTTATTGCCTTCCTCATGGAGGAGGAGCTGTGGCTCAAGGCAAGGAGTGGTGGTAGCAAAGGAGATGTTGCATTCACAGCAAATGCCAAAGGAGGCAAAGCAGACTCTTCAAAAGATGGAGACAAAAAGAAGAACGACAAAAAGAAGTTCAAGGGAGAGTGCTTCCACTACAAGAAGAAAGGACACAAAATCCAAGACTGTCGCATCAAAAAGGCAGAAGAGAAGAGTGGCTCTTCAAACGGTTGCAAGGGCAAGGAGTCTACCAACACAGTAGAAACAAAACTTGAGTTATTTTTTACGATAGAGGAGGTTTGCTCCTCGACCGAAGATTCAGGAATAGATGACTCATGGGTGTTGGACAGTGGTGCATCTTGTCACATGATGAGTAGAAAAGACCTTTACAGTTTCTTACAACCTCTAAAGGAACCCATCACAATAAAGGTAGGGAACAATGCAAGATGTCATGCAGACGATGAAGGTACGGTTTGTTTCATTAACACTAATGGCGATATCAAAAAGCTTTCAAATGTGTTGTATGCTCCACAAATAAAATGAAATCTACTTTCAGTAGCTTCTATAACTGATCAAGGTCATCAAGTATCTTTCAGTAAGACAGGAGCTAAGATTATGGATGGTAACAACAACATTGTTGGGACTGACATAAGAAGGAACAACCTGTATGAGTTGTGTGCTCTTACAACCACTACAAACATGGGCACAAGCAAGCTATGGCATGAGAGATTCGGCCACATTGGATACCCTGTACTGAAGGAGATGCATCGCAAGGGTATGGTTGCACACCTACCATCGATTGTAGAAATGAAGGAACCATGTGAAGCTTGCATGATGGGCAAGCAACAGAGGAAGGCGTTTCCACAAGAAAGCAAGAACAGGGCAAGCTATCCTCTAGAGTTGGTGCATGCTAACTTGTGTGGAAAAATGTGTACACAGGCCTTGGGCGGATCTTCCTACTTCATGTTACTTGTCGATGACTATAGCAGGAAAATGTGGGTGTACTTCCTTCGCAATAAGGCTCAAGCTTTTGGTAAGTTTAAAGAATGACTTCAGCTTGTTGAAACTGAAACAAGGAAGAAGACGAAGAAATTCAGGACATACGGTGGTGGTGAGTTCACATCAACAGAGTTTGAAGATTTCTGCAAGAGTAAGGGAATCAAGCATCAACTCACAGTGGCACATAGACCTCAAGAGAACGGTGTTGCAGAACGTCAAAATCAAACCATCATGGAGATGGCAAGGTGCATGTTGAAAGGAAAGAGTTTGCCTAATCAATTTTGGGTAGAGGCTATCAACACTGCTGTCTACATCTTGTATAGAAGCCACACCAAGGCACTTGATGGAAAGACTCCACAAGAAGCCTACACTAGTAAAAAGCCTTCTGTTTCCCATTTCAAAGTATTTGGAAGTGAATGTTATGTACATGTTCTAGATAGGGAGGGAAACAAGCTTCAACCAAAAAGCATCAAATGTATCTTCCTAGGGTACAACAAAGATGAGAAGGCTTATAAGCTTTATGACCCTGAGGCTAAGAAGATCATGGTGATTTGTGATGTGGTGTTTAAGGAGGAGCAGCCACATGCAGTGGAGGAGGAAAAGAGAGCTTCCACTTTATCATCGGGCGAAGGGGCAATCCACTATGAACCTGGCCCAAGAGTTATCGCTTCTACACAAGAGAAGGAAGCATCATCTTCAGATGATGAGTCTAAAAGTCACCAACTTGCCGACACCCAAGTGGAAAAGCCATTGCCATGTTGGCTGAGGTAGCTCTATGATTCACCAAACCCCATCCCACAGTCACTAGAACAGGTTGCAGATGGACCGAGGTGATCATAGAGAATAGAGGAACAGAGATGGGCAAGCGCCCATATTGTAAACACAGTCTTGATGGCTGATCTCATTCAAGAAAAAGCAAAGGAACCAACCAATGTGGAAGAGGCACTCCATGATCCGAATTGGAGAGCTTCTATGCAAATAGAATACAACAATATCATGAAGAATGGAACTTGGGAGCTAGAGGATCGACCCCCTAAGCGTAAAGTCATTGGCACCAAGTGGGTCTGGAAGTTAAAGTACAAGGCTGATGGTACTCTAGAAAAGTATAAAGCAAGACTTGTTGCACAAGGCTACTCACAAGTTGAAGGCATTGACTTCTGTGAATCATTTGCCCCGACTACTAGAATGACTACTATCCGAGTAGTACTAGTTGTGGTTGCACATAATCGTTGGCCAGTCTATCACATGGATGTCAAATCAGCATTCTTGAATGGAGACCTCAAAGAGGAGGTATATGTGTCTCAACCACCAGGGTTTGAGGCTCCCCATTTAGAGAACAAGGTATGTAAGCTGAAAAAGGCATTATATGGGCTAAAACAAGCCCCTAGAGCATGGTACCAATGGATAGATAAGTATCTCTTGGATCTAGGTTTCAACAGATGTGCTTCTAATGCTAACTTTATGTTCTAAAGAGAGGAGGGAAGGCAATTGCGCTTGTACTCTATGTAGATGACCTTGTGATTACAGGAAATGATGATGCTCTTCTTCAACAAACAAAAGATGCCCTGAGTTGAGAATTTGAAATGACATACTTGGGCTTAATGCATTATTGCTTAGGTCTTGAAGTTTGGCAGGAACCAGGGAAGATTTTCATCTCTCAACAAAATTATGCAAGGCAGATATTGAAGGCATTTGACATGGAGGATTGCAAGGAAATTTCTACACCTTTGGAGGTCAACAGAAAATTATCTATTGAAGATACTTCACCTCCAGTGGATATTGAAAGATACAAGAAATTAGTTGGAAGTCTCATCTACTTGCGCAATAGCAAAACATACATATCTTATGTTTTTGGAGTAGTAAGTAGGTTCTCTAATAAGCCTTTCCAAACTCATTGGAAGGCAAGCATGCGGATACTCAGGTATGTGAAAGGAACCACTGATTATGGTATTCTTTATGAAGAAGGATCATCTCTAGCTGGATACTATGACTCAGATTGGGCAGGAGATATTGATACCAGAAAATCGGTTTCTAGATATTACTTTTCTTTAGGATCAGGGATTTTCTCTTGGATTAGTAAGAAGCCATCGATTATAGCATTATCTTCTACTGAAGCTGAGTACAAAGCTGCATGCATTGTAGCATCTGAAGCATTATGGTTGAGGAGGATCCTATGGCATATAGGAATACAAGGACAAGAGGCTACAAAGTTGAAGTGTGACAACCAAAGTTGCATGGCCATCGCCAAAAATCCTGTGTTCCATGCATGTACCAAGCATATAGAAATCCAGTATCACTATGTGCATGAGTTGATTGAGGACGGGGTCGTGGAGATAAGCTATTGTCCTACTCAAGAAAATGGAGCATACATCTTCACCAAGGCTCTTGGGAGAGAGCAACTTCTTCGACACTTTCCAAAGCTTGGGATTGGACCAAGGAGGTAGTTCACCGTAGGGTGGACATTGAGGGGGGTGTTAGATATGCTCAATACTCCACCCTCATGTGACCACAAATGATCCATGCTGCTATAAGTTGTAAGGCCCCCATTATGAGGAGAAGCCATTATGAGAGCCCGGGCATTTGTGGAACCCTAACTTCCAAGTTAGATGAGGTCTATGTGTGACCATTGATGGTTGTAGATGATCTTTGTGAGCCTAGCTATTAGGTTAGGTAGGGCATAAACTTTCAGGCCATTGGGATGCCATTTAAGGTGAAAACAAAGGCCTTATGGCATCACACAATTTCCCCATAACCTTAAGGGGGGAGTGCAGAGGGGGGCTTGCCCCCTTTTGCGGGGTCCGGGGGGCCTATCCCCCCGGCCCATAGGGTCAAGACAGTAGAACTTCTGGTCATGGAGATATTATCGGATCGCATATTTTACCAACTTTTTTGTATCTCCCGACTACGTTTATCTATATCAAACCGCTTTGTAAAAGCTATATAAGCACGGCCCATGTTGAGCTTTACATAGCATTGCACACTAGTAAGCCCTTCATCTAGAGTCTGTCTAGATCACCATCTAAGCTCCACATTGGGAGCGCATGGGTGGACAACACCATCATTGTAATTGCATTATGCTCGGCAATTTGAGAATTTGAGTTCTCTATCTCTCAGTCTGCGTCTATCTTTGTGTGCATTTTTCTCTCAACTCTATCTACAGGCCTATTCCGTTGTGCTGTTATTTTCTTACACGTTGCTTACCTCCAAAAACAGTTGAAGAGTGAGCATATGAATGAAGGTGATTCTATGGACAATTTTCTAACAAATATCAAAGACTTGAAGGAACAGTTGATGTGTGCTGATGAAGTCATACCAGATAGCTCATTTGTGCAGACCGTTCTGAATGGTCTTCCTAATTCATATCAGAGTTTTGCTTCTACTCTTCATCTGATGATGAAAGGCAATCCAAATGCCTTTTCATTTGATGAGTTACTCTCTATTCTGTTGTAGGAAGATCAATCTAGGCAGAACATGTCCATTATGTGTGTTGCAGATCAAGCTCTCCTGGCTAGTCGAAAGGGCAAAGGTAAATGGAGCTCATCTACTAGTAAGCAAAATCTGCAAACATTGCACATTCGAAGAAGGAAGACAAAGATGAGAAGAAATTATAAAAGCAGAAATTCTTTTGTAAGTACTATAAAGGAAACAATCATGTCATAAAGAACCATCCAAAACTGGCTGCCAAAGAAGCAAAGAAAAAGAGGCTGGAATGGTTGTTGCAGAGGCCTCTACAATGAAAATGGAGTCTCCTAATCTTGTGCAGAATGAAGAATGGGCATTTACTACTATTTGCAATTTTGACCCATCTTCTCATGAGTAGAGAGTATGTCTACAATAGACTCAGATGTTTGGTATTTTGATAGTGGGGCAACCAAACATATTACCTTGCAACACAGTTTCTTCACTTCACTTGAGCCTGCCCCTACAGGGAATACTATCACATGTGCCAACAACTCCTATTTTCCTATCATGGGAGTTGCTAAGATCATTTTGACTACTGCTCATGGTAGTTCTTTCACTTTGTCAGATGCTTTATTTGTACCGGGGATCACGAAGAATCTGTTATCAGTTTTGGCTTTAGCCAAGATTGGCTTGCTTGTGAAATTTGTTGATGACACATGTACAATTCATGATCTGTCAAATGGTGACATGATTATTGCTTCTGGCATTTTATGTTGTAGGTTGTATAAGCTCATAGACTATGAAGAATCAATGAATCATCCAGCATGAGAAGTACATGATTCTCAGGCTATGTTAGATGCAAAGCTTTGGCATGCACACTTTGGTGATTTGAATTTTGCTAGTTTGCTATACCTGCAAAAATCTGAAATGGTGTCCTCTTTGCCCAAACTTGAGGCACCCGGTAAACATGTTTGTGAAGGTTGTACTTTGGGCAAAATGCATCATTCCTCCTTTCCAAAAGATGGTTTAGTTTGAGCTACTCAAAAATTGCAGCTTGTTCACATTGATGTTTGTGGACCTATGCAGACACCCTCTTTTGGAAACCACTTTACTTCGTGACTTTCATGGATGATTTTTCCAGGCATGCATGGGTATATCCAAGTCCAAAGTGTTTATGTGCTTCAAACAATTTTTGGTTTTGGCTGAAAATCTATCAGCATGTAAAATGGGCACCCTCCATTCTCATCGAGGGGGGGAATATATGTCTTCTGACTTTAATGCATTTCTGGCTGAATGTGGGATAAAACATCATTGTATAGTGTCGTATACACCTCAACAGAATGGGGTTGCTAAATGGAAGAACAGGTCACTCATGGAGATGGCGAGGTGTATGGTCAAGAGTCGGGCTTTACCACATAGTTTTGGCTTGAGGCTATCATGTGTGTAGCATATGTACTTAACAGGTGTCCCACTAAAGCACTAGAGTCTATCACTCCATATGAGGCTTGGCATGGTTGCAAGCCATCTGTTGCTCATCTGTGTGTTTTTGGTTGTCTGGCATATGCATTAGTGCCTGAACAACATCTTAGGAAATTGGATGATAAAGTAGTGAAATGTATTTTCGTTGGGTACAGCTCTGAAAGCAAAGGCTATCGTCTGTATCAACCACAAACTAAACTAATTTTGGTTAGCCGTGATGTTGATTTTGTGGAAGATGCTATTTAGCCTTTACTTTCATGTACGAAAGAGACATCTGTTAGCTCCAAAGACATGTTAAGCAAGATATTCAATTTGTTGTCTCACAGATGAGCAGGTTTATGCATTATCCAGGTGTCAAACATTGGCAGGCAGTTAAGTACATCTTTCGCTTCTTGAGTGGTACCCGGCTACTTGTGTTGATTTATCCCAAGGGGGGATCATTACCACTAGATTTGCATGCTTTTTTAACTTTGATCGGGCCGGTTGCTATGACACTCATTGTGTCCACTAGTGGCTTTTGCTTCATGCTTGATAGCTCACATATATCTTGGTTGAGCAAGAAGCAGCCTACTGTTGCCACTTCCAGTTGTGAGGCTAAGTATAGGTCAACTTTCACAGCGACTATTGTGTGTGTGGCTCAGATGCCTTATGAATGATTTGGGTGTTGGTCAGTCTTCTGCCACCACCATCTTCACTGAGAGTCACAGCGCATTGGCAATTGTGAGGGGCCCTGTGTTCCATGCTCGCACTAAGCACATTGAGGTGCATTATCATTATGTCAGGTTCTTTGCTAGAGAGATCAGCTTGGCATATATGCCCACAGAGGAGAACATTGTAGACCTTTATGAAGGCTCTGCCTATGGAGAAGTTTGAAGCTTTTTGCAAAGCTTTGGGCTTACTTCCTTTTGTGGATTGATTCCACATAGCTTGGCACTTCCTTATACATGAGTGCGAGCTTCTTGTTCCCTCGGCTTGTATATACACCTATAGGCCTAACGGGTTACTTATCTTTGTACATTCTAGCGGTAATACATTCAGTATTGTGTGTTGTTCCCCAAGCTTCTTCTTCTTCCTTGTGTTGTTTGCGTGCTTCCTCGAACGTCTAACTCCAACATCTTGTATACTTCTAGGCTTATGTTAATGAAGTGATGCTTCTATGATTCTGCATTTTGATCTTCTTCTGTTCATTTTGTGGTTTTGTTGTCTTTTGCAGATTGTGCAAAGCAGGTCATAGTGCATATTGCACTCAAAAAAAGAACCCACCTCAAGCATTGGAGAACAATAATTCCATCTACGGCTGCTCAATTTGGCACGCACAGTGGGATGTGCTTTGCATTTTTTCCTTAGTATTGTTTTGTTCTGAACTGTTTTCAAGAATTAGTGTTGTTTTTCTTTCAATCTTGTTTTTAAAATATTAGCCTTGTCTAGGATTAGTCTCTTAGCATTAGTCTTTCAAAGTTTGTCTTCCAAAATTAGACTCTATAAATTATTCCTTAGAATTAGACCTTCAAAATTAGTCCTTAGAATTATTCTTTCAAAATTAGTCCTTAGAATTAGACCTTGAAAATTAGTCCTTCAAAATTAGACCTTCAAAATTAGTCCTTAAAATTAGTCCTTCAAAATTATTCCTTAGAATTAGACCTTCAAAATTAGTTCTTGAAGAATAGTCTTTTAGAATTAGTCTTTCAGAATTAGTCTTTTAGAATTAATCTTTCAAAATTAGTCTTTTAGAATTATTTTTAAAATTAATCTTTTAGAATTAGTCTTTTGGAAATTAGTATTTTAGAATTAGTCTTTTGGAAATTAGTCTTTTAGAATTAGTCCTTTAGAAATTATACTTTGTAGAATTCATCTTTCAAATTCAGTCTTTTAGAATTCACCTTTCAAAATTAGTCTTTTAGAATTAGTATTTCAAAATTAGTCTTTTATAATTAGTCTTTCAAACTTAGCCTTTTAGAATTATTCTTTCAAGATTAGTCTTCTAGAATTAGTCTTTCAAAATTAGTCTCTTGGAATTAGTCTTTTGAAATTATTCTTCCAAAATTAGTCTTTTGAAATTAGTCTTTCAAAATTAGTCTTTTGAAATTAGTCTTTTGAAATTAATCTTTCAAAATTAGTCTTTTGGAATTAGTCTTTTGAAATTAGTCTTTAAAAATTAGTCTTTTGGAATTAGTCTTTTGAAATTAGCCTTTACTAGTTTTAGTCTTTTTTGTCCTTGAAATTAGTCTTTCAATTGTGTCTTTTGGAATTTTCCCTTGAAATTAGTTTTTTGAAATTAGTGTTTCAGAATTAGTCTTTTAGAATTCATCCTTGAAATTAGTCTTCAAAATTAGCCCTTCAGAATCCATCTTCCCAAACTAGTCTTGAGAATCAGTCTAAGTTTCAAAATTTGTCTTCCTAAAATTCGTCTTCGTATTCCACCTCATGTTTCCATCCTTGTTGCTTTTTAACCTTTGTTCTTGTTCAAGAAAAAATTTTCAATTCAAGGTTTAGATCACGGTTCCTTTTTTTTAATCCTACCTTGAGTCCAAGTTGGCCAAGCCCTCTTAGTCAAACTTCTCATCTATGAGTTCATACAGAATGGTAGTCTATGAATCATACCCAATCTCATAAAAGAGGATCTCTCAATCTAGTTGAAACACCCATCAAGAGCTACCTGAGAAAGATTATTCACTATACTCCTCCCCGCATACCTCCCAACCCCCTGCCACTTCCTGTTGGATCTTCATATTCATCTTCATCCTCAGAGGAAATACTTGTTGTCAACAACAACACAAACAATACAAGAAGAATGGCAGATGATTTAGGAGCACTTATGTCTCGTAAATTTCCAACCTTCAAGGGAGCTTCTCATGAGGACCCAGATGATCATGTGCAGAGGTTTTTATCCTTGTGCAAGAGTAGGGGGATCCAAGACCAAAGCATTCCAAAGTGGGGAGACCTGGCTTACATGGAATGCCCAAGTAACCTGAATAGACCAGCTTCAAAGAAAGGGCCATTTCAAAAATAATGTCAATTCTTACAGTTGGACCAACTCCAGGTATGCGAGGGAATTCAGATAGACCAATTTCAATAATAAGTCCAATTTTGAAAATCAGTCCAATCTCACAAAATAGACTAATTCCAAGGATAAGGGAGAGTTCAAAGCTGGGGATAATTCTAGAAAATATACCAATTTTTAAAGTTGGGTCATCTACCAAAATGAGACCAATATCAGACAGATAGGTGAGGCCAATTTCAAAAATTGGATCATTTTCAGGGGAAAGACCAATTTAAAAAATTGGATCTAGTTTGAAGGGGCCAATTCATGAAATTGGACCCAAACTAATCTATGCTAGGAATCCACTAGAACACAATAGTTTTGGATATCTTGTAGCGAATGTAGTATCACTACAAGAAATCAACTCTGCAGATCTTGATGTTGAAGTACTTACACAGGCCCAAAAGAAGAAATTACTAGAGCAAAATAAATGCAAGACCAATTACTTGGAGGAGGCAGAACCTAGCTCAAAAATGCCTTATCTTGAAGGATGAGGCCAAGAACTAGATAAAGCCTACAGGGACACTATGAAGGAACTAAACCAGAATGGTTCAACAGAAGAGTTGTATTCTACTATCATCGGCACTGAGAATCTCCTAAAAAGCACCTATAAGCAAGTATCTTTTACTATACAATGCTCTCATTAGTTCTAGAAATGATGAAGCAAGCTTCTTTCACAGTGACTCTTGTGGATCAAAGCAGGGTCTAGGCACTGGGAATAGTGGAACAAGTGCATGTGATCATTCAGGAGGTGCAATTTTTCCTGATTTTTGTTGTGGCCGATGTTCCATTCATGGAGGGGGGATACCTACTATTGATTGCATGACCTTGGCTAAGACATCATCAAGTAGTCCATGATTAAGGCAACGACACTCTGCTCGTCAACATTGTTGACTGATGGCAATATCTGCGATTGGATAGTGAGGATCGAAGACAACATGAAGGTAACACATATTCCTTTTCCATACATAAGGAAAAGGAATTAGAAGTAGAAGATGATAAAGACCTGTTGCAATGGATAGAAACAATAGACTCGTTTCCGTGCTATGGGATTAATATAACAGAAGATGAAAAAATAGAAACTATTGGACTAGGGGAACCTATCCTCGACTATAGACAGGGAAAAGATAAAATGTGCAAGTGCCACCAAGAAGATGCTCTCGATGGACAGGAATCATGAGTAGGAAACGAATCGTCACCAGACTATGAAAATCTTGAAAAGGATGCTAATGAGGACTTTGCTCAAAGGAGGAGCTCGCAAGAGGATGGATCCAAAAGAAGGAAACTAAGATCCTCATGGATGAATCTCCCTGCTTTTCAAATGATCTTTTCAACTATGAGTTTACACAATCCATTTTAATCTCCAGTTTAGTGAAGGACGTTAACCTGGGAACTAAAGAGAATCCTCAACCAATTCTTCTCTCATCTTGGCTGTGGGATTATCCTACTCTACTTACGGAGGTAATTACTTTCATGAATGAATTCAAAAGCATTTTTGCATGGACTTATAAAGACCTTGAAGGGATAGCTCCACACTTAGGAGAGCACACAATACCTCTTGTGGGGAATGCAAAACCAATTAGAGGAAGGATATACATACTCAATCCAAAATATGCAGAAGCTGTGAAAAAAGAGATTGAGAAAGTGGAAGAGGCAAAAATCATTGTACCAATGGAACATTCGCAGTGGTTGTCATCCATAGTTATAACACCTAAGAAGCAGCCAAACAAAATCAGAATTTGTGTTGATTTCAGGGCTCTCAATAAGGTAACAATACCTGATCGCTTCCCTACTCCTTTTTCTGAACAAGTGGTAGAAGATGTAGTTGGGCACTCCCTCTAGAGCTTTATGGATGGTTTTAGTGGGTACAATCAAGCACCAATTCATCCTGCAGATCAATCCAAAACAGCCTTTGTCACTCCATGGGGTACATATGTGTACAGTAAGATGGCCTTTGGTTTAAGAAACACTCCTGCATCCTTCAAGAGGATAGTTTGCACCATTTTTAGACCACTACTTCTAAAATTCTTAAGAATTTTTATGGATGATTTTCCACTTTCTCAGGTGTAGGATGTTCCCATTCTATTGAATATTTTAGAGAACACCTTTCTTAATTGCAAGAAGTGTTCGAGCCAAGCAAGAATAAAGTTGAACCCAAACAAATGTCACTTTTTAGTCACTGAAGGCATACTTCTTGGGCATGTGGTTTCCTCAAAAGGTATGGCTCCTGATTTTGATAAGGTACTTGCCAATATGCGCATACCACATCCTATTAATTCAAAACAGGTACAAAGCTTCCTAGGTCGCACTGGATATCATAGGAAGTCCATCAAAATGTACCCAAAAATAGCAAGACCACTATCTAGACTAATAGGAAAACTAGTCTAATCTATGTGGTCTCAAGAAGAGGAATTAGCATTTGAACTTCTCAATAAGAAACTAGCAAGTGCTCCTATTCTCATAATTCTAGATTGGGATGTGCCTTTTCATGTGCATGTGGATGCTAGTTCCACTGTGGTAGGCACAATTCTTGCACAGTCAAGCAAGGAACATAAATTAGATAGACCAATTCATTATGCAAGTAGGATTCTCACCAAGGTTGAAAGAAACTACAGCACGACAGAAAGGGAGGCATTGGCCATTGTGTTTGCTCTAAAGAAATTTAGACACTACCTCTTGGGTGTCCACTTTGTGGTGATTATGGACCACCAAGCAATCAAATACTTGATCAATAAGCCTAACATTGTTGGTCGCATTTGGAGGTTGTGGCTACTTTTCCAGGAATTTGATTTTGAGGTAATCCAGAGACTAGGAAAACATGTCATGGAAGATCATTTGTCTAGGATAGGAGTAATTGATGAAGGCAAGGGAGTGGATGATGAAATCCCAGACCATCACCTATTCCAGGTAAATATTTATCCATCATGGTACAGTGAAATGGTCCACTTGTTATCTATTGGTACTTGCTATGCACAAATGATAGCATTAGAGAAAAGGAGACTCTTGATCAGAAGTAGAAGCTTCACTCTCATTGGTGGGCACCTCTTCAAAATCGGAGTCGATGGAATCATCAAAAGATGTGTATATCCTGGACAAGTTGAAGCCATACTAGAGTCTGCTCACAATGGTCCATCTTCTTGTCATTATCTTGGACACATCAGTGCACATAAAGTACTACAAAGTGGAGTTTGGTGGCATATCTTTTTAGAGATGCATGTAGCATGGTCAAACTATGTGATATATGTCAAAGATGTGGTCCTAAACCATCTAAGCTCAACAATAGATCCCTGACCATTTCTACAGCATGGTCGCAACCCTTTGAAATATGGGGGCTAGACTTTGTAGGTCCCATATATCCCATGGCTTATCCATCAAAGGCAAAATACTTATTGGTGGCAACAGATTACGCCACTAAATTGGGTAGAAGTCATTGCATCTGTGGACTGCACCTCTAACATAGTAGCTACATTTTTGTATGAGCACATTTTCTGCTGGTATGGATGCCCAATTGAAATCACTATGAACCAAGGTACATACTTTGTCAACAAAACTTTGACAACCATATTCATGAAGTATAAAATCTTCCACAAGGTGTGTTGTGCATACTATCCTAGAGCTAATGGTCAGGCAAAGAGCACAAATAAGGTGCTAATTTCCCTACTTAAGAAGATGTGTCACCAACAGCCCACTACTTGGGGCATAGCATACTTGGGTGTGCTTTGGGCTTACACGACTGCCTACAAGGCTACCACTGGGCACACACCCTTTCAATTGTTGTACGGCATTGAGGCTATAGCTCCTTTAGAGTTCATTCAAGTATCTACACGAGTAGGAACACAAAAGGTCAATCACCTGACTAGGCAAGCACAACATGCTAGGATACACTTGGTCGAAAAACTCAAAGTGAGAGCAAGGGAAAACCTCCAAACTAAGCAGTTACAAAGGAAGAACTACCATGATAAAGATCTTTGGAAGAGATCAATACATGCAGGATCCTTGGTACTGATATATCAACCAAGTTTGACAATCAGGAAAGAAAAGAAATTTCTCACGGGATGGAAGGGACCATATAGAGTGGTTTGAGTGCTTCCATAGGGGGCAATGTAGCTTTCAACACTACAGGGTGATCTCCTCCCATTAATCAACAGGTCTAGGGTGAAATCCTACAAGTGTTAACAAAATTTTGTATAAGTTGTACATAATTAGTTCCATCATTTGACCTCCTTCATACATACAAGAGTCATCTTCATCTTCATTCAAAAGCATATAGGACTTCCTAGGTATCTCTTAATTCATGCACATTCATCCACCCATAGTTATTAATCCTATAATCTTCCGTGACCTCTTCATTATATTCAAGTACAATCAGTCATTAGGACATGCTCAATTCTTATGTTACTTCTTTTTGTTCCAAAAGAAAAAAAGAGAGAGAGAGAGAGAGAGAGAGGGCAATTCGGCATTCTTAGCATTCATAGTATCTGTCTGTATCAAATATCAAGAAAAAAAGGGAAGAAGAAGAGAGTCTTTCTTAGAATTCGTCCTCCACAATCACCTTTGGATTTGTCCTCTTCAATATTTCTATCACCATTACACCTGGAATTCACAACCACATGACAAATTTAGTGACTTACTCACCCCTTGTATTTTGCCTCCACAATTGGAATTGTTCTGACCTATGAGGTACATCGAACACACACCCCTAAGGGAAAAAAAAAACAAAAGCAAGTAGAAGCATTTCACTGATGGGCACTCTCTGAGACAAAGGGTGAAGTAGTGGCAGGCAACCTATATAACCCAAATTGGGGCCCTACAAAATTTTTTTGGTATGGCTAAATCTTAAGTGTAATTGCAGGCAGGTAACAAAGACAAATTTCAGAGAAGGCTAATTTCAAAAAATTAGTCTCGAGGAACAATTCCACAAATTGGTCTAGTTGGTCATTGTAAGAATTCGTCCGAAGCAAAATTGGTCCAAAGACTAATTTTTCTAAAAAACACTAATTTCTCATATTCGTCTCGTAAAGGGAAACTTAAGAGAAGGGACCCATTAGAAGCAGTGAACCATGCACAAAAGAGAGTGGAGACAAAGAGAACAGAGAAAAAGAGTGGAGTCCAGAATACTAGATGTGGCAGAATCGTAGAGTACCAGACTTGCACAATACCGAACTTGGCAAAGAAAAGTGAGAGTGAAGGAGTGGTGGAGTAACCACTGACAGTGACCAGCATATATAAAGAAAAGAGATTCAAAGACATCCGGCATCAGTTCACAAAGGAGATAGAAGATATAAGGACTCTGAGAGAGATCAGACCAGGAGAGAGAGAAAGAGAGGGGATACTAGAAGAATTGTGCCGCTATTCTCAGTCTCAAAAGCTCAGTCACAGAGTAGACAAGAGGCTCTCGTCTTGTCGTTGTGGACAAGCAGTGTAAGTCTACAAGGTTGAGTGCTCGGTAGAGACCAGTGAACTTCACCAGTATCTCGAGTTGAGTTGAGTTGTACAGAAAGGTTATGATTTTGTCAGAGTGAGAGCGGTCAGTCCCTTGCTCCATCTATTGTGAGTTTTCCACCTATCTTGTATACTTCTAAGCTTATATGTTTAGTTTGTGGTTTTGTGGAGCTTGTGGTTTTGTTGTCTTTTGGAGATTGTGCAAAGCAGCTCATAATGCATACTGCACTCAAAAAAAGAACCCACCTCGAGCACTGGAGAACAAGAATTCCATCCACAGTTACGCTAATGAAAGAGGCATTGATTTTGATGAGACTTTTGCATACACATGTCGAATGACTACCGTTCATAGCATTTGTGCACTTGTAGCCCATCATGGTTGGAATGTACATAAGTTGAACATTAAAACCATATTTCTGAATGGTGAATTACATGAAGAAGTGTATGTTTTTGAACCCCATGGTTTTGTATAGAAAGGGCATGAAAACAAAGTGTGCACATTGAAAAAGGCATTATATGGTTTGAAGCAAGCACCACATGCTTAGTGTGAAAAGATAGAGGCCTACTTGATTGCACATGATTTTAGAACCCTATTATGACACTAGTGTGTCCACTCATGGTTTTTCTTCATGCTTGGTAGCTCATGCATATCTTAGTTTAGCAAGAGGCAGCTTATTGTGGCCACTTCTAGTTGTGAGACTGAGTATTGGGTACCTTTCACAGTGACTATTGAGTGTGTGTGGCTCAGATGCCTTTTGGTTGATTTGGGTGTTGGTCAATCTTTTTCCACCACCATCTTCACTGACAGTCAGAGCACATTGGAAGTTGTGAGAAATGATGTGTTCTATGCTCGCATAAAGTACATTGAGGTGCATTATCATTATGTCAAGGAGGAGTTCTCTACTGAAGAGATTAGTTTGGCATACGTGCCCACATAGGATAACATTTCATACCTTTTCACAAAGGCTTTGCCTCAAGAGAAGTTTGAAGCTTTCTGCAAAGCTTAGGGCTTACTTCCTTTTGTGGATTGATCAATTTGGCACTTCCTTATACATGAGTGTCAGCTCCTTGTTCACGGCATCACTTCTAGGGGGGATTTGTTGATACATTTTGGTAGTCATGTGTGTGAACATACTTAGGACAGCCATGGAACTTTTTTCCTTCCTTAGGAAGTTTTTTTCCCCGGGCTTGTATATACGGCTATAACCTTAACGGATTACTTATCTTTGTACATTCACCTGGTAATACATTTAGTATTGTATATTGTGCTCCAAGTTTCTTCTTCTTCCTTGTGTTGTTCGTGTGCCACTGCAGACTTCAAACTCCAATAGGAACTAGCCCAAGGATGCTTCATTTTATACTATCTCTTCTAACTATGTGAGGGCACTAGCCCAAGGATAAGCAACCGGCAATAATTTGACCTATTACAAATCACATTTTCACATGAATTATTAAATGCATACATGCTATGAATTTGCTACGAGCATCTTCCTACCATGACCCATTATATTGCCATAATTGATACCTCTAGCTTTGTTACTCTTAGTCGTTTTGTACAATCATCAAGTTTTGATTCTTACATGGAATGAATGTTTTTTTTTCGAAAGGGAAGTTCAACCTTGGCCTACTCTCCCAGACTTTAATTAAACGAAAGAAGGAAAAAGTTACAAGAGGCTAGGATTAATGCCCTTGGGACCCCCCATATCCCACAAAGCAGGGGCAAAAAGCACGGAACTAGAGAGGGTTACACAAGAGGTTAATGACCCTTTCGTCTCCCTCATGTGGGGCCCACTTGAATTCAAGCTTGTTGTTCTCGATGAAGAACACTTTATGATGCCTGAAAAGGGGGGGATCTCTTGTAGTTGGAGAGAGCAGTGTGCCTACAACTTTGGACAACCTCCTAACGAGTGGTTGATCGAGAAATCTTTATTCTCCATTGAATGAATGTTATAGATGTAACATAGAAATGCAATAATTATAGAAATAGTACTGCAACCTTTTGGCATTGTCCTAACAATTTTTGCATTGCTTCCAGACCTAAAATAAGCCACTCAAAAAATGCTTTTAAGACTATCTAGGCTCCCTCCACAAATTTTGGTTAACTACAATTGTCAAGAGCTCTTGAATGGGCAAATCTTCCCTCTACTAGGAATTTCGATCGGCTTTGGTGTTTCTATGGGTCAAAGGTGGAACTAGGTTCTCGCCAAACTTGACAACAAACTGGCTTATTGGAAGGGCATTCAACTCAACTTGGTGGGGCGCGCAATGGTGATCAACAACTTCCTTCTTCCATTGATTATCAAGATGGCAGCCAAGTGTATGATCAAAGTGTGGTGCAACTCGGAAGCTTCCTGATGCTGCTGTTTTGTCCTGCACCAATGACTCCAAGAGGGTCAGATTTAGTATGCTCCTTGTGGAAGAGTTGGAACACAATGGTGCCATACATCAAGGTCAATGACGATAGGAAGTGGGTTGTAGGGATTAGAGAAAACGATTTGATTTGGTTTGCTATTGGGGGAATCAAAGAGATTAACGAAATTGTAGAAGAGCATCAAGTATTTAAAGGAAAAGGCTGGAATTCATTTGTTTTAGGATCATTTTTAGTTGTATATTTCATATGAGAGCTGTGGCAGGAGAGATTATACATGTTCAGGATAATGATCACATGCTCAAGGAATTGATGATCAATGTGGAATTTGTTCATATCCGTATAATCACAAGACTGCAGAGATTACCGACGCAGCTTGAACAAATCCCACATTAATCATCAACTCCATAGATCAGCAATGACTCATTGCATTCGAGCCTGTATCAAATGCTGTCTAATTCTGACGGTTACCCAGAACAGAAAGCTCAAATGCATTCATGTCGTGGTAGTTCTCTTTCCCTGATTTGTCTAAACATCAACTAGAAGACTCCAACGCTATACATGACTTAGGACACGTTCTCTTTCCGTGACTTCTCTAAACACCAAAGAGTGTCTTTGCAGCTTATGATGACAATACCACCTAAGATTCGATGTGTCGAATGCGTTTTTGGAATACAGCACAACATAATTTGCTGAAATCATCTTTACCATTTCAGTACCCTACCTTGACCCACAATGAACAAAATCACACGTAAATCATCAGCTCTTCTGAACATTAACGACATGTTGCAATGGCCTATATTGAGTAAAACATCCAAGATTCAAATTTCCAATACATTCCTAGACACATGAATACGTAAATGGATTGTTTAATTAGAACGCAGATCGATTGTTGCTTTGGAGCTTTTAGACAGAACGTTGAGACAGGGTACATTACAGAGAAATTGATTCGTTTGTATAATACAAAGTAGAGCTCAGTCGATCAATGTGTCACGTGAGTTTGAAGGCTCTCCTCTCAAGAAGACTGTTGATAGAACATAAGAGATAAGGAAATGTCCTTTGTATGCACATGATTTGCTGCAATCATCTTTGCTATTTAACTACAGTATCTTTATCTATACACAGCAAAATGTCACTTAAATTATAAACTCTTTTGATCAACAAGACCTTTCGAAATAATTGAACTACTGAGACAAATATTGGCATAATTTGAGAAAAATACTTATCCAACACATTTGTTGACATGGACAATAACACTTTTCGCTTGTGAGAAACTGAGTTGATGAATGATTTTTGCTTCAAAATTCATTGTTGCTTTAGGAAACAAAGACATATTAAGAGAGCTTGGAGATACAATACATTACATAGAATTTGATTCATTTGCACATGGCAAAATAGATTTAGTGGTGACTAGTGAGATGAATCAAATAAGATCCTTCATCGGCACTGCTAAGCAGACTGTACTGATGTGGAACAGATGAAGAATGGGATAGGTCCAATTCTTCCAAGGAAAATGCTCAAGCTATCACAAGAATTAAGCCTTTGCTTATTAAGAACTGAGCATTCACTTATCGACTTGCAACTGACTTGGTTATTACTTGTTTGATTGCCATGGCATATGTACGGTGTTGATATGTCAATGTCGTATGGAGGAGGTCTGGTAGGGATGTTTGTGGCTCCCAACCTGCACATTAGAGGTTTAAGAACCCCAAGATTAACTAGTCAAATCATGCAACTGTGATAAACTTCATGAACAGAAACCCCCCCTCCTACAATAATGCAGAAACCCATTGGATGGTTCAGAGGTCAAAACTAAGCTCACAGGCTTATTTACACTTGAGTTTGCCTCATGTGATCACACCCCATTTCCAGTTTCATCGAAGTGTGCCTTACACATTGAATCCATAAAAAGCTGGCTGCAAAAAAAAAAAGGTCAGTACTACTAATGCATACCTAGTTGCTGCTTGATTATTGTCATATCAGGAATTCTTTTGTCACTGTCATCATATCCCTCTCCATAAAATTCTTTAGAGCTGACATCAATGGTCGGATTGTCTAGCTTGGGCTGCCCACTTACTTGACAATATATCTAATCATATGTTCCAGAAAAATAAGTGCATGATAAGTGAAAGCAGAATTGTAAGTGGAAAAAGGAAATAAATACGTATTACCTCACTCATCAGTTCAGCAAGTTCTCTTACTGTCACTTCATTGTTAGGATTCCCAACATTGAATATATGTCCATTTGCTCTACTTGGATTTTCCTGAATTTAGAGCACAATGAGGCACTATAAAAGGCATTTGCAAACTATTCAAGAAGCT
Source organism: Ceratopteris richardii (assembly GCA_020310875.1). Taxonomy (NCBI): domain Eukaryota; kingdom Viridiplantae; phylum Streptophyta; class Polypodiopsida; order Polypodiales; family Pteridaceae; genus Ceratopteris; species Ceratopteris richardii. Next base: position 128,165,172 of record CM035418.1, on the reverse strand, counting down.
TAAGGCATCACAAAACAATGCTCACTATCATCAGCAGCACTGCCTCAATGGCATCCTTGATGTATACAAATGTGCGTTGTGAAACACCACCATCCACAAGCTTGAGTGGTTCACCTCTAAGAAGATTCTGAAGTTAACAACCGTAGTTAGTCCCAAAACTCAACCTCTTGATAGACGCATTAAAGACGGAGGAAGAGTAGATCACATTGCTAAAGCAAGCCAACACTCGAGGTACCCCTTCACTAGGCCCATCAACACCCGGTATAAAGTCCATCCTTGGACCGATCCAATTGAATGGCCTGACAATTGTGAACTCTAGAGCATTCTCAGCACCCTCCGCTGCAAAATACAGAAGACAACAGTCAGGATTTTATATTAAATGGCCATGTAAAATAAGCCTCTGATCAAGGTATCGACCATAAATGACACGTTCAATCAGCTGCTTTGCACAAGCATAAGACCATCGCTGCTTCTCAACAGGACCAAAGATGCAAGGAGATTGATCCTCCTTCAGGACATAGAAAGCTGGATCCTGCATGGAATAGATTTTGCATATGTACTTATGATTACCACAAACACCAGAAGTCACAAAAAGACAATTCGGATTGATTAGTTGAGCAGATGATGCAAACACATGCTTAAAGAATTTGCCTACTATGAAAGGAGGCTACATCATGAAGAGCATGCAACATATACATCAATTGTCCAGACGTTATATGCAATATCCATGAATCTCCTTTACCATCCAGAATAGCATGAGAATTGCAATCGAATGTAAATATAATTGGTTAGTTGAGGACAGCTGCAAACATACCGTGAAGGGATCTTCACTGTAGCATGAAAAATGCATCTGAAAAAGACAAGCATATGCATTAAATGACTTCAACATCCACAGCCACATGGATAGTCCTGATGGATAAATCCTGAACTGGACTCAGGGAAAAATCATAGTTGAGACAAGAATAGACAAAAGGCATGTATAAAGATAAGAAAAGAGAATCTCATTCTGAAATTTTTCTAGGAATCTCATGAAGAATTTTCTCTAAGATAATCTAAAATAAGAGAAAATTACATGATGTTCAAGAACAAAAGAGAAGACTAATACTGAATATGACCAGTTTAATGAAAAAACTTAAAAATCAAAACAATGCATTCAATAGAAGGGGGAGAACAATAGACATGTCAACAAATCATTACAAAAAATATAATTTAAACAAAAAAAACTAAGCAGAAAATAAAACTTCGTTACTATATACAAATACTAGAGAAAAACAAATACACCAGCAACATCCCACAACAGAAAAAGGCAATTTGCTATTAACAGAACATCGACAAAAATGAAAACAGCAGTAAAATTCAGCAACAGATTCCTAAGACAAAATGCACCATTTAATAGCAAAAAGTCTTCACATTTGATTCTGTTTTCAAATTCTTTTCATGCTGATTCTCAGTATTGAGGATTTAGGACAAAAAGCAAAGAAAACGAAAATATTCAATATAGAGAAGTTCCATGGTCAGGATAAGCAGTGCAAACGCAAACTAGAACAGCTGGTTTTAATTAAAAAAACAAGATAAGGTGTAGCATTCAGGGAAGTACTCACTGAGAAAAGTAAAATACAACAGATAAACCTTTTTCTTTATATGAAGGTTCGGCCAAGGCCTACTCCCCCGGGCTTTAACTTTGAAATTGCAACTGTACAATGAAGGGCATAGTACCCATGGGACCCCCCTTATCCCACAAGAACAGGGGTTTACATAGCTGGGTTAAACGACGGTCACAACTACCGCGCGGCTGGACAAACGGTGGCACATCAAAACGGTGGCAAATCAGCCACATGCTTCATCTTTCCAAGTTAAATATGTCCCTTACATGTTGCCGGCGGGGGTTCAACCCTCACCCCCACCTCAAGAGGCGAGAGGCCCAACCACCCGCCTTAGCAGCCTGGGACTGCTAACTGCTATCCTCGGTAGATAGAAATGATAAAAAAGAGCCATCAAACTCAAGCAACATCTCCACCAAAAATGCTCATCAATAATACAGATAAACTTATAGAAATGATAAAAAAGAGCCATCAAACTCAAGCAACATCTCCACCAAAAATACTCATCAAATTTCATGGGTAGGTATCATACAAAAAGTTAATCGCTTACCACATCCATAAAGAATAAATCATCAAATTCTCATAAAATGCCCATGCATGATGCAGTGATTTTGACTTATTTTCATTTCTGCTTTAGCAACACTTACACTAGAGCACTGGATAGAAAAGCCATAATAGGTTTTCTATATTTACTCAAAAAGCTAGTTTCAATAAGAAAACGATATAATGTGTAGCGGTCAGGGAACTACTTAGTAAGAAAAACAGAATACAACAAATATACTTATAGAATAAAAAAGGGAATTATGGACGTTCAAACTCGAGTAACATGTCCATCAAAAATACTCATCAAATTTCCTGTACAGTTATCATAAGAAAAGTTAATCACTTTCCATATCCATAAAAAGGATAAATCATCAAATTCCCATAAAATGCCCATGGATGATGCAGTGATTCTGACTTCTTTTCAATGTCAGTCCCCAGAAACATATATAGCGATTGACTTCACCTGTATTTGCACAGAGGTACCCAAAAGAGTATCTGCTTTAGCAACACTTACACTAGAACACTGGATAGCAAAACCATAATAGTTTTCTTTTGTTCCCCTCTGTGGAGATCATGATCCCATACTTGCCAGAATTGAATTTGGAGGATAGAGATTGATACATGATATATACAAGGACAAATGCATGCAAACCCCAAACTCACCTCAAAAAGAAAGAGCAATCATAAGCTCATGGTACTCAACAAAAAGTTTGTATTGCCATCAGCTACATTATTCGATAGGATTGACAAAATATTATGCACATCCCCACTAATCATCAGTGCCCAATAGAGGGTATCAAACTACAAATGAATACATGCTCATACACACACAAACACAGCATGAGCAGAAACTCGTAGGAAGCTCTGAGAACTGTGTTTCTATCACTTCCAGAAGTGATGGGCAAACTCAATCATAATGAAGCCTTGTACAAGATGCAAGCTATAGATATGAAAAACTAAAACGACTGCATGAAGCTAGAAATTGATACATGTTCAAAAATAAAATTTCTTGCCTGTCTTAGAGGATGCTCCTTCGGAAGAAAGCTGCCAATAGTTTTACCATAAACTTCACAAGTGGAAAAGTGGATCAATCTCTTCCCGTTATCAGAGCAGTATCGCACCTACTTGCACAAAATGTCAGCATAGGTGTTGTATCAAAGTAGTACTAGGTATGAGATGACCCAGCATTCATGACATACCACTGGGAGTGCATCAATGAAGTTGCTGTATATTGTGTCAAGAGGCCGTGTGTTATAATCGGCAGGAGTGCATATAGCTGCAAGATTGATTACCTTCAATGGCAACGAAAAAAAAAAATGAGGATTAATAACCCGTTTAAATTCTGGTTTCAAACAGGTTGAATTATAAAGTGTACCTATAAAATTATAATGTCACTGTACAGTATGGATACATAAATGTATGTCTATGTGATCATGGAAGGACAAACAGTAAAACATTTGCAAACAATACCAACAGCGTATGCAGACGTAATGGTTCTCGAGAAATTGTGTCATTATGTAGATTCAGTATATCACTATTAACTATACATATGAATTCTGGAAAAGTTGTTGTATGTGGTAGTTGGCCACTGTTCGTCCATCCCCGCGGTAGTTGTGACCGCTGTTTAACCCAGTCTTGTAAACCCCTGTTCTTGTGGGATAAGGGGGGTCCCATGGGTACTATGCCCTTCCTTGTACAGTTGCAATTTCAAAGTTAAAGTCCGGGGGAGTAGGCCTCAGCCGAACCTCCATTTATTTAAAAAATAAATAAAAAATTAAAAAAAAAAAAAAGAACTATACAAGTGCACAGACGACCTAAGTCTTAGTTGCAGACCAGATCGGAAAGCTTGATAAGGCCTTCAAGGCGTGGATCATTCTTAATATTAAGCCTGTGAAACTCGATACGGTTGTTCCAAGGCTGTCCCGATTCCAAAAGATGTTGGATTTTGTCACTGTAAACGTCAATGGCAAGTACGATATGCTCCGTTTCAAGCATTAACTTCTCACACAAGTGCGATCCAATGAATCCACCTGCTCCAATCATGCAAATGGTGAGAGGCTGGATCCTGCGGCCATCAAGATCAAGCCTCGCTACAGCAGACATCTCTTTCCTGCAAGCAAAAAAAAATGTGAACACGCCCATGAGCACGCCCAGATCAATAAACAAGCTCACGTTTCATTTTCGTGAATTATTCTGCGTACAAAGACATGATTCTACAAAAGTACACGTCCACTTTTAAAGGTTATTGATGAAGCATAGAGAAAATGGCGCACAAATGGATTCAGATTTCCAGTATATATAGAACTCTGCTGGTAAACATACAAGTGAACATTTATATATACATTGAGACCTCTTACAATGTTGTGCAAACAGAACATGAAAATGCAACGGATACTTCTTCATTCAAACCTAGATACACTCAAGAACTGTCACAATACACAAATAGAACGTGGAGAAAAAAAGGCTATGAATGCACAGCAAAAGAAATGTGATACAGGGAGATGATCTAGTTCACAGAGCTTTTGTAAACGCAAAGGAAGTCTACACTCACGTTCAGGTAACGGGAAGGCCTTCAGTAAGAGTGTCTCTTTCTGAGGCCTGCGCCTGAGTTCAGCCTGTAGCTTCTGCAAAGGAGAGATGCGAGAGGATGGAGGTTGGACTGATAGCAGTGGCTGCAGGCTGGAGCGGTACTACTTTCACGTTACGGAACGAAATCTACGCGTGGAGGACTAGAATCCCGGTAGCCATTTTTCTGGGAGGTGTCACCTAGTTGTCCTCGAGTGAACCTTTACGGATTTTCCAAGCTTTCTAATGCCCAATGCCCATTAGCCATTGTCCACATGAGAACAATACAGTCCATCGTCGACGCTTTTTGAACAGAAAGGAGAAGAGCCTTTTTTCTAAAAAGAAGTTGGATCTTAACCATAACATACGCTGGTTTTTTTTTCAGAAAGTACAATGAATTGAAAACATATTCACACACCCTACCTCGTAAGGTATAGGCACCCATCTCTGAGGAACTCATAGATAATGTCCAGCCAAGATTTGAACTCAGACTTTCTCCTTAAGACTCAAGGTGTCAAACCACTTGATTACACAACATAAGCTGGATTCACACTGGAAGCATTAAAAGTAACATGGAAAAACACAAAGTTCCACCTCGAATAAGTCATGTTTTGAGAGTTTCGCCAACCTTTTATTCACACAGATGGAACAGAGCCAAGAAAATTACAAAAAATGTGGATTGGCAGGAGAGAATTGGTTCGTGTTAAATTTTTTATTCTAAAAAATATAAAGTTTCATGCTTAGAGATTTAGGAAAGGGGGAGGGGGTCGAAAGCGCTTAAGGAATTTTGTTCCATCTAGTCAGCATGGTAGATGTATGTTCCATCGCCTAATGTGAATAGCTGACAGCCAATCTCTCATACATGGCTTCCAACGATTGGGTTGGGTGTGGGCAACAATGTTGCCACTGCTTAGTGTGAATCCACCCATTATGTGAGTTTTTGCCATTGGATGAGTGAGAATCATTTGACTTTGAGTCTTATGGAGGGTGAAACATATTTTCAAGATTGTCACATCACGAAATAAGGTTTTGGTTTATTTCTTATACCCATTCCTTCTCTTCAAGTGTTCTGACCAATTTCAAATGGAATTGGTCTTCATTCCCACTCCATTCTTGATCAACTGCTTCAATATGGACTAAAATAGGAAGAGTACCCAGATGTTAGTTGTCAAGTACCTCTACATGCACAAGCAATGAAGTTCTCAACTCCTCCCAACCATGTCTTGTGTAGCTTCTGAACTAGGTATGCACATTGGAGTTAACTTGAGTTTGCATGTGCATATGAAAGCACAACCGGACAATTTTCCTACTTTTTTGAAGTCTACTCATGTGAGGTGTCCAAAGTCCCCTAAAGTCCACACATTGTGATTCGATGAGTGAGAATCATTTGATCTTAAGTGTTATGGAGGGTGAGACATATTTTCAAGATTGTCACATCATGAAATAAGATTTTGGTTTTTGTTCTTATACCCATTCCTTCTCTTCAAGAGTTCTACCCAATTTCAGATGGTCTCTACTGCTAGGTTTGAGGGAGAGTGACCCTCCAAGTCGCATTGTTGAATAGTCTCTTGCAAGGTTGTAGTCATGAAGCGAACATGGCTGGCAAAAAACCTGATCTTCAACCCTCAATCATATGCAATGGGTAGTGCAGTATCAACCTATCTAAACATGATGAAATTGTTAGGAACATAGTTAAAATTTCAAGATGAAACCTCTTTAGCAAAAACTATTACCCTACCTATGCACCATTACCTTTTTCGATGTTTCCCAGGATAGATGATCTTTTAGATGCTCTAGGTGGAACTGTTGTACATAGCAAAATAGATTTAAAGAGTGGCTACCATCAGATTAGGGTAAAAGATCATGATGTATATAAATCACCTTTAAGGACCTGTTTTGGGCATTATAAGTATTTAGTTATGCCATTTGGTTTGACTAATGCACCTACTACTTTTATGATGTTAATGAACGATATTCTAGGACCATGTATTGTGGATTTTGTTGTGATTTGCTAGTGTATAGTAGGCCTGTACATGAGCATGAAAGTCATTTGAGACTAGTTTTAAATAAATTAAAAGAAAATTTATTCATAAATCCAGAAAAGACTCAGTTGTTTCTTCTACAGATAAAGTATTTAGGGCATGTTCTATTAGTCGATGGGGTCTAGATGGATCCCAAGAAGGTCTCAGTTATTTTAGCTTGGCCTACTCCTCAGGATGAGGGGTAGTTATAGTCATTTCTAGGACTTTCCAATTTCTATACAAAATTCATCTCTCCTTATTCGTCGATAACAACATCTATCACAAACTTGCTTCAAGGCAAAGTTCCATTTGCATGGAAGCAAGTTCCATTTGCATGGAAGCAAGAGTAGCAAGAAAGTTTTGATACTCTGAAACAAGTTGTTCTAGAGGATCCTATACTCAAAAGTGGTGGCTCTGGAGAAACCATTTGAGTTAGAGGTAGATGCTAGTGGCATAGCCATAGGGGAAGTCTTCAGCCAAGATGGCAGCCCAATAGCTTTTGAAAGCAAAAAGTTGAGTAGTGGACAATGCAATTGGCTAGTGCATGAACAGGAGTTGTATGGAGTGGTGCATGCACTTAAAGTCTGGAGACACTATCTTTATGGTGTGGACATTAAGGTATACACAAATCACCATACAGTCAAGTACTTTTGTAGTTAGCCAGATCTTCAAGGCAGCATTATCACGAATAGTGTATCAAATGAGCTTTATAGTTCTAGAAATCTCATTGCTTCAAGAAATAAAGGAAGCACATGTGGAAGATCCACATTTGTTAAAGATCATTAGAGCCATTAGTGATGACTCTATCATAGGTGATGGGGCATTTCTAGCTGTTTCTTCCCCTAGTAGAGCAAACAAGTCAAGTCTATATTCCAATTTCTGAAAGGGGAATGGAATAGTCAAACGGAAAGGAAAGGTTTATGTATCATATTCTCAAGATTTGAGACAAAAAGTCATGCATAATAACCATGATGTTCCTTGCGAAGAGCATCTTGGTGTTGACAAGACAATACAGCTTGTTACAAGAACATTTTGGTGGCCTAGATTAGCCAGAGATGTCCACACTTATGTTCAAGTGTCAAGTCAACAAGGCGAAAAGGGTAAAGACACCGGGTCTTTTACATCCTTTACAGATACCAGATCATAACTAGGACAGTGTATCCATGGACTTCATAGTGGGGTTACCACGGACCCAAAGGAAGTGGGATACTATCCTAGTTGTGGTAGATAGATTGAGGAAGATGGCTCATTTTATACCCACGTAGGAGATTATAGAAGCTCCACAGGTAGTGAAGTTGTTTATCCAACATGTCTTCAGATTGCATGGGTTACCAACATCCATAGTTTCAGATAGGGATGTCAGATTCACATGACACTTCTAGAAGTTTGTATTTGACAAAATGAAGGTGTCATTGAAAATGAGTAGTGGTGATCAACCACAGATAGATGGTCAGACCGAGAGGGTAAACGAGATTCCAGAGGACATGTTGAGGGCATATGTGTCTGAGAGGTAGACAAATTGGATAGTTATTTGCTATTAGTAGAGTTTTCTTACAATAATAAACCTCATAAAGTGACAAGAATTCCTTTTGAGATGAATTATGGCATGAATCCCACTCTTCCCAATACCATAGGAATACCAAGGCAATGTCCTAGTGCTTCAGAGTTCTTAGCAAACCTCCAAGCAAATCTAGAAATAGTTAAAGCCAAGATGCAGTAAGCAACTGATAGGGCAAAAGAGTATGTTGACAGGAGGAGATCTCCTAGGCTCTTTGAGGAAGGACATATATTTTTTCTTCAAGTGCCAGCTAGATCTAGTTCATTATCCATAGGGAAGTGTACTAAGCTTTCACCAAGGTTTTGTGGACCTTGGAAGATAGTTAAGAAACTTAGTGATGTTGCATACCTATTAGAGCTTCCTCTAGATTACAGATTCCATCCAATGTTTCATGTGAGTAAACTTAGAAAGTATATTTTGAGGGAGGATAATCTAATAGAGGGTATGGTGTCTTTGCAAGAAAGTGATACCACGGATCTTTATCCAGATAGGATACTAGATTAGAGACAGAAGTGGTTGAGAAACCATGTCATCCAAGAGTATCTAATAGTCTGGAGAGGATTACCACTTACCAACTCCACCTGGGAATTAGAAGCTTTGGTTTGCAAGTACTTTCCCTCATTGATAATTGAGGACAATGATCTTTAGAAGGGGGAGAGAGCGTCAGACATTGGTCTACAAAGATCACTCCATGTGTGTGTGGGACAAAGGCTAGCTATAGCCAAGCTCCCAAGCTCGGGGGATATCCTAATGTATTCAATGGTAATGGGGATGAGTGTTGCATGACAGCCACATGGTGGCTCTAGGCCATTCCATATCATTACTATTTTGAATGCAAGAGGATATATTGGATGGGAGGAGAGTGGCACACACATCATTCACAAGTCTTTACTCTTTAGTGCTTACAATTCCTAGGTGCCTCGATATGGTTAAAATCTATAATTTTATAATTTTTTTTAAGGATAAAGAGATGTTTGCTCACCATGTTGATAAGGAATTTGATGTTGAATTGGAAACTCATGATCAACACGTCTTTGATAGGTTCTCTCAAGGATCTCAATATAGATAATGTTCTTATGAGCCAAGTTGATGAAGAATCTCTTCCTAACATGCTCAACTCAAAAACTAGAAGGAAAGTGAATAAAGTAGTGGATTCTAATAGGGTCTCTATTTCATATTGGATTTTGAGGTTTGCGAAAGCACATGAACATCACAAGGAAGAAAAGGAAGCTTGGAGAACAACACAATTTAGAATCTATTACCAAATGAATGTACAAAGATAGTTGACCCATTAGGGATATAGCCATATATTGAGGGAAAAAACTCCTAAAGAGGGAAAAAGGTGCCCTGATGGGCCTAAGTGTGTTCATGCACATCACTACCAAAATATATCAACAAATCCCCCCTTAAAGTGATGAAGTGAACAAGGATCTGGCACTCATGTATAAGGAACTGCAAAGCTATGTGGAAAAAAAATTGATCCGCAAAAGGAAGTAAGCCCAAAGCTTTGCAAAATTCCCTCCTTAGGATAAAACAATCCAAGTACACGAGTACCACTCAAGTAGCAAAAGATAAGCTTAACTGCCTACCAATGCTTAACAATTGGGCAATGCATAAACCTGCTCATTTGAGAGATAACAATCTGAATATCAAGCTGACTTATGCATAATTAAATCAAGCATCCAACAACCTACTAATAAGAAAAATATCAAATGCATCTCCAACATCATGAAGACTCAATCATACACTTGCTTCCTTGGGAGTGGTGATAGGTTTGCAATCTCCAAGGAAAAAATGCCACGATAATGTGTCAATGTATTTTCTTTTTACACCAAGTTATTCCCCCATCAACTTGCATAAATTGAATGCCCAAATGATGTTGCAAATGCCCAAGATCAAGAGGCATGTAAATCATCCTTGAATTCAACAATATGCTTCTCATTAGGACCAATGAGTAGCATATCATCATATACAACAATCATCAAAAGTACAACATCTACATGCTTAACATATAAGGTGCTCTTAGTTGGATTGACTTGAAAACCATGTGTTAGCAAGTAGGCATGTATCTTCTCATACCAAGCACATGGTGCCTGCTTCAAACCATATAATGCCTTTTTCAACCTACACATTTTTTTATCATGCCCGTTTTGCACAAATCCATGAGGGTGAAATACATACACTTCTTCATGTAACTCACCATTCAAAAATATAATCTTAATGTTCAACTAATGTACATTCTATCCATAATGAGTTGCAAGTGTACAAAAAACGCTACAAACGATGGTCATTGACATGTTGGAGCAAAGTTCTTATCAAAGTCAATGACGCTTTCTTGAGCATAACCTTTGGTAACAAGCCTAGCCTTATACTTGTCAACTGTTCCATCAAGCTTACGTTTCAGCTTGTACACCCATTTAGTGTCAATGGCCTTTTTACTTAGAGGAAAATCACATAAAGAACAAGTAGCATTCTTCATAACCATCTTTTGGAGAAGGAGCAACCTAGTGCATTTTGCCCAAAATACAGCCTTCACAACATGTTTATAAGGTGCCTCAAGTTTGGGTAGAAAGGACACCATTTCAGATTTCTACAGGCAAAGCAAACTAGTGAAATTCATATGAACAAAGTATGCATGCCAAAAGCTTTTCATATGAGATATCATGAGAATCATGAACTACACATGTGGAATCATTAGAAGATTTTGCATAGTTTATGAGCTTATATAGCCCATGACATAAATTGTCAGAAGCAATTAACATCAGTATTTGCGAGATCGTGAATTGTACATTTTTCATCAAAAAATTTGACAACAAAGCCAATCTTGGCCAATGTTGAAACTAAAAACATAATTTTCCTTATCCCTGGAACATATAAGGCATTTGATAATGTGAAAGAACTTGCTTCTTTTTTTTATTGAAACAATGTACAATGGTCATAATATGAACACAAATACTTCTCCTTTATCACTTAAGAATCTTGTTGATTCTTTATTAGAAGTGATATTTTGCTAATACCTTGAAAATTTTCAAAGAATATCTTATCCAAAAGATATAATTCCTCTTCTTTAGCCATGAAAATAAAGGTATAAATTACCACTTTGATTTTTTCTAAAGCTCAATTATACTTAAGATTCAACTTTGTCTCAAAGACCTATGAATCATTGTATAATTACTAAGAAGATTGACATTATACCTGCCTTTGATCATTCAACAAATGGTCTCTTGACTCCTTATATATCAGTCTAATTGAAAGTGATACTTTGAATTAGTGCATGCTTCCTTTAGAGTGATGGAAAGTAATGCTTTCTTGTTCTTACTAGGTGCACCTTTGTCCAAAGCATTTCATGTTTGAATCTCTTTATCATATCCAAAGATCTATCACTTTGGATTTTCAACATACCTTAATGTTAAATTTTTTAAATATTTGTCTTGTAAGATTTATTCTTAGATGTTAACATATGAATGATACTTTATTCAAGGATACCTGTTGGAGCTTAATTCCTCATACTATTAGGTCTTAAGCTCTTGAGTTAGAATTACCAAAGTTTAATCTTTTGAGACACTTGATGAACAAGTTGCCATAAGTGTTTCACATCTTAACTTTGGTTTCCTTATCTTTGAAAGTTATAACTTTCCAAAGTGCTAGCATCCTTTGGATAATTTTTTCTGAAAGAACTTTCTATAGTTAACTTGAGACCAATTCGATGGTATTTTCATGATTGTTAGATGTTCTTCTTTAAGTATTTTAAATATTAAAGTAAACCTTGGAACTTCTTGTGTATTATTCCATACTTAAGTATAAGCTTTATACTTCTAAAGATTAGAGAAACATGAATTAATTCCACACTTTATATGGAAATTAACCTTGTCAATAAAGTATACATTAACTTTTTAGATTTTATGTCTAAACTCATTAGAATTTGTTTCTTCCATATCTTATAATGATAAGACTTCATGAATTAATCAAGTCCAACTTATAAGCTCAATTCAATATCGGTTTGTGTCCAATCTTTTTGTTTGAAGGCCCCTTTACCTTCCAACTTATTAAAGTCCACTCTTAATCTTTAATTTTAATTGTATTTGCAATACCATGTGTTTATTATTGCATGCATAATCTGTTTACTTGAATGCAAGCATAGTGTATGCAAAGAAGCAGAACTAATCACTATAACTCATGCAAATGCATGTGCTTGGATTTGCTTGCATGCATGTACTTCATGCGTATATGTTGTGCACAAACACACTACTCATGCTTCTATTTATGTAACAACATGATTATGCATATGCTTTTGTGCATCTAGAATATTTTTCAGAGAAGAAGTTTGGAGTGTGTATAAAGATAATCCTTGAACTTTAATTTGTGCATAAAAGCATTCTTTTGAAAAGACGAAAATGCACAAACCTTATTTCTTTTCTATGCATGAATTAGAAAGTAGAGGTTTATATGATTTTTGATACCCTCATATTTGCTCCTAGAGCTTTCATTGACTCTTAAACCCTCAAAATTGAAATCTTATACTACAATTCAAAGATGGTTCTATGCATAAGTATATGAAAGCAAAGGCAAACAAGTATTGAAATCAAACATCATCTTGGACAATACTTCGCTTTAAATCATAGCTAAATACACTTGCATGACTTTAGTACACAATCCTCTTGAAAGTTAATCTTTCGTGAATACCTTTTTGAAGCAACAAAAGTCCTCCTTTAGGCATGTGAAGGATTTGAAGAAGAACCAACTCTCTTGTAAACCAAAGGAGAAGAAGTGGGGCTTAGGAATATAACTTTCACTATGAATGAGAGCATGTATTCGTAACTAGAGAGGCTAAAACTTCACTTTTTCTTCTATAATATGGAAGAATGGTCATGGAAGAATATAAGAGAGCTCTTGTGTTTCTCTCGGACTCACTATGTACAGGAAGTAATCACTCTCGGGCTATGCAAAGAGAGACCAAGTTGTGCAAGTTGTTGTGGGTGTTGGAATTATCCCACACATGGATGCAAGTTTATCCAAGGAAGTTCTATATAGACTGGCTTCCCTTTGTGTCTCCCATCACAAGAAGAAGAAGCTATTCAAGCTCCTCTTCTTCCTCCCGAGTGAGCCGCTTGTAGGGGCATGCGGGTAGGCTGAGCAACATGTCTATCTTCACCTTCTTGGATATCCGTTCACAAGTGATCGGGCAAATTTCTCTACTTCTCTTCCCAAGAGAAGGGTCACACACTTCACGACTTGGGGAGTAGTGCCTAATTCAAACAAAACTTTTGTGCCTCCAAACTTTGGGTTGCGAGAAAAATCAACCAAAAGATTCCAAGAGAAAATATCTACTAGTTGCACACAATTGAGGAGAAATAATAGACTCAAAAATCCTCTAAGGGAACTACTATTTAATGAAGATGATTAAGATCATTTGAAGGTCTCCATGAAAGCTTGTCTATGCTCTGATACCAATGCAACAAACTAGACTAGTAGGAACATCAAGTGCTAGAGAGATGACTCTCCTCCCAACCTTATGCCTCTATGTATAGATCCTTGAATCAATGATGACCACATGATTAATTGAAGTGCACATGTGCATATGGAATCTCCACCACTACTTTAGCACCTTTTACTAGAGTCCACTTGTGTGTTAGGTAGTGATGTGTGTGAACACACTAGGATCGCCGGGCACTTTTTTCCCTCTTTAGGAGGTTTTTTTCCCACAGCTTGTATATACTCCTATTGCCCTAATGGGCCACTTATCTTTGTACATTCTCTAGTAATACATTCAGTATTGTGTGTTGTGCACCAAGCTTCTTCTCCTTCCTTGTGTTGTTCACGTACCTCTGCAGAGGTCCATCTCCAACAATTGGTATCAGAGCAGGTCGCCGCGTCATCTAAGGCGTCGTCGACACCTCTCCGGTTGCAGCCTTAGAGTCCAAAAGTTTTGATGAGTATACTCCGTGTGTTTTCAAGATCAAAACAGCTTCGATTTGTGGTGCCAAAATCATGATATGAGCTTGTTTCGGCCTCCGAATGCACTATCACAGTGCTTGTGCAAGCTATTTCTTCTTTTTGTGCCAAAGGTATACACCAGTTTCTGTTCGCGAGTATAAGCATCTCGAAGTCTGCTACAGGTCTAGTGGAATTCATCTAGGTAGTTCTATTCAACTTTTTGAGATACAATCAATTTTCTACATCAAGGTATTTTAGTCATTTTAGTCATTGGCTATGGCTGAAATCAGTGATGTATTCCGTATGTTGGCTGTTGAGGATAAGTTGGATGGTACCAACTACCCATTATGGGCTTATATGATGGGACATGTATTGGTTGCAAAAGGACTGTGGAACATTGTGAAAGGTGTTGAAAAATGTCCTTTCACACCTACAACTGTTATAACTCCAGGTACAGAAGCTGAGGCAGAAGGTGTCAAAGATGATGATATTCTGCATATTCCTATTCATGCTGCAGTTTTTGCTGCACCTACTGTAGAGCAAATTCGTTGGGATGGCAGAGATGCCCAGACACATGCATTGATAGCTTTGTCTGCCAAACGTGCCATTATTCCTCACATTCGCTCTTGCAAAACAGCTAAGGATGCTTGGGATACACTTACCACATTGTACCAAGCTAGGAATGAGGCTCATGTTGCTTATCTCCGAAAACAGTTGGAGGGTGAGCACATGAATGAAGGTGATTCTATGGACAATTTTCTAACAAAGATTAAAGACCTGAAGGAACAGTTGATTTCTGTTGTGAGGTTATACCAGATAGCTCACTTGTGTAGACCATTCTGAATGGTCTTCCTGATTCATATCAAAGTTTTGCTTCTACTCTTCGGTTAATGATGAAAGGCAATCCAAATGCCTTGTCATTTGAGGAGTTAGTGTATGTTATATTGTAGGAAGATTAGTCCAGGCAGAACAAGTCCATTATGCGTGTTGCAGATCAAGCTTTCTTGGTAGTCAGAAGGGCAAAGGAAAATGGAGCTCTTCAACTAGCAAGCATAAATCTGCAAATGCTCCACATTTGAAGAAGGAAGATAAAGATTAGAAGAAATCAGAGAAATTGTTTTGCAAGTACTGTAAAGGGAATGATCATATCATAAAGGAATGTCCAAAACTGGCTGCTAAAGAGGCAAAGAAGAAAGAGGCTAGAATGGTTGTTGCAGAGGCCTCTACACCAAAAACAGAGTCTGCTAATCTTGTGCAGGAAGAAGAATGGGCGTTTATTACTGTCTCTAGTTTTGAACCATCTTCTCATGAGCAGTGCATGTCTGCAGTAGACTCAGATGTCTAGTACTTTGACAGTGGGGCGACCAAACATATTACCTCGCAATGCAGTTTCTTCTCTTCACTCGAGTATGCCCCTACAGGGAATACTGTTACATGCACCAACAACTCCTCTTATCCTATTATGGGAGTTAGTAATATCATTTTGACTACTGTTGATGGTAGTTCTTTCACTTTGTCAGATGCTTTATTTGTGCTAGAGATCAAGAAGAAATTGTTATCAGTTTTTGCATTAGCCAAGATTGGCTTGGTTGTGAAATTTGTTGATGACAGGTGTACAGTTCATGATCTGTCAAATGGCGATGTGATTATTGCTTCTGGCATTTTATGCCGTAGGTTGTATAAGCTCATAGACTATGAAAGATCTCTGAATGATTCGACATGTGCAGTACATGATTCTCACGCTATGTCATATGCAAAGCTTTGGCATGCACGCTTTGGTCATCTAAATTTTGCTAGTTTGCTACGCCTGCAGAAATCTGAAATGGTGTCCTCTTTGCCCAAACTTGAGGCACCTGGAAAACATGTTTGTGAAGGCTCTATTTTGGGCAAAATGCAACGTTCCTCATTTCCAAAAGATGGTTCAGTTCAGGCTACTCAGAAATTGCAGCTTGTACATAGTGATGTATGTGGTCCTATGCAGACACCTTCTTTTGGAAATTATCTTTACTTCATGACTTTTATTGATGATTTTTCCAGGCATGCATGGATATATCCATTGACGGCAAATTCCGAAGTGTTCATGTGCTTCAAACAATTTTTGGTTTTGGCTGAAAATCTGTCAGCATGTAAAATGGGCACCCTCTATTCAGATCGAGGGGGGGAATATATCTCTTTTGATTTTAATGCATTTCTGGTTGAACGTGGGATTAAACACTAGTGTACAGTGCCGTATACACCTCAATAGAATGGAGTTGCTGAATGAAAAAATAGGTCACTCATGGAGATAACGAGGTGTATGGTCAAGAGTCAGGCTTTACCACATAGTTTCTGGCTTGAGGCTGTCATGTGTGCAACATATGTACTTAACAGGTGTCCCACTAAAGTGCTGCATTCTATCACTCCATATGAGGCTTGGAATGATCGCAAGCCATATGTTGCTCATCTGTGTGTTTTTGGTTGTTTGGCATATGCATTAGTGCCTGAACAACATCGCAGAAAATTGGATGATAAAGCAGTAAAATGTATTTTTGTTGGGTACAACCAACTGTCTGTTAGCTCCAATTGCTTTCACGTACTAAGGAGACATATGTTAGCTCCAAAGACATCTGTTACCAACCGTCTGAAAGTAAAGGCTATCGTCTGTATCATCCACAGACTAAACGCATTCTGGTTAGCCGTGATGTTGTTCTTGTGGAAGACGCTATTCATCCATTGCTTTCATGTACTAAGGAGACATCTGTTAGCTCCAAAGACATGTATGATACTTTGCTGCCTCTTTTTACAGGTGGAGAGTCTAGTGCTGGTCGCAATGAGGCAACTTCTCAGCCTTTGCAGGTTTCATGTGATGATGCAGATCATTCCATTTCTGATGCAGATTTACATGATGCACTAGTTGATGAGAGAGCTGATATTGAACAGGCAATAACTATGCCAAAATGGCTAGTGCAGACTTTGGGTGACAACAAATTAGATGCACCTCTGTCATATCGTACTCGTTCAGGCTCTCATAGTGCCTCTTTTGCATCAGATTGCTATGTTATGGTTGCATCTAGTCTCTATGATGAGAATGAGCCTGTTTCGTTTGATGAAGCACAAAATTTAGAAAATTGGATGGAAGCTCTGCAATCTGAATATGATGCTATAATGAAGAATGGTACTTGGTCTTTATGTGACTTGCCTCCTGGCAAGAAGGCCATTGGGACTAAGTGGGTATACAAGCTCAAGCGTAAGCCCGATGGTACAATTGACAGGTATAAGGCTAGACTTGTTGCAAAGGGTTATGCGCAGGAAAGAGGCATTGATTTTGATGAGACCTTTGCACCTACTTGTGGAATGACTATAGTTCGTAGCATCTGTGCACTTGTAGCTCATCATGGTTGGAATGTACATCAAATGGACATTAAAACAACATTTTTGAATGGTGGCTTGCATGAAGAAGTATATGTTTTTCAGCCCCGTGGATTTGTGCAGAAAGGGCATGAAAACCAGGTGTGCAGGTTAAAGAAGGCATTACATGGTTTAAAGCAAGCACCACATGCTTGGTATGAGAAGATATATGCCTATTTGATTGCACATGGTTTTGAGAACAGTCCAACTAAAAGCACCTTATATGTTATGCATGCTAATGATGTGCTTCTGATCATTGTTGTCTATGTTGACATGCTGCTCACTGGTCCTATTGAGAAACATATTGTTGATTTAAAGGCTGATTTGCATGCCTCATTTGAGATGTCTGATTTGGGGCATTTGCATCACTATTTGGGCATTCAATTTATGCAAGTTGATGGTGGAATGGATTTGTGTCAAACGAAATATATTGACACATTATTGCAACGTTTTGGCCTTGAAGACTGTAAGCCTATTGCCACTCCTATGGAGACAGGTTTATGATTGAGTCTTCATGATGCTAGAGATGCATTTGGTGTTGTTCTCTATCAGCAGGTTGTTGTATGCTTGATTTACTTATGCATTACTCGACCAGATATTCAGTTTGTTGTCTCACAGATGAGCATGTTTATGCATTGCCCAGGAGTCAAGCATTGGCAGGCAGTTAAGCGCATCTTTCGCTACTTGAGTGGTACTCGGCTACTTGGGTTGTTTTATCGCAAAGGGGGATCACTACCACTAGATTTGCATGCTTTTTTTGACTCTGATTGGGTTGGTTGCTATGACACTCGCGTGTCCACTAGTGGCTTTTGCTTCATGCTTGGTAGCTCATGTATATCTTGGTTGAGCAAGAAGCAGCCTATTTGGACCACTTTGAGTTGTGAGGCTGAGTATAGCGAAGCTTTCACAGCGACTGTTGAGTGTGTGTGGCTCAGATGGCTTATGGCTGATTTGGGTGTTGGTCAGTCTTCTGCCACCACCATCTTCACTCATAGTCAGAGTGCATTGGCAGTTGCGAGGAACCCTGTGTTCCATGCTCGCACTAAGCACATTGAGGTGCATTATCACTGTCAGGGAGAGGTTCTCTGCTGGGGAGATCAACTTGGCATATGTGCCCATGCTGGAGAACATTGCAGACCTTTTCACAAAGGCTCTACCTAGGGAGAAGTTTGAAGCTTTCTACAAAGCTTTTGGCTTACTTCCTTTTGTGGAGTGATTTCCACATAGCTTGGCACTTTCTTATACATGAGTGCCAACTCCTTGTTCATCGTATCACTCCGAGGGGGGATTTGTTGATATATTTAGGTAGTGATGTGTGTGAATACACTAGGATCACCGAGGCACTTTTTTCCCTCTTTAGGAGGTTTTTTTCCTCTGGCTTGTATATACGCGTATTGCCCTAATGGGCTACTTATCTTTGTACATTCTCTAGTAATACATTCAGTATTGTGTGTTGTGCCCCAAGCTTCTTCTCCTTCCTTGTGTTGTTTCTCCTTCCTTGTGCTGTTCGCGTGCTTCTGCAGACGTCTATCTCCAACATTGTGGTAGTTGTAATCACCACTCAAATTAACTCTCTTTGAGTGTAGTGATTAACTTGATTTAGAAGATTTTAGAGCTCTTTGGGAAAAACCCTCTTCCCAATTTCCCCTTTCTAGAGAATTTTCACTCCAAAATGTAGAGTGAAAGTTAGAGAACCTCTTCTAGAAACTATCCTATTAGACACCTGCTTACTAAAACCTAATGCAATCACTACACAGAGATCCAATGACTTTGAGATTTTGTTCACACATAATAGATGCTATTAGATTTCTAAAAAGTTAAATATCACTCCATTTGGAGTGATATGGTCAATATGACCAAATAACTACTTAAATATAGACTACCTATCAACTTAGGTTAAGCAAAAAAGTGAGGTTCACAACAACTCCTCTCAGTACCTACTAGAGAAGGATCTAGCAAAGATATTTTAACTAGAGAAATTAAACATTATAAGGTTTCTAAGAAGATATCATATGCGTCAAATGTATATCTACATAGAGAGGAATCATCTTCACAAGGTGGCTATGTACAGAAAGGTATGCTATTGGAATAGTTACATGCCTTGTAGCACACTATTCAGGGCAATTATGATATGTTATGGTGAGAGAATAATTAGAATATCCTTCTACACCATCTCCTTGTCATATTCACAAATTTTCATCATCAAAGAGTTTCTATATATAGAGAAATGGGTATGGGATCTTAGGTCTCTTCATCTACCCTTGCATCTTCCCTCACCGCTTGACCTTTCACTTCTTGTCCTTTGTCCTTCCATCACCTTGGATGAATTTTGGTGCTCCAAATCACTCCATATGGATAAGCTTGTACATTTCTTTAGTACCCCAACTTCTCAATCATATTTTTGCTTTTATTCAAGCCATAAGTAACTTTGCCCCTTTGCGTCAACACTCTCCTTCAAGATTATGAGTGTAGTCTCTATGTCTTCAAGACCTAGCTTTCAACTAAGCTTACAAAACTTGATGTAAATATATAAATGACAAAGAGATAAATGACGAGAGGTGATTATGTGTCAAACCTCACAATTGGAGCTTGTACAAATTCCATAACTTTCAACACCCATGGGGGGTTGAACTGAAGACCTTTTCATTTTCATCCTTGAGACTTAACCACTAGGATAAGTGGACCACTTGTTTTAGAAAGCACATTAACCTATGCTTAATTCTAATCTTAAAATCTTTGGCCTTACATAAGAATGACAAAATGATGTTCAATTTTTGATATGTTAGAACTAACTGGATGCTCATGTCATAGACTTACTTTTATAACAAGCAACACAAAGAAGAAGAAGGAGCTTAGAGAATAACACAACATAGAATGTATTACCAATTGAATATACAAAGATAAGTGACCCATTAAGGTTATATGCCTAAATACAAGCCAAGGGAAAAACCTCCTAAACAGGGAAAAAGCACCCAAGCAATCCTAAATGTGTTCACACCCATCACTACAAAAATATATCAACATTTCGTTTTTCAACCTTTCAAATCTTACAAATATTGATGTATAATCATAGTAAAGGTCTTACCTACTATTATAAAGGTCTTTCAAACCTCACAAGGTCTATGGTAATTCAAAGTGGCTTCAAGACATTTCTTCCTCCCTTCACATTTTTTCTTTAAAAGATTCAAAAGCTATTAGTCGGGTTCTTGGGTTCAACTTAATATTAAGAGTTTGCTCTAATATGAAGTGCATTTTTACCTCTCATGCTCAAGGTCTAGGTTGAGCTTCCATTGACATCTCCAACAAAGTTCACAACTTGATTGATGATGTGAACTATGGTCCTTGTGGTCAATGGGTTTCTATTTAACCTAAATCTCTTTTGAATTACAATGCCACCAACATCTATGCATCTGATCCCAAATCCGACGAAAATCTTTTCCAACAATGACTTCAAAAATCAATAATGAATTCAAAAATGTGATCAATCTCAAGGGTAGGTTTTGTCACAAAGGTTTTGTACTACCTAGCTATGAAAAATTAGATTGGATCAACTTGATCAATTTTGAGGATTTGATTGATGTTTTTGAGAATAATTATTTCATCTAATCTATTAAATTGATTGGGCATTAGTAAACATGTTGTTAGGCACGAAAAAGTTTACTTTTTTATTTGTCCTATGTAGGAACATTGAAATTTATTTTACAATACTCATAAGTCTATTATGTTATATGATCATTGGCCTATTTCATTTTAAGTTGCACAAGGATTGTCCTCGATACAAAGTTGGATGATCTATTGATGTGCAATACATGGAGCACACATAAACCTTTAATTTGTCAAAATATATGAAGATTATACCTTGTCCTAGTTGTAGTGAGTGCATAAGCACATGGGATGGATAGATGTCTTGCCAAGCTTCTTGTAGGTCAACTCTCAACTTCCTTGATCATCCAAATGTGAGACCCTAGTGGTGTGGGAAAGTGATAAAAAAATCCTTCGATCAAATAAAAATTAGTCCTTTGATAAGAAGAAGATTGATCCTTGAAGCAAAGAAAAAGATCAACCTCTTGATCAAAGAAAAAAAGATCAATTCCATGATCAATAGAAAAATATCAACTCTGATCAAGAGAAAAAAGATCAAACCATTGATCAAATAAAGTGATCGGATGCTCAATCAAGGAAAAAAGATCAACCTCTAGATCAAGGAAAAAGGATGAACCCTTGATAAAAAATAGACAAGCTCATCATCATCTCCAATGCCAAGTCTGGTTCACACAGGCAACCAAGAGAGACAACTAATCGAAAAAATGGTCATAGCTCTTCTTTTAATTGTCCAAATTGGGCATAGGATGGCTCTTTTGAAGTTAACGTGAAGTTCTACAAGTTCCAACAAGCAAGATTAGAAAAAACCAACATCTACAGCTCTATATAGAGCCCAAAATTATTGTGACCTATCAATAGACACAAAAAGTTAACACAAAACAACCTATAATTGTAAGAAAAGTTCAAAAACACTTAGCCTAATGATAGTAGACATGAAATTAAGCAAGAAAAAAATGTCAGACATTAGAAATTGAGCAAGAAAAAGCCATCAAGAAGCCATGAAAGCTTATGAAAAAAGTTTCAAGAAAAGGAGCTCTCTTAGTCACACTATCGAAAAGTCTTTTACAAATGACATCATGGCCTTTTTATAGGAGTTTTCTAAGACCTTTCATTTTTTATTTCTAAAATTACCTAAAAAATAAAAGAATCTACTCTAATTAAAAGGTTCTCTTGTGGATTTTTTAGGGAAGACTCTTTCCTCTTATAAGAAAACAATATGGAAAAAGTTGAAAAAAAATTAAGTGATTGCCACACTATGTACCCCCCCCCTGCTTAGTTATTCCATCCTCAACAAAACTTCTTGAGCAAATCGTCCTATCGAGCCTTCAATCAAAACTTTTGCCATTGGCATGTTGGTTGAGTTTGTTGGGACATTCCTTTGCCATCACTTTGACTTGTGTGGCTCCACTTCTCTTAGCATGCATCAAAAGGTGTTTTTCAAATGTCATAGAGTGGGGTTGTCTTGTCCTTCATTGTGTCAAAGCAAGCCTATGAGATTATTGGTCCTAGTTGAGTGCAGTGGTGTGTTCATTGCTACTAAACTTTATATGTGTTGATTCTTTGGCCTCTAGCATCATGATGTATTCCTAAGCTTTCAATAGGTGCAAGTTGCTCTAGAAACTCTACCATTGTTGATCTTGTAAACCTGATGTGTGTGATTTTCTTCATAGGGGTTGATGTTGTAACATGGGTGCTCCTTAATTGTTTTGAATATGAAATCCAAAAATAGCATGCCAAATTTTTGTAGTCTGTGATTAATGATGGAATAAATGTGCAGTGCATGTGTTTAATAAAATGTGTGCCTTGTGCAAGGCCTTGCAATGTAGCCCTATGCATGCATACTTTAGAATGCATTGGAAGAATTATGGTGCAAAATTTGTGTCTTGATCTCGGTGATCAAGGTCATGTTGATGATGAGGTTTGCTAATCTAAAGATGTGCAACATTCACCTGAGGTGGATGATTCATATATCCTTGTTGAAGTGGACTTGAAGTGTGTGGTGCTAAACATGGTGCAAATCCATTCCATGCCAATCTTTAGTTTGATATTGGTAATTGTACATCCATCCTTGTGACTGACATGTGTGCTTGCTTTTGTGTGGTTGACTTTCCTTGTTGACCATTGAGCTTAAAGCTTTTTAGTGATAAGGAACTCTGGGGACATAGAGACCTGCATTAGAATTGGGACCTTTTTTTTAACAAAAACAAAGGAGGTTATTATACATGAAATATAATACATATGTACATTGGTGCCTTATGTGCATGGGATTCACAATTGTGTCTTTGCACGATTATGTAGTGGGGCCCTATAGTTTATGATACTTTGGAAAAGCATGACATGAATGGTGAAAAAGACATGATTGTGCGATTAGCACATGGATTTTTCATGTCAAGGCTTCCTATGGAGATTCTGTACGTGAAGAAGTCAAAGTATAGTCTATTTGGACGTATTCATTGGATCCCAAAATGATCAAGTGATAAATAATCAATCTTCTTCATTGGATTTTTTTTTTTAGTGTTTTGCTTTTGTGTACTGATGTTTTATGCTTTGTTTCTTGGTGATGCTTTTTTTTGGGTATCCATCATGGTTGGCTCTTTGGTTATGTGGAAGTCACTGGTGTCTTTGGCTTCCACACCCATTTCAGTGCTGTTGGTTTTGAGTTGCTTATTGCTATAGGTGAATCCAGTTGATCTATCTTTGACCTCTTTGCTTTGATCTTATCTTTTCTTTCGTTTCTTTGTTAAGCTTTTATTCTCTAGAGGGATAAAAGGTTTTGATGTATGTAAAAATATATTTTGCACTCATATTTACAACCTTCCTTGTTGAGTTGCAATAGATTGCTTAAGCACCAAAACTTTCACATTCATTGGGTCAAGCTATTTCCTAATGATTGCTTGGGATTTCTGCTTCTCTTTGAGTTTTCCCTATCATTTTTGTTTAGGTACTTGTATTTGTGATTCCCCTTTGTTCACTTCAAGTAGAGCCTTAGGGACCCAAAATTTTCAACTCTTGGTCGTTTGAGAATAATGATATGGATGAGCTTTATTTTAGTCTTCTCTTGATTGTCCTCAATTGTAATATCCAAAATTTTTGGTATTTGCTCCTCTTTTGACCTCTTCTCTCTATGTTATTGAGAATGGTCCTCACATTCACTCTTGATGGATCTATCATGACATGATGTGGCTAATTGAAACATGGAAGAATGCATATCATGAGGTGCAATCAAGCATTCAGGCTCATATGTGAAACATCATGGATTATAAATGTTAAAATATCATGTATATGTCCATTATCAACCAACACACATCCTAAAGGATAATCCACAATTGTAGAATGCTTGTTTAGTAAGTCTTGACCTAATATTATTTGCTCTTCCATATACGCTTCATCAATAATTAAGAATTCTTCTAACGAGACTAACCCTTGAATATTTATTGGAATCTTTCTCTCTTATGCATGCTACCTCTCTTACTTTTATGTTGACTATATCAGCATTTGTTTGATAGATGGCTTCTTACATGGGCCATGATAATTCAATGCAAATTACATTTTTTGTTGCACTTGAGTCTATGTGTGCCAATGTTATCTCCTTGAAATTTGGTCCTAGCATGGCATGTATGTTGGAGCAAGACAATCAACAACTGATGATTATATGAAGGATAGGAATGAAGAATTGAAGAAAATATCAAAGTCTAAAGCATGAAGTGAAGTGGAAGTTTATGAAGAGATGTTCCACATACACATGTGCAATAGTTTTGTAAATACTTCAAAAATACTTTGATGTAAGGATGAATCTACACTCATATGTATATATACACTTGTATATAGTCATGATACATATGAGAAATGATATATAGATGAGATATAGAAGAGAAAATAACAAGTTGAATGAGAATTATCCATCAGATGTAAAATCAATAGAATAGAAGAAGTTTTCTGATAATTGCATGTCGATCTTCTCTTTCTTCTTCTGTGTTTAGCCAATTGAGAAATCTTTTTGTATGTGTCTAAGTCCATAGTTAACGCATATATCATCAAGTTTTGAGAGTCCAATTGTAATCAGGCTAA
Organism: Ceratopteris richardii; assembly: GCA_020310875.1. Lineage (NCBI taxonomy): Eukaryota > Viridiplantae > Streptophyta > Polypodiopsida > Polypodiales > Pteridaceae > Ceratopteris > Ceratopteris richardii. The sequence continues at coordinate 128,139,892 of CM035418.1, read as the reverse complement.
GAGAATTATGAGTAGGAACATTTGTATGTGTAAATGTATTAAGTGACTTCTCAAACAAGTGCAATCTCGATGATCAAAGATTTGATTAGATCTCAATGTAGATCGTAAAGTTTTACACAAATGAGGGCTCAAAACCTAAGTTGGAAGGTAAGCCATGTATCTCTAAAAGCATTTGATTAAGCGTTAAAGTTAGATATGTAGAAGTTGCCTACAGAGAAAGCCTATTTCAGACATAGGTTCACTTACTGAAGTAGATCTGAAGTTTTATAAGTTCTTTTGAAGAACTTTCACTTGTACTAGCTATGCAAACACTATGAGTTTTGTATCAAAGTTTCAATGAAACTTTAATAATTTCATCAATCAATGAATGAGTTTTGTGAAGTAGACTTTTCTGAGTGAAGCTATAACGCATAGAAGTGATAGAGATTCATAATTTGGTAACGACTTCCAAAATTGATGAAGGTTTTTTAGCTATTCTTGATATGGAGGTGTTCTAAATTCAAGTATAGCTTGTCTTTTGGAGATTAATCATCTCCATCAGTGGTATGAGAGCAGGTTTTATCAAAAGTGAAGGAAAGGAAGACCCCAATTGTTGCAAACATACAAAATTCAATATTTGAAGATTCAAAAGGAAAAAGTTTGAAGGAAAGGCTAAAGGAAGACACACGACAGTAATCAAAAGGATCAAAAGGAGTAAATCTCTAAGTAAAGGTACATTCATTACTCATAAGGTTGAAGATTTTATAGTACAAGTGTAGAGAAAATTATCCATCTTGGTCCATGAGAATGGAAGTTCATCTTATGAGCAAAGATCTGATGGGATACATTACAGGAGAAGAAGAGAAACCAAAATTCAAAGATCCTAGTGTTCCTACTAGGGAGGAACTTGCAGACTTGAAAGTTTGGATGAAGAAGGATGCTCAAACAAGGAGTATCATCTACATGGCAGTAAATGATTACTTGCTTCCTCATATTAGAGGACTTGAAAGTGCAAGTGATATATGGGGTGCTTTGGAGGAGCATTTCCAGAATACAAACAAGTCAAGGAAAGCATCACTATGGGCAAAGTTTACCACATTCAAGAAGAAGGCTTCACAATCAATATCTGATTATGTGACAAAGATGAAAGACATTGTTGATTCTTTAGGTGCAATTGATGAAGACATTGAAGAAGATAAATTGTTAAGACAAATTCTTATGGGTTTAATAGGAGATGAGAAGTGGAAGCCCTTCATATTATCAACAGAACTTTCATTGGATCATTTTACTCCTGATTTGAATCAATTACTAGGTCATATGCTAACCTTTGAGAATGATATCAAAGGAGATGTTGATAAGCGTGCAGGTCATGCAATGTATTCTAAGGACAAGAAGAAAGCTATCAAAAGAAAGCAACAATCAATTGAAGATGAAGGTACATCAAGCCAAGAAAACTTCCTAACAGGAAGAGGAAGTTGCAGAAGTAGAGGAAGAGGCACAAACAACAAGGATAATATCAAAGCTTGTTGGATATGTGGTAAGTGTTATATTCCAGAGATGTACATGCTTGGAGGAACGAGAAGTTCCTTGCTCGGGGGATGGCCAAGGCCAGAAGCCAGAGAGTTCATACGATGACCTACTCATGATGGCCAGATGAGTAGAGGGACCTTAGAGAGAACTCTAGATGGTGACTAGGCAAGGGCTATAAATAGGTTGTGAGGTGAGTCCCAGGCATGTCATTCTCGACTTCTCACATTTGGTATCAGAGCCTCAGGGAGAGAGAGAGAGACCTTGGGGGAAAGTATGATGGAGATGGAGAGTTCGTGGACTCATGATCTTCTTCCGTGAAGGTTTCTCCATGCGCGAAGGCTTCTCCATGCGACACAAGACTTGTACAAAAAGAAAGCGTTCGGATCAAAAAGACAAGGGGCATTCGAAGGCGGCTAGGACACGCAACAGGTAATTCCTCATATGTCTTAATAGAGAGGCAGATCGTGAGCGTGTAGAATCTGGGATTCAGACCCATGACCTCCAGCGTCATTCCGATTGCTCTATCCGCTAAGCCATTATAGCTTCATGCTTACAAGGTTGATCGTTTCTACATAACGTATACGGGATGTTGGGTGCACATATTATATAAGAAGAGAAGTAAGAAAGAGGAGGAGAAGAGAGAGAGAAGAAAAGAAGGAAAGAGAGAAAGAGAAAGAAAGAAAGAGAGAGAAAGGAGAAAAAAAAGTAGAGAAAGAGCAAGAGAAGGGAAGAGAGAAATGTAAAGAAAGAAAGAGAAAAAGAGATAGAGAGGGAAGAAGAAGATTAAAGAGAGAAGAAAAGAGAGAGAGAGAAAATTGAAAGTAGAAAAAAAAGACATGGTTATGAGGGTGTGTAGTGCCCAACAACACATTTTGGCAAAGTTTCTTATTTGCAGGTTTCCAAATTAAAGAAAGTGGTTTGCCAACCACAAGGCTGATGCCTATCATTGTAAAGACTATTATTATTTTTTCAGGCTTCATTTTCCTGGTGAAATGCTGCTGGAAATTTTGTAGTCACATGGCGTTATATGCCATGTGAGAACTAGAGTGATGTTGTGTTGTGTGAGAGAGGAAGTCTTCTGTCAGCATAGCGAAAAGCATATAATTTTATTGAAGTAGAGAATAAAATGCATGAGTGAATGCATGTATGCATAGACTCAAATTGAATGCTTTTCGTTTCTAGCATTAGCTACACAGCTCCAGATGGTGTATATAGAATTTCAAGATGAAATTTTTCTCCATTTAGGAGATATAAAGAAAAGAGTAAAAGTTAGCCTCTGCAAATTTTAAAAATTTTGCAGGTATAGAGGCTTAGTATTTTGGTCATTGTGGAAGATCCAAATGTCCAAATACTATGAAGCTTATATCAATAAAAGTAGATAGTAGTACCTATATGCTAGTAAAATTTGGTAGTAATTGAACATCATGTGATAGGTCAAATGATCTATTCTTCTCAGACTAATCTCTAGCGAGAATTGTCAAAAGAGTGGTACATGTGACTGATGAGCACATGATATTTTCATATTGGAAACTCCAATTTAAAAAATTTTTGTTGGAGAAGCTACTCCAGTATAGACCCTATGCTATAACCAAATATCAAGGATTTTGGAAGTTATCTTCATAGTTAGAAGATATTATAAAAGTGCAGTAGTAGTGTTTCTAGGCTCACCTAAGCGCAGGTGTAGCAGAGATAGAATTATACTTTTGAATGAGTATTTGATTTCATTTTGAATTGAAATTTTATAAGACCAAACTAGATAAGTTGATCTAGATTTGGGCACAAAGAAAATGAAATTTTGAGTTTTTTTATTAGTCTAAGGGCTTCAAGAAGATGACCCTGTACTTTTTTCAGAATTGGTCATCGAGTGTTCAACCCTTCCAGTAAAATGGTCATAAAACTCTGAGAAAATATCCAAATCAAGTGATTTTGTGGCTAATGAAAGTTTGAGAAAAGCTACATAAGGCTGGAAAATTTCATAGATTTTGGATGAGTGAAAGTTAGTTAAAATTAAGATTTAATCTACTGCTATCGGAAATTGTCTATGCAGGAGGCATTGTTGAAAGGAAAAGACTTTTCACAAGTTTTTTATGAGATTTTTTGATATGGTGCGATCAACATGGGCTAGATATGCCCTAGATATGTGTTTATTGAGCATTGGTTTTTGGTGACTATTCTCAGTAGGACAGAGGAGACTCTGTCGAAATTTTCAAGAATATATATAGTGCCATGAGAGCATGGAACAGGAGAACTTAGCTAGTTGTTCTCATTTCAAATAATTGGATTCATACAAGTGGTATAAATTCCAATTTATTGTGAGTCAATATTTGATTCAAGATGCATGAGTTGATATTTGATGCAAGCCGCATCCTTCACAACTCTAGTTGAGTTGATTTACTAAATAGTTTCTCAATTCTCAACTCAGGATGAGTTGATGTTAGAGATAGTTATGAGTGATAGAGTCATAGGAATGACTCTGTTCTTTCCATCGAGGGAAGGAAACAGTTCAGGAACACTTCATGATTTCATTACATTATTTATGGTTGTGAGTACTCACTTAGTTATTCTTATCATTTTTGAGAGAAGTGTTCGAATTTAATCTCATACACACATCTATGTGGAGTATAAAGTTGATGGTATGGGACATCAAACTTTGTATTCTACCTAGGTGTAGGACAGATGGTATGGGAGAGAAGTCTCTGAGATTGTAATTCTTATATGATTTGGAGTTTATTTATATGATCTTCTGGTATCATCTTATTATTAGACCACAGAGGGGCAGTTGAGACAGTCACTCTGTATGTGATCGCAAACAAGGCAAGTCCACAGGCAAGTAGCCTAGAAGTGGAAAGGCAAGGTTTGCACATAAGAACTATGAATAGGCAATTGCATTGAGAAGAAATTCACAGAGTACGTACTACTTTATTTGATATGCCTGAGAATAGGCCATGGTTCATACATAGTGTGTATGAGGTGAGCTAGATGCTTAGCCTAGTGGGCTATGAGTGTGCACACATCTACTTACCATTTTTCAGAGTATGTGGTGGACTCATATTATGGTCCTTATTATATCTAGAAGTACCAGATTCTTACAGTAGTTTACTTCAGACACCTCATTTCTAGTTAGGAATGATTTGATCATAGCGATGATCAGATGCTGATCATGGATAAAGCAAGTTTCATCCACTTGGAACATCTTGCATGTTATTATTGAGAAGGCAGTGGTAGTTCCACTAGTTGCTAGACTTTCTTAGCACGTCTTCACTAAGCATGATGGACTTGGTTCCAGAGAGTGGATTAGGATTTATTTTGTATGAGAGATATTTTGATCCATAGTTTGGATTATTATATATCATAGATTGAATTTTGGATCCATAGTTTGGATGTGATTGATTGAGATATTAGTCCATGTTTGGGATGTGACTGATTGAGATCTTAGTCCATAGTTTAGATGTGAGAGATTGATATTTTGGTCCATAGTTTGGATCATTGAAATATTGATATCTTGGTCCACAGTTGATAGATTGACATATTGACATCTTGTTCCATAGCCTAGATCATTGATAGATTGTCATCTTGGATTCACAGTTTCGATCATGATGAGATTTTCTTTAGTTTTATTTCATTACCGTGAGTAAATCAAGCAGATTTACTTGAGTTTAGAGATAAACCACTACTTGGAAAATATTTTCATTTCTTTTTAGTATTCTTCCACAGAGAGTTGGGACATAGTCACATTGCTTCGAATGAGCATAGTATTTTATTTCATTACTCTAGTGGAGTAAGTGATTTTTTTTTCATGATTATACCATAGGAAAAGCTGTCAATGGGTATTTCAGGGAGACAAGGGCAAGCTGCCGAGGTCTCTATAGGTGACAAGCCGTCACAAGTTAGTGGTCAAGGTCTAGGCATAAGGAGTCCGAGGATATTCCAAGTACTTACGCTGCGCACATATGGACTCATTGGGCCTCAAAGGGATTCCTACAGTATGCCCAAGGCAAGGACTATTATTTGTTGGTGGAAATGCTAGATATAAAGCACAGAGACTAGTTGTCTACTTTTTGAGCATCTATTATTTTAGACACCTAGCACACTCTACTTTTATTATTTGGAATCATAGATGTTGATTCCCAGTTTTATAGCTCCTTCTATATCATTGAGGACAATGATCTTTAGAAGGGGGAGAGAGTGTTATATTCCAGAGATGTACATGCTTGGAGGAACGAGAAGTTCCTTGCTCGGGGGATAGCCAAGGCCAAAAGCCAGAGAGTTCATACGAGGACCTACTCATGATGGCCAGATGAGTAGAGGGACCTTAGAGAGAACTCTAGATGGTGACTAGGCAAGGGCTATAAATAGGCTGGGAGGTGAGTCCCAGGCATGTCATTCTCGACTTCTCACAGTAAGACTAATCATCTTTCTCATGAATGTTGGCATAACAATCAAAGTGTTAGTAGCTTTAATTAGAGTTATAATCAAAGAGGCAGAGGTGGAAGAAATCAGAGACGAAGTTTCAAAGGTAGAGGTAGTAGAGGCTTCTTTGGAAGAAATGGTAGAAGAAAACTTTCAAGGTCAGTCTTACAACAGTACCTACTACAATTATACTTCAAAGAGAAGGAGGACTCAACCCTAATCATGAATGCAACATGTGAAGTTACAAGTGAAGATGAAAGAGTGTTTTACATTGATTCAGGATGTAGCAATCATCTAAGTGGTAACATTGCTTTAATGACTGATTTGGAGAATAAAGTGGTTAATCATATAGTTCAAACAAGTGACAATACAAAGCACAAGGTGAACTCTATTGGATCAGTAAAGGCCAAAGATGGAAGTACTCTTCTGAGTAAGGTTTTGCATGTTCCTACAATTCCAAAGAATTTGATTAATGTAGGACAAATTGTGGAAAAAGGATATGAGGTGAGGTTCACTAATGATGGAGTTTATGTTGAAGACCCTAGCCAAGGGTATAAGCAAATTCTTACAGGAAAGAAAGAAGGAAGGCTCTTCACATTGAATGTACAAGGAAATGTGGTGTTGGTGCAAATACCAAGCCTACACACTTGGCTAGATATAAAGACCCTATGTGTAAATGTTTAAGGACCCATGAGAACCATTGCTATGGATTCTTTACCTTTTACCAATTATAAAAGTCTATTTGACTTGGAGGAGTATTTGTAGCTACCACTAAACTCGTGGAGTTTGTTAGATGGAAAATCCATGACTTTATTCGGAGAGAATATCTCCTAGATTAGAGGTACTTTTCTAGAGAGAGCCAAAGTTGAGTTCAAAATTCAAATTTTGAATAGAACATCTATAAAATATGATTGAAAAAACTCGCGGGATAGATCACTCCAATTCCGAGTTCTTGTTGATCACATTGTAAGAGAGTGAGACTCACTTCATAGCCTACACTACTCATCTTCATTGAGCATTGATTATGATGCCAATGATCATGTACAACATTGTCTTATAATACAATAGATCAATTCTTTCATCTATGGTCTCTCTGTCATAGTCATTCAGAACAATCATTTTGTATTGCTCACATCTCAATCATTCCTTCACCATTTTCAATGTTCTATAGATTTTTGGAATCAACTCTAAGTCCTCTACATGTTGAGGAATTTTGAAGATATTCCATTCAACTCATTTGGAGAAAAGTGCATCGAAGTACCCACTGGTCAAACTTTGCAGAGGTCCTAAAAAATCGGGGGTAAAGATTTGATTGCTAAATTGATTGCTCTGTGTATAGTACATCATTTCAAGTGATTCCACTTGGAATCATTAGCCCATTAAGGTAGTTTGATATCTCCAAAAGGAGTCTTTCTAATTCCTACTGTACTGGAAGCACTGAGCTTAACAAGCAGCAAGTGTGTGAACAAAAATAGAAGGTTTTCATTCAGTCTTGAACTTGGAAGTAGTCTGTTTTGAATCAATCATTTCTCACATCATTTCCAAAGTACATAGGCACTTTTTTAGCGTCATTGGAAAGCTAAGAGGGGCTAAAACTCAACTCTAAATCAAAAGAGGGCTGCTGTAAAGCAGGGATTAGCAGCACCTACTCATTTCTTGGAGTGTCCATCCATCTTTCCCAACAATGGTATTAGAGCAAAGCTAAAGTAAAATGGGAGATGGTTTTCCTTCTTTCATTGATAAATTAGACAGGAACAACTACCAAGCATGGTCCTTGAGAATGAAGCCATACTTGCAAGGAAGGAGTCCCTATGGATACAGAGATGCCCATTTTCCGAAGCAAAGGTCAACCTACAAGAGAGGAGCATGAAAGACTCAATTCATGGTGTGCCAAGGATGCATTACCAAGGTCATACTTACTTAACTCAATCTATGATTTTCTTCTTCCACATATTAGGAATTGGAAGACATCCCAAGAGACTTAGGAAACATTGTCTTCATATTTCTCTTCCAACACAAGGGCTAGGAAGAACCAATTGTGGATTGAGTTTACCACTCAAAGAAAGCAACCCAAGCAAGGCATCTCAGTGTATGTGACCAAATTCAAGGATGTAACTGATCAATTGGAAACCATAGGAGAATAAATTGAAGAGGAGTAGATTGTAAGACAAGTAATCAATGGTATTGAAGCAGATGACAAATGGGAGAGCTTCATAACTGCCATGGACTTGTACATGGACATGCAGATTCTAGATCTTACCACACTCATGGGGCAATTTGTTACCCATGAACCCAAGCTCAACAAGAATGGAGATTCATCAAGAGGTAATAGCTCTTATGCCCTATACACAGATAAAAGCAAGTCTAAAGAGAAAGGAAAAAGCAAGAAGATTGAGGATGGAGATACCTCCCAAACCAACTATGCAGGGAGAGGTAGAAACTCAAGAGGAAGGGGCAGAGGAGGTAAGCAAGGTATGGGGAGATCTTATAACTCCTCACCATGTAATATTTGTGGATTGTCAAATCATACTACAAATGAGTGTTACAAGAACTTCAAGAATCAGAGAGGTAGAGGATTTCAAAGAGGTGGATATACACAATCAAGAGGAGGATTCAATCACCATCAAGGCTACAATAACAACTACAACAACAACAACAACAACAACTACAATAACAACTACCAAGGAGGCTACAAACCAAGGAAAGATTACAACAACTATACAAAGGAGCAAGATGATTCTCTTCTGATTATGAATATGACTTCAAAACTAGGTATAAATGATGACCATCTCTTCTACATTGACTCAGGATGCTCAAACCATGTGGCAGGCAATGTAGCTCTTCTTTGTGACCTTGAGGAACCAAAGGTAGCCATAGAAGAAGGAGAGGAGAGATGCGCATACATAGGACATGACCTAAGTGAAGAGGAGGAGCAAGAGTTGGTAGCCTTGCTAAGAGAATATCGAGATGTTTTTGCATGGAGTTACAAGGACCTGAAAGGTGTAGACCCTAATATATGCTCACACACGATTCCCATGACCTCAGAGGCCAGAACCTCTAAACAGAAGCCATACACATACAATGACAACTATGCTGCCAAGATCAAAGAGGAGATAGATTGCTTGGTTGAAGCTGGATTCATCTATGAAATTGAGCACACTGAGTGGGTATCCCCCATTGTAGTGGTGCCCAAGAAGAATGGAAAGCTACATGTGTGCATTAACTTGAAGAAGGTTAATGCAGCCACTATTAGAGATAGTTATCCGCTTCATATTACTGAGCATCTATTAGAAAGGGTAGCAAGAAAGGAAGTATACAGTTTCCTGGATGGGTTCTCTGGTTATAATCAAGTAGCCATTGCACCGGAAGATCAGCATAAAATGGCTTTTGCCACGGAGTGGGGCATATTTGCCTTTCGAGTAATGCCATTTGGTCTTACCAATGCACCAGCCACCTTTCAGAGACTGATGTGCCACGTGTTTAAAGAATTCTTGAGGAAGAATTTGGAAGTCTATGTTGATGATCTCTGTGCGCATTCCAACATTAGACAGACACATATACCGGAACTCAGGCAAACCTTTGACAAATGTAGAGAATATCAGGTCTGCTTGAACCCAAAAAAGTGTGTTTTCATGGTCAGGCAAGGCAAGATTCTAGGACACATAGTGGATGAGGAGAAAGTGAGAGCCATAGCAGAGCTACCTAGGCCAAAGAATGTCAAGGAAATGCAAGCTTTCATGGGGCATTGTGGTTATTACCGACGTTTTATACACATGTATGCCATCATTGCAAAGCCTCTGTACGGACTTTTGACTAACTTTGAGTGGACTGAAGAATGTGAGAACTCCTTCAATGAGCTTAAATGGCGATTGTGTTCAACACCAATCTTGACTACACCGGATTGGAACAAGCCATTCCATGTCCATGTGGATGCATCCAATTATGCTATTGGATGTGTGCTAGCACAACCTACGGGTGAAGGTAATATGGATCTTCCGATTGCCTATGCGAGTAGACAGTTGAATGCAGCTGAACAAAATTATACCACTACTAAAAGAGAAGGATTATGTATGGTATATGCGGTTAAGAAATTTAGACACTATTTGCTTGTAAATAAGTTTAAATTTTTTACTGATCACCAAGCACTCTTGTACTTGGTAAAAAAGCCATGCAATACGGGTAGATTAGTAAGATGGTTCCTCTTACTAATGGAATATGACTTTGAGGTAGTGGTGAGGAAAGGCAGGACTCACTTGAGAGCAGACCATCTCTCAAGGCTCACATCTGGAGAGGCACCACAAGGAGTATCAGATGACCTTCCTGATGCTTACTTGTTCAATTTGGAAGTCGTGCCGCAGTGGGCCAAAACGTTAGTGCCAGTATTGACATATGGGCCTAACCACCTAGTAATAAACACTCAAGATAGGGAGGTAGTAAAAGCCCAAAAGTGCCATATCATGGCAAGGAGCATGTACAAGTACACACATCAAGGAATATTATCTTGTTGTGTGGAAGAGGATGAATACGCTAGACTCGGAGTGCATTGGCCAACTATGGAGGGCCATAAGAAACATTAGATCTTGGTTGGGGAAAGATAATTTCACCCTTCCAAGTGTAGGCATGTCTAGCATGTTCTGAGACCACAAAGATCCTCTCCGAAGTATTGTCTATATAGGTCACTTTGCCTGAGCTATCAGGATCTTTGAACTCATAGATTGTGATTGTTCCTACCTCATTTGGTTGCTCAGGTTTATACCTCCAAAAGGCTTCACCGGTCTCTCGGTTTAAGAGCAAGTCTATGCTCTTATTGTCTTGGGGAATCCATTCTGGTGTGATAATTCTAGTAAGAACAGATTTGCCTCGAGGTGTTTTAGGCTCTCCAACCATGTTTCCTTGGTCTAGATCACCTATGTCTCTCTCTGGGATCACATTCCCAAATTCTTCTGTCCTATCTGGGTGACTGGTGACTACGTATATGGTTCCTTCTTTATCCAAGTAATCACCATTCTCAAACTTGATTGTTGGGTGTTCTAGTCCAATGGGTTGATCAGGGTTTTTAATTTGGACAACGGATCTTCCTAGACCGTCCTCATAGATGCAAGCACCTAATCGGTTGGTCCTAAGGTATTCCAACTGCGTCTTGTATGGGCCTTTGACCTTTTGTAAGTATGGCACACCTGAGCTTCCTATGGTTCTCTCCATACCATGAGACATCTCGGACTCGCTAGTTTCAGAGTAGGGTAGTGCGAATGATGGCTCAACTGCTGGGCCCAAGACCTAGCAGTGTGATTGAGACTAGCCTCTGAAGACCTAAGGCTTTGTCTATCTCTCCCTAGGTGTCGTCCTAATCGAAGGTTCATATGACTAATTGAATAGCTCCAAATTTCCCAAGTACAACCTCGTTGCTGAATTCTTTTGTATCAGTTACTTGGTTTTATGTTGATTATCGTGTTTAAGTTCTTGTCTGATATCACGTTGCTAGGAATATTTGAGTGGTTCTCTGCAGTTAAAGTTGTTCGTACCACATTAAGTTCTTTTCTTTTAAGTTATCAATCGCCAAGGGATTATCTTTATGCTTGAGCTTGAGTATTTAATAGTCTTCAACTTGATAAATGCCTATCGTCGCCTTGACTTACTTCTAGCACTACTCGCACTTAGCCTAAGCTAGGAATTGACAAAGGAAGTTGGGAATATTCCAACCTCACTTACTGATCCCTTGCTCTTTAGTGCTTAAGAATTCTCGTTCTCAAGCTTGCAGAATGCCCTTGCTTTGGATGCCCTCTAGTGCTCGAAATGGACCTGTAAAAGTACCAAAGTTAGCTCAAGACTTAGATTCAAATGACATAACAAATCACTTTCATTTATGTAATTTAGTTATCAATTTGCACTATGTCTTTATGGAAAACAATTCTAGAGATCCCTCAGTTTTGTTCCCCTTGGGTATGGTCCACTTAAAAATACTACATCTTAATCCTGGTATTAATTTTACCGTAACCAGTGGAATTTTTGGTAGTACTCCCCACGAGCTTTCCAACGAGCCTAAGATCACCCCGAACGGATTTCGTATGAGGAAGTTATGATAGTTCAGGGTTCTAGGGTTAAAATAGGGTTCAATCAGGCTGACAGTTAAATAAGATTTTCCTTAATTTACTAGTGTAAGGACCTCACAATACTCTAAATGTGTGATTTTGTGCCCATAATTACACCCAAAATTGGAATAAAAAACCCTAGAAATTTAGCCAAAAAAGCCTGTCAATTGCAATCGACAGGTCTGTCAATCGCGATTGACAAAGGTGTCCGTCAGAGCCTGTCGGTTGCGATCGACTGAGTCGGTCGCGGGGTATGTCAATCGCGATTGACGGTGTCAATCACGATCGACACTTTTTCCGCGAATTTCGGCATAATTTCAGTCAGTCGGGATTGTGTCCATCACGATGGACGCGTGACAATGCGAATCTTTGTGTCAATCGTGAAATTGTCGATCGCGATTGACTAAATCCTACGTGGCAGTCCGTCGGGATCTGTCGATCGCGATTGACAGGGTCTGTTGGTTGCGATTGATAGAGGTTGTCGGTCGCGATTGACAGAGGCTGTCGATCACGATTGACAGAGAAACATGGAATTTTTTTACTGTGATTTGTGATTTAGAATGTGCTCATCTTGTGTGTCATTGTGGTGTACTTTGTTTTACCAAAAGCTCAATTTTTCTGTTGATCGCGATCGATAGAGGTCTGCAACACAGAGACAGGGCCGAGCTCTTTCGTACCTACACAGCCTGCTGGGGATGATGAGACAGCAAAATCCTGCAAGGACACTAAAAAAACATGCAAAAGCAGCGCACACAAATCGCTCTCTCGCTCTCTCTCACAAGTGAAATGAGGGAAATAGAAGGGGAAGGAGATATGATAAAAAAACTAAATTTTTTGCGATGATGGAGATGGAGGTGGGAGATGGTGAGGGTGATGATGGTGAAGTAAGGAAGAGAAAAATAAGGAAAAGAAAGAAATTACCTACAATGCCAACGTCAAAGCTCGATCCCCGGCAACGGTGCCAAAATTTGGTGTAACTCAATGATGAGTAGCACCTCCTTTAATGTCAATCCGGGAAGATGTGAAGATGGTATGAAGACCTCGAACAAGTGATGGCACAAGTGTGTGAGTGAGAAGCACACAAACATGCACACACATTCACACATACGCACACACAAGGCAAGAACAAAGAGAGAGACAATGGAGTTCTTTAGATTACTCAAAAGTGCTCTTACAAGTTCAATTCTACAACAAGCTAACCCCAAAAATGAGCTCTCTAGCTCTTTTTATAGTTTTTTGACTAGCTTTGGCCCTGTCCAGACCTAGTGTGTGACCTAGTTAAAAATCAGGTTCTAGGGCCTATTTGAGGGCTCAAACGGAGTCTAAAAAATATGAAAATTGATAGGTAGGTACTTCCAATGCTCCTCAAGCTCAAGGACTCCTTGGCTTGCACAAAATGGAGCTACAAAAAGGTGGAATGGTATTTACAATGGTGTGGAGTGGTTAAAATCACTATTTGGGAAATACCGATTCATGAAAAAATGATGGCCTATTTGCCAGATCTTCTTTGACTGCTTTGCCCTTCTCGTTGGCTCCCTTGTCTTGTAAGTCCTTGACCGCCTGACCACTGCCAACAGTGACCCATGTAGAAATTCAAAGGGTTCAATAGGCAATATCCCATAAACCAATTGGAATGGAGAGTATCCAGTAGCTTCTTTGTAAGGTAATTTGTACGCCCATAGGGTACCTTGATAAGCAATGCCCCAGGAAGTGGATTGTAACATACATTCCTTTTTTAACATGGCAATTAATACCTTATTGGTGGATTCTGCCTGTCCATTAGCTCCTGGATAATAGGCACAAGAGGTCCTATGTAGAATTTTGCACCTATTAAAAATTTCATTTAGGACCTTGTTCACAAAATGAGTATCTTGATCTGTACAGATTTCAAGGGGACATCCAAATCTGCAAATGACGTTACCATAAATGAAATCAGCAACTATTTGAGCGATGCAATTAGGGGAGGCAATAGCTTCCGCCCACTTTGTTGCATAGTCAATGGTGATCAATAAATATTTTTCTCTCTTTGGAATTGACGCAGGGTAGATGGGCCCTACGAAATCTAGCCCCCACTTCTCAAATGGTGGCCAAGAAGTGGAAATAATTAAGGGGTTGTGCCTCTGCTTCATTGGCTTGGGTCCACACCTCTGACAAACATCACATGCTTTTCCCCATTCCTTCGCATCTTTGAATAATGTAGGCCACCATAAGCCAGCATCAAGGATTCTCTGGCTCATAATGTGTCCTATAAGGTGCCCACCACCTGCTCCTTCATGTGCAAATTTAAGGATTTCTCTCACTTCCTCTTCTTCCATGCACTTTCCAAACATGTCCTCGCCATGTCTATATAATTTTCCCTTAATAACGATAAAGGGTTTGCTTTTGATGAGCAACCTCTTTCTTTGCACGACACTTGCCTTCTTTGGATACAATCTAGTTTTAAGAAAACTCTTGATGTCATCATACCAACCTTGTGCTTGTACGACTAACAAATTAGCATTTGGAAAATCATCATTTACTCCAATTGATTGATCCATCATGTTTATCCTAGATGGTGGTCTACCATGATATTTTCTTTACTTAGTCTATGGACTAAAGAAAAATCAAATTCCAAGAACAAAAGTAGCCACCTCCATATCCTCCTCTCGCTTATGGCTTGTTCAATAAATACCTGAGTGGTTGATGATCAGTGATGATAACAAATTTCACACCTAGCAAATAATGACGAAACGTTTGTACAATGAAAACCATTGCTAGGGCCTCCCTTTTGGTGGTGCTATATTTTTTTTAGCCTTAGTCAAAATTTGACTAGCATACTGAATAGGTCTGTCAAGTTTGTATTCTTCATTGTGTTGAGCCAAGATTGCACCCACTGCATATGCACTGGCATCTACATGTACATGAAAAGTATTTGACCAATATGGTGTGATCAGAATTGGTGCAACCACTAATTTGGACCTTAATGTCTGATAAGCATTTTCTTCTTCTTCTTCGCATTTGAAGGGTACTTCTTTACCTGTAAGTCTAGCTAATGCCCTGGCTATCTCTACATACATTTTGATGAATCTTCTGTGGTACCCAGTATGCCCCAAGAAGCTTTGAATCTCTTTAAGAGATTTGGGTTTAGGTAACTTTAGTATAGAAATAATTTTATCAAGGTCCATAGCCATACCTTTAGCAGATACCACATGTCCCAAGAGGGTTCCTTCTATCACAAGGAAATAACATTTATTTGGGTTCAACTTTAGTTTAGTCTCCCTGCATCTTTTAAAAACATTTTGCAACTCTCTCGAGTATATGGTCCAAGCAATCCAAAGGGGTCTCTTTGTGAGATCCTGAAAATGAAGAAAAGTCATCCATGAAAATTCAAAGTGTTTCTAGCAATAAGGGTCCAAAAAATAAGTTGACGCATTTTTACATACACATATGTGCCCCAGGCTATGATAAAATCAGTCTTTTCATGATCCTTTGGGTGGATGGATATTTGGTTATAGCCACTAAAGCCATCCGTAAAGCTATATAATGCGTGTCCAACCACTTCTTCAATGACCTGCTCTACGAAAGGCATGGGGAATGTATCTGGAATGGTTACCTTGTTGAGTGCCCTAAAGTCAACACAAATCCTGATTTTGTTGGTATTCTTCTTTGGTACTATAACCATTGGTGAAAGCCATTCTGAGTGTTCCACAAGAATGATGATTCTGGCATCCTCCATCTTTTGTATTTCCAAATAAACAGCTTCAGCATATTTTGGGCTAAGTCTGTAACTCTTTCCTCTTATTGGTTTAGCTCCATCAACAAGAGGGATTCTGTGCTCTCGATAATTGGAAGGCACTCCTTCTAAGTCTTTATAATGTCATGCAAAAACATCTGCATAATGTGTCAAGAAAGATTTTACCTTTTCAAGAAGCTCAGGGTGGCTCCACAACCAAGCGACCACCAAAACTAGATGATTATTTTCCTGAGTGCCTAATTGTACTTCTTTGACTAGGTTTCTATCTACCGTGGTATCTACATGCTCATCTCCAACTTTGTTTTCCTCCAATTACTTTTCCCGCATTGTTGCATAAGCAAGAGTGTTCTGGATCTCAATATATTCCTCTTTGTCTTGCATCCATCCTACAGGGATTTCTTGAATTGGTAAAGAACATTCCTCACTAATATGTTTTACCTTGTCTTTAACTTTAGTAACTTCCTTCCCTATTGTTGTTGCATCCTCCTCCACGTTGTGCTTGAGGGGTGTCTTCCTCCCCCTTATGTGGTATGTGATGGGTTCTCCCAATGCCTGCTTGCAGCCAATTCAGAATGTCTTCTTCCTCCTTGAACTCTAAGTGTGGTTGGTCCTCCATTTCTTGTTCCATGCAAATACCAATTGATTGCATCATGTTGTTGTTCCCTTGATGATCTGGACCCTCCTCTAAATATATCTGTTTAAGTTCCTGTCCCTTCTTTTGTACCCACATAGTGTCTTTACCCCATGGATGACACTTGCATGCCTCAGCTATGGTCTTCCAATCAAGAGGGGAAATCCCCCTCTACCTGGAGCAGTCTTAATACCACAAAATCCAAAATGAAGAGATTACCTTGTACTTCCAGTGGAACTTTTGGGATCACCCCCATTTGGATTTACTTTGCTTTGATCTGCCAAAGTGATGGTGAAGTGGGCTGGTCTGGATGGGCGTAGGCCAAGCTTCTCCATGGTATGTTCAGGCATCAAATTTATGCCAGACGCACCATCCACAATGACTCCTTGTAGCTTTAATCCTTTAATTGTTACTGTCAGTCTTGGACTCTTATAGTCGGTGAGAGGTGCTTCTTCTACACCCTTCCTTGGCCTAAGATAGTAGTCTTGGCCACTAAGGTGGATGAAGAAGCCTCATCAATAATCTGCAATACTTCAGATCTGAATTCTACATCCATGTTTATCAACTCAAGAATAATAACCTCTGTTTTAATTGACTTGAATAATCTTGAAGTCCAGATTCCCTAAGATCAATTTTGATGTTTGATTTCTCAAGTTCCTTGTGGGCCCGACTGTATGCATTCCCAATGAAATCGTTAGTCTCTGAAAAATCTTCTTTTTGTGTTATCTCTTCATATTTTGTTGAAATTCCTTTTTCTTGTTTTGCATCTTCATATATATCTGATTTGCTCTGATGTACCCTCTGGTCTTTGTGACTTCCAAAAGTATTAGATCCCTGGTTTGGTTCTTCTAGAATTTTCCCTTTGTTTCTTGTCTGCATGACCATGGAGTCGATTTCTTCTAACTATACAACTCTAGTGGATGGTGAGTGTACAACATTGGCTCCTTCTGCTACTCCATGATTATCTATCAAGATTATTTGGAGATGGGGCCCAGATGTAGATGCTTTGTTTTGTGGGCAACAATTTGTATAATGATCCCTGACATCTGGGTGATTCCTACAAAGGGGGGCATTTTCTGGCAGGGTGCGTTTACTTTGATAATATCCACACTCTCCACACTTGAAACAGATAATTGGCCTTCTAGGCCCATTTCCATAATTACCTCTAGGTCTTTGATTATAGTTGTTACCTTGGCTGGGGGTTGCCGCCATTACATTGGTTGAGAATTGAGCACCTCCTTGTGCCCAATAAGGTTGTGCAGGCATCCCTCTTGACTGACATTCATGGGCCTCATGACTAGCTTTCCTGCATAGCTGGCAAGTTACACTTAACAATGGACATTCACTTACCACATGACCCTGCTTGTTGCACATGGTACACCATAGCCCACTTTTGATGCCACCCCCCTTGAGTTTCTACAACTCCTGTCGAAGCTGAGCCCTCGCTTGGGCTTCCTCTTCCTTTTGTAGCTTCAATGCTTGAATTTTCCTCCTCAACTGAGTCACAACACTCTCCTCCTCTTTATGGGGCTTATTCCTTTTTTAGCTCTCAAGCTCTTTCCTTAGCTGAATTACTGGGTCTTCAGGTTCTACAGGATATGACAGATTGGAAGAGCTTGTCCCATAATGCTGTCTAATTTGTTCCAATCTTGTAGCTATATTGATAAATTCTTCTATTGTTGTTGTTGGTAAATATGGGAAGTAGTTTAACCAGCCACGTCTTGATAAAAAAATCATGGGGAGGGTCTGGCAATTTGGCCATTAATGCCTTAACTCTGGTAACAAATTTTGGAAAGGTCTCCCCACGACCTAGTCTTAAATTGTCTAATTCTTCAATAATGTTTTCAGTTGTGTCCCCTTGTTGGAACTGTGTCCTAAATGCTTCCTTCATCAAGTCCCATGTGGTGAAATGGTTGTCAACAATCTGACTAAACCATTTGTCTGCTAGCCCTTCTAATGTTGCAGGGAAAAGAATAAAAAATGCATCCTCTCTTCCCATCAGACCCCTTGTTTTACATAATGCTAAGAATCTCCTAATGTGCTCATCTGGGTTTTCTTGTGCTAGCCCTCTGAAGGATGGAAAATTTGATATTCAATCTAGAAAGTAAAGTTTCCAAATCTGCTTGGGCTGCGATATTCTTTATGGATGATGTCGATGACAATGGACTAGTTTATCTTCGAATAACCTTCCTTCTTGTTGCTTTGCAATGGACCCTCAAGCTTTGAGATCGGGTTGCGGTCATGAGTTGTTCATACTCATCTTAATTTAAGGGAATTCCAATGGAAGAAAGGTTACCTCTTAAGTCAGAACAATACTGTTGATACCTTTGAACTCTTTTTAACTTTGCAAATTGCTTCTCCTATGCTCAAATTCTTGTGGTCCCACTAGGCGTGCCAAATTTTGTTGGGGGATTCTTATGCAGAAAGGGATTTGAGTTTTTGTAGGAGAAGGGAGAAAGATAAGAAGAAAGATACAGACACTAGAAGCTTCTGTAGATTGATTATAAGGAGAAAAGTACAATGATGATATACAATACAATCCAAATGCTCTTTGTGCAAAATCCCAAAGAGTGCACAATCAACAAAGTTACAAAATACCCAATACTTTCTCTGTCCTAAATATCTTATTCAAAAGATTTATATTTTGTGAGATATCTATCAGAGAGTGAAGTCCAGTTTTATAGTGTACTTATGTGTGCAAGTGGTCTATTTAGTCAGTTGAGTTTCCTGACCAAAACTCATCCAAATTACTTGTTTTTTAGCTTGTTGGAAATCTATATGTGTCTACTTTTTTTTACCATATATCTTTCACAAGGATATATATTCAGAGAGTTATCAATCCGAGAGTGAAGTTCAGTTCTTCAACATACTTGTGTGGGCAGGTAGTTCATCTTTGTCAGTTGTGTTTCCTAATCAAAACTTCTCCGAATTAAGTTATTTATAGCTTGTTAGAAAGGTCTCTTTGTCTAATTTGATTAACTAAAGGCACAAATCCATTTGAGTTTTGTACTCAGATCATAAAGCTATCTAAGGCATAGCTATTTGTCCAAGTGCTGGACATACAAGAGTTCACTACACATTTCTGTTGCACATAGGAGAACTCATTCTCTACAGTTGGTATCCGAGCAAACTTGGTGCTGAAGCTTCATCAATAGAGTTGGAGTTAAAGCAAAGCAAAAGAGGAGCTACAAAAACAAGGGGGATCTTCACAAACACAAGAGAAAAGGACAATATAACTATTCGAGGTAACTCTCAAAGTCTTTGATAGTCTTCAATGGATGACTCGGATCAACAAGTAGAGAAATTGGATAAGGATAACTATCCCATGTGGAAGTTTAGAATGACCAACTACCTAATAGGCAAAGGCTTGTGGGGTATTGTGAGTGGCGATGATGCTCAACCTCAAATCAATCAAGCTATGGCCACCAAAGTCCAAAGGAGGCAAGCAAAAGAATGGGAAGAGAGGAATAGGAGAGTCGTGTTCCTCATTTCGCAAGTCATTACTAATGCCATGGTGGGGCATATTCAACATCTATAGAAATCTAACGATGCTTGGGAAGCTCTTGAAAGGATGTATTCAACAAATACCAAATCTAGGAAACTTCAACTCAAGAATGAGTTGAACACAATCAAGAAAAGTTTGAGTCAATTCATAGCTGAATATACTTTGAAGATTAAGGAGCTAAGTGATGCTTTAGCTTCTATTGGCACAATGGTTGAAGACGAAGATCTTGTGTGTTGTACTCTCAATGAACTGAGAGAAGATGAAAAATGGAAGCCTTTTATAACTTTCATTAACTTGAAAGATGCATATCCAGGTTTTGAACAACTAATCCCTCATCTTGTCACAAAAGAGCTTAGATTTGGTGGTCCCAAAGGAAAGGACAGCCACAACCAAATGTTATATGCAGGTCGAGGTAAAGGAAGGAACTCAAGAGGAGGCTCAAGAGGAAAAGGAAGAGGTCACAACAATTCCAACTACAATCAAAACAATTCGGAAGACAACAAGGATGCATGAAATGCCAACACACAAGGAAGAGGTCGAGGTAGAAGTAGAGGAAGAGGTTGAGGCTCCTACAATTCTCATAAAGGTATAACATGCTATCATTGTGGTAAACTAGGACACTATGATAGTGATTGTTGGCTGAAGAATGGAAGACCAAATGGAGGCAATCAAAGGAACCAAAGCAACTATGCAAGCACCTCAAGTGAAGGAAGCAAGGACACACTACTTGCAATGAGACATGAGTATAGAAGCTCTTGTGAAGATGAAAAAAAATGGTACATTGATTAGGTTGTAGTAACCATATGCCATGCCAAGGAAGTTTGTTCACTAATCTACATGTACCAAGTGGAAAAGGATGTGTTGAAACAGGTGATGATAGTCAACACATGATTGAACATATGGGAGATATAAGGCTTGGAGATACAAATAGAGCAAAGGTACTATCTAATGTTCTTCATGTTCCTGCACTTTCAAAGAAATTGATTTTAGTAGGACAAATGGTAGAGAAGGGTTATCATGTCATATTTAATGAGAATGGGTGATTCATAAAGAATCCAAAGGAAGGCTTCAAGGTCATTGCTCAAGGTAGAAGAGAAGGAAGGATGTTCACTTTGGATGTCCAACATCCACATGGAAAGGTCATGTACATTCAATGTGGGAATAAGAATATTTCAGAGCTGGACTTATGGCACAAGAGAATAAGACACATCAACATTCCAAAGTTGAAGGACATGAGCAAACATGAAGTGGTAAGAGGTCTTCCAAGATTTAATAGCATTGGAGTACATGAGTTATGTGAAGCTTGTCAACTAGGAAAACAAACGAGGCAGCCATTCAAGAAGAGCAATTATGTGGCCCCAAATGTCTTGGACTTGATACATACGGGATGTATGGGGACCAACCCAAGAGGCATCAATGGTTGGTAATAGATTTTTTGTCACCTTCATTGATGGTCACTCAAGAAATGTATGGTGGTTTTGTATGAAGCAAAAATAAGAGGTGTATTCTATATTCAAAAGATTCAAAGTTGAAGTTGAAAATGAAACAGGAAGGTCTATCAAAACCTTAAGGTCCGATGGTGGAGGAGACTACTTCTCCAAAGAATTTTCAGATTTTCTACAAGAGAATGGGATCAAAAGGCAGTTCACTTGTAGGTATACACCAGAACAAAATGGAGTAACTGAGAGGAAAAATAGGGAAATTGCTGAAATTGTAAGATGCATGCTCAACGAGATGAAGGTATCATTGTACTATTGGGTTGAAGCTACCACAACCGCCATTTACTTGATGAATAAGTGCACAACATCAAGAATACATCACTTGACTCTAGAGGAGGTATATTTCGGTAAGAAACCTGATCTTACACACCTCAAAGTCTTTGGATGTGTTTGCTTTGTTCACATTCCACAAGAAGTTAGAACAAAGATGGAACCAAGGTCAGAAAAATGCATTTTCATTGGCTACTTGACGGAGCAAAAAGGATACGTTAAAGCTGAATAGGTTAAAGAAGCAACTTTCTAAAGGCAATGAAAGAAGATCTTCAAGGACAAGGTATCCAAATCAAAGGTTGAGTTATGATAGTTTTATGGTGACACATTTTGCATACATGATGCAGGTTATCAAAGACAAAGAGCCTGAGACATATGAAGAAGCTTGCACACAAAAGGAATGGAAGCAAGCTATGAAACAGGAGATCAAAGCTCTCAAAGATAATCACACATGGGAGCTAGTGCCAAAGAAAGAAGGTATGAAGATTGTTCCAAACAAATGGGTGTTTAAAGTAAAGAGGAATGCTGATGGTTCACTAGCTAGATATAAAGCTAGATTAGTTGCCAAAGGATTTAAACAAACACAAGGCATAGATTATGATGAAGTTTTCAGCCCTGTTGCAAAGATGGGACCTATCAGAACATTAATAGCAATTGGTGCTTCAAGGAGATGGCCATTATATCAACTCGACATCAAAAATGCTTTTCTTAATGGAGAACTACAAGAAGAGGTATACATGAGTCAACTGGTTGGATTTGAAGATGAAAAACATCCACACTTTGTTTGCAGGTTGAAAAAGGCACTTGATGGCTTGAAGCAAGCACCAAGAGCATGGAATCAGAGATTGGTAGAATATCTAACTAAGTGTGGATACAAGCCAAGTAGTGCAGATCCTTCATTGTACATGAACAAGGAAGAAAATAGAGAGGTATATATTTGCATAAACGTCAATGACCTCATCATAACAAGAAATGATGTTCCAGGGATTAAGGATATCGAAAGGAAGCTTGGTAAGGAGTTTAAAATTTCAGATCTTGGAGAGCAGAAAATTTTTTTAGGAATGGAAGTTGTTTATGGAAAAATTGGCATCTACTTGATGCAAAGGAAGTACTTGTTGGATGTTCTTTTCAGATTTGGAATGAGTGAATGCAAACCACTCACTCAACCCATGGACACAAATACAAAGATTTGCTCAAATGATGGAGAACTATTGGATGATGTAATGACATACAGAAGCATTGTAGGACCATTAATCTATGCAAACATTACAAGACGTGATTTATCTTATGTTGTTGGTGTACTTTCTCAGTTTATGCAAACCCCGACAAGTGAATACTTAAATTCAACCAAGAGAGTGTTGAGATACATAAATCATATAGTTAATCATGCTTTATTTTACAAGTTTGATGAAGAGTTGCAAGTCAAAGGCTTTAGCAATGCTGATTTGGCAGGTTCAAAGGAAGATAGGAGATCAACCTCAGGTTATGTGTTCATGATAGGAAACAAACCTATCACACGGAACTCAAAGAAACAACCTACTGTTGCACTTTCATCCATGGAGGCTGAATATAGAGGATTAGCATTTGCCACATGTGAAGCAATGTGGATTAAAAAGCTTTTGGCTGATCTTGAAGTGCAAGTTGGAACCATCCCTATATACAGTGATAACATGTCAAGTATTTACTTGGCAAGCAATCCTATGTTTCATGCAAGGAGCAAGCACATAGAGGTCCACTACCATTATGTAAGGGAGAAGGTATTGATCAAAGATGTGGAGATAAAGTTCATCAAAACCAAAGAGCACGTTGCAAATATGTTTACAAAGTTCTTGGATGCTTCTAAACTCAAAGGTTTCAAGGATGTGATAAGTTTGCAGGACATGGTTGAAGATAACTCCCAAATGAGCAATAAATGTACAAGCTCATTTTCATATGAGCTATGCTTGGATAAATTTACCAAATATAAAGATAAAGGAAAAGAAGAGAAAAAAGAAAAAAAAGAAAAGAAAAAAAGTCTAGTCAAAATTCATGATGAGTAAAAGATACAATATCTTGCTTTGTAGTCAGTGGCATGTAGTGGGGAAAGTGGTGAGTTAAGAAGGAGGCACAAACTTCTTCACATTCTCATTGGTTATGAAAGTAGAGTGGGAGAATGTTCAAAACAAGGAGAGAAAGAGGCAAGAGCTCCCAATAATCAGATCTCGCCATTTTGTCATTTTGTCTTCCATTAGACTCCTTCCAACCGCACGTCAGTTTGTACATAGCTCTATTGTGAAGCTCATATCTCTGTGTATATGTAACCATTTCTTGCATTTAAACATCATTGGAAAGCTTATCTTGTGTACTTTCTGGATACCAAACATCTCCTTCAAAGCTTATATATTCTGTGAGATTTTAGTGAAAGAGTGAAGTCTAGTTTTTTAGTATGCTTGTGTAGACAGGTAGTCTATTTTGGTTGGGTAACTTTCTTGACCAAAACATATCCAAATTGCTTGATATTTTTCGTCTTAGAAAGCTCTTGGCATGCACTTTGTTTGTCTCAAATATCTTATTCAGAAGATTTATATTATGTGAGATATCTATCAGAGAGTGAAGTCCAGTTTTATAGTGTACTTATGTGTGGAGGTGGTCTATTTTGGCCAGTTGTCTTTCTTGACCAAAACTCATCCAAATTACTTGTTTTTTAGCTTGTTGAAAACCTGTATGTGTCTACTTTTTGTATACCAAATATCGTTCTCAAAGGATATATATTCAGAGAGTTATCAGTCTGAGAGTGAAGTTCAGTTCTTTAGCATACTTGTGTGGATAGGTAGTTCATCTTTGTGAGTTGCGTTTCCTAATAAAATCTTGTCCAAATTAAGTTATTTATAGCTTGTTAGAAATCTCTCTTTGTTTACTTTGATTGATTAAAGGAATAAGTCCATTTGAGTTTTGTATTGAGAGCAACAAGCTATCTAAGGTGCAAGTGTTTGTCCAAGTGTTTTCCATTGTGCATAGGAGAACTCATTCTCTATAGGTTTGAGCATCAAATCTATAATTCGATCGATCAACATGAGAACCTTTTACTAGGGGCCTAATAGGTCCAAAAAAGTCAATTCCCCACTTAGCTATTGCTTTCTTGATCATCATATGTGTGAGTGGCATTTGGTCTCTATAGAAAGGGTATGTAGTTCTTTGACATATTTCACACATTTCAATGTAGCTTATTGCACTCCATGTGCAAACCATGTGCAAAGTATGTCACAATAAGCCAACAAAAAGGATGTGTTTGTTTGTTTATGGGATAAATGTCCACATGAAGCACCTAAGTGGGCCATTTCAATAATGGGAAAGTATTCACTCTCATGTATGCACCTGCACAAGAAGTTGTCTTTTCCTCTCAGAGGAATAATACTTTCTATAAGTAATCCTTCATGAAGATAATCTACAACTCATTTACTCCATTCTTGTGCTACCATCACGTGCTCTAGAGTTTAATGTTCCATGATAGGCCTTTCAATGCAAAACTAGAAACTAGAGAAATAATCATGAATGCCTTTAGCCATTTGTGGCCAATAATCTCCTAATTGCTTTGAGTTTTACAAAGTTTTAGTTTTGGGAAACTCCAACCTAAACTATGGATGTGGACTTGTGTTATTAAATACCATTTTTCATCCTCTTCTACATGATATACGTAATACCTCATTCATACTTCTGTTGGAGTTCGAGGTCTGCATAAGCAAATGAATAGCATGAGGAAGAAGAATAAGCTTGGAGCACAACACACAATACTGAATGTATTACCACTAGAATGTACAAAGATAAGTAACCCATTAGGGCTATAGGCGTATATACAAGTCATGAAAAAAAAAACCTCCTAAAGAGGAAAAAAAGTGCCCCGACGGTCCTAATGTGTTCACACACATCACTACCTAAATATATCAACAAATTCCCCCCTGGGAGTGATGTGATGAATAAGGAGTTGGTACTCATGTATAAGGAAGTGCCAAGATATGTGGAATCAATCCACAAAAGGGAGTAAGCTCAAAGCTATGCGAAAAGCTTGAAACTTCTCCCTAGGCAGAGCCTTCGTGAAAAGGTCTGCAATGTTCTCTTGCGTGGGCACAGTTGATCTCTCTAGCAGAGAACCTCTCCCTGACATAATGATGATGCACCTCAATGTGCTTAGTGTGAGCATGGAATAGAGGGTTCCTCACAACTGCCAATGCGCTCTGACTGTCAGTAAAGATGGTGGTGGCAGAAGACTGACCAACACCCAAATTAGCCATAAGGCATCTGAGCCACACACACTCAATAGTCACTATGAAAGATGCCCTATACTCAGCTTCACAACTGGAAGTGGCCACAGTAGGCTACTTCTTGCTCAACCAAGATATACATAAGCTACCAAGCATGAAGCAAAAGCCACTAGTGGACACACGAGTGTCATAGCAACCAACCTAGTTAGAGTCAGAAAAAGCATGTAAATTTGGCGATAGTGATGCCCCCTTGGGATAAAACAATCCAAGTAGTCGGGAGACAACAAACTGAATATCTCTCCGAGTAATGCATAAGTCAATCAAGCATCCAACAGCCTTTTGATAGAGAAAAACATCAAATGCATCTCCAACATCATGAAAACTCAATCGTAAACCTGTCTCCATAGGAGTGGTCATAGGTCTGCAGTCTTCAAGGCCAAAAAGCTACAATAATGTGTCAATATATTTCGTTTGACACAGAGCTATTCTACCATCAACTTGCATAAATTGGATGCCCAAATAATGATGCAAATGCCCCAAATCAGACATCTCAAATGAGGCATGCAAATCAACCTTAAAATCAGCAATATGCTTGTCACGAGGACCAGTAAGCAGCATGTCATCAACATACACAACAATGATCAGAAGCACATCATTAGCACGCTTAACATATAAGGTGCTTTCAATTGGACTATTCTCAAAACCATGTGCAATCAGATAGGCATGTATCTTTTCATAAAAAGCATATGTTGATTGCTTTAAACCATATAATGCCTTCTTTAACTTGCAAACTTGATTTTCATGCCCTTTTTGCACAAAGCCATGGGGCTAAAAAACATACACTTCTTCATGCAAGTCACCATTCAAAAATGCAGTTTTAATGTCCAACTGATGTACATTCCAACCATGATGAGTTGCAAGTGCACAGATACTATGAATAGTAGGCATTCGGTATGTAGGTGCAAAGGTCTCATCAAAATCAATGCCTCTTTCCTGTGCATAACCCTTTGCAACAAGCCTAGCCTTATACCTGCCAACTATTCCATCAGACTTACGCTTCAGCTTGTATGCCCACTTAGTGCCAATGGCCTTCTTGCCAGGAGGCAAGTCACATAAAAACCAGGTACCATTTTTCATTATATTCAAATTGCATAGCGGCCATCGAGTTTTCTGAATTTGTGCTTCATCAAATGAAAGAGGGTCATTCTCATCACAGATACTAGAGGCAACCATAGCATAGCAATCTGATGCAAAAGAGGTAGTATGAGAGCCTCAATGTGTACAATACAATATAGGTGCATGGAATTTGCTTTCATGCAAAGTCTGCACTGTTGGGGGATTCTTAGACAAGAAGGAGTTTGAGGGTTTGTAGGAGAAAAGGAAAAGACCAGAAGAGGAAATACACCTTGGAAGCTTCTGTCGATTGATTACAGTAAGACAATTACAATGTTTGAAGCACAATACGAGCCAATACTTCTGTGCACAATCACACAGAGTGCTCAATTACAAAATACCAAATATCCCGAAGTCTTCTTGTCGCCGGCCTCCTCTGCACTAGACCTCCACCTGCTTCAAGCTTATCCTTGTGCACACCTTGCACCAAGCTTCCACTAAGGGGGAGGAATGAATACCTTCTGTCGGCACGCGCACACTGCAAAGAGACCTTGAGATCCTTGGGGGACTAGCTTAGCACTCTCTGCACAATCCCTTAGTCACTCTCCATGCACTCCTTCAACTCCACTTCTTTGCGTCGCACACTGGTGACTCTTGCACTTCTCTCTATACCTTCACATTTTCCTTTTAAGTCTTCACTTTTGCACATAAGAGGGGGTTCACCTGAACCTTTCAAAACACTTTAAAGCACACTTTGAACCTTAGGGAAATTAGAGAAAATACCTCTGCAACCTGCAACCCACTTTCTCCAATTTACCCTTTGTGGACCATTAATTGTGCACTACCTGTGCACTTTGACACCTTCACTTTAGCACTTTGACTTTGCACCTGTTGACTTTGACCTTGACCTTGTTGACTTTGACTAGTTGACTTTGACCTTTTGACTTTGATTGTAGTTGACTTTGACCAACATGACTTTTATGGGCTCAACAGTTGGCCACCACCTAATGTGCTCTCCGTCCCGGAGAGCTACAGCCAAAACTCTGAGCATATAGGACACCATGATAAGAGAGCTGCAAAAAAGGGAAGGGGACATCGGAGCAGCAACCAATTCCACCAAAAGCAGAATAGAACAAGCACCAGAGAAGAACCAAAAAGTGGAATTTTCCATGGAAAAGCAAAGGGTTGCAATTGGAGGGTAGTAAGGAAGGGGTAGGGAGGGCTGAGGGTGCGGAGATGGATGGGGCAGGGAGGTTTAAGGATGTGGCTAGGCAGATTGGTAAAGGGAGGGATTGGGAGTAGGAATCATGGGTCTGGAGGGGGCTAAAATGATCAAACTAGAGGGCTATAGAGGGTACATATGGGAAACATAAAAACTTAATGGAAGATGAGGTGAGAATAGACCATGTGGACAATGTTGTGAAATAAAAACATGTGATAAATGTGCTCCAAACATGTGGCTTTTGACCAAAAGTCAGAGAAAAAGTTGAAATTTGGGAAAATAAAGCCAAAAACTGAGTCCAGAGGTGCCAAAAAACATGAAAATGACTCCATTTTTGTAAAAAACGGCCAACCGAGGCACGATCCAGAGCCAAAAGCTTTGAGCCAAAAAATGTATTAAAAAAAAAGTAAAAATTAAATTATATATATACTAATAATTAAAAAAAATAGTCGTCTTTTTTTTTTGGAACGCTCATACAGAAAAAGAAAAAAGATAAAGAAAAATAAAGAAAATAAATAATAAAATAAA
The DNA here is from genome assembly GCA_020310875.1 of Ceratopteris richardii. Classification (NCBI taxonomy): domain Eukaryota; kingdom Viridiplantae; phylum Streptophyta; class Polypodiopsida; order Polypodiales; family Pteridaceae; genus Ceratopteris; species Ceratopteris richardii. The sequence goes on along the minus strand of CM035418.1, from coordinate 128,111,145 downwards.
TAAATAAAAAAAGAAAATAAATAAAATAAATAAATAAAAAAATAAAAATAGTAATAATAAAATAAAATAAAATAAAAAAAATAATAAAATTTACAGGTGACCCTCAATGTTTGGGACCGGGTTGCGGTCATGAGCAGCTCATAGCCCACTTAATATGAGACACGTGATAAGAATATTTATCTTTTGTTTGATGAAGTAGCACTGTAGACACGTGACCTCTGCTATACTTTGCACTTGGTTTCTCCTAAGCTCAAATCTCCTTGGAGGTCCCACCGGGCGTGCCAAATTTTGTTGGGGGATTCTTAGACAAGAAGGAGTTTGAGGGTTTGTAGGAGAAAAGGAAAAGACCAGAAGAGGAAATACACCTTGGAAGCTTTTGCCGATTGATTACAGTAAGACAATTACAATGTTTGAAGCACAATACAAACCAATACTTATGTGCACAATCACACAGAGTGCTCAATTACAAAATACCAAATATCCCGAAGTCTTCTTGCCACCGGCCTCCTCTGCACCAGACCTCCACCTGCTTCAAGCTTATCCTTGTGCACACCTTGCACCAAGCTTCCACTAAGGGGGAGGAATGAATACCTTTTGTCGGCACGCGCACACTGCAAAGAGACCTTGAGATCCTTGGGGGACTAGCTTAGCACTCTCTGCACAATCCCTTAGTCACTCTCCATGCACTCCTTCAACTCCACTTCTCTGCGTCGCACACTGGTGACTCTTGCACTTCTCTCTCTTGCTTCACTTAGACTATGCTTCTCTTGCTCACTCTAAGATTGGTCCAAGAATAGACCTTGCCTTGATTTGTGTGTGTCGATCACGTACGCTCCTAACTGCAATAGTATCTTGGTACTCACTTTGATGTCCCAAGATTGTCCTCACAAGTGGCAGCCAACGACTCACTGTTTTGTCCTGTATTGACTTTAGATTAAAACCAAAATTTTTAATGGGGGGCCATACTTTCACCTGTGCGTATGTTGCCGCTTTGCATACCTTCACATTTTCCTTTTAAGTCTTCACTTTTGCACATAAGAGGGGGTTCACCTGAACCTTTCAAAACACTTTAAAACACACTTTGAACCTTAGGGAAATTAGAGAAAATATCTCTGCAACCTGCAACCCACTTTCTCCAATTTACCCTTTGTGGACTATTAATTGTGCACTACCTGTGCACTTTGACACCTGCACTTTAGCACTTTGACTTTGCACCTGTTGACTTTGACCTTGACCTTATTGACTTTGACTAGTTGACTTTGACCTTTTGACTATGACTGTAGTTGACTTTGACCAACATGACTTTTATGGGCTCAACATGCACCAACCATTTTGGAATAGTTTTTGCCTCCTCAATATCAGCTCTCTCATCAACAAGTGGATCATGTAAATTTGCATCAGAAATGGAATGATCTGCATCATCACATGAAACCTGCAAAGGCTAAGAAGTTGCCTCATTAGGACCAACACTAGACTGTCCACCTTTAAAAAGAGGCAGCAAAGTATCATACATGTCTTTAGAGCTAACAGATGACTCCTTTGTACATGAAAGTAAAGGCTGAACAGTAGCTTCCAAAAAAACAACATCATGGCTAACCAGAATGTGTTTAGTCTATGGATGATACAAACGACAACCTTTTCTTCTAGAATTATACCCAACAAAAATACATTTTACTGCTTTAACATCCAATTTCCTACGATGTTGTTCAGGCACTAAGGCATATGCCAGATAACCAAAAACATGCAGGTGAGCAACATATGGCTTATGACCATGCAAAGCCTCATATGGAGTGGTAGACTGCAATGCTTTAGTGGAATATCTGTTAAGTACATATGCCGCACACATAACAACCTCAAGCCAGAAACTATGTGGTAAAGTTTGACTTTTGACTAGACATCTCGCCATCTCCATGAGTGATTTGTTCTTTCGTTCATCAAGTCCATTCTATTGAGGTGTATACGACACTGTTCAGTGATGTTTTATCCCACATTCAACCAAAAATGCATTATAGTCATAAGGTATATATTCCCCCCCTTGATCAAAACAGAGGGTGCTCATTTTACATGTTGATAGATTTTCAACCAAAACCGAAAATTGTTTGAAGCACATAAACACTTCAGAATTTGCTTTCAATGGATATACCCATGCATGCCTAGAAAAATCATCAATGAAAGTCATGAAGTAAAGATAGTTTCCAAAAGAATGTGTCTGCATACGACCACAGAGATCATTATGTACAAGCTCCAATTTCTGAGTAGCTCCAACTGAACCATCTTTTGGGAAGGATGAACGTTGCATTTTGTCCACAAACATGTTTACCGGGTGCCTTAAGTTTTGGCAAAGAGAACACCATTTCAAATTTTTGCAGGTGTAGCAAACTAGCAAAATTTAGATGACCACAGCGTGCATGCCAAAGCTTTTCAGCTGACATAGCTTGAGAATCATGTATTGCACATGCTGAATCATTCACAAATTTTTCATAGTCTATGAGCTTATATAGCCTACGACATAAAATGCCAGAAGTAATAATCACATCGCCATTTGATAGATCATGAATTGTACATCTGTCATCAACAAATTTCACAACCAAGCCAATCTTGGCTAAAGCTAAAACTGATAACAGATTCTTCTTGATCCCTAGCACAAATAGAGCATCCGACAATGTGAAAGAACTACCATCAACAGTAGTCACAATGATCTTACCAACTCCCATGATAGGATAAGAGGAGTTGTTTGCACATGTGACAGTATTCCCTATAGGGGTAGGTTCGAGTGAAGTGAAGAAACTATGCTGCAAGGTAATATGTTTGGTTGCCCCACTATCAAAATACCAAACGTCTGAGTCTACTACAGAAAACACTGTTCAGGAGAGGATGGTTCAAAATTGCAAACAATAGTAAATGCCCTTTCTTCATTTTGCACTAGATTAAGAGACTGTGTTTTCAGTGTAGAGGCCTCTACAACAACCATTCCAGCCTCTTTTCTCTTTGCCTCTTTTGCAGCTAGTTTTGGTCAATTCTTCATGACATGATCATTTGCTTTACAATACTTGCAAAACAATTTCTGCATTTTTTTTTTCTTCTCTTCTGTGTCTTCCTTCTTTGATTGTGCAAATTAACAGATTTTTGCTTACTAGTAGAAGAGCTCCATTTACCTTTGCCCTTCTGACTAGCTAGGAAAGCTTGATCTACAACACGCATCACCTGTTCTACCTAGAATGATCTTCCTGCAACAGAACATAGGCTAACTCCTCAAATGTTAAGGCATTTGGATTGCCTTTCATCATCAAACAAAGAGTAGAAGTAAAACTTTGATATGAATCGAGAAGACCATTTAGAATAGTCTGCATAAGTGAACTATCAGGCAAGACTTCATTAGCCCCCCTACCCAAGGTTTCTCCAAGGCTTATGACTAAGGAGATGACCAAGACATAGACCTTGGCATACCTTTTCATCCGAGCACCGAAGTCACCATCGGTGCCGTTGGCTGCACACGAGGGAGGACCTCAATGATCAAGGAACATAGAGGTTCTCGATACTTCCCACGAGGTCACCCATCCCAATATTATTCTCCCCGGAGCTCACTTAACTGTGGCAATCTCATGCCACTAAGCTACACTCTTGTGGTGTCTAAAGAAGGGGAAAGACTAAGGTTAACATTACCTTGAACATGTTTTGGTCCCTCAAAGCTTCATTCTTTGCATTCAAAGGCTGTTTTTAAAGCACTTTTGGGATGATTTTTGGAGACATTTTGGAGTAGTTTTGTGGATGGGTCTCCACGCACAGGTTGAAGAACATAAGAAGAGTGTTCTTTGTACTTCTATGAAAATAATTATTCACCTTTGGGGCCGTGTTTTCATCCACACTCATAAAACTATAGGTTTCTCGAAAGGTTTTCAGTTGTGGTGGGAGCAGCCATTGCAAATTTATGCAGGTTTTTTGAACCTAAACAACAGAGTTGACAGACACGTGCAAGTGTTGTTGGCTATTTTTTGGGCTATGCATTCAAACTTTTAGTGTCACTTTACTGTATATATTGAGCACATATACACTATATATGCTTTTGTGGATACAACTTCTGTACGTCCATGTGGTCATTGATATAGCGGTTATGTTTTTGCATAAAGCCTTTTACATTTGATAAAGAGGGTTGTGGTGAGGTTTTCTTAACTGGAGACACCCAGATCGGGGTCTCTTCGATGATGCACATGGAAGACTTACCCAACCTTGCCATGGGACATGTATGATAGTTGTTCATAGGTGCTTGATAACCCTAGTTGGCTTCTTTTGGGTAACTGATTATATGCAGTGGAGTCAGTGATTCACTATGCAAGTAAACATGTTAGTACTTGCAGTTTTATGAGATTTGACACTAGTCATATGCTCATTTTGTAGAGGATACTCTGGCAAAATTTTTCTAGATTTTTTGGTTTTGTCAACTATACAGTGGTCGATCTACTCCTTGATACACTTATTAATGTGAGCACATTTATTCTCACATAATCCTTTTGGTTTGTCATTACTGTTCATTGATTCATTTTTCTAGGAAGATTTTTGAATTCTCTCCCAAAATCTAACACTTGGTCATCCTTCTTTGAGCCTTAGTGGTGTTTGGACTCTTCTAGCTCCATTATCATTCTATTTAGTTGTCTACCATCATGGCATCAGAGAACTCAGGCACATCTGGAGGATCAAATCTAGTGCTAGTGTTTCGAGGAGGAGCTATAACTTGCAAGGCAAAGACTATTTTGAGATCCGAAAATTTGATGGCACAAACTTTGCTCTATGGAAGAATTAGATTAAAGATGTGCTGATCCAAAGGAGGCAATCGAAGCTAATGGAATCTCAAAGAAGCCTGCTAACATGGATGAAGATGACTGGGATGAGTAAGATGAAATTGCCAAGTCTACCATTCGATTGCACCTAGTAGATAATGTTTACTTTCTAGTATTATACTTTGAAAGTGTAGAGGAGCTTTGGAAGAAGTTATGCAATACATATGAAAAAGGGCTTGCATCAAATAAAGTGTATCTAATGAGAAAATTATATGACCTTTGCATGAAGGACATAGTGTTGCTTCTCATCTAAATGAGGTTCATGCTATATTCTCCTAGTTACAGGCTCAGAAAATGGATATGGATAATGAAATGAAAGCAGTCTTATTGTTGTGCACCTTGCCATCATCATGGGATATGGTTTGCACAACTATTAGCAATAGTGCACCTGGTGGTAAACTGGTCTATGATGATATATGTGCAGCACTCTTGAGTGAGGAGATTCATAGAAAATCTATGGTTGGCACTGAGAGTGGAGATGCATATAATGTTCATGATTCTTACCAAGGAAAGAATCAACAACGTGGCAAGAGCAAGAACAAGAAAAATAATGGTCAACGAAATAAGAGTAGAAGTAAATCAAGGAAGAGGGATATTGAATGCCATTATTATCATAAGAAAGGACACATGAAGAAAGACGATTATGCGTTAAAGAATGCTAAAGGTAAATGATAGAATGTTGATGGGCATGTTAAACAATTACCTGCACCATCTACTTCGACTGTGAAGATTGAAGAAATTAATGCTTTTTCTGATGATGCTGATGTGTTGACACTTGATAGTACTGTTGCAATTGAGGATCTTATGGCTAATTCTCTTTCCCACACATGGCTGCTAGATTCTGGTGCTTCTTTCCATGTGACGCCACACAAAGAATTGTTCTCTAATTATGCAGCAAAGTCTCTTGGTATGGTGAGACTTGGTGACTCTTACGAATGTGATGTTGTGTGTATTGGAGATGTGGTTGTGCAGTTCATTGATGGTTCAAAATTTACTATGCATAATGTACGCCATGTACCTCAGTTATCACTTAGTTTGATGTCAGATGGTCAACTTGATGACCTTGGTTACAAGGTGGTCTTCTATGCTTTGTCCTTTCGCATATCAAAGGGCAATATGGTTATTGCAAAAGGAAGAAAAGTTGGCTCACTTTATCCTTTATTTGTATCACAGAAAGAACACTTGTTAGCTGTTATTGAACAACCTATGGCTTGTATTTGGCATGTTTGTTTGGGCCATACATCTCGTAGTGGAATGGAAAATCTTTCTCATTCTAGTTACTTACCTATGTTATCTTTCTCTAATTTTTCATTTTGTGAGCATTGTCAATATGGAAAGCAAACAAAAAATTTGCATAGAATGCACATTGAATCTTCAATTCAGATCTCATTCATATAGATGTGTGTGGTCCTATGCCCACAAGGTCATTAGGTGGTTCTCTTTACTTTGTCACTTTCATAGATGATGCTACTAGAAAAGTTTGGGTATATCCCATCAAATCGAAGGATGAGGTATTCCCTACTTTCAAAAAATGGCTTGCTTTAGTTGAGACTGAAAAAGGAACTAAGATCAAAGCTTTACGTTTGGATAATGGGGGTGAGTATACTTCACATGAATTCAACCTTTTCTACTAGTCTAGAGGAATTCATAGAAAGTTTACATCTCATTATTACCCAGTACAAAATGATGTAGCTGAAAGGATGAATATAACTATTCAAGATAGAGTAGTCTCTATACTGCATCATGCAAAAGGCTTTTGGGCAGAACCAGTATTGACTGCAGTTCATGTGATTAACCTTTCACCTAGTACTGCCAAAGGTTTGAAAGTGGCATGAGTTATGGACAGGGAAGCCACCATATTATGATCATCTTCGAGTTTTTGGGTGTGAAGCATATGTTCATATACCCAAGAATCTTAGACAAAAGTTGGACCATAAGTCAAGGAAATGCATTTTTCTTGGATATGGTGGAGAAGGAGAGTTTGGATATCGCTTATGGGATCGTGAAACATGGTTAGTGATAAGAAGTAGTGATGTCATTTTCAATGAGTCTAAGATGCATAAACAGCCCATTAAGGAGGTTGAAGTGAGAAGAGTGGTGTTTGAGGATACTAGTCCTCCCGTTAGGATGCATAAAAATGCTGCACATAGGGAGGTTCAAGAGAATGTGTGATCAGATGAGTCTGTAGATGTTCCTATTCAACAACCATTGAAATGCTCTGCACATGTCTCACATCCACCTGATAGATATGTTCTAGGAATATATTTTCTTATGCTAACAGATGCCAGTGATCCTTCTTGCTATAAAGAGGCTATGCAGATAGAGGATCATGTCAAGTGGGAGCGTGCATGAAGAGTGAGTTGGATTATATTCACAAGAATGGTACTTGGGATTTGCTACCTTTGTCAAAGGGCAGGAAAGCTTTACCATGTAAATGGGTATATAAGCTAAAATTCACATCAGATAGTGCTTCTCCAAAGTATAGAGCATGACTTGTTGCAAAGGGTTTTAGGCAACAACATGGTGTTGATTTTGAGGAAATCTTCTCTCCGATGGTCAAGCTGACTACCCTATGCATATTGCTTGGATTCGTTGGAATGGAGGACCTAGAGTTCATCCAAATGGATGTGAAAACTACTTTCTTGCATGGAGATCTTACAAATGAGATCTATATGGAACAACCAGAGGGTTATGTAGTTCCTAGCAAGGAAAGTCTAGTTTGTAAGCTCAAGAAGAGCTTGTATGGACTTAAAAAGTCCCCTAGACAATGGTGCCAAAAGTTTGATGATTTTATGAAGTCTCAAGACTATTCTCGAAGCAATGAGGATCATTGTCTCTACACAAAGAGATGCTCAAATGGAAGCTTGATATGCTTGATACTTTATGTCGATGATATGTTGATTGTTGGGAAGTCCTCTTATGACTTGTCAATTCTCAAAAAGAAGTTGAGTCAGACATTTGATATGAAGGATTTGGGGGATGTTAAACATATTCTTGGCATGCACATTACTCGTGATAGGACTAAAAGATGCATATACTTGTCTCAAAGTGAGTACATATCCAAAGTACTTCATAGGTTCAATATGTAGGGTGGAAAGGCATTGAGTACACCTTTACCCACATATGTGAAGTTGAGCAAGGATGATTGCTTTAAATCACATGAGGAAAAGGAATTCATGACCAAAATTCTCTATCAATTTGCTATTGGTATTTTCATGTATGCTATGGTAGCTATGAGACCACACATTGCATTTGTAGTGGGAGTTGTGAGTAGATATACATCTAATCCTAGCAAGAAACATTGGGAAGCGGTCAAGATGATTTTGAGATATCTGAGTGGCAAAAGACAAGTTGTCTATGCTTAGGTAGAGGGAAAGCATCCATTATTGGTTATACAGATTCTAACTATGCTGGTTGTGTAGACAATCATAAGTCTACATCAGGGTACATTTTTTATTTTGCTGGAGGTGCTATCTCTTGGATATCTCATCTTCAAGAATGTACAAATGTTTCCACTATAGAAGCAGAGTATGTTGCAACATGTGAGGCATGTAAGGAAGCATTGAATGTGGATTTCTCATCTTGCTTGTGATATGGGCTTACCTCAACATGTACCTCGTTTGCTCAGTGATAGTCAGAGTGCCATTGCTTTGGCTAAGAATCCGCTCTATCATGCAAAGACAAAGCACATTGAGGTGAGGTATCACTTCACTAGAGATTTCTTAGCCATTGAGCGCATTATTCTTGAGAAGGTTCACACTCAAGATAATGCTACAGATGCTTTGACTAAAGCTCTACCATAGGATAACTTTTGACACTATTGTCACTTGATGGGGGTTAGTTGATTCATGATCTTACACAATCACTTGTATACTGTGTAACATACCCATCAGGTGGGAGGTATAGTTTGTATACTTGCACTTAGATATTCTTCATCATTCTTTATTTTTCTCCCATAGTTACTTTGGCCATATTAGCCTTTAGTGGGAGATTGTTATCGTTAGTGTCTATGTGAAAGGCCAAATGGCCACTGGACACTTCTTTGTATATGTTCTTTAATAAAACATATGGTGGCTTGGTCAACCACAGATTGTAAGTTTGACTGCAAGAAATCCTATATGTAGTGTAACATTTTGTCCATACACCAAATTGAATGGTGTCATTTATCACACTATTTTGTATGCAACTATGTAGGTCCAAACTGCATGATGCAATTGTTTGTCCCAATCAGAGTGCTTGTTGTTCACTAGTTTTGTGAGTACCATACATAAGATCGTGTTAGTATTCTTAGCTTGACCATTAGCTTGAGGATGATAGGAAGTTGATTTCTTGTGCGGTACTGCTGTAGTGAAATGCAAGATGAACCTTGGCAATTCAATTCGTGCTGATTGATACTCATCAAAGGTCAAGGTGATTGATCCATGTGATGAAGCTACACATGTCTTGAAGCTAAATAGTTAACAATAATGATGATAAATTATACTCCAAAGGTACAAGGATCCCCAATTCTCAGTTAGGATCTTTAAATTTCCCATAGTGTCTTGCTAATTGATTGATTGTCCCTTAAGGATGTTCTTTGGTCCACATACACTAGACTCTCGCACCTTTCCTTAGTGCTTGTGAAATAGTTGAACCTTGAGGTTTTTTAAGCGATCTAAAGAAAAATTGGAGGAAGTAGTGTTAGTTGATCTTTTACTGCATTGGAATTGCTATCCAATGGCATCACTCACTCCACTGCTCGATGCTCCCAAATATAGTAGTCGATGCTTTCAAAGGAGTTGCAACGTGACTCACCAAGTGGTTGGAGACACAAAGTGATGCTCAAGCAACACTTAGTTGAAACTCCATGATACTTTAAAAGCGGGAGTTTTGTGATCCTTGGAACTCCAAGTTTGTTGACATCGTGACAAGCTAGAGGCCAACCAATCCTTTGGCTCGGTATTTCTCTTGTAGTTGATAACCGATGCTCTTGTGGGAACTTGCTACCGAATACTCCTCAGCTTAGCTTACTACACAACTAGGCTCATTCCATTTATGAAGTTCTTTCTTTTTTATACTCTTACTCTTGGTTAATGAACTACTGCAGAGTAGATTCGTTGGGATGGCAGAGATGCCCAGGCACATGCATTGATAGCTTTGTCTGTCAAACGGCCATTATTCCTCATATTCGCTCTTGCAGAACAGCTAAGGATGCTTGGGATACACTTACCACATTGTATCAAGCTAGGAATGAGGCTCGTGTTGCTTACCTTCAAAAACAGTTGGAGAGTGAGCACATGAATGAAGGTGATTCTATGGACAGTTTCCTAACAAAGATCAAACACATGATTGAACAATTGATTTCTGCTGATGAGGTTATACCAGATAGCTCACTTGTGCAGACCGTTCTGAATGGTCTTCCTGATTCATATCAGAGTTTTGCTTCTACTCTTTGGTTGATGATGAAAGGCAACCCAAATGCCTTAACATTTGAGGAGTTAGTCTCTGTTCTGTTGCAGGAAGATCAGTCCAGGAAAAACAGGTCCATTATGTGAGTTGCAGATCAAGCTTTCCTGGCTAGGCAGAAGGGCAAAGGAAAATGGAGCTCTTCAACTAGTAAGCAGAAATCTGCTAATTCTGCATATTCGAAGAAGGAAGATAAAGATGAGAAGAAATCAGAAAATCAAAAATTGTTTTGTTAATACTGTAAAGGGAATGATCATATCATAAAGAACTGTCCAAAACTGGCTACTAAAGAGGCAAAGAAGAAAGAGGCTGGAATGGTTGTTGCAGAGACCTCTACACCAAAAACAAAGTCTGCAAATCTTGTGCAGGAAGAAGAATGGGCGTTTACTACTGTCTGCAGTTTTGACCCATCTTCTCATGATCAGTGCATGTTTGTAGTAGACTCAGATGTTTGGTATTTTGACAGTGGGGCAACCAAACATATTACCTTGCAGCGCAGTTTCTTCTCTTCACTCGAGCCTGCCCTTATTGGGAGTACTGTTACATGCACCAACAACTCCTCTTATCCTGTTATGGGAGTTGGTAAGATCATTTTGACTACTGCTGATGGTAGTTCTTTCACTTTGTCAGATGCTTTATTTGTGCCAGGGATAAAAAAGAACTTGTTATCAATTTTTGCATTAGCCAAGATTGGCTTGGTTGTGAAATTTGTTGATGACAGGTGTGCAGTTCATGATTTGTCAAATGGCAATGTGATTATTGCTTCTGGCATTTTATGTCGTGGGCTGTATAAGCTCATAGACTATGAAAGATCTGTAAATGATTTGGCATGTGCAGTAAATGATTCTCAGGCTATGTCAGATGCAAAGCTTTGGCATGCACGCTTTGGTCATCTGAATTTTGCTAGTTTGCTATGCCTACAGAAATCTGAAATGGTGTCCTCTTTGCCCAAACTAGAGGCACCTGTAAAACATATTTGTGAAGGCTGTATTTTGGGCAAAATGCAGCGTTCCTCCTTTCCAAAAGATGGTTCAATTCGGGCTACACAAAAATTGCAGCTTGTACATAGTGATGTCTGTGGTCCTATGCAGACACCCTCTTTTGGAAATTACCTTTACTTCGTGACTTTCATTGATGATTTTTCCAGGCATGCATGGGTATATCCACTCAAAGCAAAGTCCGAAGTATTCATGTGCTTTAAACAGTTTTTGGTTTTGGCTGAAAATCTGTCAGCATGTAAAATGGGCACCCTCTGTTCTGATCGAGGGGGGGAATATATGTCTTTTGAATTTAATGCATTTCTGGCTGAACGTGGGATAAAACACCAGTGTACAGTGCCGTATACAGCTCAATAGAATGGAGTTGCTGAATGAAAGAATAGTTCACTCATGGAGATGGCGAGGTGCATGGTCAAGAGTCAGGCTTTAACACATAGTTTCTGGCTTGAGGCTATCATGTGTGCAGCATATGTACTGAATAGGTGTCCCACTAAAGCGCTGCAATCTATCACTCCATATGAGGCTTGGCATGACCGCAAGCCATCTGTTGCTCATCTGCGTGTTTTTGGTTGTTTGGCATATGCACTAGTGCCTGAACAACATCGCAGAAAATTGGATGATAAGGCAATAAAATGTATTTTTGTAGGGTACAGTTCTGAAAGTAAAGGCTATCCTTTGTATCATCCACAGACTAAACGCATTCTCGTTAGTTGTGATGTTGTATTTGTGGAAGACGCTATTCATCCATTGCTTTCATGTATTAAGGAGACATCTGTTAGCTCCAAAGACATGTATGATACTTTGATGCCTCTTTTTACAAGTGGACAGTCTAGTGCTGGTCCTAATGAGGCAACTTGTCAGCCTTTGCAGGTTTCATATGATGATGCAGATCATTCCATTTCTCATGCAGATTTACATGATGCACTTGTTGATGAGAGAGCTGATATTGAGCAGGCAAAAACTATGCCAAAATGGCTGGTGCAGACTTTGTGTGACAGCAAATTAGAAGCACCTTATCATATCATACTCGTTTAGGATCTCATAGTGCCTCCTTTGCATCAGATTGCTGATTTTGATGAGACCTTTGCACCGACATGCCGTATGACTACTGTTCGGAGCATTTGTGCACTTGCAGCCCATCATGGTTGGAATGTACATCAGCTGGACATTAAAACAACATTTTTGAAAAAGTGTATGTTTTTGAGCCCCGTGGCTTTGTGTAGAAAGGGCATGAAAACCAGGTGTGCAGGTTAAAGAAGGCATTATATGGTTTAAAGCAAGCACCACATGCTTGGTATGAGAAGATACATGCCTATCTGGTTGCACATGGTTTTGAGAACAGTCCAACTGAAAGCACCTTATATGTTTAGCGTGCTAATGATGTGCTTCTGATCATTGTTGTCTATGTTGACGACATGCTGCTCACTGGTCCTATTGAGAAGCATATTGCTGATTTCAAGGCTGATTTGCATGCCTCATTTGAGATGTCTGATTTGGGGCATTTGCATCACTATTTGGGCATTCAATTTATGCAAGTTGATGGTGGAATGGCTTTGTGTCAAACAAAATATATTGACACATTATTGCAGCATTTTGGCCTTGAAGACTGTAAGCCTATTGCCACTCCTATGGAGACAGGTTTACGATTCAGTCTTCATGATGTTGGAGATGCATTTGATGCTGTTCTCTATCAGCAAGTTGTTGGATGCTTGATTTACTTATGCATTACTCGGCTAGATATTCAGTTTGTTGTCGCACAGATGAGCAGATTTATGCATTGCCCAGGAGTCAAGCATTGGCAGGCGGTTAAGCACATCTTTCGCTACTTGAGTGGTACTCGGCTACTTGGGTTGTTTTATCCCAAGGGGGGATCACTACCGCTAGATTTGCATGCTTTTTCTGACTCTGATTGGGCTGGTTGCTATGACACTCGTGTGTCCACTGGTGGCTTTTGCTTCATTCTTGGTAGCTCATGTATATCTTGGTTGAGCAAGAAGCAGCCTACTGTGGCCACTTCCAGTTGTGAGGCTGAGTATAGGGCAGCTTTCACAGCTACTGTTGAGTGTGTGTGGCTTAGACGCCTTATGGCTGATTTGGGTGTTGGTCAGTCTTCTACCACCACCATTTTCACTGATAGTTAGAGCGCATTGGCAGTTGCGAGGAACCCTGTGTTCCATGCTCGCACTAAGTACATTGAGGTGCATTATCACTATGTCAGGGAGAGGTTCTCTGCTGGGGAGATCAGCTTGGCATATGTGCCCACGCAGGAGAACATTGTAGAACTTTTCACGAAGGCTCTATCTAGGGAGAAGTTTGAAGCTTTCCGCAAAGCTTTGGGCTTACTTCCTTTTGTGGAGTGATTTCCACATAGCTTGGCACTTCCTTATACATGAGTGTCGGCTCCTTGTTCACCGTATCACTCCTAGGGGGGATTTGTTGACATATTTAGGTAGTGATGTGTGTGAACACACTATGACCGCTGGGGCACTTTTTTCCCTCTTTAGGAGGTTTTTTTTTCCCCGGCTTGTATATACGCCTATTTCCCTAATGGGCTACTTATCTTTGTACATTCTCTAGTAATACACTCAGTATTGTGTGTTTGTGCTCCAAGCTTCTTCTTCTTCCTTGTGTTGTTCGCGTGCTTTTGCAGACGTTTAACTCCAACACAACAAGCTATGCAAGTATGACTAGTTTTTTGCACCTAACTTTGTGAGAAGATCAACTAGTTCCTAGGGGATTCCACCTGCTTCTAGCTATTCTTTGGAGGCCAATAAACTCCAACAAAATACACACACACATGCATGCACATTGCACACATATCCACACATACATACATGTGTTACACTTGATGAAAGAATAACAATACAATGTGTGGAATATACCGAATGTGAATATAAGGCTGAATGTAAGAGGGTTAGAGGTACAAAATGTACAGAGGAGTGTGCCTAAGAGTTGTGTGTGTGCTAGAAATTTGATGGGGTTGAGAGGATCAATAAAGAAATAAGCTAGTAATGATTGGACCCAGCACTAATCAATCTTCCTTAGGTGGGATATCTGATGTCAACCCTTCTTATGGGTAACCTCACTATAGTTTCAAATCCAATTAGAGGCAAAGATAACTATGCTCCTTATCAACCACACTCCTAGTTTTGAGGAATGCACAAAAGGATGCACACATAGTGATGGGTGCAACAAGAAATCCAAGGTTGCGTGACCCTTGTTTATGTTGATATATTTTGATAGTGATGTGTATGAATGCACTTAGGACCACTGAGGCAATTTTTCCCCTCTTTAGGAGTTTTTTTTTTCTCCCCTACTTGTATATACGACTATAATCCTAACATGGTACTTATCTTTGTACATTCACTTGTTAATACATTCAGCATTTAGTGCTCCAGGCTTCTTCTTCTTCCTTGTGTTGTTAATGTGCTTTTGCAGACCTCGAATTCCAACAATTGGTTTTAGAGTAGGTTGCGACTTCATTTGAGGCATCATCAACACCCCTCTCATCATAGTTTAGAATTGCACTGGCAAACATACTCAAGGCAATTAGGGTTCAAAACAACTTTGCTTTCTGGTGTTTATTCTTTTATCTGAGCTCATTTCAACCTCCAAGTCCATGATTATAGTGATTGTGCAGACAATTTTTTCCTTTTATGCCAAACATATATATAGGATTTGGTTCGCCAATACAAGCACCTCAAAGTCTACTACAAGTTTAGCAGAGCTCAAAAAAGTGTTTCTATTCAATTTTTTAGATAAATCATTTTTTAGCATCAAGGTATTTAGTCATTGGCCATGGCTAGAAGCAATGATGTATTACTTATGTTGGGTTCTTGCTCCACCTATGATAGATCAACTTCGTTGGGATAGGAGAGATGCTCAGGCACATGAATTGATAGCTTTTTCGATCAAACATGCCATTATCCCTTACATTCGCTCTCGCAAGGCAACAAAAGATGCTTGAGATATACTTACAAATTTATACCAGAAAAGAAATGAGGCTCATGTTGCTTACCTTCGAAAACAATTGGAGACTGAGGATATGAATGAAGGAGATTCCATGGACAATTTTTTTGACAAAATTAAAGATTTGAAGGTGGAGTTGATTTCCACTCCTCAATGCTCCCAAATATATATAGTCAATGCTTTCAAAGGGGTTGCAACGTGACTCCCTAGGTGGTTGAGAGACATTTTGGTTCTCGAACAACACTTAGTTGAAGCTCCTTCATGAGATTATAAAAGGGGGATTCGTGTGATCCTTGGAACTCCAAGTTCACTAATAATTCTGCAAGCTAGAGACCAATAAATCTTTACACTTGGTATTGCTCCTTTAGTTAATAACTGATGTTCTTGTGGGAAATTTCTATCGAATACTCTTTAGATGAGCTTACTATGCAATTGAGCTCATTCCTTTTATGAAGTTCTTTCTTTTTTATACTTTTACTCCCTCTTGATGAGCATCTACAATCCTAGATGTATGGTACCACCTCTTAAGTCACTATGAAACATCAAGGTGATCTTCCAAAAGAACCTCTTCAACAAGCTTCTCACTTCCAAGGGTTGTCAAGCTATCCAATACTTGAGGTGGAATGGTACTTCCTTGAGTGATACTTGATGTGATAGCCGATGCTTGCAAGCTATCCAATACTCCTCCAAAATCCTCTTATAATATTACAAGATGAATGAGAGTAGAGGAACTAAAATAAAAAATAACAAGGAGCAAAAGCGAAAAAGAGAAGATTGTGCTACCTAGGAACTTAACAACACCTGTCTACACTAAGTAACCACAATCACCAAATTTCACCCCTAGGGGCAAGAGTGATGTTCGAGTGAATCTTTGGTTGAAGAGTAAAGATTCTCCTTTCATGAAAAGTTTGGCAATCATGTTGAGTGATGCTCATGCACTTGGTACATGAAAATAATGGCTAAATTGCATCTTTCACAAAAACAACATCACGGCTAAGCAAAATGCATTTAGTATGTGGATGATACAAATATTAGCCTTTGCTTTTAGAGCTATACCCAACAAAAATACATTTCATTGCTTTGTCATCCCATTTACTATTACCGTTTGTGTCAATGTGAAAGGCCAAACGGCCACCAAACACTTTTGCATATGTTCTTTAATAAAACATATAGTGGCCTGGTCAGCCACATATTATAAGTTCGACCGAATTTGTAACAACTAAGAAGTTTGAGTTCGTGCTCCTTGTGTACTGTGTTTTCTTGCATATTCTGCAGCCTCTATGCAGAGTACCGTGTGCAGTGCTTGGAGCTCATTTTTCTAGTGCGAGGATATTATCGTGGAGCTCTCAAGAAGAAGAGTGCACTGTGGTACATCCCTATTGAAATACTTCACTAGTATCAGAGCATTTCGATGTAAAACTTTGTTCCTTTTGTGCAATTGAAGCGAGCACCCACCCATCCACCCAAGGTTTTTGACTAAGGCGGCAACCGAGGCATACCTTTTCATCCAAGTCATCATTGGTACTATTGGATGCATGCGAGGGAGGACCTCAATGATCAAGGAAGACGGAGGTTCCGGGTACTTCTTGGGAGGTCACCCATCGCAATATTGTTCCCATGAGAGCTCACTTAACCATGGCAATCTCTTTCCACCAAGCTACACTCTTGTGGTGCTTGAAGAAGAGAGAAGACTAAATTTGACATTATCTTCAACAAGTTTTGGGTCCTCAAAGCTTCATTCTTTGTTTTCAAATCCTATTTTTGAAGCATTTTTAGGGTGTTTTTTGGAGCCATTTTGGAGTGCTTTCGTGCATAGTTCTCTTCACAAAGGTCCAAGAACATAAAGAAGAGTTTTCTTTGTATTTCTTCAATAAGGAATGTTCACCTTTGGGGCTGTGTTTTCAACGACACTAGTTGATGTTTCTTGAAAGGTTTTAGTTGTGGTGGGAGCGACAAAGCATTTTGGAGGTATAGAATGGAACAATCAAGTGAAATAGTATCAATCACTATTTACAAATTCAAGGAACCCGATACGCGGGGAAAGGTAGCATACCTAGACAACACTTCAGAATGAGTGTTTGTAGTATGAGATCATGCAAGAAAAGCTTATACATGGAGAGGTGAGTTGGTATTCCCCCCATCATGAACACATGCAAACACTAGCCATCATGGTGCTGGAACATCCTCAGCCCATGGTTCTCAAAGAGAGAAGAACAAGGAAACACCATAAGTAAGTTTTACCCATCCCATAGGAAGAGATAGATCGAATATGGACACTAATAGAATGGAAAGGCCGAGAGAATCAACATGGATGAATTTCCTCTACCTAGGCCCCATGAACATCCAAGAATATTATGACCAACCTAGTTAGTAAAGTCGATGAAAAATTACTTTGACAGGATAGGAGATCCCTATGAACACATTGCCGAGTTTAAGCAAGTGTTGCACGTAGAGCAAGTGGAAGATATTTTCATGCAATACAATGCTTTTGGACGGATCAACCCATTGGATTGGAACGTCCAGTGGTGAGATTCGAAAGAGATGCATACATAGACAAGGAAGGAACGATGTACATCTTAAGTACGCACCCAAACAATACGAATGAGTTTGGCATAATTCAGTTGGAAACAGAAGGGAAATCTCAAGGAAAAGAACCAATGGAAGAACCTAGGACACCTAGAGGGAAATCTGTATTGACACGAGTACTAGTTCCAGAATGGATCCCTCAGGACAACAGAAGCATAGAGTTGTTTGTAAATAAAGAAACTGACGAAGCATTTTGGAGATACAGAACGGAACAACCTAGTGAGGTAGGCTCCATCATAATCTACGAATTTAAAGACCCGGATACACCTGGAAAGGTTGTATATTTGGATGAAACTTCAGAAAGCGTATTTGTGGTGCCAGACCACGCTAGACATACATACACATGGAGAGGTGATTTGGTATTTCCTCCATCACGAGCAAACGTAAACGCAAGCCAACAAGGGGCAAGAACATCCTCAGCCCACGCTAATCAAAGGGAGAAAAATAAAGAGAGACCCGAAGTAAGCTTCAACCATCCCATACGGAGAGATAGAACAACCACGGACACTAATAGAGCTGATAGACAAAGGGAACATGGAATACTAGGTGGTAGAGATGATTTTCCTCTACCGAGACCACGTGAACACGCAAGAATACTAAGACCCACTCAATTAGTAAAGTCCATGAAAAATTACTTTGATGGGACAGGAGATCCCTATGGCCATGTCGCAGAATTCAAGCAAGTACTAAGAGCAGAACAAGTCGAAGACATGTTCACGCAATATAACGCATTTGGACTAACGTTAAAGAATACTGCTTTAACTTGGTTCCAACCATTGCAACAAAGGCAATTTAGAGACATCCATCACTTTTTAGAGTCATTCATCACTGAATTCTCTAAAAGTGGAATTAGACATGATACGTCTTCATTGATTCATAGCTTTAAACAGATCCCTCAGGAAACAGTTAGACTCGCAGGACGTAGGTTTAGACAATATGTTGAAAGATGTCCAATGCAAGAGCTCCCCTCACAAGCCAAGCAAGTGTCATTGTTTTTAGATGGCTTGTTGAGCTCTAAACTACACTCCTATGTGTACTTAAAAGAACCCAGAACGCTAGAGCAGTGTGTAAGAATATGCATAGACATTGAGGACAACTTGGGAGATGAGTTGGAACTCTCAAAGGTCTACAAGGACTCAGACTGTTCATCTCTAGCATCCACAAAATTGTCTAGCTCAATAGAGGACCTAGCAGAAAAAGTGGCCCAGAAACTAGGAGTTTCTAGTAAACAGATGCCTAGGGTAACAACAAACAAGCGCTGTTACACCTGTGGTGGCGATCACATGACAAATGTGTGTCCCAATGCAACACAACCGCAAGCCAACCCTAGTGGCCAATACTGTACAATTGAGAGAAGATACACGAATCATACGGCTCAGGACTGCCCATACAACAAACAGGCAGTGAGACAGAACTACCCGCAAGCATACCCGCAACCAGGCAGGTATCAAGGCCAATACAATGCTCAGCCTCATTACTATAGGCCTCCTCAAAACTATCCTTATCCTGCTCAACAGAGACCTCAACCTGTTTTAGCTTAGCAGCCACCCCCACCAGCGAATGTCATCTCAATGAAATACGCTGCTGCAAAAGAGAACCTCAATAGAGCTTTAGTTCCCGTTTCACCCCTAATTACTGATAGTGATCCAAAATCTAACAGTTTTGACTCTACTCATGTAGGTAGTCCACCCGCATATTACACAGAGTCACCAGAACATGTGGAAACATATCATTATGATAGTCCACCAGTGGAACCTAGTTGGGAGCCCGACTATGCTAATGTGATGTACACAAACCCAAATCCAAGGCCCCAATTGAGACAACAAAGACCCCAGGGTCCTAGAGGACCATGCTTTAGGTGCCAAGGAGATCATTTCATAAAGGATTGTCCACATCCTCCGATATCAAGACAATCACAATACTATAACATACAAGGTTTTTGTGCCGATTGTGGTAAAGAGCACATAATCAAAGATTGTCCTAAGAACCGTGTGAATGCTTCAAATGTGACACCAATCAACGTGATAGGTATTGTAAACAACGCAGATGGATCCAACCCTACATACGTACCTATCCAAGCTATAACAAGAGCCCAGGCGCTCTTACAGAACCAACAGCTTAATCAGGAGAAAGTAGTCGGAAGTAGTGAAGTTGCAGAATCTAGCAGTAAAAAGACGAAATCTTGGAAAGATTCTAGAGAAAGAATTAAGAGAAAATGGAGTAAAAGGATTACTGAGTTGGAAGGAAGTCTCAAGGAATCTAGAGCCAAAATTCTAGAATTGACTTCACAAGAGTTGAATCAAGAGAACCCAGCTCATAAATCAGGATCAATCTTAGCGGAACCCATACCAAAGAATCTAGACATGATGTTTCATGCATATCAGGCTAGATTAAAAGAGGGACCTCAAGTAGCTGAAATGAGTAAGAACTACCCTCGAGCAGACTTAGAAATAGAGAGGACTAAACTTTGCATGAAGATGGTAGAATTAGCACAAGCTTTGTTCAAAGCCTCTAGATATCTTAATTGGAATAACATGGCAAAACCTGAACTACACTTTCAAGGTCTAATGGAGAGGCTAGAATACTTGATAGAAAGCCAAGAGAAAAAGGATCAGCATAGGAATCTTAGTGCCCCAGAGACACAGGAAAGGAATGCACCATCCTTATCTCAAGTGCCAAACACAGAAGGGGAAGACAACCTGTCTTCTATACATAGATATTCACATGAATTTTTGAGAGAAATCCAAGAAGAGAAGTGGAGAAAAGAACAAGGAACCCATCCTCCTATTCAAGAAATAGACGACTTGCAGGAACAATTTCCCCAAGACATTCCCTCTATTTATGATGACGTAGAGGAAGAACAACTGAGTGAACACACAGGATTTGAATCTAACTCTTTGCAAGAATTACCTCAGTTCACACGTCCTTGGGAAGACAAGTCTATTAGCATGAGAGCACCCACGATAATAGTGAGGAATGAAGAATCAGTGATCCCTAGAAACACGGAAGTGGTCAAGAACGCTAAAGTTCAGTGTCACCTCACTCTTGAGGAATTGTTGAAGGTAAAACCAAAACTGTGGAAGCACGTAGCAAATCAATTCCCCGAGCTTGCTACTACTCCCTCATAGATAGGAACACACAAGAAGGTACCAGAGATACCAGTAGAAAAGATAGGAGATGTAAGCGAAGGAGAGGAAGGTAACACGTATCTTCCAATAACCCAGCAGGGCTACACCACGAAAGCCATCTTAGATTCAGGAGCCGGAGTAGCCATTGCTACCACCGCTTTATGGAAACGTTGGCGTAAGCCAGCATTAAGACCTACCAGGATGAAACTACAAATGGCTGATGGACATATAGAAAAACCATTAGGCTTACTAGAAGGCATATCTCTCACCACTTGTGGTGTAGAGTTTGAGCATACCTTCGCCATTTGTGACTTTGCGAAAAATCACACTTATGAGATGATATTGGGACGACCATTCATGCGTCAGTTGCAAATCGTACAAGATTGGGGAACTAATTCTTTGTACTTGCAACATTTAAGAGTGACTACTAAAGTCAATCTTAAAGACTATTCACATCGAGATGTACCCCGAATACAATGGAATACCATCCATAAGACACCAGTAGAAATAGAATCAGTACACTCTTTGGAGTCAGACCCCTCATGGTTACACGAGGACACTCACTTATGGATGTGTAAAGTAGCAAAACAAGAGGAAGAACGGTTAGAAGCAAGGACTTCAGGTGCAGAACAACATCCAAGAACCCTTCAAGACCCAGCGTACGCACCTGTAGTATTTCCAGATGAAGAATTTGAACCTCATGGTTGGGCAGAAATCCTAGCAACCATGGATGTAGCCATCAATGAAGAACAATGGACACCCCACTGTGACAAGGATGGCTATGACATCTCAGTTTTCACGATAGAGCCAATCATGTGTGATTCAATTTTAGAAGAGTGTGAACTGAGCACTAATGCATTTGAGGATGCGAGTGACTTCGATTTAGAGTCAATTATTATGGACCCTCCTTTTGCATCAGAAGAGGAATATTTCTATGAGGTAGAGACTTATCCTCAGACACCCGAAGAAATTACGAATGAGGTGAGGTTAGCCACTCAAGTGACTAGCAAGAGTGAAGGCAAGAAAAGAAAGAAGAAAGAAACCATGCCAGAAACAGAAGAATCTTTATTTGAGGTTCGCGAGAACTTCAAGAAATATGAAATAGAAGACAGACGAATCATGGTACGAATGCCTAACAAGAAAGCTGACATTGGAGAAGTATATGATAATCGAGAGAAAACCAAGAAAATAATAGTGGCCATAGAAGGAGAAGAAGAAAAGTGTACATACATAGGGCATGATTTGACGAATGAAGAAGAAGAAGAGTTAGTTGCCCTATTGTGCAAATATAGAGATGTGTTTGCTTGGAGTTACAAAGATTTGAAAGGAGTAGACCCGGATATATGTTCTCATAGAATCCCTATGACTCCAGATGCTAAACCGACAAAACAAAAACCGTACACGTACAATGATAACTATGCTGCGAAGATTAAAGAGGAGATAGATTGTTTGATAGAAGCAGGATTTAGTTACGAAATTGAGCATACCGAATGGGTATCCCCCATTGTGGTTGTGCCCAAGAAGAATGGAAAATTGCATGTGTGTATTAACCTTAAAAAAGTTAATGCCGCCACGATTAGAGATAGTTATCCTCTTCCTATCACAGAACACTTATTGGAAAGAGTTGCGGGCAAGGAAGTTTACAGCTTTCTTGATGGTTTCTCAGGCTATAATCAAGTAGCCATTGCTCCAGAAGACCAACGCAAGACGGCTTTTGCCACGGAATGGGGCGTATTTGCATTTCGTGTGATGCCATTTGGCTTAACAAATGCACCCGCTACTTTCCAGTGACTCATGTGTCATGTTTTCAAGGAATTCTTACGCAAGAATGTGGAAGTTTATGTCGATGACTTATGTGCACACTCGAATATAAGACACACGCATATCCCAGAGTTAAGACAAGTGTTTGACAAATGTCGAGAATATCAGGTTTGTTTGAACCCAGAAAAATGCATTTTCATGGTCAGACAAGGCAAAATTTTAGGACACATTGTGTCAAAGAATGGAATCTCTACGGATGAAGAAAAAGTGAAAGTAATTGCCGATCTACCTAGACCAACTAACGTAAAGGAAGTACAGGCATTTATGGGCCATTGCGGTTATTATAGACGATTCATACACATGTATGCAATCGTAGCCAAGCCTTTGTACTCTCTTTTGACCCATTTTGAATGGACAGATGAATGCGAGAATTCATTCAATGAACTCAAACGACGTTTGTGCTCAGCACCTATATTGACAACCCCAGATTGGAGTAAGCCATTCCATGTACATGTGGATGCATCCAACTATGCCATAGGATGTGTGTTAGCACAACCCACGAATGAAGGAAATATAGATCTCCCCATAGCTTATGCGAGCAGACAGTTGAACGCAGCAGAAAGAAATTACACCACTACGGAACGAGAAGGATTAGGGATGATCTACGCAGTAAAGAAATTCAGGCATTACTTGTTGGCCAACAAATTCAAGTTCTTTATAGATCATCAAGCCCTATTGTACTTAGTCAACAAGCCATGTAACACAGGACAATTAATACGTTGGTTTCTGTTACTCATGGAGTATGATTTTGAAGCAGTAGTCAGGAAAGGAAAGACACATCTCAGAGCTAACCACCTATCGAGACTAACCTCAGGAGAAGCTCCTCAAGGAATAGCGGACAAATTACCCAATGCATACTTGTTTAACCTTGAGATAGCACCAGAATGGGCTAAGCCTATAGTCCCAATTCTCACATATGGACCCAAGAATCCTAAGTTAAGGATCAAAGAAGGAGAGATTGCCAAATCTCAAAGATATCAAATCATAGCAGGAAGCATATATAAACAGGATAATCAAAAGATTCTTGCTTGTTGTGTAGATGAATCAGAACATGCAAATTGGTTGCAATTAGCACATGTAGGTGCATTAATGCAAAATCATTCGAAACATCGTACTTTGCAGACTCTGCATAGACTAGGAGTATATTGGCCTTCAATGGAAGCAGATGTCTACAAATTGTGTAAAGAATGCCATGTTTGTTGTGAAAGACCACCAGTAGAACATGCTACATTGTATCACGTGTCTCTCACACCAGACTGGAGTGAACCTTTAGTGACGTACTTAAGGACGAAAACATTCCCTCAAGGAATGACTTTAGCGCGACAACGAAGTCTAGAGCAGGAAGCTCAAGACTATTCACTTATTGGTGATAATCTATACAAATGAGGACGAGATGGATACTTAAGACAATGTGTTCATGAAAGCGATTATCTGAGCATACTAGACACTACGGATCTGTATGCAACATTTTGTTTTCCCCGCTCAGGACGGATTCACAATGCCTCACAAACGAATATGGTTTGGTTTGTATTTATCTTGTATTGGACCCCAGACAGTTGATCTAGCTAGCTGGATCATTGATCAGATGTATTTAGCACAACATAGATGGGAAAGAAAGAAAGTCATCGATGGATGCTGCGCACTGACTAGAATTGTATATATGTGCTTAGCATATGACTTGCCGATCGAACGTGCATTGACAAGTGAGGAGCTGAAAGCATTTAAAGGAACCACAAAGAAAGCTAGGAAGCCTAGCAAGGGAAGAGCAGGAAAGCGAATGAGAGGAACCATCCCCTGCCTTCAGGTGCCAGAATCACCCTCACCACAACCCTCTCCAGAACAGTCTCCTACTGAACCCCCTGTACAACCCATTCGCATAAGGTTATCGAGACCAGTTACAACGGAGGGCACTACCAGCACAATTGCTACTCAAGCAGCCACAGTCCCAAGACCTACCACCACTACAGCAGAAGTTCCCACCACTATTGGTGCGGAAGCTTTCTCTTTTCTGATACCCCATTTAGAAGTAGAACAAGCAGACACCACATTTGATTTTGAGATGCAGGATGTATTTTCAAATGAATTTCAGTTTTCAGAAGGCCAGATCTTCTCTCAGGAATATGAAAGGCCCAGCTAC
This sequence comes from Ceratopteris richardii, assembly GCA_020310875.1. NCBI lineage: Eukaryota > Viridiplantae > Streptophyta > Polypodiopsida > Polypodiales > Pteridaceae > Ceratopteris > Ceratopteris richardii. Next base: position 128,086,226 of record CM035418.1, on the reverse strand, counting down.
CCTACCACACCGCGAGATCAACCACAAGGACAAGTAGTGTCTAGATCCGAGGAAGAAAGAACAGAAACCGATGAAGATGAAGGCGATGACGAAGCCAACTAGGGAACTCATGAATCCCAATAACATGTGCAAACAGACAAACAAGGACAGCAAACCGACACCCAAGGTGACACGAGCACACACGAAGAAGAAACCTTCGAAGAAGCAGCTTATACATTGGCCATCAAAAAGTTATACCGTACTATGGAAAAGGTTTGGGCGCGTAAGAAGTTGACTGACGAAGAGAGCCAAACACTTATAGAACAAGAGCTTGTCTCGGGCGGGTTCAAAGAAGTATATATCAGAGGTTCAGAGAGCTTGTCAAATCAGTGGACCCACTGAAGCCTTAAGATATTCGCAAAGAAAACCGCTACCGCAGTATGATCCTCACAGAATCCGCCTACTAACCAAACCGGGTGAATACATTCGGGTACCCACCGGCGGTCAGTCTTCAGAACAAGCCAGGGAAGCACGTCTCGTCCCTGAAAGCTCATTGGCAGAGCATCGTCGACTCCCCACCCCGTACTACCGCTGTACACACCACCACAGTCGTCGAAGTACCGACCACCCCAACCGCTCCTCCTTCACCTCCCATCCATCCAGTCTCCCCCATACACCCCCCTTCTCCCAGAACAACATCCTCCTTCTCCGGTGGAGTATCAGAAGTCGTCCTTACTCCCATTCATCCCATAATTCCCGCACCCACTCAACCTAGTCTACCCCCTAACACATCCACCTTTCTATCCAACCCATTTCTCCATCCACCTTTTCCATCCTTCCCCACACCTCCAAGACCCCTTTTCCCATTCCCACCTCCATTAACCTTCTCCCAAGTCTCACCCCCCCCCCCGACCCACCGTAACTCCTCTTTCCCCGTTCCACCAAGCCGTCCAAGACAACCCCTCTGTAAATTACTCCTCAACCTTTGTAAATCCTCTATTTACACCCACACACTTACCCACGATCACACCACTATTCACGGTTACCGCACTCGACACCACATCCAGCGATATGGATATATCACCACCCACTGCACCTCCACTCACTTCATTTGTGGCACCACAATATTTAAGCACACCACAATTTTCCACAATCACCACAACATCCACTTTCCCACCCCCATTCCCCATTCCCTTTGCATCTACACCCACTGCATCTTCACTTAGCACACCATTAATATTATCACCCACCATAGACACAGCATTTCGACAGATGTTCACGTGTATGACGCAAGTAAGAGATGAGTTCCCATCTCTTGGAAATAATTATCAGCAGCTGCAGAGGACAACCAACAACTTACAATCGTAGATTAATTCATTGTCGATTGAGAATGCCTCATTGAATACTCGATACCAAGAATTACGCGAGGCATACCACAAACTGGAAGTAGAAAGTGAAGAGAAAGCCAAAGAGGCCACTGCTGATCTTGACAATTTGTTAAGGGCCCAAACTTTTGAAGAAGCCTACGAGCCCCAACCCATCCCAGGCGGACGAGTCACGGCCGAAGGCCAAACGACTTACGAACTTCCTACTCCCGCATGGATGAAGACAATTGAAGAGCTTGGAACCACCCACTCAGCACGAGTAGAGGTGCAGTTGCACGCAATGGCAATGATTGAGGAAAGAATTTTATAGTCACCCTACTTTGCTCATTTGGCCCCGCGTAGATATATATCAGGGCATGAGTTACAGTACAAACCGTATTTCATGTTAATGGCCGAATATCAGTTGGCCATAGAAAAAGAAACAGACAAGAAACCATCTCACGCTACTCAATTTGAACGTGAGGATTTGCCTTTGGATGCGTAGCAAGGCGAGATCTATCAACCAGATTGGCGTAAAGATCTTTTACAAGAATATCCTGAGATGAGTACTTGGGTTAAGGAACCTTTACATTTAAAATACAACCCATGTTGGGGACCAGTGCCACGTCGCCGTTCCTAGAAGGCATTTGCGATTAAGATACAAAACAACAAGCAATGCCATGATTGGCTAAACTACCCATACTTCAGGCCACCTACAGAACCACCTACAATCGGATACATGATGGCCACGATTCGCCACTCGATCCCTCGCTTGAAACACATGGACGATATAGCAGCGCACATGACTGTCAAGATATTTGACATGATGCATCGAAGAAATGTTCACAACCGGTTTTTGGGAATACCATTCAGAAGTGTTCATCAACAGGCCCACCCACTTGCTTCAATTATTTGCCTGTGAACAGATGGTTTATTCCACACATTATCGACTCCCACCACCTGATGAACCGCAACCAATTGATTGGGAGAAACTCGAGGTAGATTTGGCCCGAGGCATTCGGATATCAGAACACACCCTCGCTCAAGAACTACTACAGAAATACATCCGACAGACCGCACAACAAGGTTCTGTCGAGGACGACAGAAGCGAGAGGGAGGGGGGTGTTGGCAGCAGCTAGAGGCATAGAAGACGCGGAAGCATGTAAAGACAGAGCAGGGAGCCAGTCGAATCAAGTTTTCAAAGATTATGTTTTATAAATATTCTTCAAAAACCTCCAACAGTGATTTTCATCACTATTGTAACATATGTAACATAGAAAAACCCTTTTTGTAATCCATAGCTCGATTTTGTGCAAGCCGAGGAGTCCTCGAGCTTGAGGAGCTTAGGTAGAATGAGCGTATCAATTTTGGTTATTTTTAGACACCGTTTACCCTCTCAAATAGCGCATAGGACCTATTTTTTAGCTATGCCAGTCACTAGATGTGAAACCGGTCAAAACTAGTCTAGAACCTATAAAAAGAGCTAGAGAGCTCATTTTTGAGGTTAGCTTGTTTGAGTAGAGAAGAGCTTAGAGCTAATTTGAGCTTGTAAGAGTGTTCTTGAGTAATAGAGTTGATTTCTCGCCTTCCATTGTGTCTTGCTTGTCTCTTCGTAGTGTGTGTGTATGTGTGTGTGCATCTCTATGCTTCTCACCTTCACTCTCACTTCATCTCACATTCACGATCTTCATATCACTCCTATCTCTTCCGCGGATTGACATTAAGGAGGTGGAGCTTCTTAACGTGGTTCTCACTATTGTGCTAGAGCAACATTATGCTGCCAAGATTAAAGAGGAGTAAGATCGTCTGATAGAAGCAGGATTCATTTACGAAATTGAGCATACCAAATGGGTATCCCCCATTGTGGTTGTACCAAAGAAGAATGGATTGTTACAGGATTTTATGGTGATTCACAAAAAATCCGCACCATATCATCCTCAAGCCAATGGTCAGGCAGAAAGCACTAACAAGATCCTTTGTAATGTATTGATGAAACTCATGAACAACAAATGTTCAGATTGGAACAAATAGTTACATCACACTGTTTGGTCATATCAAGTGGCCTACAAGACCGTACTCAATGCAACTCCTTTTCAGATGGTTTTTGATCAAAATGCTATGCTCCCTTTGGAAATTTTGATACCCACCCTTAAGGTTGCACAAGAACATCAATGGACTGACCACAAATTATCATAAAGAATAATGGACTTGGAATGATTAGGAGAAACCAAAATGAAAGCAGCAGTAGGCATATATGCAGCCAAGAAACGATAGAAAGCCTACTTTGATGCACATGTGAAAGATAAAGGCTTAAAAGAAGGTGACGTAGTGTTAGTGTATACACTAAAACAACATGCAAGAAAGCTAGAGAAACGTGGTATGGACCTATGATTATCAACAAACTCTCAACAAGTGGAGCAGTACAATTAGCCACACTAGAAGGAGAGACAATGCCTAATTACATTAGTGGTTGTAGCATCAACCTTTATGAGGAACCTCTTACAGAGGATATGCATAGACAACTCACATTGGCAAAGAAGTGAAAGGAGGAAGAAAAGAGAATACGAGAGGAAGCTCAAGAAGAACCTCTAAAACGCATTAAACACATGAAATTAAGAAGGTAAGGACTAGGACGAGAATATTATAACCATTGTGAAGAAACACCAAGATATCCCATGGCCATGTGTCAAACAAAGTTAGTTGCTCATCCTAGCATAGTGGATAGGAGACCATTCATTACAGTCGTGCTAGAACAAGACAACACCCACCATGAGATTAGGCCTTTAATTGATTCACGTGTTGTGACTAGTGCGGTTAGGTGGTCCCACTGTAAGGACTCAGGATTAGAAATGTGGCCAATCGCGGCATACCTCATAGGGCTAGGAGGCATGGAAACCCCTTGCATGGGTGAGGAGGACCTTCCTATCCTCATACACAAGATGACTATGACTGTGAAACTCTTAGTGTGCCATGACGACGACGTGATAGAACCATTAATCCTTGGCCAAGATTGGTTATATGATCACTCAGTGGACCTAAATCTTAGACAAGGCTCCCTATAGCTAAGGACCTTAGACCAGCAGCAACTGATACCACTTGACTTCCCTAACAATACCCCGTCCGAGGTATATAACCCTAGATTAGATGAAATGAATGTGAGGGAGGACCAAAATATTTTTGGACAAATCAGTCAGATAAGCCAAATCGATCCAATGTCCACCCATGAGGGCTTGGCGATGGATAGTTGCCACTGAGGAGGATGTCAATAGATCTTCCCCTAGTTTTCCTTTGCACAAGAAGGGGTTTACATCAGCGGTCAGGTGGGTTACATTAGTGGTCAAATGAACACTATTGCCTATTCAGGTCCATCCTCCACACTTCCTACGGACCTACCTAGATCTTTTGTACAGAATGCCTCACATCCTGATGGGAAGGTCACAAAAGTGTTGGACCTACCTTCTTTTCCAAAGCAGAGTGTCATCTAGACCTCTCAACCACAACCATAGAGAAGTCAACCACGACTTAGGAACCCAAATCGACAACCATACCAGATGACCCAAAGGTGGAAGTAGTATTAGCAAGTCAAGACAACCAGTATGAAGCAATCATGGGTGCCGAAAGGTTAGAATGTATCAACAATTTCCAATAGCACAAGCTATGACAAGAAGGAGTCAAGGCAGAATCAGAGTCAACATCCAATATCTCCTCGACTTTCTTCTCCATCGATGAGGACTAGATATATTTGGATTGCCAAGAAGTACTTAACGAACTGACCCACACCCGCATAGATCTGGGTACCCAAGAATTGCCTTTTAGCCCAACACCTAATCCATGTAATGTATAGCCCTTTGAAATCACTTCACCCATCAACACCACTACTGCCAGATTCACCTTTTGTACCTCAGCAGAAGAACCCAACCCACCCACCAACTCTTAGGAAATGGATGCCGAAATCCGTCCAGAAGCTATTACACTATCCTTTCTACACCATAACCCCTCCCCTGTCTAACCATTACCCTTGTAATAATTCATCCACGACTAAACCTTGTACAAATTCATCCACACTAACCCACCATCACTTGTAATAAAATCTCATCAAAGTAATGTATGCACTATCTAAAGCATGCAGGTTGTCTAGTGATCTCCATTAGTTTCTGAGAAATCATTACATAAACCACTTCACAACACAAGGCTACACAGGTTACACATTAGTTATGGAAAGGGATTGTGGTCTCACATTATTGGGATAATACTTAATTTCCATATAGATTATGTTAGCCTTTTGTAGCAGATCTTACTCACTAACAGTCGATCACAATACAAATGGAAGGAACCTTAGAGGCTGGCACTAGTTAGCTGAGTCTTACCCTACCTCGCAACCACTAGAATTTCAAGGTTTCATGGGACCAATGCCCATTGATGATCCTCCCCTTGGAAGAACTGAAAAGGTACACAACAATTCCCATTGGTTCCAAGGACTAACGAGACCTCTAGTAGACATGAACTACATCTATGATTCGATGCTTTGTTTTAGTGGTAACACATGGGGTACATATCAGTTTTTCTCATGCGAATTTGAAGAGCTTCAAAATTCAAAGGAATTTGTATGGCCGAATTGCTGGATCTTCTTTGCCTGCTTGGCCCTTCTCTCTGCTCTGATTCTTTACGTCAGCTCCCTTGTCTTGTGATGTCCTAACTGCTACCAACACCCCCCCTCTCTCATGTTTGTTGTCCCTGATAGACCCTTGTTGGTGGGAGTGCTTGATGTAATATTGGACAACATCTGTGGCCAAGTGATGTTCTTGATTGTGTAATCCTCGAGCCAAATCTATCATGAGCTTATCCCAATTGATTGGACCTAGAATGTCTGGATGTGGCACACATAGCTGATCAGCATGAATGGCTTGTTCTACCGCAAAGAGATGCAACAAATGTGTTGGCCTGGGAATGCAAATTTCATAATGATATTCACAGAACCCGGTAGAGAACATTTCCTCAAAGGTATGTTCATAGAAAGTAGTTAAATACTTTATGCATGCATGCCATGCAAAGATTATGGTCACAGAGGGGGTCTGGCTCATGTCGTATACTAAATCTTTGTTTCCTTAAGAAAATCCAAGGGCGGAGATGTATGGAGCCTAGCCCTTTCAAAAGGTTTTGAAGAGGAGTGTCATGAGCTCAAATATTTTCATACACATCTTTGCTTCGATGTCTAGCACATTCTTTAAGCATGTAGACTTGTGTCATATGGTGGATATCATATACGCTACAGTTGGTAGCCCTCTAGGTGGAGCAAAATATGGATAGTTGAATCAGGTAGAGCATCCTTTATTGTTGCATACTTTGATTGCAAAAGCTTGCCATGATTTGCGACAGACCACGGGGCAATAACATGGGTTATACTTGATATATAGTGGAATGGTGGCCCAGGTGCTCATCATCTCATGGTAGTCGATCAATAGCCGTTCTCGCCAAGTAGGTTGAAAGATGTAGCCAGCACGTGCATTTTAAGGTAAGTCATCAGGCTCGAACTGTGTTGCAAATGTGGGATCTTTCCCTGTATGCCATTTAATTTCTACATTATAGTCATGTATTAAGACAAATTAGGGCATGTATTGCGGCTCTGATGTTGTTATTAATAGCTGATGGGATATGTGTTGAAAGTAAGAAGATTTGAGAACAGTTTCTTCCAAATTGGTGAGGGATCAAATCTGCACTGCAACACGATTGTCATGGGTTTGTCCTACTTGCTCGAGCCTCTTGAGCCAATCTGGGACTTCAATTTCCAAAGTGTCTCTTCCCTCTAAAGTGACTCTCCCACCAGGTACTGGCATTGGCTCGTAGGAATCCTCATAACTTTCATCGACAGGAATCTCAACCACCGTGTCAAGTTTTGGTTCTTCAACTGGTGAGGGTGGCCTTTCATATGGTAATAAACATGTTTGTAGTTCTACTGAGTCCTGCTGAGTGGTATTGGCATCTACGAACTGCTTCTTTAGATCAACATATTCTGATTCTTACTTTTCAAAGGGCTCCAAAAAATTTGCATGCTCCTCTAGTAATATTTTGATATCTTCATAGGGAACAACACGGTACTTTGTTGGACTAATTTCTGTGCCTGAGTTGCCTTCCATAGCGGCTTCAAGGTTATCTTGGTTTTGTTGTTGGAGGTGCTTGTTCTCTTCTAATGCAATGGCCATGTGTTTGCAGAGAAGTCCTAAATTCCGACGTAATTTGGCATTTATCTGCATTTGTGCTTCAAGCATGTTTTCTAAGTCCTTGATTGCTTGATCGTCTATGTTTGACAGCTTTGACTCCATTTCGTTGTGAGCCTGTTGTAAAGTGGTATGTTCTACTAGGAGTGTTTGGTGATCAGCCTCCAAGATACTGACTCTAGCTTGCAGTCACTGAGATTCTGCTTAGAAGGTAGCATTGCGCTCCTTGAATTGGTGGTATGCTTGTTGCAGTTGGTGTGCACACTGAATTAATGTATTAAAAATATTATTTACATTATGATATGTAGGGGAAATAGTGTGTAATGCAAAGGGAATGGGGTTGGGAATGGGGGTTGTGTTTGCTGTTTCTACCAATGATGTGGTGATTGGTGAGGTTGGTAGTAGGGGAGTGGGGGATGGTGGAAGAGTGGGGGGAGGGGGTGGTGCTGTGAATGGTGAAATGTCCATAGGATCTAACAATGTGGTGCATGCACGTGCTACCATGTATGTGGGGATGGTAGGTGAAGTGATCGTGGTGTGTGTGTGTGTGTGTCGGGAAGTGAGTGTGGGTGAGTGTTGTCCAAACAATTGCATATTATGCTAGACTGTGAGTGTTAGTTAGCAAGTTAAAGGTTTTTCCCTAGATGCATACTCGGGATTGTGCGATGTACTCAAATGCATCTATGTCTATGCATAGTACTTTCCATGGTGGGGTTAGGTGGTCTATCACAGAGATTAACTCTCCAAACTTTATGTGTGAGACGGTTTCTTGTGGCTGCCATGGTCTTCTCATGTTTATGAATCATATCATCTTGGATTTGGGACTTTTTGGGTATCCATTTCCAAGTAGTTCTAGGTGTGGTTGCATGTGTGGAGCATTAAATGTAGATGTGTGCCCTGCAGTGTGTGATGTGAATGATTATGAGTGGCATTTCAGGCTAGTGAGCTTGTATGAAATTACTTGGACATATAAGCAAGTCTTAGGCACCCAGATTTGTTGTGTATTGGGGTCGACCTTCATTGACCGCTTTTGGGACCCAAATGGAAATGGTCTTTTTTTGGGGAATTCTTGGAGTATTCCTCCTTGGTAGTCCTTTACCGAGTAGTCGGTTTGTTGCAACTTTGGGAATTTGTCACCAGAGTAGAGGTTTGTTCACCCTTTTGTATCCAAATCTGCTTCATTGTCTGAGTCACCTTGCTTCGTACTCTCCTTTGGCTATGAGCATAGGCTATCTACTTCCTCTTCTTTTGGTACTCCTTTGGTTGCCTTGTCTCGATCCTTGGCTTCTTTGTTGAGAACATCATCCTGCTGCATCATAGAGTTTCGGACAAGAACAACATCTTTATCTTCATGTGTACTCTTGGAAGGACCAGGAGTTGGTGCCTTTCGTATTTCCTTGAGTGCATCATTTTCTAACTCAATGGTAATGCGATTATGATTTACCCATACCTGAAGAAGTCCACTTCTTAGGTTCAGGTGGGCTGCATGATCGTAGATCCAGTCTTGACCCAAGACAAGAGGCTCAGTGGCATCCTCATCTGGACACACTAGCACTTTAACTATCATAAGAACATCTTGAATGTAGATGGGAAGCTCCACCTCACCCATGCAAGGAGTTTCCACACCTCCCAATCCTATGAGATAAGCTTTTATAGGATTGAATTTTAATTGCAATTCTTGATAGTAAGAAAGTCTAACAGCACTAATGGTTGCACCTAAGTCAATCAAGGCTCTTACATTCCTTGCATTATTTCCTTGTCCTACCTCTAGGGTTACAAAAGCTCGTCGATCAACTATTCTATGGGAATGGACTCCTGGTGCATCACACATGGACATGTGATATCTTGGAGCGCATCTGATCTAGGCTCATCTCTACCCTATCTTCTTAGATTCATTCTTTGGATTCGTTCTAAAGCTTCTGTGCTTCTTCACGAATTCGTTTTTCTTCTTCCTTACATTTCTTGGCAATGTTGAGTTGATTAAGCATTTCCTCAATGAGGGATTCTTGATATAATTTGATGACGCATCCACTGATGTAACTTGGTAGGATGTCACCTTCTAGGGTGGCTAATTGGATTGCCCCACTTGTTGATATTCTGTTAATAATCATGGGTCCATAGCCACGCTTCTCTATCTTTCTTGCATGTTGGTTTAGGGTGTACATCAAAACTAATTCTCCTGCTTTCAAGCCTTTATCCTTCACATGGGCATCAAAGTATGCCCTTTGTCTTTTCTTACCTGCATAAATCCCTGCTGCTACTCTCAATCTTGTTTCACCCAAGCATTCTAGATCAAAGATCCTAGATGAAAGTTCATGGCCGATCCATTGATGCTCTTGTGCTACTCTCAGTGTGGGTATCAAGAAGTCCAATGGTAGCACTATATTTTGGCCAAATACCATATGAAAGGGTGTGGCTTGGAGTACCGTTTTATAGGCAACTCTATATGCCCAAACAACATAGTGTGGGTGTTTCTCCCAATCAGAGCGTTTATTAGTCACCAATTTTGTTAACACATTGCATAATATCTTGTTTGTGCTCTCGACCTGTCCGTTGGCTTGTGAATGATAGGGGGCAAGCTTCTTGTGTATCACCAAGAATTCTTGGAGAAGGTTTCCAATGACTTCTTTCAAGAAGTGTGTGCCTCTATCACTTACTAACTCTATTGGAAACCCATATCTGGTGAATATATTCTCAAATATGAACTTGGTTGTGGTTTACGCATCATTTTTCGTAGTGGCCTTCACCTCTACCCACTTAGTCAGATAATGAGTGGCAACAATGATATACTGAGCATGGAAACTCTTAGTTGGGGGATTAATAAGACCTACAAAGTCTATTCCCCACTTAGAGAATGCACGTCCACTCATCATAGGCTTCAATGGCATCTCATCTTTATGTACAGGGTACTGAGTTCGTTGACAAATATCACATCTCTTCATGTAGGTGTGTGCATCCATGTGAAGGGTTGGCCACCAAAGACCTGCGAAAAGTATTGCCTTGATCACATGATCTGGTCCAAAGTGTCCTCTTGGCACACCTTTGTGAGCTATCTCTAATATCTTAAGATACTCTCATGGACACATAGCCTAAGATATCCATCTTTTCCGTGCTTATATAGATTACTGTCAATGAGTGCGTAATCTAGTGTTTCTTATTCTAAGCTTTGTTGTCTGGCCAATGTCATCTCTCGAGGGAATGTTTTCGTCCTCAAGAAGTTTACCAAGGGTTCACTCCAATCTGGCACTAAAGACACTCGATAAAGAGTGGCATGTTCCATGGGTGGTTTAGTACTGCAAATTGGGCATTCCTTACACATCTTATGGACATCTGCTTCCATTATGGGCCAATATACCCCTAATCTTTGCAAAGTTTGAAGAGTTCTATGTTTCAAATGGTGCTGTTGTAGTGAACCTACATGTGCTAGTTGCAACCATTTTGCATGTTCATCCTCGTCTACACAACAAGCTAGTATGCCTTGATTGGTGTGCTTATACATGCTGCATGCCATTATGTGGTACTTCTGAGACCTGACTACTTCCTTGTCTCTAGTTCTCAACACAAGATGTTTAGGTTCAAAGGTGAGAATAGGCACTATACTTTTGGCCCACTCAGGCACTACCTCTAGATTGAACAAGTAAGCATCAGGGAGGTCATCTGACACTCCTTGAGGTGACTCTCCTAAAGCCAGTCAAGAAAGGTGATCAGCTCTCAAGTGAGTTCTGCCTTTCCTAACCACAACTTCAAAGTCATATTCCATTAGTAGGATGAACCATCTTACTAATCGGCTTGTATTGCAAGGTTTGTTCACTAGATATAATAGTGTTTGATGGTTTGTAAAAAATTTAAACTTATTTGCGAGCAAATATTGTCTAAACTTCTTAATTGCATATACCATCCCTAATCCCTTTCTCTCTGTAGTGGCATAGTTTCGTTCAACTCAGTTCAATTGTCTACTCATGTAAGCAATTGGAAGATCCATATTACCTTCACCAATAGGTTGTGCTAGTACACACCCAATAGCATAATTGGATGCATCCACATGAACATGGAAAGGCTTGTTCCAATCTGGCATAGTCAAGATTGGTGTTGAACACAACCGTCGCTTAAGCTCATTGAAGGATTTTTCGCAGTCTTCTGTCCACACAAAGTTAGTCAAAAGGGAGTATAGAGGCTTTGCAATGATCACGTACATATGAATGAAGCGTCAATAATATCCACAATGCCCCATGAAGGCTTGTACTTCCTTGACATTCTTTGGCCTAGGTAGCTCTGCAATAGCTCGCACTTTCTTCCATGGATATGCCATTCTTTGACACTGTGTGTCCTAAAATCTTACCTTGCCTGACCATGAAAACACTTTTCTGGGTTCAAGCAAACTTGATACTCTCTACATTTGTCAAAGATAGCTCTCAGTTTGGGGATATGTGTTTGTCTAATGTTGGAATGAGCACAGAGATCATCAACATAAACTTCCAAGTTCTTCCTCAAGAATTCTTTGAAGACATGGCACATCAACCTCTGGAAGGTAGCTGGTGCATTGGTAAGCCCAAATGGCATTACCCGAAAAGAGAATATGCCCCCACTCAGTGGAAAAGGCCATCTTATGATGATCTTGGGGGGCAATGGCGACTTGATTATAGCCAAAAAACCCATCAAGGAAGTTCTACACTTCCTTACTTGCTACTCTTTCCAATAGATGCTCAATGATAGGAAGCGGATAACTAGCTCTAATTGTGGTTGTGTTAACTTTCTTCAAGTTAATACAAACACATAAGTTTCCATTCTTTTTGGGCACCACTACAATGGGGGGTACCCACTTAGTGTGCTCAATTTCATAGATGAATCCAGCTTCCACCAATCTATCTATCTCGTCCTTGATCTTGGCTACATAATTATCATTATATGTGTATGGATTCTGCTTAGAGGGTTTGGCCTCTGAGGTCATGTGGATCATGTGTGAGCATATCGTAGGGTCTACACCTTTTAAATCTTTATAGCTCCATGCAAAAACATCTCTGTATTCTCTTAATAAGGCAATCAACTCTTGTTCCTCTCCCTCAGTCGGGTCATGTCCTATGTAGGTGCATCTTTCTTCTCCTTCTTCTATGGTTACAACAATTTTCTTGGTGGTTTCTTTGTTATCATAGGCCTCTCCTACTTGTGCATCACGTTTAGGAATTCTTATCATGACTCTCCTATCTTCTATCTCATACTTCTTAAAGTTTTCAGGGACCTCAAACAAAGATTCTTCCTCATTTGATGTGGCTTCTCTCTTCTTCCTTTTCTTGCCTTCATTCTTAGTGGTTACGTGTGTGGCTAATCTCACATCCCTCGCAAGTTCTTTAGGTCTCTGAGGGTGGGCCTCTACTTCGTAGAAATATTCCTCTTTGGATGTAAAAAGAGGGTCCATAATGATTGCCTCTAGATCTGAATCACTTTCTTGTTCAACTTCTTCCATACTAGGCTCGCATTCTTCAATAATCAAATCACACATCATTGGATCTATCATGAAGACTGAAATGTCATAGCCATCCTTGTCATGGTTTGGTGTCCATTGTTCTTCATTGATGGCTACATCCATTGTTGCTAGGATTTCTACCCAACCATGAGGTTCAAATTCCTCGTCTGGGAAGACTACAGGTGCATAGGCTGGTGTCCATTGTTCTTCATTGATGGCTGTGTAACCTTGATGAGTGACAGGGAGATAGGTGCTCCCTTCTTCTCCTTCACTCATGTCTACTATCTTGTCCAAAGGTATTTCTAGCACTGTTCTATGAGATCCTACCTACGAACGAGGTTTCACTACTTCTGAAACTTGGTTGGCTACATGTTTCCACAATTCTAGTTTAACTTTAAGTAGTTCTTCTAAAGTGAGATTGCACTGCACTTTACTGTTCTTCACCACTTCCGTATTCCTAGGTATGATTGAGTTTTCATTCCTTATCATGAGTGTGGGTGCTTTCATACAAGTAGATTTGGCTTCCCATGGTCCTGTGAAATGTGGTAATTCTTGCAAAGAATTAGACTCAAAGTCTAATCGTTCACTAGGATATTCATCTTCCTGCTCCCCATAGATTGAAGGAAGGTCTTGTGGGAATTGATCAGGTGGTATAGCATCCTTTAACTGGGGAAGATCTGGGCATTTGTTTGCTTGAGACTCCTAATTTTGGGCTACCTTCTCTGTTAGTTCCTCAATAGATGTGGACTGTTTGGAAGTGAGCCTAGTAGAGCTATTTGAATCTTTATAGATCTTTGAAAGCTCTAATTCCTCCCCTAGATTATCCTCAATGTCTATGCACATGTGTACGCACTCTTCTATGGTTCTAGGGTCCTTCAAGTACACATAAGATCTCAACTTGGTACTCAACAATCCATCAAATAATAAAGCCACTTGTTTGGCTGGAGTGGGTACCTCTAGAACTGGGCATCTCTCTAGGTATTTTTTGAACCTCCTCCCTGCAAGTCTAACCGTTTCTTGAGGGGTCTATTTGAAGCTATGTATCAAGGAAGAGGTTTTGTGTCTGTTTCCACTCTTTGAAAATTCCATGATGAAGGCTTCAAGTAGTTGGTCTATGTCTCTAAATTGCCTCTCATTTAGTGGTTGAAACCATGTGAGAGCAGTGTTCCTTAGTGTTAGGCCAAAAGCATTCTATTGTTTGAACATGTCATCAACTTGTTCAGCTCTCAATACTTGCCTAAATTCTACTACATGGTCATAAGGATCTCCAATACCATCGAAATAATTCTTCATAGACTTGATCAATTGTGTGGGTCTCAGGGTCCTAGTGTGTTCTTTGGGCCTTGGAAGAGGGAGTTCATCTACATTTCTTTGGTTTCTTCGGTCTCTATGTCTCTCCTTTTCCATTCTATTCATCTCTATTCTCATTTTGTCTCTTCCTAGTGGGTTAGCAAAGCTTACTGCGGGTCTATCTCTATTCCCATCCCTTTGAGTGCCATGAGCTTGGGATGTCCCAGCTCCTTGGTGTCCATAAGAGACATTGGACCCTGGTTGGGGAAAGACAAATTCACTCTTCCAAGTGTAGGCATGCCTACAATGTTCTGAGACCACAAAGACCCTCTCTAAAGTATTATCTAAATAGGTCACTTTGCCTAAGCTATTAGGATCTTTAAATTCATAGATTGTGAGCATTCCTACTTCATTAGGCTGGTCAGGATTATACCTCCAAAAAGCCTCGTCAGTCTCTCGGTTTAAGAGCAGATCTATGCTCTTATTGTCCTGGGGAACCCACTATGGAGTGATGATTCTAGTTAGGATTGATTTGCCTCAGGGAGTTATGGGCTCTCTTCCTAAGTTCCCTTGCTCTATGTCACCTATGTTTGTCTCTAGAATCACATTACCGAATTCATTTGTTCTATCCGGATGGTTAGTGACTATGTACATTGTTCCTTCCTTGTTAATGTAGGCACCATTTTTGAACTTGACTGCTGGATGTGCTAGTCCAAGGGGTTGATCAGAGTTTTTAATTTGTACAACGGATCTTCTTAGACCGTCTTCATAGATGCGATCACCTAATCAGTTGTTCCTGATATATTCCAATTGAGTCTTGTAAGGTCCTTCTAGCTTTTCTAGGTATGCCACTCCTGAGCTACCTATGAGTCTCTCCATGTTATAAGATATCTCAGAATCACTTGTTTTTGAACTTAGAATATATGGATAATCACTCAACTGTTGGGCCCAAGACCTACCAGTATGATTGACACTAGCTTCAGATGTCCTAAGGCTTTGTCGATCTCTTGTTAGATATCTTCCTGACCTAAGGTTCATAAGCCTTAGCTGTTACACCAATTTTCCCAGTACAACCTTGTTGCAGAGTTCTTTGGAAATAGTCACTTGTTCTTTTTATTTCCCTTAGGTTGTCACTTCTTGTCCAATGCTTTTCGTCACAAGGAACACTTGAGTTTTATCATATTTGAGTTTGATAGCTTAATTTATGTCCTTTTATTTTAGTGTTTGTCTCCACAACAATCTATTTATGCTTGCACTTGAGTAATTAGGGTTTTTGTACTTGATCATGCTTAACAATGTCCTTAATTAATCAATACCTCTATTCGTACTTAGCCTAAGCTATGAATTGACAGAGGGAGTTGAGAATGATCCAACCTCAATTGCTTATCCCTTGCTCTTGGGTGCTTGAGAACCCCGTTCTCAAGCTTGTAGAGTACCCTTGGATGCCCTCTATCGCTCTCAATGGACCTATAATAGTCCCACAATTAGCTCAAAATTTAACTTTAATTGACTCAATAGACCATGTCCATGCATGCACTTCAGAGACCCAAATTTTGCTTTGTTTTAATGAAAATTCCCTTATAGATCCCTCAACTTTCTCACCCCTATGGAAGGTTGTTGAAGTTGAAGGTCAAGGACAAAGCACAGGAGCACATCAAAGAGGTGGACACACAAGAAGAAGGAGCAAGTACGGAGCTCCAAGAAGTGTATGTCAAATTTTTAGAAGAAATCCCTATAAAAATAGTGATTTTCATCACTAAAAACCATTGTAAATATCAGTTCACCCTTTTTTAGCTCCATTTTATGCAAGCTGAGGAGTCCTCCAGCTTGAGGAGCATTAGAAGTATAATCTTACCAATTTTCATAATTTTTAGATTCCATTTGAGCCCTCAAATAAGCCCTGGAACCTAATTTTTAACTAGGCCGGACACTAGGTTTGGACAGGGCCAAAACTACTCAAACAACTATAAAAAGAGCAAGAGAGCTCATTTTTGAGGTTAGCTTGTTAGAGAGTAGAGCTTATGTAAGAGAACTCTTTTGCAATCAAAGCTTTCCATTGTTCCTCTCTTTGATCTTACCATGTGCGCGCGTGTGTGTATGTGTGTGCATGTTTGTGTGCTTTCACTCACTCACTTGTGCCTTCACTTGCTCATGGTCTTGATACCGGTCCTCACATCTCCGCGGATTGACAAGTAAAGGAGGTGGTGCTTACACTTGAGCTACATCAAATGTTGGCGCCGTTGTCGGGGAGAGAGCTTCGAGGACGAGCGTTGTGATGGTAAGATCATAGATTTGTGACGTTGGAAGGTAAAAAAAACTATCATTTCTGTTCATTTTCTGATTTTTCCTCTTCATCTTCATCATCATCACCATCTTCTTCTTCGTAGAAATTTCTTGTTTTTTAGTGCATTTTCACCATTTTCATACCATCTTTCATGCATTATTGTGAGAGAAGGAGTTAGAAGGTGCAAGGGAGAGCAAGTGCTTGTGTTTTTTCATGATTTTTTGCACATACGGAGCTCGTCATTGCTCGGCGCTCAGAAATTTGAATTTCCCGCCAAAAAACGTGATTCTGACTGAAAATCGCGATTTTCATAAAATTCAAATTTTTCAAAAAATCACGATTTTCTATTTCCCGCCTAAAAGCTTGTTGAAAAGAACACGATTCTGAGTTCATTCTCAGAATCGCGATTCTCTGGTTGTGCTCAAAATCGCGATTCTCTAAATTTCTCCAAAAGCGCGATTTTCTAAAAACACGATTCTCTGTTGGCAATCGCAATTTTCAAAAACACGATTCTCAACCAAAATCACAATTTTCAAGTAAAAACAGGAGTTTGAGAAAACACGGTTTTCAGTGGCCTCAAAATCGTGATTTTCAAAAATCACGATTTTCAGCCAAAAACACGATTTTGTGAAAACACGCTTCTCTGTGGCCTCAAAATTGCGATTTTCAAAACACGATTCTCTATCAAAATCATGATTTTTTGGTCATTCTCGAAATCGTGATTTTCATAGGTGTTCAGCATCGTGATTTTTTTTCATAATTTCACAGCATCGCGATTTTCATAGGTGCTCAGCATCGCGATTTTCATAATTTCACAGCATCGCGATTTTCATAATTTCACAGCATCGGGATTTTCTTCGGTGCTCAGCATCCTGATTTTCATAATTTCACAGCATCACCATTCTCATAGGTGCTCATCATCCCGATTTTCAGACCCCCCAAAATCGCAATTTTCATACAAAATTGTGATTTTTCCATAAGTGCCTGTTTTCCTGTTTTGACCCCCATGAGCCTGATTTGACATAACTTGTTCATCAAAAGTCCATTTTTTGAGCTCTATAGCTCGTTGGAAAGCTCGTTTCGAATCCTACACGGCTTCAACTATTTTTATAAGAATAATGCGTTGATTTTTAGATAAGATAATCTGAATTTGACCCTCAGGTGGGGCCAAGAACCCAAGGGGACTCCAAAGGATTTTGAACCATACCAAAGGGAAATTTTGGACTCTTGACCAAAGCTTATGAACCTGAGATCTGGTAGACACCTAGGCAAGGATAGACAAAGCATTAGATCTTCTTAGTCTAGTGTCAACCATACAGCTAAGTCTTGGGCTCAACAACTAAGTGGTTGTCCTTAGGTGCTAAGCCCTGACACAAGTGACTCAGAAATGTCTTTTAGCATGGGGAAACCTACAGGTGGCTCAGGAATTGCCTATCTACAAACACCACAAGGTCCCTATAAGACACAATTGGAATATATTCGGACCAACCGATTAGGTGCTCGCATCTATGAGGATGGCTTGAGGCGATCAGTGGTTCAACTCAAGAATCCAGGTCAATCCTTTGGACTGGAATACCCAGTAGTCAAGTTTGAAGGGGGTTCATACATTGATAAGGAAGGAACCATGTATGTGGTCACCAACCTACCAGATAGGACCGATGAGTTTGGAAATATCATTCATGAGAATGAGATAGGAGACCTAGAACAAGGAAATGTAGGACAAGGATCCCAGACTCCTAGAGGTAAGTCAGTTTTGACCAGATTGATCACTCTAGATTGCATCCCTCAAGACAACAAAAGCATAGAACTATTTTTTAATAGAGAAATAGAGGAAGCCTTTTGGAGATTCAAGCCAGATCAACCTAGCCAATTGGGCATAGTCATCATCTATGAATTCAAAGATCCTTAGATACCAGGCAAAGTTGTCTACCTAGATAACACATCAAAGAAGATGTTCTTGGTAACAGAACATGATAGACATGCATATACTTGGAAGAGTGAATTGATTTTCCCTCCACCAAGATCCAATGTTTCCCATGGTCTCCAAGGAGTCGGATCATCCCAAGCTCATGAAGCCTAGAGAGAAACAACTAGGGAGAGACCTGAGGTGAGTTTTGTACACACTATGGGCAGAAATGGATCAAGATTTAAAAATGAAAGACCTGAAAGAGAGAGACATCAAGCACATAGGAAACAAAGAGATGAACATGATTTTCCACTGCCTAGACCCCGAGAGCACCCAAGAACCCTTAGACCCACTCAAGTGATCAAGGCAATGAAGAATTATTTTGACGGGAGATCCTTATGATCATGTGGCCGAGTTCAAACAAGTGTTAAGAGCTGAACAGGTTGAGGATTTGTTCACCCAGTACGAGGCATTTGGTTTGACTCTTAAAGGCATTGCCTTAGCTTGGTTTCAACCACTGAATAGTCACAACTATCGCGATATAGGTCAACTGCTAGACGAATTCATTGTAGAATTTTCCAAGAGTGGTATCAGGCATAACACATCATCTTTGATCCACAGTGTAGCTCAGTGATGAGTAGCACCTCCTTTAATGTCAATCCGGAAAGACATGAGGATGGTATGAAGACCTCGAGCAAGTGATGGCACAAATGTGTGAGTGAGAAGCACACTAACATGCACACACATACACACACGCGCGCACACACGGCAAGAACAAAGAGAGTAAGACAATGAAATCACTTCTATTACAACCAAGTTCTCATACAAGCTCAAAACTACAAGAAGCTCGCTAAAAAATGAGCTCTCTAGCTCTATTTATAGTTTTTGACTAGCTTTGGCCCTGTCCAGACCTGGTGTCCGGCCTAGTTAAAAATTAGGTTCCAGGGCTTATTTGAGGGTTCAAACGAGATCTAAAAAATATGAAAATTGGTAGGCAACTACTTCTAAGGCTCCTCAAGCTCGAGGACTCCTCGGCTTGTACAAAATGGAGCTACAAAAAGGGAAATGGTATTTACAATGGTTTTTAGTGATGAGAATCACTTTTAAAATGTGTAAGGATTGGAAAAAATCGATGGGTTGCCTCAGTGCTAGATCTGCATACATGCTCGTACTTGGCGTCTTCCCCTATGATGCCAACACTCTCCCCCCCCCTAGTGTCTGTCGCCTCTGACAGACCTCTGCTCCATGGTTTGATCAATGTATTGCTGCAGTAGGTCGGTTGCTAATTCCTGTTCTTTGATGCGTAGTCCCCTGACCAAATCTCTCTGCAGGGCGTCCCAATTAACTGCACCAGGCATATCAGGTTATGGCGTGGTGTAGAGTTCTGAATGCATTGTTTGTTCACAAGCGAATAACTGGAGCAGATGAGTTGGGCGGGGCGCGAATACTTCTGAGTGTGCTTCCCAGAACCCCGTGGTGAACATGTCATCAAAAGTTTGTTTGTAACACGTAGGGAGATATCTTATTCGTGCATGCCACGCTGTCGGAGTGAATTACTCCCACTAATTTCAACCTTGGATGATAAAAATGGAACCCTTGTGAAGAGAGATGAAGTTCGGAGATATTCAAGTGCATTACTCGATCCTATGCTCTCAAGCAAGATTTTATGGGTATTGATGATGATATGGCTTAGCATAGGGATTCAATGCTCATAGCTTGGAAACAAGCGAAGTTTATTAGCTCTCATGATAAGAGTTTTTCACTTTTGAAATAACTCGCTAACCAAAGAAGATACTAGAAACAAATGACTTTGACGACACACGATGAGAGGAAACTATGCACATGCAAAGGAAGAGAAAATTCGCGAATGATCATTTTACAGGAGTGGCAGGTGGATACTTTCTACGACTTGCAATCACACATATTAACGGGTGGAGCATGCAACCGAGAAAGGACATAGAGTTTGCATGTTAATTCACCCGGACTTGGAGGTTGGATATTACGTACATTTCGGAAAGTCTTTAACACCACTTGCATCATGTCCAAAATTTTGAGCATCATCTGCGCGGCGACATCTGGCATAGGGTGGAGACGTGGCATCCAATGCCGGATGGTAGCTATCATGTATTGAACTGTTGGTGTGCCTGTTGGGGGTGCAATGGCAGGGTAATTGAGCCATTCTTTGCAATTGGCGTTGTTCTTAACCTTTATGGCAAATGCCTTCCATGATCTTCTCCGTTGCACTGGCCCGTAGCAATTGTTATACTTCAAGTGCATGGGCACGTGATCCCATGTTCGTAGCATCTCCGGATAGGTTTCCAGTAACTTTTGCCTCCAGGTGGGTTGGTATATGTTCCCTTTGTGGGCGTCCTCTGGAATGTCCTCAGGTTCAAATTGGGTAGCGAAAGTAGGGTACTTGTTGGTTTTACGTTTGATCTCGGTGTTGTAGTCTGCCAACAGTACAAAGTATGGTTTATATTGTAATTTTGAGCTGGTTATCAATCGCCTGGTAGCCAAGTGCTTAAAATATTCCGACTGAAGTATGGTCTCCTTGATAGTCTTCATAGCCACCATCTGGGTTGAGATACGCTCTTCGTGAGTCACCCCCATCTCTTCTACCTGTTTCATCCATGCCGGAGGGGGTTCCTTGTATGTGTATTGTCCTTCGTTAGTGATTGTGCCTCCTGGAAAAGGTTGAGGCTCATACGTATTATCAAATGTTGCCTCCACCGGGATAGCTATGGCCTCCTCCTCTGTTGGTTGCTCAGGTGGAGAGGGGGGTCATTCATATTGTAGCAACTTAATCTTTAATTCTGCAATCTGTTGTCGTAGCTCCAGTACCTCATTGGCCGTTGAAGGTTCAGGTTCTGGTGAAGTAGCAGCATCAACCATCGCTGTAGGTTTTGGTGGGTGTGGTGTAGGCACTTGGGATCTTTGTAATTCCTTTACTTGGTCGGCCAGCTGATCATGTGCTTCTAAGAGGTTGGCATAGGTTTCCAATATTTGTTGTATGCTTTCTGAAGGGATGGCCCAGAAGTTAAGAGGGTCGATGGGTGCCCCTGGAGTATTTTCTATGGCCGCTTCTAGGTTGTCCTGATTTTGTTGCTGTAATCTCTTGTTTTCTTCTTGTGCAGCCACTAGGTGGCGTCGAAGTAGAGCCATATTTCGTTGTAATCTAGCATTACGGGCTAGCTGATCTCTGAGTTGTTCTTCCGTTGCCCTAGTCATCTCTGTATGTTTGGCTTCGAGCTCCACATGGAATTGTTGGAGGGTGGTCACTTCCTGTTGTAGTGTTGTATTACTTAGCTCCAAGGCATTGACACGTGCTTGGAGTTGAGACGAGAGATTGCACAGCACTGTGTTATTCTCTTCTAGTAATCTATACTCTTGCTTAAGTTGTGTGGCCGCTTCGAACATGGTGTTTAGTGCATGACTAAATGATGTGGATGAAGGGATAGAGGTGGGAAATGCAAAGGGTCGGGAAATGGGGGAGGGAGAAGTGGATGAAGTGCCTATGAGTGAAGTGAAATGTGATGATGTTGGAACAGACGTGGTGGTGGGTGCTCCTGTGGGTGGTGAAATGTCCATGGGATCAGATGTGATAGTGTGTGAAGTGTGAATAGTGAACACAGAGATGGTGGGTGGTGTGTTAGTGGTTGTCGTGAATGTGGGGGAGGTGGGGTGGGAATGGGCCTTTCTCCTGTAATTCTCAATTTGCTCCACCAGGTTTGCCAAGAACGGAGGTAGGGTGACTTGTGTAGGCTCTGCGGAGGTCAAGAGGGGTTCAATGGTTCGGGGTTGGGAAAGAGGAATAGTATTGGTGAATGGAAATTGGTGAGTTAAGGTTTGGGTAGTGGCAAGTGGTTGTCTGAGGGCAGGGAATTATGAAGGGTTACCTATATGGGGTTCAGAAAGTTGGCTCGAACTGGTGGGTGGAGGTAAAGGGGCGGATGGAGAAATGGTGGTGTGTGTTATAGTTTCACTAATGGCTAATACTGGTTGTTCAGAATGGCTAGTGGTGAGGGGTTCTGAGGGCTGGAGGGGAGGTGATGGTGGAGATGGTACCTGGATATGTACATCTGGTTCATCACTGTTGGATGGGCTGGCCATGTGAACATCTTCTTGAGTGGTGGTAGGAAGTGTGGTAGAGACTTCCATTTGAATCATTTTGCCCCTTCGCGGTCGCGTATCAATCCTTCGTTGGTCATATTGTGGGGTATTACGATATACCATGGTCCTCATGGCTTCCACTATCCCATAGGTATCTGCTAAAAGGTTCAATGATTCTACAAATTGAGGGTCTACATTTTCTGCTTGCAGCATCTGGTTTACCAGTGCTCTATTGGCCTCTTCTAACATCTTATGCCTCTTCTGCACTTGCTTGATCGTTTTGTATAGTCGTTTAAGTTGTGCCGTGTAGGCAGGAGCTTCCTCCTCACTCTCCTCTAATTCCTTCCCTGGTGCTTCTTCCTGATTCTGTGTGCTTTCAGCGTGAGGATGTTGTGTCTCATCTTCCCAATGCACCCTTCTAGCCGCACTTTGTGTCCGTCCTCTCTGGGATGATGAGTCGGGGCCGTCCGTGTCTGAGAAGAGCTCACTCTCAGATAAGTGAGCTGTCTGCAAGAAGCTTTCAAAGTCAAAAGATGGGTCTTCTGGCAGTGGAGCCATGGATGCAAACTCCGCATCTGTGGGTAGTGGGGGGGCTGATGGAGTGGGTTGTACCATGCTTCCTGATTGGGGTCCTTGAAGATGGATTGTGAAAGGGGCTACTTGTCCTTCTTCTCTACTGGAGGCTTCTGTGGTTACTTCACGAGGAATTAGAACCTCTGAAAGTGATCCACGCCATTAGGGCGAAAAACGGCCGAAAAGGGGCTGTTTGCTAATGAAAGATTAAGGAAATTGACAAATAGCGTCTTTCCACGTGTACAAGAATATAACATTGCTGTCTCTTTTAACCGTATGGAGAATTTCTTTTTTTAATACAATTTTCTTTCAAAGCGCCGCTAAAGTGATGAAGAGTCTCATATTCAGTGTACAATTTTTCGGTTTGACGCAAAAAAAGATACTTTTGCACACTACACAAAGCATATTCTCGAATTTCCAAGAAGGAATTGATTTTTGAAGATACGAAATATTTTTGGGTTCACAAAATGTCATGATCATTCAACGGCAGGGTTAACATCAAATCAAAAGTTTTCACGTGTACAAAGCCTTTTTTTCTATAAATACTGCCAAAATTTGTGAACGTCGGTTTCTCGCTTTGAACATTCTTCTTCTCCTAAGTTCAAATGGCTTCTTCTTCTCATCGTCCTTCCAATCGCGTAACTTCATGTGAGGTTTACAACAGAAGAGAGGATTCTTTGTGGAAACCTCTTTCCGTGAAAGTAAATGACTGGGTAACTATGCTTCCTAGCTGTAGAGGTGCCCATGAAGTCAAGCGTGCCAAAAGAGACAACACAAGAAACCATTGGAAGGGACGTATTCTCAGTTTCAAATTGAAGAGATGCGGTTGGTTTGCACGAGTACAGCATGTGTACACCGCTAAGGATCTTGTTCTAGAAAATCATCTGCAATTCCCTTTGTACTGTAAGTGAAGTTTGACAATGCTCTTCTATCATTCCAGTTGATTTTGTATAATGAAACATATGTTTTTTGTACTGCAGATATCTTTCCTTCCAATATTGTGGAATGGCAACCTGTTGAATGTTTAACAGGAACATTCAGAGTTCTTCATAAGGAATATGCAGAACTCATGTATGCAGAGAAATCTGTTCAATTTTTCAATAGCATAGAGTTATTTGTCCATTATGCAGATTATCAAGTGTCGTCAGGGAGGAGTTCTTATGGAATTCTTGTACACGTACCTAGTCCTTGCATCTCTTCATTAGATTGGGATGCTCCTGATCATTCAACAGTTTCAAGTTTTCTCTGCAAAATTAAATTTGACATCCAGAAGGCAATGTCAGCAGGCTGAATTTCGAGAAGGATAAAGATTCAATGGTTTTTGCCTATTCATGTCTTTGTAGCATGCTTTAAAAACATGTTATTACAGAAAACAAAAACAATGTGGTTGAATAGGAGAGTCCCTATTTCAGAGATTGATGATGTTTTAGGTAGGGAATGGGATAGCAAAGAAGATCAAAAGCTAGGTGACATTATTTTATGTAAAGTTAGTCCCAATTCTCTTTCAATCTCATATCAGATATGTCAACAATCTCTGGTTCTAGGATATGACTATAGAAGGTGGAAAAAAAAGCTTGGACTTTGGATAGCCTTGGACTCAGAGGAGAGCTGTCCAGAATTTGAGTTAGAAGTATTGATTCATCCAGATTTTCAATCAAGGAAAATAATTGTCACTGCAAATTGGAATCTCAGAAATGTAAGGGAGCTTCTAGAATACCTTGATGAGGTATCATCTCAGTGTAGATTCTCAATTGATGATGCAATAGTTAACATTAGATCAGAGAAATCATTATCTTGCATAAGCTGCCTGCCACCAAGGGTGATTAAGTTCCAACCTTTAAGATTGTAACAAGTTAACCCTGACATTCTTACATAATGTATCTTCATCTAATAGAAGCTTCTATTGATACTTCCATTGAATTTTCTTGGCAGGATGGTTACAAACAATGTGTGTTAAATTATTAATTTTAAATGTCTTAGATATTTTTTAGGTCCTTAATTTCATATTTCCATTGATTTTTTTTTGCAGGAGTGAATTGATGACTAAGAAATAATTATACAGGAACTTGCATAAGTTAATTCTAGATGAAGAAGAGATCTAGAATTCAATATCTAATTTCAATTTAATAATTATAGTCTATCAAAGGTGTACATTAGTCTCAGTTAAATAATTTGATTCTATCCAACTTTTCTGTCCTCAAGTAATGCAAGAGAAATTATCATGGTACACATAACAAGTAATATAAGAGAGTGTTGGAGAACTTGGTGCAAATTCCAATCCAAGGTTTGATATTTCAATATTAGAAGAGCATGTCTTAAGGCATAAAGCAGAGGAGACGAGATAAGTGAAGAAGACCGATGCAAGCGACTAGTGCAATCTGAAATTGTCGGATGGCCCTTATCGCTTACATCGGTCGTGTTAGCAAACTACCGTGAGAGACTTCAAGAAGTGACCTTGCGTAAAGATTTGACTCACGAGTATAAAAACTAGCAACAACGATGAAATGGATAATACGACCGATGCAAGTGATAGGGGCAATCCAAGATTCTCTGATTCCCCGTATCACTTGTATCGGTTGTGTCCTCTTAATTCTTTATGTCCTTCTGTAACTTCTCCAATTTAAACACTTTCCAACAGGAATGAAGTAAGAAACCCACAATGCATTCATAATTGTGACATTAATAAACTTAATTGGACCATCCAATGAACTTTTGTTTAACTCTCAAGAGGTTCAATACAACTGTGACCATCTTCCAGATGAAGATTGGCATAACTACATACAATTTGTACATAAATAAATCTTCCAACCTTGGTTGGTTTTACAATTGATTTCAATCTAAGACTCAAAAATTGATTTAACCCTTTCTATCCTTTTTAGAGCCTTGCTTTCTCTGTTGCTTCTGTCCCTTTTTGGAGCTTTCAGCTTGACTCTTTATGTTGTTCCCATGCTTTAGTGGTGAGTGAAGAGGAAGCCCTTTCTTTTTATCTTCAGACTGTTTTTTATCAGGTGGAGGGGGTGGAGGTGAGTCTGGATCATATGGGCAGATTGCATGTTTCATGATACTATCTATTGCTCTCTCTCTGATCAAGATGATCCATGCATCTGGGTAGTCTGATAAATTCAATTCAGGACTGTGGAACCTTCTTTCCAAGAATCTTACAGCATTTGCAATCACTCTCCAGCCACATGATGTTGAGTCTCTCTGCAATGGCACATGAATTTGGCTGTATCCAAATTGCTTTTGTTCATTCATTTTAGCTATTCTTGGAAAATTCTGATCAATATGCATCTTGAGAAGCTTTGCAGCACTGCATTGTAAAGTGAAAATCAGAACGGATGGCATGGCTTTAAAATAGAGAACAACAAAATGTATAGTAACTTACACTTTGCAATTCCCATGCTGTGATGGAAGAGAATTGAGGAAAAGAGCTTGATATGCATTGAAGTCCACAATAATCAAACTCCAATGGCCCCTGTCAATGAGTTGCATGTAAATATACTTTCTTAAATGAAACAAATATGTTTCCAAAATGAAGATGAATACTTACTTTTCAATATATGGGTAAATAACACATTCTACTTCTTCTGTAAAATCCTGTAGAAAGGACTTGGCATCTCCATGTTTATGCAAAAAACACTGTGTCACCAGAGGATCTAAAATAAATACTTTTCTTTGAACCGCTTCCTCACATTGTTGAAGAAGAACCCTACAAATCAAGAAATAAAAATGCAAAACAAAAGCATTTTAAGGCCTCTAGATATACCTGAGTGAAATGTTGACCACATTATCTGATATTTCAACATGAAGCTCCCTCAACATTTTGTTGTCTTCAGGTCTAATGTCAAGAAACAATTCATTTTGCCATGGCATTGCAACATTAACTATTACCTGCCCATCTCCTTTCTTGAGGAGCTCTTTATTTGCTTTCTGTAACTTTTGAATCTGGGTTAAGATGGCACTTTCCTCTGTAAATAATCCCTGCTTTTTCCTCTCCTCCTCACTATTTGCTGCAGTTCTAGTTTCATGATCATGAGTGACTTGAGCGTTGATCTCTTCAATGACAACTGTTGTTTTGGGTGCTCGAGCTGGAGGTATATTTAAAATATTGAAGAATTTTTTATCGTGGTGATCAATAGGAACCAGAGCTTTATCAAACTTATATCTTATTCTTGAAACAATAACATAATCCTTAGCCATTAGTGTTACCCTATGAGAATGAGCAGCACGTAAGTAGGCATCATTCATAAAATCAATAGCAAAGTCCTCTGCAGCTTCTTGCAGGCATAGCAGTGCTTGAGTTTGCCACCTCACATTGACAAAGGATGAGGTCTTCATCAAAGAACAGAGGTGGCTTAGATCTGCTTGACAACTCTCATAAATGGAAGTCTTGGGATCAACAATCCCACAGACTTTTGAGCTCTTCTAATTTCCCTCAAGGACTTTACATGGTACTTGACCCTTTTTTTTGAAGGCTTGTATGGCACATTGGCTTGAACCTTCTGGGAATTTTGCTCCTGGACATTTTCCCCTTGGGCATTTTTGTCCTGACCCTCAGGGTACAACTTCCTTGCTGTCTTTTTGGTTCTAGCCATACTCTGCAAAAAATCAGTCTTTAGGCAAGGAATTAGGAAAAGTGGAATATTACTCTCAAAAAACTATGATCACTGACTCTTCCACTGTCAAAACTTACTCTCAAAAAGCTATGATCAATGACTCTTTCCACTATCCGAGGCACGACCGATGCAAGCGATAACAGTCATCCGGAAATGCCCGGATGTCCCTGATCGCTTGCATCGGTCGTCTTTAAATTAATCATCAAATATCAATAAATAATATCTTACAATGCAAAATACTCAATTATCACTAAGAAAAAGATAATTGGAAAACTATAATCAATGACTCTTTCCACTGTCAGAGGCACGATCGATGCAAGCGATAGCAGTCATCCAGAAATGCCCGGATGTCCCTGATCGCTTGCATCGGTCGTCTTCAAATTTATCATCAAATATCAATGAAATATATCTTACAATTCAAAATACTCACTTATCACTAAGAAAAAGATAATTGGAAAAATATAATGAATTACTCTTTCCACTATCAGAGGCACGACCGATGCAAGCGATAGCAGTCATCCGGAAATGCTCGGATGTCCCTGATCGCTTGCATCGGTCGTCTTTAAATTTATCATCAAATATCAATAAAGTATATCTTACAATGCAAAATACTCAATTACCACTAAGAAAAAGATAATTGGAAAACTATAATCAATGACTCGTTCCACTGTAAGAGACACGACCGATCCAAGCGATAAGAGTTATCCGTAAATGCCCGGACGTCCCTCATCGCTTGCATCGGTCGTCCCTGAATTCATCATCATATTTCAATAAATAGTAGTTAAAATAAAGGTAACAATGCGTTATACTCAAGCATAGCAAAGGAAACCAAAATTTGCAAGCTATGATCAAGGACTCGATGATATTAAAAAACATGACCGATCCAAGCGATTAGGGTTATCCAAAAATCTCGGATGTCCCTAATTGCTTGCATCGGTCGTGTCCACATTACCTTACGTAGAGAGCGCTCTCTATAGAAATTGTGAAGTAGCCTAAAAACGTGGTGGCAATGGAACCTCGACGCTTGGCAATTGTTGACAGAAAAAAATGAAGGAAATGAATAGGGAAGCTTAAATAGGTCCCAAAACTGAGTTGATCGTTGTGCCACGTGGCATGCCCCGATTGGTCCACGTCAGATACCCGTTGCGAATTCCAACGTCTTTTGCCATGTGGCATGATTTGATTGATCCACATCATCTATCCGTTGCATCGGGGAACGTACACTTTACCACGTGGCACTCTGTGATTGGTCCACCTCATTCGACCGTTTCTTCCCTCCTCGCCTATAGAAAGCTACTTCCTTCACAAACTCAAACTTTCAACCTTCAGAGAACTTGTCTCACTAGAGACACGACCGATCCAAGCGATAAGAGTCATCCGTAAATGCCCGGATGTCACTCATCGCTTGCATCGGTCGTCCCTGAATTCATCATCATATTTCAATAAATAGAAGTTAAAATAAAGGTAACAATGCATTATACTCAAGCAACACAAAAGAAACCAAAATTTGCAAGGTATGATCAAGGACTCGATGCTATTTAAAAAACATGACCGACCCAAGCGATTAGGGTTATCCAAAAGTCTCGGATGTCCCTAATCGCTTGCATCGGTCGTGTCCACATTACCTTATGGAGAGAGCGCTCTCTGTAGAAATTGTGAAGTAGCCAAAAAACTTGGTGGTGATGGAACCTCCACGCTTGGCAAGTGTTGACAAAAAAAAATGAAGCAAATGAATAGGGAAGCTTAAATAGGTCCCAAAACTGAGTTGACCGTTGTGCCACGTGGCATGCCCCGATTGGTCCACGTCAGATACCCGTTGCGAATTCCAACGTCTTCGGCCACGTGGCATGATTTGATTGATCCACGTCATCTATCCGTTGCATCGGGCAACGTACACTTTGCCACGTGGCACTCTGTGATTGGTCCACCTCATTCGACCGTTTCTTCCCTCCTCGCCTATAAATACCTATTTCTTCACAAACTCAAACTTTCAACCTTCAGAGAATTTGTCTCACCTACATGTGTATTTTTCTTTCGTCGCCGACACGACCGATACAAGCGATTTTCGCCGTTTGACCTACGTTGACTCGCTCTAGTTGCTTGCATCTGTTGTGTTCTCCTAATAGACATACAGGAGAAGCTGCAGCTTAGATGGAGGGAATGAATGAGATCCTTAGTGTCTCTCCATCAGAGAAACTTCTTGATTTCATGGTTCAAGAGGGTTTAAGTGTAGATTATTTTCCTGATGCAATGACCATATTCAACCCCGAAATTGATTTTGAAAAACTCTTAGAGAACTCGAAAAGTTTTCTTAAGGATGAGTGGGAGATTTTCTTGGGGTTGGTCAATGGGAGGATCCTTTCTATTTCTCAGAAAACCTATGTCCATCCTCACATCTTTGGGAAGGATCCAATAGATAGGGCTAAAATCACAAGAAAATGCAAAAGGATATCCCCTTTGCCAGGGAAGCTTGATTTATGCCCAGAGCATGAAAAGGACTGCTGCTTGCTCCCTTTAAACATTGCTTTCTTGATATGGCTTGATCATATCTCAGTTGAAAGGGAGGAAAATGTTCATGATGAAGACGAGCCTTGCTTAGAGCTGACACTTGAGGCTAGCTCAAAAACTATGAAAGGTGTCATGGAGATTGTTGAGGAGATCAATCTCCAAGCAGAAGAAGAGCAGGTCAAAGATTTTGATGTGGCCACTTTTAAAGCAGAGACTGCAATAAGGGAGCCAACTGAAGAAGTTCAAGTGTCTGAGAAGTCCCTACTTCTCCCAAATCTACCTTTTTACTTTATCTCTGGGAAAGACTTCATACCTCTATTTTACATTCAGGAACTTTTCAATCTAAGGGAGGACTACTGTCTTGCAGCTATAGCTGAGGCAGAAGAAGTTGCAAGGAGATTCATCAATAAGAAAGGAGAAAGAAGAGAGGAATTTTTGCGTCTTGATTTGGATTTGTCTAATGAAGAATTCAAAGATTCATCACAAGCTCTTTCAAAATGCTTTGAGAAAGCTATCTCAGAGAAGCCAAAACTTGCTGATGAAGAGTTTGATGAGCATCAGAAGCAACTTGGAATATACTCGTTTGGACGCGGCTATTCATTCTTGGATGTCGCTGAGGACAAAGGAACAATTTGTATTGACTCAAAAGAGCTCATTGAGGAGGAAGATGAGGTCAAGGTATGTTTGATATATTCTATCAATTAATTTTTTTGTCTGAGATCTCCATTTTTAAGTGAGAAAATGACCACGACCGATGCAAGCGATACAACCTAACGGATAATCTCCGTTGGGCCTTATCGCTTGTACCGGTCAAGTATGTAGTAAAATATATTCTCATGATTTAAAGGCAAAGGAGATGAGATGGGCTTGATGCAAAATCTCTATCTTGTGTCAGTTTTTCCAAGTTCTCCATTAGAAGTGTCAGAAGTCGATCACGACCGATGCAAGCGACAAGGCCCATCAGATATTTTCCGTCGGGCCTCATCGCTTGCATCGGTCGTGTTTGGACTTGAGGAAGATGACGTCAAGGTATACAGTTAACTATATTCTCAAGAACTTTAGGTTAAGGATATGAGATGGGACCAATGCAAAATCTCTTTCTTGTATCAGATTTGTCCAAGTTCTCCATTAGAAGTGTCAGAAATGGATCACGACCGATGCAAGCGATTAGGCCCATCGGATATTTTCCGCTGGGCCTTATCGCTTGTATCGGTTGTGTCTAGGAGTTGCATGCAGCAATGATAATACATGTCTTGCTTGTGGGAATTCCCCTCATTTATCAAACATTAGATGTTTCTAGGCAGTTTGCAAATAGATATTGATGACGACCGATGCAAGCGATAACGACTGTCTGAATTTCTCTGAAGACCCTTATCGCTTGCATCAGTCGTGTCTCTTGCTTTTCTTTCTAATAGTTTCAAGTTACTTCACATGTTTCCTAAAGTGTGCTTGCACTTCATCTAACCATGTTTTTCATTTTTATCACAGTTAACTTTATTGGATGAAGACAATTACCTTGGCAGGGGCAAGGGAACAAGAAAAGCCTTAGAAGAGAAAGGAAAAGCAAAGGTGGATATTCATTCTATTATCCACTATCTTCCAAAGTTGAACCCAGACACTTTTTGTGTTATTCACAAGCACTATAGTGAGGAGCCAGACTTTGCATTGTTTTGCTTGAGGACTCTATCAAAATACATGGGTTTTACTCCAATACCCTTTAATGCTTTCAGAGTTTTACTGCTTGAAAGAGCAACTGCATTCAGAATTTTTGGATATGCCCCAGGACTCAATGCTTCAAGGGCAGGGTACTTTCTTTGTTATTCAAGCTATGCAATGGCTGCAGGGGTGTCAGATTTAAAAAGCATTGCTGGATACAGGAGAAAAGAGTTCCTGAGATATAGAGGTGATTTGCCAGAGCCAAGCTCTTTAAAAAGGCTCAAGGAATGACTTGATTTTTTCAAATTCTATATCTCAACAAATGTACATATACAGAAATTGCCCAATGTGATATAAGACATTGCAAATTTTTTTGGTGTAATTGTTATTGATTCTCTGGTCAAAGTCATCTGATGGTAGTAGACATATTTCTTTTCAAAGCATAATACATCATGAAATGTACATACATGACATCTTTTATTTCTCAAAGAAATAAAAGACATTGCAAATATTAAAGCTGTGTTTGAAATGTGGTCTTTTTCAGTTTGTGATATTGATACATGATTTGTCTGGAGATAGCCATATCCTTCTTATTATATTTGGCATGAGGTCCTTTGTAATTGTCTTCTAAAGAACCAATAAAAAAGCTCTCTGAAGGCATTGCTCTTTGTTACTCCTCCTCCTTTCCTTGTACACCTAAAGAAGCTTGTCCTTGCTTGATAATGAGATTTTTCCATGCCTTGGGTGTTCCACATGGCAAGTGGTTCTTTTTCTGTAAAGAATGCACCATGCACAAGAAGAATATGCTGGAAAGCAGAAGAATTTCATTAGATCTTTATTTCAATTAAAAATAAATAAATTGAATAAAATATCTTTGGAGCTCACCAAGTAGTATGTTATGTCTTTGGCACCCCATGCCTCTATGATGGTTTCTATAAGCTCTGTGGTCGCCTTTCTGAAATCTGTCACATAACTTTTTGATGTTACCTGCTGCCTCATGATCTTTAAAAGATTATCTAGTTTGACCCACACCTCCATTCTCTTTTTTGCTATTTCTGGTTTGCTTTTTACATTAGTCGTGACCTCACAAAATGTTTTCCATGAATTCCACATGGCATTAAGTTGTTTGCCATCATGGTTGCTGAAGAATCTCCTTGCTTTTGCACCTCCCATTGAGACATCCTGTAAAACATCACCTGTATTTTGTGAAAGCTTTGGATCTTTTCTTAGATGAACATCACCACCATGAAACCCCATTTCTGAAAGAAGACATTCACATTTTTTTATGCATTCATCTGCAAGAGTTGTAGGCTTGATAGAATATGCATAATCCAAGTGAAGACGGACCAACTTGTCAATGATTCTTAACTCTGCATGTAGTGTACATATGTGTACATTTGTCAATGCTATTGGAAGTATGGGATCCCAAATCATTGAAGAAGATGAGTAGTTACGAAGAATAACATTTTGTCTAGAAGGAGCCTCTTCACCCTCAGCTCTAGCAATCCATCCATTTGTGCCTGGGCTTTGCATGCAGTACAAGCAAGGGTATTTAGAATTTTCTCCCCCACTTTTACCAAACATGCATTTGAGTGTCTTTAGGTCTCCACTCAAATGCCACTCAACTTGAAAGTTTCCGTAGTCTTTGACATTCAACAATTCTCCTGCATGATGCCCTTGGATAACATTTGGAATGTTTGTCTGTGAGAATAACCATTTAAGTGTTTTATGGCTCTCAGATGGAACTTGAGCACAGCCAACCCACCATAACTCCATTTCTGATTGTACTTTGAGAGATGGAGTATCCAATTTCCCAAGGCTATAGTCCAAAGCTTTGTTCATCAGTGCAATGCTTATTCTCTCCATCTTTTGATGTTTTTTAAGCTCAGCTTCATCAAGTTTGATTACAAATTTCAATAGACCAGAACATTCATGCTCTTTTATATTATAGAACTGAACCATGTATGTTTGAAGTTTTATAACATCTATCCATATGTTGTTAAATGCATTGTAAGTGAAATGTAACTTTTGTTTTCCTACTTCGTAAGGCATGTTACCGTGAATATGTTTATATTCACCAAATACTGATGTGATCTTCTTATTCAAGCAGAGCCGAAACTTTCCTACATGATGGGGTCTAGGCAATCCAAAACTTCTAACTTTGTTAAATTTTAAAAATTCACACCAAACTTTTGAAATTGCTCTATAACCTTTCCTACTCACTCTGACACTATCACAAATATTTTGAATTTGAGATGGTTCTAGTAAAAGATTCATTTCTGTCATGAGTTTTTGAAAAACAAAGCGTTTCAAGCATGTATTTTCATTTAGTTTCAATAGTCTTAAAACATCATTTTGACTCAAAATTTCATTACAGAAATGTATGCGCTCAAAACTGCTCGACATATTGAAACCTAGCACATTTGTCACATGATCTCTAACAATTTTCATTCTTTTCTTTTTCTGGCAAGATTTTTCAGTCAAATCTAAAAAAGGTTTTACTCGTTTTGACCGCATTCTCAAACCTATAGGAGTTTCTTTCATTTTTTTAAAAGACTCTAACTGAGAAGATAAAGTGGATAATTTGTTTTCTAGCTCCCTCATATGTAAATTCTTCTGGTGTAGTGTGTTTTGTAAATAGTTTATGTATTGTACATAATTCCTTGAAATATCCCAGAGCCTTGAACAATAGCCTCGTAAACCATCCTCACCATCTCCCACAAATCTAATGAGGTCATGAAGATTATGAAAAGGGGGGTACCTTCCAGTTTGTGGATCAATTGGATAAACAGATCCATCTGTCCATATGTCGATATGTTTCTTGCCTTCCTTTCGCAATCCATCCACTTCAAGAGGATGAAGAGCCCTTCGAAATACTTTTCTTGTCGTCGTATACTCCTGACTAACTGCAATGTTGATATGGAACTTTTTAAAATGATTTCGATTGTTTGAAAGCTCAGCGAGAGTATTTGGGTTAACGTTCTCCATGGTCTGCTATGAAAAATGACCGGCAAGTGTCTAAAATGACGTGAAAGGGAGAAACAGGCTTGCTATGAAAAGTAGAGAAAAAAAGCGCAAAACGTCATCAGCACACATTATATAGGTCCGTGAACAAGAGGAAAATTCAACTTTTGAGGCATAAGATATCACACAAACTTCGAGGCGTAAGATATCACACAAACTTTTCATGATTACATGATACGAGTTTCTCTCGCTTCAAAATTTGCATAAGATACGTTTTAAATGAACTTACACGGAATTTCTTAAAGGATTTGACAACTTTAATCCCGATTAAGCACAACTAATTGAAATCCTTACACGGCCCTTTTTGGGCCATTTTTCGCCCTAATGCATTCTTTTAGTGGGTTGGACCCCTGATTTCCGCCCCTGGAAGAATTCCAATTTTGAGTACTTGAGGGCTCGTGCGATTGGCACATCATAAGCCAGGCATCTGTAGATGATTCTTGTAATGGTGCAGTAGCCGTTCAAAGTAGGCTTCCTCACTCCTCGCTTGCCTGCTTCATATAACTGATCAAGGATCCATACTGGCATTTTCATAGGTAAGCTCCCGGTCTCTGCTAGGTATAACCCATACCAGATCTTCTTATGAGGCTGGGTGAACCGGTCTTGCGCCGAAAAGGCGAAGTGTTGAAGGCACATCCGTAATGGTATGGCGATGTTGGGGGTGAGAGCACACATTTCTTTCAACTTCTTGATTTTATTGTTCTTCATGGACTCCGGTATCAAAGGATCTCGATCGGAAGGTACATGGGTTCCATACATCTGAAGGGCTTCCCTGATTAAAGTAATATTCAACTCAAACTTCTTCATTTCCTCCTGGTTTGATAGAGAGGGCACCAGGAATGTGCCTGAATGATGTTTATCTCCTGTCGCCTTCAGTGTGGCAATCAAGTAGTAACACCTCAGAAAATCAGGTCTAGGCAAAGCTGCACTAAAATAATCTTGCAACCCCGCTTTCAGCCAAATATCTTGAAGAGGAGCCAATTCTCTTGAGAAGAATTGAAATGTCCACCAAACTCCACCGAATTCCAACTTGGACTCCCAGATGTGGTCCGCGTCTCCCAAATCTCCTGGCATCTCATTGAACTAGTGAGAATGCCCCTTAACTCTTTCTGTTAGGCCACTTGGTGGATCTGAGATGGGAATTCTTCTCACATTCAAAAGCTCTTCAGGCCTTGCTGTCAGTGGAGCTTCCACAGGCATGGTATCCCAATTGCTTTGAGTACTAGTGCCCGCCTGGGAGCTTGTTCTTGCTACTGTTGCCATGACACTTCTGATGCTTATCTGCTAGAAGAAGAAAGGCACATTAGTGTTGCATAGGAAACAGGATGTAGTGGTGTTCCCTCCACAATACTAACATGACAATCCAGATGGTTAGTGGTTAGAGGTGAAGTGTTTGTGATAGATGTGAGTGATGATTAGAGGTTAGTGTCATCCTATATGCATACTTTGGTTATGCAATGGACTCAGAATGCACCTATATCAGAGTGGATGGATTTACAAAATTGGGTCAGGGGTTTGATACAGGGTTTAGTTCGCCAAACTTTAATCGGGGATTCGTAGTTCTTAGAGCTAAAGATAGGTAAAGATTTATATGCGAGATTGTGTTGGATTTGGGACCTTTTGGGTACCCATTTCCAGACAGTCCTAGGTTTGACTGAGTGTGTGTTAGTGTGGGGTTTAGGTAGAGTTCCTGAGTTGTTTTTCAAGAGAACTTGTGAGTGTTGAATTATGCCCGTGATTGGAGTTGGAGCTATTTGTGCTCGTAAACAGGCCTTGGGCACCCATATCTGTCTAGCATTGGGGCTAGCCTTCATTGACTGCTTAGGGACCCAAATAGACATGGTATGCCTAGGAGGTTGCCTAGGGTACTCCTTCACTTGTATCCTTGCTGGTGTGGCTTGTGTTGTGCCTCCTCGAGAACCTGTTACTAGAGCCGTGGGTTTTCCATCCTTGCGTATCCAGATCTGCTTCGTGCCACGAGTTACTCCTTGTTGCACTGGTTGGCGCTCCT
This sequence comes from Ceratopteris richardii, assembly GCA_020310875.1. Lineage (NCBI taxonomy): Eukaryota > Viridiplantae > Streptophyta > Polypodiopsida > Polypodiales > Pteridaceae > Ceratopteris > Ceratopteris richardii. The sequence goes on along the minus strand of CM035418.1, from coordinate 128,049,229 downwards.
GCCTCTTGATCAGCGGCCTCCTTCGTGTCATGTGATGTTTGGTCTGTATGTTTAGAATCTTCTTTGTAACAGCTGGGAATTCCTCATTGACTCTTGTACCTTCGGTAAGATTGACAATCCTCTGCACCATAGAACTCTGGACAAGAACATCATCGTTATCTTCATGTGGATTCTTGGAGAGACTAGGAGTTGGTGCCTTTCCTAATGGGTTGAGTGCTTGATTTTCCAATTCAATCGTAAGATAGCTTTGGCCTGCCCAAGCCTGAAGAAGTCCACTTCTTAGGTTGAGGTTGACTGCGTGATCATAGATCCAGTCTTGGCCCAATACAAGAGGTTCGGTAAGATCCTCGTCTTCACATACTAGCACTTTTGCTGGCATGAGGACCTCTTGAATGTAGAGGGGAAGCTCCACCTCTCCCATGCAAGGGGTTTCGACACCTCCTAATCCTATGAGATATGCTTCTAGGGGTTTTACCTCCAATTGCAATTGTTGGCAGTAAGAAAGGCGAACTGCACTAGTGGCGGCTCCTGAATCAATTAAAGCTCTCACGCTCCTTGTACTGTTTCCTTGTCCTACTTCTAGGGTCACAAAAGGTTGTCGATCAACTATCGTATGGGTCCGCTTACCTGAAGCCTCACACATGGCAATGTGATAACCATGAGCTTCAAGATTGTCAGTCATGGCCCGATCTCTACCTTGTCTTCGTAGTTTCATTCGTCGAATGCGTTCTAAAGCTTCGGCCTGTGCTTCTTCTCGGATTTTCTTTTCCTCCTCCTTACGTTTTTTTGCAGTAGTGAGTCGATTAAGCATTTCTTCGGTTAGTGGTTCTTGATATAGCTTGACTCTGCATCCGCTTATGTAACTTGGTAGTATGTCACCTTCCAGAGTGGCTAGTTGTACTGCTCCAATTGTGGAGATCCTATTGATTATCATAGGTCTGTAGCCTCTTTTCTCCAATTTTCGTGCATGTTGCTTCAATGTGTAGACTAGGACTAGGTCTCCTGCCTTCAAGCCTTTATCCTTCACATGTGTATCAAAATACGCCTTTTGCCTCTTCTTGGCTGCATAGATTCCTGCTGCAGCTCTCAATTGTGTCTCACCTAAACGTTCAAGATCAAAGATTCTAGAGGATAGTTCATGGCCGGTCCAATCATGCTCTTGTGCTACTTTCAAGGTAGGTATCAAAAAATCCAATGGTAGCACTACATTCTGGCCAAATACCATCTGAAAGGGCGTGGCTTGGAGTACCGTTTTATAGGCAACTCGATATGCCCAAACAGCGTGGTGTAGTTGTTTGTCCCAATCAGAGCGTTTGTTATTCACCAATTTAGTCAGCACATTGCATAAGATCTTATTTGTGCTCTCGGCCTGGCCATTAGCTTGTGGGTGATAAGGGGCAGACTTCTTATGTACTACCAAGAATTCTTCGAGAAGGTTTTCTATGACTTCATTCAAGAAGTGTGTGCCTCTATCACTTACTAATTCTATTGGCAATCCGTATCTAGTGAACACATTTTCAAATAAGAACTTTGCTATTGTTTGAGCATCATTCTTCGTAGTGGCTTTCACTTCTACCCACTTGGTCAGATAGTTCGTGGCCACAATGATGTACTCAGCATGTGAACCCTTAGTTAGGGGATTAATAGGACCAACAAAGTCTATTCCCCACTTAGAAAATGCACGTCCACCCATCATAGGTTTCAATGGCATCTCATCCTTGCGTATGGGATACTGAGTTCATTGACAAACCTCACACCTCTTCACATAGGTATGTGCGTCCATGTGAAGAGTTGGCCACCAAAGACCTACAAACAAAATTGCTTTGAACACCCGATCTGGACCAAAGTGTCCTCCTGCTACACCTTGGTGAGCAGTCTCTAATATCTTCAGATATTCGCTCTCGTGGACACACAATCTAAGATACCCATCTTTTCCTCGTCTGTATAGATTATCTCCAATGAGAGCATAGTCTAGTGCCTCTTGTTCTAAGCTCCTTTGTCTAACCAGAGTCATTTCTTGAGGGAATGTTTTCGTCCTCAGAAAGGCCACTAATGGCTCGCTCCAATCTGGCACTAGAGACACGCGATAAAGGGTGGCATGTTCCACTAGTGGCTTAGTGCGGCAAATTGGGCATTCCTTGCACATCCTATGAACATCTGCTTCCATAGTTGGCGAGTATACTCCAAGTCTCCTCAATGTTTGTAGGGTTCGTTGTTTTGAGTAGTGTTGCTCTAATGCACCTACATGTGCTAATTGCAACCACTTCGCGTACTCGTCCTCTTCCACACAACAGGCTAATACCCCGTGATCTGTATGTTTGTGCACACTTCCTGCCATGATATGATACTTCTGGGCTTTTACTATCTCCCTATCTTGTGTGTTTATTATTGGGTGGTTAGGCCCATATGTCAATCATGGCACTAATGGCTTAGCCCACTGAGGTACAACTTCCAAATTAAACAAGTAAGCATCAGGTAAGTCATCTGACACTCCCTCCTTGTGGGGCCTCTCCAGATGTGATCCTAGAGAGATGGTCTGCTCTCAAATGAGTCCTGCCTTTCCTCACTACTACCTCAAAGTCATATTCCATTAGTAAGAGAAACCATCTTACTAATCTGCCTGTATTACATGGCTTGTTTACCAGGTACAGTAGAGCTTGGTGATCAGTAAAAAATTTGAGTTTATTTGCAAGCAAATAGTGTCTAAACTTTTTAACCGCGTACACCATGCCTAATCCTTCTTGTTTGGTGGTTGTATAGTTCCGTTCAGCAGCATTCAACTGTCTACTGGCATAGGCAATAGGAAGATCCATATTACCTTCACCCGTAGGTTGTGCAAGTACACATCCAATAGCATAATTGGAGGCATCCACATGAACATGGAATGGCTTGTTCCAATCTCGTGTGGTCAAGATTGGTGCTGAACATAATCTTCGTTTAAGCTCCTTGAAGGAATTCTCACATTCATCAGTCCACTCAAAGTTAGTCAGAAGTCTGTACATGGGCTTTGCAATGACAGCATACATGTGAATGAACCGGCGGTAGTAACCACAATGCCCCATGAAAGCTTGTACTTCCTTGACGTTCTTTGGCCTAGGTAGTTCTGCAATGGCTCTCACTTTCTCTTCGTTAGTGGATATGCCGTTCTTAGACACTGTGTCCTAGAATTTTGCCTTGCCTGACCATGAAAACACACTTTTTTGGGTTCAGGCAGACATGATATTCTCTGCATTTATCAAAGATTTGTCTGAGTTCAGGTATATGGGTCTGTCTAATGTTGGAATGAGCGCAAAGATCATCAACATAGACTTCCAAATTCTTCCTCAAGAACTCTTTAAACACGTGACACATTAATCTTTGAAAGGTAGCAGGTGCATTGGTAAGCCCAAATGGCATTACCCGAAAGGCAAATATGCCCCACTCTGTGGCAAAAGCCGTCTTATGCTGATCTTCTGGTGCAATGGCTACCTGATTGTAGCCAGAGAATCCATCCAGGAAGCTATACACTTCCTTGCCTGCTACCCTTTCTAATAGATGCTCAGTCATAGGAAGCGGATAACTGTCTCTAATCGTGGCGGCATTAACTTTTTTAAGGTTAATACACACATGTAATTTTCCATTCTTCTTGGGCACAACCACAATGGGGGATACCCATTCAGTGTGCTCAATCTCATAGATAAACCCAGCTTCTACCAATCTATCTATCTCCTCCTTGATCTTAGCAGCGTAGTTATCATTGTATGTATAGGGCTTCTGCTTAGATGGTCTGGCATCTGAGGTCATGGGAATCGTGTGTGAGCATATGTCTGGGTCGACACCTTTCAGGTCCTTGTAGCTCCAAGAAAATACATCTCTGTACTCTCTTAGCAAAGCGACCAACTCTTGCTCTTCTTCTTCCGTCAGGTCATGCCCTATGTAGGTGCATCTTTCTTCTCCCTCTTCTATGGCGACAACTATTTTCTTGGTAGTTTCCTTGCTATCATAGGCCTCTCCTGCTTGTGCCTCACATTTAGGCATTCTTATCATGACTCTCCTATCGTCTATCTCATATTTTTTTAAGTTTTCAAGGACCTCAAACAAGGATTCTTCTGCCTTCGGAGTGACTTCCTTCTTCTTTCTTTTCTTTCCTCCACTCTTAGTGGCTACTTGTGTGGCTAACCTCACATCATTCATGATTTCTCCGTGTCTCTGGGGGTAAGCTTCAACTTCATAGAAGTATTCTTCATCTGATGCAAAAGGTGGGTCCATAATGATTGACTCTAAGTCGGAGTCACTTGCATCCTCAAATGTATCAGGGCTAGGTTTGCATTCTTCTAAAACTGCATCTCCCATGATTGGCTCTATTGAGAAGACTGAAATGTCATAGCCATCCTCATCACAGTGGGGTGTCCACTGCTCTTCATTGATGGCCACATCCATTGTTGCTAAAATTTCTGCCCAGCCGTGAGGTTCAAACTCTTCATCGGGAAATACTACAGATGCATAGGCTGGGTCTTGAATTGATCTATGTGTCTCTTTCGCACCTACCTCTCTGGCTTTTTCTCTTTTCTCTTCTTCTACTACCACTTTGCACATCCATAAGTGGGTGTCTTCATGCATCCATGAGGATCCTGATCCTATGGAATGCACTGACTCCGTGTCATCCTTGGCTCTATGGATGGGATTCCATTGAATGGGTGGTACGTCTCTATGAGAGTAATCCTTGAGATTGACTTTGGTTGTAACACCTAAGTGTTGCAAGTATACGGAATTGGTTCCCCAGTCCTGTACTACTTGCGATTGCCGCATAAATGGCCTTCCCAAAATCATCTCGTAGGCTTGGTTTCTGCTAAAGTTGCATATAGCAAAAGTATGTTCGAACTCAACACCACATGTAGTGAGAGTTATGCCTTCTAGCAATCCCAAGGGCCTCTCAATATGGCCATCGGCCATCTGCAATTTCATTCTCGTCGGTCGGAGTGCTGGCTTGCCCCAACGCTTCCATAGGGAAGTTGTAGCAATTGCAACTCCTGCACCTGAGTCCAAAATTGCCTTGGTTGTGTATCCCTGATGGGTAACTAGGAGATAGGTATTTCCTTCTTCTCCTTCACCCTATCTTATCCAATGGTATTTCAGGCACTGTTCTATGAGATCCTACCTGGGAACGCGATTTCGCTATGTCTGGCACTTGTTTGGCTACGTGTTTCCACACTTCTGGCTTAACTTTGAGTAGCTCTTCTAAAGTGAGATTGCATTGCACTTTAGTGTTCTTTACTACCTCTGTATTCCTAGGTATGATTGAATCTTCGTTTCTTATCATGACTGTGGGTGCTCGCAGGCAAGTAGACTTGGTTTCCCATGGGCCTGTGAAATGTGGTAACTCTTGTAAGGAATTAGACTCAAAGTCTAACCTCTCATGAGAGTGGGCACTTTCCTGTTCTTCATAAATAGAAGGGATGTTCTGTGGGAACTGATCATGTGTGTCATCCACAAGTTCAATGGGAGGAGGGACTTCACTCTCCTTTGCCCACTTCTCTTCTTGAATCTCTCTCAGAAACTCTGGTGAATACCTATTCATAGAAGAAGAGGTGTCTGGTTCAGTGGAGTTAGGCACATAAGCTCCCTGGGGAGGAATGCTTATTCTATCACTTGCCCTCTCCTTAGCCTGGGAGGTGGCTCCTTTTCCAGACTTTGCAAGTAACCTCTCCAATCTATCCAATAGACCATCAAAGTGCAATGGTGTTCTGATGGGGTTAGAGCCATTGAACAAGCGACTGGCTTCAAACATGGCTTGCGCCAATTCGACCATTTTAGCATAAATCTTTGTTCGCTCTATCTCTAGATCAGCTCTAGGGTAACATTTCTCATGATCTGTTGCATTGGGCCCTTCTTGGATTCTGGCCTGATATGCTTTAAGCATCATGTCTAGATCTTCAGGAGTGGGATCGGCTAGGACTGATCCTACTCTGGGTGGTGGGTGGGTTAAGGGTGGTGTATTGAAAGGTTGGGGAATGGAAGAAGATGGATTGGAGGGTAAAGGGAAAGGTAATGGAGGGGTGGTGTGAGAGTGGTTTTGAGATGTGAGTTCACTTATCTTTGCTTTGGTTTCTCTCAAGCTTTCTTCAAGTTCGCTCATTTTCTGTGACCATTGTCTTTTCATTCTCTCCCGGCTATCTCTCCATGCTCTTGTCCTTTTCTTGGTTATACTCTCTGTCTCACTAACCTCAGAAATCTTTTCCTGCCCTACTCCTTGAGTTTGCTGCAAGGCTTGGGCTCTAGTGACCACATGCACTGGGGCTGTGGAAGTTATACTTCCCGTAGAGTCTACCACTAACCCAATGACGTTGATGGGAGTGATTTTAGGCATGTTATTAGGGTTCTTTGGGCAATCTCGTAGGAGATGCTCTTTTCCGCAGTCTTGAAAGAAACCCTAAATTGTCACTGGTTGGGGTTGTGTAGGGGCAGGTAGTGGACAACCACGTATAAGGTGATCTCCATGACATCTGAAGCATGGTCCTCTAGGAAATGGGGGTCGTACCTGCCTAGGTTGAGGTCTAGAGTTGGGGTTTGTGTACATGACATTAGCATGCTCAGGCTCCCCACTATTTTCACTTGGGTCCTCATAATAGTATGACTCGTTATGCTCGAGTGACTGCATGTAGTAAGCCTGTGGGCTATCAATATGTGTGGAGTCAAAACTATGGTCACTTGGATCACTGTCTGATAGCAATGGGGTGATTGGGACTATGGCTCTGTTCGGATTTTCTTGAGCAGATGCATATTTCACTGGGATCACAATGGTTGGAGCAGGGGGTTGCTGCACTAGGACTGGTTGAGGTCTCTACTACCCTTGATAAGGTGGCTTATAAGGTTGCTGTGGTCTGTTGTATTGTTGTGGTGGGTACTGATTCTGGTATCTACCCTGTTGTGGATATGGCAGAGGGTAATTTTGCCTAGCAGTTTGTTTGTTATATGGGCAGTCCTGTGCAGTGTGGTTGGTGTACCTTTGCTCTATGGTGCAGTACTGGCTACTAGGATTCACCTGGGGTTGGGCCATAATGGGACATACATTTGCCATATGGTCACCTCCACAAGTGTAGCACCGCTTAACTAGGGCAAATCTTGGAATTTGTTTGCTAGAGACACCTAGTTTTTGAGCTACCTTCTCTACAAGTTCCTCAATGGATGTGGACTGACTAGATGTGAGACTACTAGAGCTATCTGAATCCTTATAGATTTTTGATAGCTCTAACTCACCTAGATTATCCTCAATGTCTATGCACATGTGCATGCATTCTTCTATAGTTCTGGGGTCCTTCAAATACACATATGACCTAAGCTTGGTGCTCAACAAGCCATCTAAGACTAAAGCCACTTGCTTGGCTGGTGTGGGTAACTCAGGCATCGGGCACCTCTCTAGGTATTGCCTAAACCGTCTTCCTACTAGTCTGACTGTCTCTTGAGGTGTTTGCTTGAAGCTATGAATTAGTGAGGAAGTGTTGTGCCTTATGCCACTCTTAGAAAACTCAATGATAAATGCCTCTAGGAGCTGGTCTATGTTTCTGAAATGCCTCTCGTTCAGTGGTTGAAACCATGTAAGGGCAGTGTTCCTAAGGGTTAGACCAAAAGCATTATATTGTGTGAATAGGTCCTCTACCTGTTCAGCTTTCAAGACTTGCCTAAATTCTGCCACATGGTCATAAGGGTCTCCAGTGCCATCGAAGTAATTCTTCATGGACTTCACCAGTTGAGTTTGCCTCAGGGTCCTAGTGTGTTCTCTCGGCCTTGGCAAGGGAAAATCATCAGCATTTCTTTGGTTCCTTGGGTCTCTAAATCTATCGGTTTCTTCTCTATCCGTCCCTGTTCTCCTTCTTTCTCTTCCCTGGGGGTTGGCAAAGCTTACTTCAGGTCTATCTCTACTTCTATCTCCTTGAGCTCCATGAGCCTGGGAGGTGCCAGCTCCTTGGTGACTGTAGGACATGTTGGACCGTGGTTGGGGAAAAACAAATTCACCCTTCCATGTGTAGGCATGTCTGCCATGCTCGGTGACCACGAAGATCCTCTCTGATGTATTGTCTAGGTAGGTTACTTTGCCTGGGCTATCACGGTCTTTAAACTCATAGATTGTGAGAGCACTTACTTCCTGAGGCTGGGCAGGTTTATACCTCCAAAAAGCCTCATCAGTTTCTCAGTTTAAAAGCAAATCTATGCTTTTATTATCCTGTGGAATCCACTCTGGAGTCATGATTCTGGTCAAGACGGATTTACCATGGGGAGTTCTTGGCTCTCTCTCTAAATTCCCTTGCTCTATATCACCCATGTCGGTCTCCGCAATCACATTTCCAAACTCATTTGTTCTATCAGGAAGAGTGGTGACTACATATATAGTCCCCTCTTTATCTAGGTATGCTCCATTCTCAAACTTGACTACCGGGTGTTCTAGTCCATGGGGTTGATTGGGGTTCTTAATCTAGACCACAGATCTTCTCAGGCCATCTTCGTAGATGCGAGCACCTAGACGATTAGTCCTGATGTATTCCAATTGAGTCTTGTAAGGTCCTTCTGGCTTTTCTAGATAAGCCACCCCTGAACTACCTACAGGTCTCTCCATGTTATAGGACATCTCAGAATCACTTGTTTCTGATCGGGGAGTGTATGGGTAATCACTCAACTGCTGGGCCCAAGACCTAGCAGTGTGATTGACACTAGCTTCGGAAGATCTGAGGCTTTGTCTGTCTCGGCCTAAGTGTCTGCCTGACCTGAGGTTCATATGCCTGGTTTATCTACCCCCTTGGTCCCAAGTACACCCTCGTTGCAGGTGAATTTGTACCAATCACTTTGTTCTTTTTAGTTGATTAATATGTTAAGCACTTGTTCAAGATCACGTCGTCAGGAATATTTAAGTGAAGTTCACACTTGATAAGTGATCGATTCGAGTTTACTTTTGTCCCTTAGGGTTTTCGCACTTAAGACTTACTTAATGCTTGCACTTAGTTGATTAGTTCTCTTGGACTTGATTCGTGCCAACGTTGCCCTAATTAATTACCACACCTAAGTCGTACTTAGCCTAGGCTAGGAATTGACAAAGGAGGGTTGAGAGAACTTCCAACCTCAATCCTCTGGTTGCTCAGACTGCTGCACAAGCCCAGGAAGCCTTCTCCCAAGCTTGGTACACACCCTTGCTAGCTTGCCTTGGAATGCCTTGCTTGCACACAATGTTCCTACACAGTTCTCAAGTTAATATAGCTCCTTTACCACAATGGATTGACTGACACACATCAGCAAATACAGGACCCCCTTGGAGTAACTCACTATACCCCCAAAATCTTATGACCACCTAATTCTACCGAATGGCCAACTTAAAAATACATGTTCTAAAACTCCACATATGATTCTTACAAAAACCAGTCAAGGTCCACGTAGGATTCTCAACAAGCTTTCCAACGAGACCAAAATCTCATCAATCGGAGTTCGTATGGTGAAGTTATGATCATTCAGGCACTTAGGGGTCAAAACAGGCTCTCAGGATTCAGGAAATTCCTCCCTGGTTTCTAGGTCTTTTGCCCACTCCTAAGGCTCTAATGTTACCCCAATGTGTCCAAAATTAAGCCCAAATATACCTCAATTCACTCAATTAATTCACTCTAAAATTTTATGCGTTAAGCCCATGTATCGCGATAGGGCGGGTCGAGGTGTTGCGATAGGTCGAGGTGTCGCGATACTTGGGAGTGTCGCGATAGGTCGAGGTGTCGCAATACTTGGGAGTGTCGCGATACCTGGGAGTGTCGCGATAGGTCGAGGTGTCGCGATACCTGGGAGTGTCGCGATAGGTCAAGGTGTCGTGATACTTGGGAGTGTCGCGTTAGGTCGAGGTGTCGCGATACTTGGGAGTGTCGCGATACCTGGGAGTGTCGTGATACCTGGGAGTGTCGCGATAGGTCGAGGTGTTGCGATACCTGGCAGTGTCGCGATAGGTCGAGGTGTCGCGATACCTGGGAGTGTCGCAATACCTCGAGGTGTCGCGATAGGTTGGGATATGGTGAACTTTTTTATTCTGTCTAGTGATCCTAGGAGCTCTAGGGCTGCGCAGTGTCGTGGTGCACTCAGAATCGTGATTGGGGCAACTTTTCGGTGTGTCGCGATAGCTCGAGCTCGATGCCTCGGAGTTTGCACAGACAGAATCCGTACCTGCTGAGCTTGCTGGAGATGATGATGAAGCTGAAACCTGCAAGAAACATGCAAAAACACACACAAACAAGAACAGACACTCGCTCTCTCTCAAACTCGCACAAGGCAAATGAGGGAAATGATTTGGAAGTGGGAATATAAGGTGGAGAAGGAGATGAGGATGGAGATGGAGATGGAGAAAAATCAGAAATTTACCTACTACTTACCATTCCAACGCGTCCTCTCTATGTCTTACCATCACACGCTCGTCCTCAAAGCTCGAATCCCCGGCAATGGCGCCAAAATTTGGTGTAGCTCAGTGATGAGTAGCACCTCCTTTAATGTCAATCCGGGAAGACATGAGGATGGTATGAAGACCTCAAGCAAGTGATGGCACAAATGTGTGAGTGAGAAGCACACTAACATGCACACACATACACACACACGCGCACACACGGCAAGAACAAAGAGAGTAAGACAATGAAATCACTTCTATTACAACCAAGTTCTCATACAAGCTCAAAACTACAAGAAGCTCGCTCAAAAATGAGCTCTCTAGCTCTCTTTATAGTTTTTGACTAGCTTTGGCCCTGTCCAGACCTAGTGTCCGGCCTAGTTAAAAATTAGGTTCTAGGGCTTATTTGAGGGTTCAAACGAGGTCTAAAAAATATGAAAATTGGTAGGCAACTACTTCTAAGGCTCCTCAAGCTCGAGGAATCCTCGGCTTGTACAAAATGGAGCTACAAAAAAGGGAAATGGTATTTACAATGGTTTTTAGTGATGAGAATCACTTTTAAAATGTGTAAGGATTGGAAAAAATTGATGGGTTGCCTCAGTGCTAGATCTGCATACATGCTCGTACTTGGCGTCTTCCCCTATGATGCCAACACACAGCTTCAAGCAGACACCCCAAGAAACAGTGCGACTAGCAGGTAGAAGGTTCAGACAGTACCTAGAAAGATGCCCTGCTCCAGAGTTACCCACACCAGCCAAACAAGTGGCTTTGTTATTAGATGGCTTACTGAGCACAAAGTTAAGATCATATGTGTACTTGAAAGAGCCTAGATCCATAGAAGAGTGTGTGCAGACGTGCATTGACATAGAAGATAACTTGGGTGAGGAGTTAGGATTGTCCAAACTCTATAAGGATTCTGATAGTTCTACTAGTCATACTTCGAGAATCTCCATGGAAATAGATGAGATAGCTGAGCAAGTTGCCAAGAAGCTGGGAGTCCAAAATAGACAAACACAGAGAGTCACCTCATTGAACCAATGTTATACTTGTGGAGGGGACCACATGGCTAATGTATGCCCAATGCAGAACCAAAATATTAGAGAAAGGAATGCTCCATATTGCACTATTGAGAGAAAATACATGAACCACACGGCTCAAGATTGTCCCTACAATAGGCAAGCTGTTAGACAAACTTATCAACAACCTTACCAACAAGGTAGGTATCAGAACCAATACCAACAGCCATATTATAGACCACAACAGTAATATCAGGCACCATATAGGCCACAACCAGTCTTGGGAAACCAACCACGAGCTCCTGCCAAGGTGATTCCAGTCAAGTATGCTACGGGAGAGGAAAATACTAATAGAGCATTGGTGCCACTAACCCCATTGATACCAGATAATGACTCTCATGCTCATAGCTTAGACTACTCCCATGAAGGTAGTCCACATGCTTATTACATAGAGTCACCTGCGCATAGTGAGATTTACTCATATCCATATGAGGCACCACCTATGGAACAAAATTGGGAGCCATAATACTCCAATGTCATGTATACGAATCCCAAACCCAGGCCCCAATTGAGACAAGTAAGACCACAAGCCCCTAGAGGACCATGTTTTAGATGTCAGGGTGACCATTTCATTCGTGAATGTCCCCACTCACCAACTCTGGGGCAAGGACAGAACATCACGATACAAGCCTTTTGTCTTGAGTGTGGTAAAGACCATCTCCCTAGAGATTGTCCAAGAAACCCCTCTAGTGCTCCCAAGGTCACACCCATAAATGTGGTAGGTTTAGTGGTGGATTCAAGTGCTAGTAGTAGTAATGTGGCCCCTGTACAAGCAGTCACTAGAGCACAAGCCTTAAAACAAGATAAGCCAGCTGAACAATCAGAGTCAAGTGAATCAGGAGAGCCTAGCAAGCGGAAAACAAGAACATGGAAAGATACGAGAGAGATGGCCAATCGCAAGCGAAAACAAAAATAGATGACATTGCATCTCAAAGCCCCTCACATGCTGAAACTCCATTTACTCCACCTCATCCCACCCCACCACCCATTGTAAATAGGCCGCAACCAAGGTTTGTTCTTGCAGATCCAACCCCAGAAGGCTTGGACATGATGTTCAAGGCCTACCAGGCTCGTCAAAAGAAGGTCCAACAAATGCAAACCTAGAGAAGAGTTACCCTAGAGCGGATTTAGAGATTGAATGGATGAAAATGTGCATGAAAATGGTAGAACAAGCTCAAACTATACTCAAGACTAGTCAAAAGTTCAATCAGACAAACTCTATCAAACCAGATTTGCATTTCCAGGGCTTACTAGAAAGATTAGAGCAGTTGGTAAACAAACCACAAGTTTCTTTACCTCCACAGGCTCAACCAGTTATTGAAAGAGGAAGCTCACCACCAAGGGGATCTTATGTTCCTAATTCCACAGATGCTGGAATACCTCCTTCAATTCAACAGTACTCTCAAGAGTTCTTGCGAGAAATACAAGAAGAGAAATGGGCCAAGGAGAAGGGAAATTCCCCTCCTATTCCTGAGATTGATTATCTTCATGATCAATTTCCCCAAGACATTCCATCCATTTACGGAGATCAAGTTGAGCAACAAGAAGACAAAAGGTTAGATTTTGCATCTAATACCTTAGAAGAACTGCCTCAATTTCTAGGCCCATGGGAATCTGAATCTCTTCAGATCAGAGCTCCCACAATACTGGTAAGACATGAAGACTCAGTGGTCCCGAGGAACATTGATGCCGTGAAGAACACTAAGGTTCAATGTGATCTCACGATAGAAGAGTTGCTAAAAGCAAAACCTGAACTATGGGATCATGTCAAGGATCAAGTTCCAGAACTTGATTCCAAAATGACAAAAACAGGCTCTAAGCAGAAAGTTCCAGAGATACCTCTCGATAAAATAGGAGACATGTGTGAGGGTGAAGAAGGTAATACTTATCTTCCAATCACCTACCAAGGTTACACAACCAAAGCAATCATAGATTCAGTTGTTGGTGTTGCTATTGTGACCACCTCCTTGTGGAAGCGATGGGGCAAACCCACATTAAGACCAACTAGAATGAAGCTTCAAATGGTCGACGGTCATTTTGAAAGACCTCTAGGATTGCTCAAAGGGATAACTCTAACCACTTGTGATGTAGAGTTTGAGCACACATTTTCTATATCTGACTTTGAGAACAATAATGTTTATGAGATGATCCTAGGAAGACCCTTCCTACGACAATTGCAAATAGTACAGGATTGGGGAACCAACTCCTTGTGCTTACAACACTTAGGGGTCACCACCAAGGTCAATTTGAAGGATTACTCCTTTAGAGATGTACCACCCCTACAATGGAATCCTATCCACAAAGCAAAAAAAGATTCCATCTCTGTGCATTCTGAAGGTTCACCTGATCCATCATGGTTGCATGAAGATACTCATTTGTGGATGTGCAAGATCGTAGAGGAAGAGGAAAAACGTTTAAAGGCAAGAGAAGAAGGAATGCTTATCTGTTCAATTTGGAAGCTGTTCCTAAATGGGCAAATAAGTTGGTACAAGTCCTCACCTTCGGACCCGCAAATAAGAATGTGAAAACCTCACAAGAAGAAATTGTAAAATCACACAAATATCACATATTGGTAGGAAGCATGTACAAACAAGATACAGAAGGTGTACTAGCTTATTGTGTTGAGGACGACGAACATAGTAGTTGGTTGCAACAAGCCCATGAAGGAATGCTAGGAAGTCACTATTCTAAACAACAAACATTGCAGAATTTGAAACGTTTAAGAGTGTATTGGCCTAGCATGGACAACGAAATACATGAGTGGATTAAGAATTGTCCAGTGTGCCAGGAGAAACCCCCAGTGGAGCATGCCACTCTTTATCACATGTCATTAATTCCAGATTGGAGTGCTCCATTGGTAGAATTTATGCGATCAGGAACATTATCCAAAGAGGCTAGTCTAGCAAGACGACGCAGCATGGAGCAAGAGGCTCAGGACTATGCCTTAGTAAGAGACAACTTATATCGAAGAGGCAAGGATGGTTATCTAAGACTGTGCGTGCACGAATCAGACTATTTGAAAGTCTTAGAAACTGCACATAGTGGTGTTGCAGGTGGACATTTCGGTCCTGATCGAGTAATTAAGACCATTCTATTCTCAAGACTTTGGTGGCCCACTCTTCATATGGATGCACATTCCTATGTGAAGAAATGTGACATATGCCAACGAGCACAATATTCGGTTAGAAAAGATGAGATGCCTTTGCGGCCAATGATGGGAGGACGTGCATTCTCGAAATGGAGTATAGACTTTGTAGGTCCTATTAACCCCCTAGCTAGGAACTCCCATGTAGAATATATCATTGTAGCCACTGATTACCTTACTAAGTGGGTAGTAGTAAAAGCCACAACAAAGAATGATGCTCAAACGACAGCTAAGTTCTTATTTGAGAATGTGTTCACAAGATATGGACTACCAATAGAGTTAGTGAGCAATAGAGGCACACACTTCTTGAATGAAGTCATTGAAAATCTTCTCCAAGAATTCTTGGTGATACATAAGAAGTCTTCCCCCTATCATCCGCAAGCTAACGGACAAGCAGAGAGCACAAATAAGATCCTATGTAATGTATTAACAAAATTGGTAAATAATAAATGCTCTGACTGGGACAAACAGCTTCATCATGCTGTTTGGGCTTATCGAGTTGCCTATAAAACGGTACTCAATGCCACCCCATTTTAGATGGTCTTTGGACAAAATGTTGTGCTACCATTAGATTTCCTAATCCCAGCATTAAAGGTAGCACAAGAGCATGAGTGGAATGGACATGAGTTGTCCTCTAGGATCTTTAATTTAGAACGCTTAGGTGAGATGAGGCTACGAGCGGCAGCAGGCATCTATGCTGCAAAGAAGGAGACTTAGTGTTGGTTTATACCCAAGGATAAAGGGTTATAAAGGGTTGAAAGAAGGAGACTTAGTGTTGGTTTATACGCTAAAGCAACATGCCCGTAAGTTGGAAAAAAGAGGATATGGACCCATGATCATTAATAGAATTTCCACTAGTGGTGCAGTTCAGTTGGCTGCTCTAGAAGGAGATATCTTGCCAAACTATATTAATGGATGTAGAGTCAGTTATACCAAGAACCTCTTACAGAGGATATGCTTACGAGACTCGACACTGCTAAGAAGCAAAAAGAAGAGGAGCTAAGGGTGAGGGAAGAAGCACAAGCAGAGGCCAGAGAGCGTATTAGGCGAAATAAGTTAAGGCGACTAGGCCTAGATGTCAACTCAAAAACCCCAAAATATCACATGGATATGTGCCAAAAATCAGGCA
The DNA here is from genome assembly GCA_020310875.1 of Ceratopteris richardii. Lineage (NCBI taxonomy): Eukaryota > Viridiplantae > Streptophyta > Polypodiopsida > Polypodiales > Pteridaceae > Ceratopteris > Ceratopteris richardii. Next base: position 128,033,498 of record CM035418.1, on the reverse strand, counting down.
TAATTACTTCTCAAGTTATTGAGCGACGTCCCTTTGTGACCATAGAGATAGGACAAGGAAAGGGTGCAAGGACTGTGAAAGCATTGATTGACTCAAGTGCAGTAGTGCAGTTAGACTATCCAACTGCCAAGACTTGTAGTTGAACATCAATCCCATAGAAGCTTATCTCATAGGATTGGGAGGTGTGGAAACCCCTTGTTTGGGCGAGGTGGAACTTCCCATCTACCTTCAAGATGTTCCAATGAAAGTCAAAGTGCTAGTGTGTCAAGATGAGAACCTTACAGAACCACTTGTCTTGGGTCAAGATTGGATCTATGACCATGCAGTTAACTCAAACCTAAGAAGTCAAATTCTTCAAGTTTGGGTACAGGAACAATGCATTACATTAGAATTAGAGAACTGCATGCTCACAAATCCAGATGTCCCACATTCTCTTAGTTCTTCTAAGACTAATCATATGGAAGAAGGTGTTGTATGTATCAAAAGCTCTATGATGCAGAAGGAGTCAATCGTGGAAGAACAGGTTCGAAGGCGGGTGGATCTTTCTTCTTCTCCACAGACTCAGGTGGCCACAGTAGTCCCACCACAAAGGCAAGCACAACAATTCAAGACAACTGCTATAGCAAATAGAAAGACACCATTCAACAAGAAAGCAGTTCCGGGCATGATGCAGATCTGGGTACGCAAAGGAGTGCAACCCCCAGCCTTGCTCCCACGAACCCCATCTAGGCAAGGCAGCCAGCCAGAAGACGAAGGAAGAAGCTCGGACAAGCTCAACCACAAGGTATCCGACAAATTTGGGTGCCTAAGAAATTAGTTGCAACTCAACAAGGGCGATTACACATGTGGGTTCCAAAAGGACTCTTACAAGCACCTAGGCCTATGCTCTCCACCATGCAAAAGGTCTCAACCAAGAAATCAAGGAGAGAAAAGGGAAAGAACCGAGCACAGAGACCACAGGAGGATAGACTCACCTCTTCAGCAATAGTCAGAAGACTAACAACAATGGTATGGGTATGGAAGCCAAAAGCACTGGTAGGCCCCATAGAACCAAAGAGTCAACCACAAAGGATCAAAGCCTCAAGCAACCATCCAAACATGAAGCAGCCAAAGGAGATCACTAAACAGTCGAAGACCATTCTCAAATGGATCCCTATAGGGAGGAAGGCTCAATGGTCATCTCGAGATCCAATGGATATCTCCAAGAAAGAGGACATCGACATCCGCAAATAACATCGAAAGCCTCGACGAGCGACAACCATGTGCACCTTGCACAACCCTGTCTTTTCCACCATTCAGGTCATGCATTTCCAAAGTATGCATTAATATAGGGCCATATTACATGGCCATGCATAGACACATTTGAGAGTCCCATGCACAAGAGCACATTGACATATGTCAATAATTTTTTCTAATACTAACATCTGTCGTCTTGTTTGGTGACATTGTTTCAAAAAAAAAAAAGAGGCCAAGAGAGAGAGAGAGAGAGAGTTTGTTCCCAGGTTTGGCTCATGGAACGTGAACGAGTCATGCTTAGTCGAAGATGGAACCATTGATTATTGGGCATTTATCAGATTTGATAGAAGTGTGTCTCGGCTAGCAGAATGATATTAGTGCTGCCTTATCTGGTAGATGTCAAGCACCTGGCATGAACATGGCATCCACAACTACTGTTTCCCCTTACCTTGGTAGGAGGGAAGATCTCGAAGGTCCACAACTTGAGAGATGCTTAAGTATTATATGTACGAGAGCATCCAAGGAGATATCTGCTAAGGGTAGTTTGGTACCCTGAAAATCCTTGTTGTATACTAGGTGAGAAGACTCCGGCTTATGGTGAGCTAAACAGAATATGTGAAACTAAACTTGGTGTAGTTACCCAATGTTGTTTGTCAAGGAATATAAAGAAATTCAATTCTCAATATTTGGCCAATGTTGCTTTGCAAAGAGGAGACAGGACCAGGCACTCAAAACATTTCATCGGTGGACCATCAACACTGACATTCATCGACAATGTTCCATCACAAATGCCGGGTGTACAACACGAAGAGATAAACATCAATCAATCCTTCACCATGATAAGTATCTTTACTCTGGAAACACCATAACCATGATAGATTAGGAAACCTCTTCGTCGGCATACCCTTGAGCACTTAGCTCAAGACCCCCCAGCTTTTGAACCATACTTCTTCCAATGCATTTTCCATAGGGCTACATTACAAGGCCGTGCACAAGGCACCTATTTTCCTCAACCCATGCAGGAACACACTTACCCATCATTCATTATGGGTTATGAGTACTTGGCATGACTACTATGAACATCATCTTTGGAAGATCTAGAGGTCATCAATGGAGACTCACAACGACACAATCATGTTGGAATCCAAGAAAGAAGCACATACCACAGGACTACAACTTGCGAAGGCTCGCCGTGACGAATGCAGAACCGGACAACCAACCCTCCCACATTTGGAATATAGATGGCTCTGCTTCCTATCGAATGGACACTACCTCTCACAGCACTACCTGGAACAACCATTACAACAAGGGTCTGTCAGGGACGACAGACTTGAGAGGGGGGGAGTGTTGAAGGTGAAGGTCAAGGACAAAGCACAGGAGGACATCAAAGAGGTGGACACACAAGAAGAGGGAGCAAGTAGGGAGCTCCAAGAAGTGTATGTCAAATTTTCAGAAGAAATGCCTATAAAAATAGTGATTTTCATCACTAAAAACCATTGTAAATATCATTTCACCTTTTTGTAGCTCCATTTTGTGCAAGTCGAGGAGTCCTCAAGCTTGAGGAGCATTAGGAGTATAATCCTACCAATTTTCATAATTTTTAGACTCCGTTTGAGCCCTCAAATAAGCCCTGGAACCTAATTTTAACTAGGCCACACACTAGGTCTGGACAAGGCCAAAACTACTCAAAAAACTATAAAAAGAGCAAGAGAGCTCATTTTTGAGGTTAGCTTGTTAGAGAGTAAAGCTTATGTAAGAGAACTCTTTTGCAATCAAAGATTTCCATTGTTCCTCTCTTTGATCTTACCCTGTGCACGTGTGTGTGTGTATGTGTGTGCATGTTTGTGTGTTTTCACTCACTCACTTGTGCCTTCACTTGCTCATGGTCTTCATACCGGTCCTCCCGTCTCCACGGATTGACAAGTAAAGGAGGTGGTGCTTACACTTGAGCTACAAAGGTCAACTTCAAAATACCCTATCTATAACTCCGTGTATTAGTTTTACAAAAACCAGTGGATGTTTTTGTGGGACTCGAAATGAGCTTTCCAATGAGCCCAAGATCACTCCAATCAGACTTTGTATTAGGAAGTTATGATAGTTTAGGGTTTTGCGGACTAAAATAGGGTTAAAACATGCTAACAGGCAAACAAGATCTTTCGAATTATTTTCTTAGGGCCTCACTATGCATCAATTGCTTGAAATGTACCTATATAAATATGAATATGCTCTTTCTCTAATAACATGCAAGGAAATCTAACTAAACTCCACTAATGCATAAATCTGCCTATATAGCCCGTGATTTATTCTACTATGCCTCCTTAGCTTCCTTTGGCTTGCTCTTTTTTTCTTTTGATGATGATTCGGCGACTTTATGGTTACGATCACTTATTTGGGGTGGAAGAAAGTGTAAACTTCTTGATAACATGTAGCAGCTTTCTTCTCTTTTTTTTTTCTTTTTTTTTTATGACGGGGAAAAATTAAACCCCAATACAAGATACAACCATTTTTTATGACGGAGAACAGTCATTTAAACTCTGATACACGTGTTGTGATGTGGACTAAGGATGTAGAAACATGCAATAGCAGGAGCTAGGACTTCAACAATTATGATTTCGATACACAATACATATGCATGTTTATATATGAAAGTCATGTTACCAAAATAAACCTCCAAGTCTACATGCCCTATCTTTCCATAATCCTAGATTATAATCAATTTCTTAGTAGATAAATTACTACTTAAGATACACACAAGTAGAGAAATCATCATTTGCCCCTTTTGACTTAAGTGATGTGGATATGCAATGCAATGCAAAGATTGAAAAGAAACATGCATGAAGTGAAATTGCGAAAAAACAAGAATGGAAAAAAAAAATGGAATGAACTTGAAAAAAAACGAAGCAACATGAACTTGAAAAAGTAATGATATTTTCCTTTATATATATATATTTTTTTTTATTATTGTATTTTATTAATTTTTTTAAAAAATCATGGATACTCTTGTTTATGAATCAGCCTCATTGTTGTCATCTTCTTCAATGTCCTCATCCAAAATGTACTCATCATTATCACGTTTCTTGAATAGCTTTATCCTTTTATCTGCAATCAAAGTTTTTAGTGTAACACCATTTAATTCACAAAGAGCATATGTACCATTGTTGTTGACGTTTGATACAATTTATGGCCCAAACCACCGTTGAGTGAGCTTTTTATGTGCATCATATTGAGAGTCAAATGTACTATCATAAATGAGCACCCAATCTCCTACTTCAATCGGCTTAGGACACAATCGATGAGTTTCATCAAAATAATGCTTGTTCTTCGTTCTAGATTCTCTTAATTTTTCAACAGGATCATCAAGTGTTAATTTACTTTGTTCTAATTGTTTAATGTGCAAACTCAAAAAATCATCAGTAGACATGTTTTCAAACCAACGCAAATTTGACCATGCAGAAATATGAGACTGAATTGGAAACAGTGGTTTTTGATAGTACATGAGTTCAGCAGGCATATACCCAATAGTACGTGTGCACGTCATTCTATCTGCCCAAAGTGAAAAAGGTAAGAATCTAGGCCATTGTTTGATGTCACTGTTACATGCTTTAGATATGGCTTTCATACTAGGTGGATGCCCTCTCTCTATTTTAACATTAGCCTCTGGATTATATGTAGTAGTGAGAGACAAATGAATACCGTGATGTTCAAAGAACTCTTTAGCTTCTCTCGCATTTAACTCTCCACGATTGGCAACTACTTTCTCTATGTACCTAAAGCGACTTATGACATCTTCAAGCAAGAATTTGCAAACATTGTAAGTGTTCTTAGATCATAGTGCACGTCCCTCTACATGATTAGTTAAGTCTTCTCTTGCAAGTACAATGTAACGCATTTTGTCAATACCTTTTGGCATAGTTACAAGATCTACTACCCACTTGTAGTGAATACAAGGTGGATATGTAGGATGCAACGGATCTCTATGTTTGACTAATGAATGAAGTTGACAAGTAGAACATGTAGAAACATAGCTACTAATGTCAACATACATCCTAGGCTGATAATAGGTACTTCTAATTTTTTCATATGTTCCAAAAAATCCTTTATGACCCACCCATAATGTCTCATGCATTTCCTTCATTACTTGCAACTGAAGACCTTATTTTCCTAGGACTCGTTGTGGATTCTTAACCTTACCCTTAGCACCTCTCCAAAGATAACCGTTACGTAGGAAAAAATTATAAGCTTGTTTCCTAATGTTACAAAATCTATTCATAGTCCAGCTAGGTAATGGTTGCAGTGTACTCAGATACTTTTCTATGTCTCTCCATTCATCTTCGTACTCAGACTCATGAAATTGCTCATACTCATATATATGTGGAACATAGTCAACTAAGTTCACATTCTTTATTAGATCATTTTCAAGATCATCATCAAATCTAGCTCTCGATAACATATCAGCAACTGAATTTGACTTACCTAAAATATGACTAACTCAGGATTTATGAACTTAATATATGAGATCTATCTAAGCATGGCTATATCAGGAGATGAACAATTGGTTATCATTCCAATGAGAGGCAAACAATTAGTCTCAACTTTAACATTTGCACCTATGAGATATTGTTTGTCTATTTTCAAAGTTGTTACCATACCCCATAGTTCTCGTTTGATCTGTAGATACTTTCATTGTGTTTCATGTAAAATTTTAGCCCCAAACCTAATTGCATATCTATTTCCTTCACTATCATCTTGACTTATGACCCAACCTATACCAATAGGACTAGTATCAATAGTCAACATAATAGGTTTGTTAACACAATAGTCTACACGCTTAAGGATGGGAGCTTCAAGCAATAATTTCTTCAATTTATGCATAGCTTGCATGTGTTTGTCAGTCCAAATAAATTTTTGTTTCTTCATCAACAAGTCATAGAGACAATCAGCAACATGAGCAAAGTGTGGGATCCAAATAACATAAAAGATGCAAGCACCAAGAAATCTACATACCTCACTCACGTTGTTACATGTTTCAAAAATCTTGCTAATGGCATCAACTTTTTGTGGGTAAGGCTTTCGACCATAATGACAACATAAATGTGAAACAATAAGAACATCATTGACACCAAAAACAGATTTTTCTATGGAAAATGTGAGACCTACCTCTTCAAATCATTGAAATATCCATTCACAATTAGAGATATGGTCAAGAACAAATTTACGACATCCAAATGAATCTAAAGTAATGTCCTTTACACGTTCTTCACTCCCTTTAATTGGAATATCATCAATGAATGGCATGGTTATATGAGGGATAAAATCATGTAAGACTATATTCATAGCACTCATCATTTGAGCCATAGAATTAGTTGCTCCTTGAGGTAAAGTACACATTCTCACTAAACCTAAAGGAGTTTTCATTGTGGTTATGTCATGACTATCAATTTCTAATTGGAATTGGTCATATCTAGAATATAAATCCTCTGTGGAAAGTACAGTTGGTGGAGTAATCGCTGATTCCGGTAACAATTTGGAGAATTCCGGCGGTAGCTTGGAGAATTCCGGGGGCGGTCTGTTGAATTTTCGATGACAGCTCTACTTCGGCTTTCGATTTCGGAGAAACTAGTGTATTGGTTGATGAAAGTTCTGGTGAAAAGTTTACCTTAGAAGCCAAATACAAGGAATGGTAGTTGAGTGTAAGCCTGTGTGATTGACTCAATGATATCAGATTACCGGAGAATTCGCAAGGTGGCGAGACGACACAACAGCAAATAGGATCATCTTGTTCAAACCATTCTGAAGTGATACTTCCTCTTGATTTAAACAACATGAGTGGTACGCAACGACAGCATCAACAGCAACATCAACAGCAACAATAGCAACATCAACAACAACAACAACATCAACAACAGCAGCAGATCATACCCCCACGACCGATACCTGCTGAAGTTACGTATACGAAATTTGGTGGGTTCCCAGGTGATGATCCTGATGTTCATGTGCGTACTTTTGAAATTAATTATGCGGTGCTCAGCTATCGAATGGATCCGGCATAGAAGGCTATAGTGTTCCAATGTACTTTGGTTAATGAGGCTGCCCGATGATTAACCGAATATGATATTAACCATTTCGGTCAATATGATGATGTTAAGGATACCTTCTTACAACGTTTTTGGTTAAAGAAAAATGTGGTTGAGATCTTTGATTATTTGCAAAACAATAGACAGAAACCACATCAGAATGTGCAAGAGTATGCAACTTTATTCCGTACTCATCTACGGCAGCTGCCGTTGGCTCATGCTAACCTACCGGATGATGTGATTACCCCGTGGTTCATCAATGGATTAAACCCTCAACTCAAACAAGTTATGATTATACAATGTGTGGGTGGTATGACCTTGGATGCAGACATAGCCATGGCATTGCAGTTGGAGCATAAAGTTGGTGGTTTTACTGAAGATCTGGATTGGTTAAAGGTGTCCAAGAGCACGAGCGAGGATCCATTGAAACAGGTGTATTGCACCAAATGTAAGAACCTGGGACACACTACTTCACCATGTGCATTAAATCAAATGTACTGTGCTATTTGTAACATGGCGAGTCATTCCACCAGAACGTGTCCATATAATGCCAAAGTGCAGATCAGACCAACTGTAAATGCCATAATACAGGAGCAGGGACAACAAGCTACCCACTATGTACCACCGCATTTGAGAAATACCTCTTACCAAAGTTACAAAACCTATAGGGGACCACGAGCAAATAATTTCAGACAAACCCGATGGATCTCGGGCCAATTGGGTGAAGGTGCATCTCTTCCACCACCAAGATGCCATTTTTGTGGTGAGATTGGACATATCCGCAGATATTGCAAAGATGAAGCCGAGTATGATAAGCGAAGAAAAGAACGACAGCATCCAATGGCAAATATTTTAGCAGTGGATACCCAAGTAACAGCAGTTCAAACACCATCTGGTAAGAAGTTACAACCAGCTGCTGAGATTTTTTAGCCAGGCATTCGAGAACAACAGAGAATTTTTACTAAAGCTAGTATGTGGGCCAGTCAAGAACCAACTATTTTCCCCGATCCTCTATTGGTGGTCTAGTAAACAGTACCAAATATAACACTAGAAGATATGAATCGGGTCAAATTGCTGCCGGAGAGTCCATCGAACTCGGTATCGAGTACATCAAATCTTGACTCTGTGTGGAATATTTTATTAAAAACATCTATTATGATGCCGTTGGGGCAACTATTAGCCTTGGTCCCGGGTGTATGACAATAATTTTAGTAACAAATCAATCCAAGATCTTCGTGTACACCTACTACAACAAATATTAGTCCGGAACTTGATTCTACGATGGACCACACTGTTGCTTTAATTAGGATATGGTATAAAAACCACAAAATTACTCAAGTATTAAGTGACGGAGGCTCCGGTGTGAATATTGCTACAATTGCACTTTGTAAAAGGTTAGGGTGGACTCAAATTGAATATGTTCAGTTTTTTGTGAGAATGGTTGATCAATCTGCATGATATACCCATTACCCTTCAGGGAGCGGTGTTCAAAATGACTTTTGTTGTTTTGGAATTACCTGCATCAAGTCTGGATTACAACTTACTATTCAGGAGACCCTGGCTAAAACAAGCGAAAGTGTTACAAGATTGGTCTGCACATGAACTTATTTTCAAAAGCAATCAGAAAATATGTGGTACCCTTGGACGAGATGAAGCCTTGTGACCTTCATGCTCGACCTTATGTGGCCGAACCCGTGCACATGTTGGATGGACTTTCAGATGATGAAGAAGAAGCTTTCCCAAATGCTAACCAGGATTTGCTAGCACTGGGTACATTTGATTTACAAGCTATTGTAGATAATTGGACTCCAGTCGCTTGTATGGTAGTTCTGCTTACCGAAGGAGTGGACCCAGTTCTGGATCAGGTCTTGAATGCCATGAATTTACAAAAATTATTCCATTCATCTGAGGATATCTCCATGCCTCGACAGTTTTATGTACCAAAGATCAGCTAATCACTTGTAATTTGGGAGATGAGGCTACTCCACAATCGGTTAAACTTAAGGTTGGGCTACTGGAAACTTTTCAAAATGATTTACTATAATTGTTGAAAGAATTTGCTGATGTATTCGCGTGGGATTATCGCGATATGAAAGGATTGGACCCTCGCATCTATCAACACCGTGTGATGCTGAAACCAAATGCATGGCCAATTAAACAACCTAGTTACTGAATGAATCCCAACTATGCTGCTCAAGTGAAAGCTGAATTGGATCGCTTGTTGAAAGTAGGATTCATTGTTCCCATTGAGCATGCTGAATGGATTTCTCCTATTGTCATTGTCCCAAAGAAAAGCAAGCAATTGTGTATTTGCGTAGATCACCGAAAGTTAAATGCCGTGATAGTGCTTGATCCCTTTCCACTTCCCTTTTTGGACACGATGCTAGATGATGTTGCTGGACGAGAAATATATTCCTTTTTGGATGGTTATAGTGGCTATAATCAAGTGCGTATGGCTGAATTGGACATCCCAAAGACTACGTTTATTATGTACGGTGATGTGGTTTGCTCTCTGCAATGCTCCCAGTACCTTTCAACGATGCATGCAGGAAATCTTTTCTCCCTACTTAACCATGTTTATGTGGGTGTATTTGGATGATTTTTCGTTATCTGGTGATGCATCGGCTCACCTCTGTCACCTACATTGCTGCTTTTCTAAGTGTAGGGAGTTCCGTTTGTGCATAAATCCCAACAAGTCGGTCTTTTCAGTTTCCTGTGGCAAATTGCTTCGTCATATCATTTTGCAACAAGGCATTCAAGTGGACCTTGATAAAGTGAAAGCAGTGTTGAATGCACCTGCTCCTATGACACCAAAGGAAGTTATGTGATTCCTTGGACAAATATGCTGGCATGGACAACATCTTCAATGGTTCACTCATGTGGCTATACCATTGAATCGGCTGATTACTAGCAATCCTCGACAATTTGCATGGACTAAGGAGTGCCAACTTTCATTTGATCGTATGAAAACACTCTTTACACTGGCTCCTATTCTGTAAGAACCGAAATGGAAGCTCACGTTCCATGTTTTTGTGGATGCATCTGACATAGCAATTGGCAGTGTGCTAATGCAACAACAGGATAAGTGCTTCCACCCTATTTATTATGCTAATCGACGATTAGCTGCTACTGAACGGAATTATTCCGTAACTGAGCACGAATGTCTGGGTTTGGTTTATTCGGTGAAGAAATTTCGGCACGATTTATTGGTAGGCCCATTTAGCTTTCATGTGGATCATGCGGATCTGGTTTATCTTGTCCGCCAGCAATATTTAATGGGCAGATTAGCCAGTGGGTGTTGTTGCTACAAGAATTTGATTATGAGGTTGTACATCGTTCAGGGTAAGCACATGCTCTTACTGATTTTCTATCTCGACTTGATTCCGGTGAACTCCCTAGTGGTATTGATGATACCACTCTCGCTATCTATGCGATTGATTTGGTTTAGGATGATTGCGAGGTGCTCCCTGTGGCACCGTCGTACTATGATACCCTTATGATTTTTCTAACCAGTGGATGTTCCCCAACTAATACTTCCACTTCTGCTCGCCATAAACTAGCCATGTATAGTCAACAATTTCGGCTAATTGTGGGACAATTGTATTATATGGATCCATCTAGTGCGCTTTTATGGTGTATTCCACCACATGAAGTTTCTTCGGTCCTTGTAATGGCTCATTTTGCTACGTCCGATGGTCATTTTTTGGTAGATCTTACATATCAAAAAATTTTGCAGAGTGGATTATGGTGGCCCACTATGCAACATGGCATTGCTACTCATGTCCAACAGTGTGATGCTTGCCAACGATGTGGCCAACCTTAACAATGGCATCATTTTCCCCTTCAGCCTGTCCCTCCCCTTGAGCCTTTTCAGAAGTGGGGCTTGGATTTTATTCGCCTCATTATGCCTCCTGCAACGGTTAACAATCATCGGTATATACTTACCTGTATTGACTATGCCACTCGGTGGGCTGAAGCCTGGGCTTTATGGTCTGCAATTGCATTGGTGGTTGTCAAATGTTTGATGAGTGATGTTTTTCCTCGCTACGGTCTTCCCTTAGAGATCGTTTTTTATCAAGGTACACGTTTTGCGAATAGCTTAATGCAACTACTTACCCATACCCTCAGGATTGTCCATAAATTTAGCTCCTCATACTATGCTCATGCAAATGGACTAGCTAAAAGTACCAATAAAACCCTTCTTAACATGCTAAAGAAACTTGTGCTCGAATGTCCGGAGCGTTGGAATCAATTCCTTCCTTCGGTCCTATGGGCTTACTGCACTACTTACAAAGTTGCTATAGGAAGTACGCCTTTTAAATTGGCATATGGTCTGGAGGCAATTGCACCTATGGAGTTGGTGGTACCTAGTTTACAGATAGCATTGGACCATAAATTATTACCTGACGAGTCCCTTCCTTTCCGGTTGGATGTGTTGCAATCTTTGGACGAACAACATCTTGAAAGTTTTTTGGTGCTTCAAGAAGTCCAACTCAGGCAAGCCAAGACTCATGATCGATTCCTCAGGACTCCCATCTTTACCAAAGGACAATTAATTCTTTTCTACAATGCTAAGTCTACACATTCAGCTGGCAAGTTCAAGCTTCAGTGGTTCGGTCCCTATCGTATTGTAGATCAGGTTGGACCAGCTACTTTCCGGTTATCCACTTTAACTAGTACTCTTCTTCCTAAACCCATCAATGGGTTGAAACTTTGTCCGTATTGTTCACCATCTACTTTATCTTAACTTGGTGATGGTATTATTTTTATTCCTCTGGCTTGTGTTTGTTTTGTATCTTGACCGCTGTTTACATTACGCACATTTCTTTTGACCGTCTGACCATAAACTTCCCCTTTTGATTAATTATCCATGATTAGCCATCGCACTCCATGATTGGGAATGCCTTAATGCATGAATGTCGTTATTATACATGCATGTTCCCCCCCCCCCCCCACTAGTGATGATTGCGTTTTCTACCTACGTTTCCATTCTGTGTTCTTACTTAACCAAGACCTTAGTCCTCTTTTTCGTTATTATGTACTTGTGCTCTGTGTACTCTCTACTATACTGTTGCGCATTCGCCTTATGTCAACTGCCATAGAAGCTCTAGCCAACATTACCACCTTCCGTGCTGGGCTATCTCCCGACTTGAGTGAGTTCTTGCGTGCCTGGGGGTTATTGATGTTTGCCAAATTGCCTTGGCATTCGATCGAATGTCATCCCTTCTTTGCTCAAGTCATTGCCGCTATTGTCGATACCCCCTAGACAGAGACCTATTGGCCGATCACCTTCCTTAATCCACATGTTGTCGTTATGCTGAATACTGTGGTAGAAGGATTCCATCTCCCTCAAGATGGAACTGTGGATGTGCCTCTGCTGCCTATGGTGACGATGAAGCAATTACTAACAAGTTCGTTATCCTTTGATGACCTGAACCAGAATGTTCTGCTCTGCAATTTTTGGTGGCTACTCTCAACCTTCAGAAACACACGTATGGGATCTCTCTACCCTTTTATTCCATGATCGGTGTTGCTTCCCCCAAATCCATTAACTGGGTGTTATTCTTCTTCTGATGAATTCATCGTGAATGTCAAGCAATTTCAAGATAGGTAGCCAAAGGTGATATCCCTTGGACTCATCTTCCTCATCTTCTCTCTTTTCTCCTTCCTGCTGTTCAACCTGTTCAGCCTCCTCCGACGAACACTCTCCTTTTCCGCGAAGAATCAGAGCAAGTTATTGGCATTGATGATGATAATGACGATCTTCTTCAATTTTTTCGAGGAAGGCATAGGAAACTCAGTCCCTCGCAGAGTCAAGCACAATCCTCTTCTGCTACAGCCATTCTGCAGAACAGAGCTTCCTCTGTGCAGGTCCTTTCTGCCCCACCATCGCCTAAGGGTTACACTGATAGGGACACAATCATGGAAGATGTTCAACCTGTTAGTACGGTCAATTCGCAACAGAAGGAGACTATTAATAAAGCACCAAATGTACTCAATGATATTCTTAACCAAACGGAGCAAACGTAGGATGAAGAGTCTCTTGTTCACAAGGACGCTCAACCCGATACAATGACATCCACTGTGCATCCTTCCTCACCACACACTACGAGGCAAGGTACCTATACCGAAACTATTGTGACACCTCCCCTTTCCCCATCTAAGGTGCCATTACCTCCTAGTCCTCTGCCCTCACCTCATCATTCGGTGGCCATTTCCCATTCTCAAGATGTTCCTTCTTCTCTTGATTATTCTTCCCCTTCCTCTTATGCCACAGTCTCTGTCAACCCCCCTAGACCCGTTTCAACCTTTATAGTACTTGATTCCTTTGCTCGGTTAGCCCAAATAGGTGATTTTCTCTTCCACCTCTCTAAGCAACTCCCTCATCAGCTCCATGATGCTCATCAATCCCTCTGTACCGAATATCAAACCAAAGTAGACTTGTTGGAAGCTGACATCGTGCCACTCGAGGAAGAGATTCTAGCCGTCAAAGCAGATGCCAATCTATTACAGGATCAGATTACAGTTTTATAGGGATAGATGGCCGAAAAAGATGATATTATTGCGGCTCGAGACATAGAGATTGCTCAACTCAAACAGGTTGTGATGGATAAGGAGGATGCAATGCGCGCGTTAGGTTCTCAGTTAGACACCACTCGCACCAGCTTTATTGTGGTAGAAGAGGCTTATCAAATGTTGACTGACAGAGTGTTACAAGCAGAAATAGAATTGAAGAAGGTTACCAAAGCATTATTTCAAAAAGGCCAAGCATCGGATGAAGAAATTGGATGAACCATAAAGCTAAAGAAGGAAATTGAATCTATTAAAAAAGAACACCAGGATTTCTTCAAGACTATGCAATTTCAGCAGCTGGAACGTCGCGAGAAACAATTAGGCATCCAGTAAGATCGAATATCAAGAATTGATGCAGAGATAGCAAAAGCAAGGTTACGTAGAGATTCCTCCTTGGCCAATGATTTTTATTTTCAAGAAGCATTTTTGCAGAATCAGAATGAAATTTTGATTCTGTGCGGACTGATGCCCATTTAGTAAAACTCCAGATTTTACAAGAAAATCTAGAATCGTTGAAGCAAAAAATCTCCCATCCCTTTAAAATAGCACGAACCATGTATATACAGGGCATCATTGATGACTCTTAGCTTTTGCAAAATAACCTTCTGGGTTCAAGTCCACCGTGCGTGCCAATGTTAGTTCGCCGATAAGGAATGTAATTATATTTAGTGGAAAATGTAATTATGAAAAGGTGCACATCGAAAAGATGTAGCGCAATCATTGTAAACTTTTTTATAATAGAAGAGGCATGTGGAAGAGAGACACAGAAGTGTCACCGGACTGTGCGTCTGGGCGATGTGTCCATGGATTGATTCTAGCACGGTTCATTCACATTGTGGTACTGTTATGTTCTGTTCTGTTATGTTCAGTATTGAATAATTGTGGTGTTGTGTTGATATTCTGTGAGTCATTAGTGAAGCGCAAGGTTAATGGTGATAGCGTGCTAGTAGGCATTAAGAACTCACGTATTCGGATATGTTCTATTGCGTACTGGTTGTGGAGATTAGCAGTTAAGTTCATCGGAATTGATAGATAAGCAATGAAGAAGTCCTTACAATAACGAAGTGACTGGGAAAATATATATAGGGCTCTCTGTATTACAGACCCCTTACCATCCCAAGGACCCATGAATAGTCTGGTTTACATTATAATTGATCTGACATGTCAATATGTTAAACACATGCATACATACGTACATACATACATACATACATACATACATACATACATACACATACATACATACACAAACACACATATATATATACCTTTGTGCTAGCAACTCTCATTTTCTAGCAAATGGATCGACAGACAAACCTCCCTCTAGTCATTGGGTAAGCATATGGATGTGTATTGTGTTGTGTATGTACGTATGTGCATGTGTATGTATGCATGTGTGTATGTAAGGATGTGCATGTATCCATGTGTGTGTGATTTGTATGTGTATATGTGCAAGTGTGTGTGATTATTGATATATACATGTGTGTGTATATGCATGCATGTATGATGTGTGAATGCATGTATGTATGCATGTGCATGTGTGTGATATATATGTATGTATATGGATGTGTATGTGATATATGCATGTGTATGTATGCATTCATGTATGCATGTGTGTATGCATTTGTTAGTATGCATACGTGTGTGTGCGTGATGTTTATGTATGTATGTGCATGTGTGTGTGAGATGTGCATGAGTGTATGTATGCACATGTGTATGTATGCATGTGTGTGATGTGTATGTATGTATGTGCATGTGTGTGTGTGACATGTTCATGTGTGTGTGCATGCATGTATGCATGTGTGTATGTATATATGTGTGTGGTGTATATATGTATGTGCATATATGTGTTTGTATGCACGTGTGTGTGATGTGTATGTATGTACCTGCATGTGTGTTTGATATATGTGTGTATGTGCATCCGTTTACGTGTGTGTGTGTATGCATGCGTACTTATGCAAGTGTGTGTGTGTGTGATGTGTATGTACATATGTGAATGTGTGTATGATATATGTGTATGCATGTATGCGTATGCATGCATGTGTATGTATGCATGTGTGTGCGATGTGTATGTATGATATGCGCATGTGTGTGTGATGTGTATGTATGTATATGCATGTGTGTATGTATACTTGTGCATATGTGTGTGCGTGCATGTATGCATGTGTGTGGTGTGTATGTATGTATCATTATGTGTGTGTGATATATGCATGTGTTTATGCATGTGTGTGTGATGTGTATGTATGTGAGTGCATGCGTGTGATATATACATGTGTCTATATGCATGCATGTATGTATGAATGCATGTGTGTGGAGATGCATGTGTATGTATGCATGCATGTGTATGTGTGTGCATGTATGTGTGTGCATGTATGTGTGCATGTATGCATTTGTGTGTATACATGTGTGTATGTATGCATGTATGTGATGTTTATGTATTTATGTGCATGTGTGTGTGACATATGCATTTGTGTGTGTGCATGCATGTATACATGTCTATGTGTGTGTGGTGTATGTATGTTTGTGCATGCGTGTTTGTATGCATGTCTGTATGTATTTGTGTATGTATGCATGTGTGTGTGATGTGTATGTATGTATATTCATGTGTGCCTGATATATGCGTATATGTGCATCCATTTACATATGTGTGTATATGCATGCATGTATGCATGTGAGTATGTATGCATGTGTGAATACATGTGTATGTATGCATGTGTGAATACATGTGTATGTATGCATGTGTGTGTATGCATGTGTACATGTGTGATGTGTATGTATGTATGTGAATGTGTGTGTGATAGATGCATTCGTGTGTTATGTCTATCTATGCATGTGCATGTGTATGCAGGTGTGTGATGTGTATGTATGTATGTGCATGTGTATGAGATATATGCATGTGTGTATGCATGTATGCATGTGTGTATGCATGTATGCATGTGTGTATGCATGTATGCATGTGTGTATGCATGTATGCATGTGTGTGTGCATATCTATGCATATGTGTGTGTATGCATGTGTGTATGTAGGTGTATGTGTGTGTTTGTGTGGGATGTGTATGTGTGGTATATGTGTGATGTGTATGTATGTATGTGCATGTGTGTGATATATACATGTGTGTTTGTATGCATGCATGTATGTATGCATGTGTGTGAAAATGCATGTGTGTATGTTGTTAGATATGCTCAATACTCCGCCCTCAAGTGACCACCAATGATCCATGGTGCTCTAAGTTGTAAGGCCCCCCTTATGAGTAGAAGTTGTTGTAGGGCCTAGACATTTGTTGAATCCTAACTTCTAAGTTAGATGAGGTCTATGTGTGACCGTTGATGGTTATAGATGATCTTTATGAGCCTAGCAATTAGGTTAGGTGGGGCACAAACTTTTGGGCCATTGGGTTGCCTTTCAAGGTGAAAATAAAGGCCTTGTGGCATCGAGCAGCTTCCCCATATAACCTTAATGGGGAAGTGCAGAGGGGGGCTTGCCCCCTTCTGCGGGGTTTGGGGGGGCTATCCCTTGGGCATATAGGGTCAAGACGGTAGGACTTCTAGTCGTGAAGATATTATCAGATTGTATATTAGGTCGACTATTGTGTATCTCTTGACTACGTGTATCTATACCGACTCCCCTTGTAAAAGCTATATAAGCATGGCCAAGGTTGAGATTTATATAGCATTGCACGCTAGTAAGCCTTTCATCTAGAGTCTGTCTAGATTGCCATCTAAGCTCCACGTTAGGAACACATGGGTGGACAACACCATCGTTGTAACTGCATTATGCATAGTCTAAGAATTTGAGCTCTATATCTCTCATTCTACATCTATCTTTGTCTTTGTTTTTCTCTCAACTCTATCTACTTGTCTATTTCGTTGTGCTATTATTTTCTTACATGGTATTAGAGCTCAGAAGGCTCTGAGTAGTGCAGAAGCAAAAACGCAGAGGTTTCAACAACAAAAGAGAGAGGATGTCAAGCAGTGCATCATCTACAACTGGGAATCAAGGTGGTTTGTCAACAAGAGTAGGTGGAGAACAGACAAGAGAAGCAATGATGTCGATCATCGCAATGTTGCGGATATGACCACCAACCTTCATGGAAGGTAAACTTGATGGTACGAACTACACCCTTTAGAAGTTTAAAATCACTTCTATGCTTGATTCATATGAGCTTCTCGAGACTATTCTTGGGACTGATCATGAGCCCCAAGAAACACGATCCAAATAATCATGGTCGAATGATTCCTCCATATGCTAATCTTCTACATGCTTGGAAACCTAGAAATGCAGATGGACTCTATGCTCTAGTTACAAGTACTACTGATAGTGTTCTGACTCTCATTTAGCATACTACCAAGGCGTGTGAAGCATGGAACATATTGAGAAATAAATATGAAACTCGTAATCAGACACAGATTTGGAACTTGATGAATCAACTAGTAGTAGAAAGGTTCACTTATGAGGAGACAATAGAGGTGTTTATCACTCACATAAAGAATCGACGAGATCAAATGCCAAGAGTAGGTGTACAAAAGTCAAGTGAGGAGCTAGCTCGGTATTGTATTCGAATCTATCCACCTAAGTTTGATGGTTTGGTAACTTCTCTTAATACTCAAACCAAACCTCAATCACTAAATTTTGAAGAATTTAGTGCCTTATGGAGGAGGAGTTGTGGCTCAAGGCAAGGAGTGATTGGAGCAAAGGAGATGCTCATTCACAGCAAATGCCAAAGGAGGCAAAGTGGACTCTTCAAAAGATGGATAGAGATGAAAAGAAGAATGAAAAAAAGAAGTTCATGGGAGAGTGTTTCCACTACAAGAAGAAAGGACATATAATCCAAGATTGTCCCATTAAGAAGGCAGAAGAGAAGAATGCCTCTTCAAAAGGTGGGAAGGGTGAGGAGTCAGCCAACCTAGCAAAAATAGATCTTGAGTTATTTGTTATGATAGAGGAGGTATGCTCCTCGACTCAAGATTCAGGAACGAATGGCTCATGGGTGTTGGCCAGTGGTGCATCTCATCACATGAAGAGCAGAAAAGACTTTTACAATTCCTTACAATCTCTAAAGGAACCAGTCACAGTAAAGGTAGGCAACAATGCAAGATGTCTTGTAGAGGGTGAAGGGACAATTTCTTTCATTAACTCTAATGGGGATATCAGAAAGCTTTCAAATGTGTTGTATGTTCCACAAATCAAACAAAATCTACTTTCAATAGCTTCTATAAGTGATCAAGGTCATCAAGTATCTTTTAGTAAGACAAGAGCTAAGATTATGGACAGTAACAACAACATTGTTAGGATTGGCATAAGGAGGAACAACCTATATTAGTTTTGTGCTCTTACAACCGCCACAAGTGTGGGCACAAGTAAGCTATGGCATGAGAGATTTAGCAACATCAAATACCCTGTACTAAAGGAGATGCATCAACCATGTGAAGCTTGCATGATGGGCAAGCAACAGAGGAAGGTGTTTCCATAAGAAATCAAGAATAGGGAAAGCTATCCTCTAGAGTTTGTGCATGTTGACTTGTGCAAAAAAATGCCTACATAAGCCTTAGGTGGATCTTCCTACTTCATGTTACTTGTCGATGACTATAGCAGGAAGATGTGGGTGTACTTCCTTCGTGATAAGTCTCAAGCTTTTGGTAAATTTAAAGAATGACCTAAGCTTGTTGAAACTGAAATAGGGAACAAGATGAAGAAATTCAGGATAGATGGCAGTGGTGAGTTCATGCCAAAAGAGTTTGAAGATTTTTGCAAGAGTAAAGGAATCAAGCATCAACTCACAGTGGCACATAACCCTCAATAGAACAATGTTGCATAACATCGAAATCAAACCATCGTGGATATGGCAAGGTGCATGTTCAAGGGAAAGGGTTTGCCTAATCAATTGTCGGTAGAGGCTTCAACACTCCTGTATACATCTTGAATCGATGCTACATGAAGGCACTTGATCGAAAGTCTCCACAAGAAGCCTACAATGGTAAAAAGCCTTCTTTTCCCCATTTCAAAGTATTTGGAAGTGAATGTTATGTACATGTTCAAGATAGAGAGAGAAACAAACTTCAACCAAAAAGTATCAAATGTATCTTCTTCGGGTACAAAGAAGATAAGAAGGCTTATAAGCTTTATGACCCTGAGGAGGAAAAGAGAACTTCCACTTTATCATCAGGCAAAGGGGCACTCCACTATGAACATGGCTTAAGAGCTATCCCTTCTACACAGGAAGGAAGCATCATCTTTAGATGATGAGTCTAAAAGTCATGGACCTGTTGTCACCCAAGTGGAAAAGCCATTGCCATGTTGGGTGAGGCAGCTCTATGATTCTACAATCCCCGTCCCACAGTCACTAGAATAGGTTGCAGATGGACCAAGGTAATCATAGAGAATAGAGGAACAGAGACGAGCGCGCCCATATTGTAAACACAACCTTGATGGTTGATCTCATTCAAGAACAAGAAAAGAAACCAACCAATGTGGAAGATCTACTCTGATCCAAATTGGAGAGCTAGTGGATCGACCCCCTAAGCATAAAGTCATTGGCACCAAGTGGGTCTGGAAGCCAAAGTACAAGGCTTATGGTATTCTAGAAAAGTACAAAGCAAGACTTGTTGCAAAGGCTACTCACAAGTTGAAGGCATTGGCTTTTGTGAATCATTTGTCCCGACTGCAAGGATGACTACTATCCGAGTATTACCATTTCCCGACCCATTATCATCGCAAGGCATCTTGGATCGGCACTCAACGCCTCCTTGGACGGACATGGAAGACAACCAAAGGCCACAAGCGGCAGTGATGGGGGATGATTTGACTAACTTGCTCTCTCAGATCAACATCAAGTTTCCTTCCTTCAAGGCAGCTCCTCATGAGGACGCGGACGATCACGTCAGGAGGTTTCTTTCCCTATGTAAGAGTAGGGGTTTACATCAACGAGAATATGCCTTCCTTGCCTTGTTTTCGGCCACTCTTGAAGGGCTCGCGGATCGATGGTACAATCAACACGATGAAGCACACTTCACCACCTGGGATGCCCTCAAAACCGCCTTCACAACTACATTTACCCTAGGTAACTCCACAAAATGCATTCTGATTCAATTAGAAAATCTTAAACTACAAAAAGGAGAGGCATTCTCTGAATTAATGACCAGAGTGAAGTCGTTAGTTTCTCGTCTTCCTCACAATCCTGGGGTTTTTCTAGTCAAGAAATGGGTAGAGAAGGCTCTACCAAAAACTTCTCAGCAAAAGCTTAGAGAGTTGCTACAAGCTGATGCATCATTGGAGGAATTCGAAGCTGCAGCCTCAAGGATCAAAGCAGCAAGAGTCCAGTTCAAAGAACATGAAGGTAAGGATGAATTCACAAGTGATCCTCTTGCACAACTAAGAAGAGAGTTAGAAGCCTTGAAGTTACAAAAGACCTTGCAAGAGGAAGAAGTTGCTTGACAAGGAAGGGATGAAGCACTAGCTCTACTACGACAAGAATTAGAGGAGCTTAGAACGCAAAAAGAGGTAAAAACATCGATTTGGTGCACCTTATGTAAGAAATCAGGACATTCTTCTCAAGATTGTCCGGAGAGGTTGGTGTGTCAATTTTGTGGAAAACAGGCCATGAAGTAAGGGATTGCTATTTCCTCAAGGGGATGCAAGTGAATTGGGCGTCACCAAGTGTATCTGTACATCAGCCCCTATTACCAACTCCAAGATTTCAAGTCGAAAGCATGTATACCACTCCTCAGGTAAACTCCTCTAACGAAAGAAAACCTCCATTTAGAAGACCAGCTCGTCCTATCATGTGCTATAGATGTGGCGAATATGGGCATTTTCAAGGAAAATTCTCCCTCCCAAAAGGGTCTCCACCTTGCAGGTTTTGCCTGGATACAATGGATCATTATTCAAAGGACTGTCCGAAGCAGAAGGCTTCTACAAGCGGATCAGCTCCATCCTACCAAGTCAATGTTATCTCTGTCAATAAGGGAAAGCAACCAGCAATTCATTCAAGTAAGAGAGAAGAGAGCAACACTCTTAAATATCCGGGTACCCATTCCTCCTGTACACTCACACTGGCACTTATCTGAGAAAGAGGACCCGAATGTGTGTGATGCCCTGGGCAATTTGGACGAATTCTTTCACCTAAAGAAGTTGACCCATTTTTTAAAAATGGTCAAGTTGAGCAAGTCGACTTAAAAGAGGAGCAAGTGACTAAAAAAATTGACCAATTTTGTAAAAATGATCACGTTCACAAAGTAGACCAATTTTTTGAAAATGGTCAACTCAAAGTTGCCCAAACTTTTAAAAATAGTCTACTTAAAAAAGGTCAAATTTTTTAAGTCAACTTATTTTCCCAGGATGACTCAATTCAGGAAAATAGACTATTTTTTGAAATCGACTCTTTTGCCCAGATTCATGCCACTCCATTAAGTGATCTTGGTCAACTTCATGGAGATGTTTCCCTGCACAATCATGAACCAGGAAAAGAAATCCCAAGCTATGCTCCAGAGTTACAAACTGATTCACAACAGAGAGGAGAAGAAAATCAAGAACTCAAAGCAAGCCCATCCTTCAGCTCAAGTCTAGAAGCTAGAGTGGTGGCATTGCAAGAAATGGATCAAGAACAAGGGAATCAGACAAGAGCCTAGAAAAAGAAAGCAGAAGCAAGGGTCCTCCAAGAAAAAGACTCAGGTACGAAAAATTCTAAGGTTTTGCAGAAAATAGACAAAGTTTTTGAAGAAATGATGAGGGAACTCCATTCATGTAACAAGCCTCCTCTACCTTCGCCAATACCATCCATCATCAAGACGGAGGAAATATTAAAGAACACCTTCCAGCAGGTATCATTGTATGATCTATTAAGATTGGATGAAAGGTTTAGAAGTGAAGTTATAGCGATCATAGAGACATTGTCTCCTCCGACAATGCTTGCAACAAGTGGTGGGCACACTCCAACAAAAACCTGATGAAAGCTTCAATTTCCGAGAACTTCACAAAGGTATCAACCAACTCTCTAACCGACTTCAAGAGTCCATGTCTATCAGTCACTATATATGGAATAACTATAAATGGAGTAATAATCGATGGAGGTTTGGGCATAAATCTCATGCCAGATTTTACCCTCAAATCACTTGGACTCCAACTTTCAGGTGAAGCAAAGTTCACAATAACCTTGGCTGACCAGAGTCGAGTTAAACCTCTTGGTATTGTAGAGAAGGTACCGGTAGATATGGACGGGCTGACATTCTTTCTAGATTTTGTGGTGTTAAATTTACCGCAGGTCGATGGAGGCTTTCCTTTACTCATAGGGAGGCCATGGCTAAGGCACATCCAAGCCATGCATGATTGGGGAAATGATACTATTTTAGTTAACCTGCCAGGGAAAGTACAGAAACAAGTACACTTAGATCCGAAAGGATCTCATGGAGGTAATGCTCATTCTTTCACTATTCTCGAAGAACAACACATTCCTATCGTGGAAGCATGTAATGAAATTGAAATAAACGATGACCAAGATCTTTTGGAATGGATGGAAGCCTTTCCATGTTATGGCATATCTATTTGTGAAGGAGACTCTGAACAGGTAGAAACTCTTGGGCTTGGAGAACCCGTCATGGACTTGAGAAGAGGAAAGAAAGAAGTCTCGAAGGATTTGACCCAAGGAAAGGAGAAAAGAGATGCAATAGACAACTTACCGATACCATCCGACATACCGTGGATGAAAGAGCTTTCACCTTCATGGATTCAAGAAAAGGAATAAAAAATTAACATAGAGGAGTCGTCGGCCTATCCACAATGCATTTTTGAAGATCAAAACGAACAATCAGCCATGTCATCTCAACCTGTAAGGCAAGTCAATCTTGGAAATGAGGAACACTCACAACCAATCTTACTAGCAACATGGCTTTGGGATCATCCGTCCTTGCTCCATCAGGTAACCACTTTCATGCAAAACTTCAAGGATGTGTTTGCATGGAGTTACCATGACTTAGATGGAATTCTGGTTCATCTTGGAGAGCATTCTATTCCATTGATTCATGATGTTAAGCCAGTAAGAGGAAGGATTTATCGACTTAATCCAAAGTATGCAGAAGCGGTCAAAAAAGAAATAGAAAAGCTAGAGTATGCAAGGATCATTGTCCCATTAGAGCATTCTGAATGGTTATCATCGATGGTAATAGTCCAAAAGAAGCAATCCAACAAGATACGCGTTTGTGTCGATTTTCGGGCTCTCAACAAGGTTACGATTCTTGATGGGTTTCCAACCCCATTTTCAGAACAAGTTCTGGAAGACGTGGCTGGTCATGTTTTATACAGTTTCATGGATGGATTTAGCGGATACAACCAAGTGTTCATCCATCCAAAGGACCAAGCTAAAACTGCAATTGTAACTCCATGGGGTATGTATGTATATACTAAGATGTCTTTTGGATTATGCAATGCTCCTGCCTCTTTCAATCGATTGGTTTACTCAATCTTTCGGTCATTGTTGCCAAAATTCTTGAGGATCTTTATGGACGATTTCTCCACCTTTTCAGGAACTGGATGTTCTACTCCAGTGGAAAACTTCACTGATCATCTTTGGCAATTGGAACAGGTTTTTAGTGCTTGCAGAGAAGCCAAATTGAAACTCAATCCAAACAAATGTCACTTTTTGGTGACCAAAGGGACACTCTTGGGTCACATTGTCTCAGCAAAAGTCGATTTCTCTTGGAAAGGGCTTAAGTTAGATTTCCTCTTTTTTTTGTTGGTCAAGTTGTTATGTCATTTTTTTCATTAAAAAGTCGATTTTTTGTGTTAGGTCGATTTTTCGAGTTCATTTACAAAAAATAAAAAAAGTCAAATTTTTTTGGTTGATTTTTTCAAATCCATAAAAAAAAACTCGATTTTTTAGCTAGGTCGATTTTTTTTTCAAGGAAAAGTCGATTTTGTTTTTTGGAATAAGTCAATTTTTTAGTTCTAAAAAAAAAAGTCAATTTTTTTAGGTCGAATTTTTTAAGAAAGGTCGATTTTTTTCACTAAAAAAAAAAACTTGATTTTTTAAAGGTCAAATTTTTAAAGAAAGTCGATTTTTTTTCCCAAAAAAAAAAGTCGATTTTTTTTAGGTCGAATTTTTTTCAACCTCAAAAAATGGACAAAAAAGTCGATTTCTCTTATGGTGAGTGATGTTATGAAAAAAAAAGTCAAATTTTTTTGAATAGGTCGATTGTTTTTCCAAGAATAAGTCGATTGTGAAAGGCCGATTTCTTTTTGAACTCTAAAAAGTTGATTTTTTGGGATCAAGTAGGTCGATTTTTTTGGTCAATAAGGCGATTTTTTTTGTCATGCCTAAGTCAATTTTTTTCATAAGTTAGTGCGTGCCTAAGTTGATTTTTTCTCATAAGTTAGTGCTTTGGAAAAACCATCCGTCAATTTTCTTCATCAATCGAATTGAAGAAGCGTCGATCACTACTCATCTGCTCATCCATCATATCCAGTCGAATTGAAGAAGTGCCGATCCTACTCATCTGCTCATCCATCATCATTGCTGATCTGTTCATCCATCCCCTGCTGATCCCAACTCTTAAGAGTTTTTGCCAGAACTGGTTCAGATGAAGCGCAGCAGCAACCTATAAATGAGCAGCATGTTGCATCAACAGTCCGATTTTTGCCACTTTTGAATGGGTAGCAGATTTTTGCCACTTTTGAATGAGCAATTGACTGAAAAATTGAGCTTCCATTTGTTATCAGCTGAAAATTGACCTTAGGCAGCAGCAGGAGTTTGTTTGTTGTTCAGCCTCATCTTATGTAAGAGTGAAAATCTAAGAACCTACAAGGTGGGCATCCAGGAACAAGATGAAAGCATCCAGCTATTAGCAAAGTAACATGTTCCATTACTTTCAGGATATGAAGGATACCGCAACTCACGAGCAAGTCCCATGCCAACTTGCAAAAAAAAAAAAGAAGAAGAAAAAAGTATTATTTTACTACGAGGACGGAGAATGTTTAAGTGGTGGGCAACCTGTAGTGGGGTACTTTGATACACCCTTAAAATCATGTATTTTTTTTGTTTTTCTTTTCAAGATGCAGAAGCCAAGCACAAGGCAAGTTACCTCGATTTCGAACAAAAGGAGAAGGAGAAGAAGCGAAGAGCAAGAAAATGGTGGAAGGGGGATCCAGCTCATGAAGACGGCCAAATTTCCCATTTTGCCTATTTTCCCAAGTTCCCTAATTCCCATTTCACCTATTTTCCCAAGTTTTCTATTTTCCTTTTTCACCTATTTTCCCAAGTTGCCTAAATTCCCATTTCACCTATTTTCCCAAGTTGTCTAAATTCCCATTTCACTTATTTTCCCAAGTTGTCTAATTCTCCCAGTTGTCTAATTTTCCTAAGTTGACCAATTAGTCGATTTTCCCAAGTTCCCAAGTCGTCTAAATCTCTAAGTTGTCTAATTTTCCTAAGTTGACCAATTAGTCGATTTTTTAGTCAATTTTACAAGTTAGTCGACTTACTCAAAAGTTCACCAATTTTATGAAGTTAGTCTACTTACTTCAAAAGTAGTCTAATTTTTAAGAAAAGGGTGTACTTTTGATTTAGTCTACTTTTTCACTTGAAAAAAGAGACTAAAATTCCCAGATCTCCATATAGTCTAAATTTTCAGCCACTTGCACGCGGAGAACTCATGGATGGTGCCGAATACAAGAATTTGGAAGATAGTGACGGCGTAGGAAAAGTGGACCAAGAAGGAAGCTTCCAAGTACCAAAATTGTCAAAATTGTCAGAGAGCCTGCCAAAGAAGAAACTAATTTTGTCCCCTTTTGCTATCCTTCACTTCCAGGAAAACTATATAAGTAGACCTCTCCTTCAACAAAGGGGAAGACAAGCTCAGAGAGAGACTTGAGGAAGGAATGCAGAGCTGAATCTTTGCCTTCTTTTGTGTGTGTAAAGCTCTTAGCTTACCACTAGTGCTCCACTTGGTAGATTTGGCATCAACTAGCTTGGCACTCTGAGTGAGTAGTGGGCAAGCAGTGATTGGCCAATCTTCTCGTGAGCAGCTAGTTGGAAGACTAGAGTCTTGAGCATGTATGTTTAGAGAATCGAAGTGCAGCTCTTAGAGTGAAGGTGTATGCTTATGTCTCCTACTGATTGCCCATAATTTGTATAGTCTTCTTTTGAGCTGTTAGACTCATAATTTCAGCTTCTCCCTTTCATTTCACTCATAATTTTAGGTTCTTTCTCTTATTTCACTGAGTCATTGTATATGATATTTTCCTTCCCCATTGAGTCTTCAAATTGCAACCCACAGTGCATATTGCACTTAAGAGGACACACCACATCGAGCATATAGATCAAGAAATTGATCTACAAATAGACATCTTCACCAAGGCTCTTGGGAGAGAGCAACTTCTTCATCACTTTCCAAAGCTTGGGAATGGACCAAGGAGGTAGTTCACCGCAAGGTGGACACTGAGGGGGGGTGTTAGATATGCTCAATACTCCACCCTCAAAGCGACCACAATTGATCCATGGTGCTCAAAGTTCTAAGGCCGCCATTATGGAGAGAAACCATTGTGAGAGCCCAAACATTTGTGGAACCCTAAGTTCTAAGTTAGATGAGGTTTATGTGTGATCGTTGATGGTTATAGATGATCTTTGTGAGCTTAGCCATTAGGTTAGGTGCAAGAAACTAAGAATTACGACCACCACGTGCTAGAGAGATGAATCTCCTCCCAACCATCTACCTCTATATATAGCTCTCTCCAAGGGACTGCCTTCTTGGGAAGGTGTATACTAACCATCCATGTGTCGGTCATGTAACTGCATGTGCACC
The DNA here is from genome assembly GCA_020310875.1 of Ceratopteris richardii. NCBI lineage: Eukaryota > Viridiplantae > Streptophyta > Polypodiopsida > Polypodiales > Pteridaceae > Ceratopteris > Ceratopteris richardii. Next base: position 128,005,828 of record CM035418.1, on the reverse strand, counting down.
AAGCATCTCAGTTAACTCGAGTTAACTCAAGTGGATGCTTCTAGAAGGCTCTAGATCTCTTTGGGAAAAATACTCTCCCCTCATATGGATTGAACGCAATACCTCCTCCTTCACACCCTTGAGACTTAACCACTAATCTAAAGTGGATCACTTGTTTACAAGAGAACATGACCTCCTAGTAAGTCTAAACTCGAGATCTTTGGTCATACACATGGGTGACCAAACGGTGTTCGATTTCAGATGTGTCTGAACTGGCGGGACCCTTAGATCATAAACTTACTTTATTACATTCTTGCCCCCTTGAAAAAAATATTTTCTTCCTCAAAAATAGAGCTATATAAATATGCAACCCCCGAGCCTCATGTTCTTAAACCAGAAGATGTCTCATCTCTATGGTGGGATCCCTACCCAAATGATTCAAAACACCATCTGGCTTTGCACTTTGATAAACTGGTCAAAGTATAAAGTAGTGAATGAATAATAAGGGTGGATCTAAAAATCTCCTTATTCCTTTTAAGGAATCAAATAACTTGAGAAATTGATTCATCTGGGAATCTTTTGTATGTTTTTGAAATAATTTCTTAACTTTTAGACAAGATTCTCAAAGTTTTAAAGTTCGAATGGTATTCATGTCTCGAGTATCAAAATAAAGGATCACCTTAGGATATGGCATCCCATTTCCTGATAAAAGTTTGACTGGAACTTTCATTTACACATGTTCCTATTCTTGAGTTTGAAAAAATCATTATCATTGTTCAATGGTATGATGTTACTAGAGTACTTTAACACAATCCATTTTTACTGCATAAAGTACAAACATCTTTTGATTATTGAATCAATGTATAATAGTTATACTATGAACACTTCATCGTCTACTTTTATCACTTAACAATCATCAAGATTCTTTCCTATAAGTGGTAGAAACAACTTAGAAGATCTTGAGCTTTACCAATAACTTATCCAAAAGATACACTTTTCAACCTGAAATATTGCATCCGTACTAGAGTATCAAGTAAGCTAATGCTTTGATCCTCGTACGTGTTAAACAACCACCTTTAGGATTAGGCATCCCATCCTGTTCTAGACTTTAGCATGCTAGAAAGTTATTTTCTAGATAACTCTCTAGGTAACTTTCTTGAATAAACATCTATATCCTGAAGATTTTTACTTTTTCTTCTGATGAATTCGATCCCAAGTTCTCCCATTCTTGGGGAGAAACTCCTTTTTGAAGAAGGGGGTGAATTCATCCTAAGTTGAGGGTTTTTTATGAGTCTCAAAGAGACTCATCCACCACATGTAGACCTTAGGACCTAACAACAAATTGGCCTCTACCACTTGCATAAGTTCAAGATTATTCTTGAGCAGGTGGATATCATTTCACTTCTTCAAGAGTATCAAGAGTGCATCCTTATTTGATCATTATCTTCACTTGATAAGTAAGGAGGAGGTATATCTTTCCCTCGAGTGCCACCAAAAATCATGTGGAGTTCTGGCTACAACATGTTTCATCGAGTTTGTTGCTTCTTTGTTACACCTTCTGCTTCTGCTCGATGAGATTGTGTGTTCAGGCTTGAATTTCACCAGCCGATTGTTGTTCATTTTGTTATGTTGTTTCTAAGCTCCTCTATGACTTGATGAGGATCATGTGATCTAGATCCTCCTTAATTCAAATGAAAAAATCAAATATACACAAACTACAATCTGGTTCATCTTGGATTAGAGTAGTGCATTTCTCCCAGAAGCTGATGGGATCAACTCCTATGGATGTCAACCGTGCAAGTTTTTGTTTTTGAAAATCGTTTGATTAATAGATAAATGTATAAAATAGAATTAATCCATTCAAAATCCTTATCTGTGCACCGTAATGGTTAGCAGAGTTTCTTCATATCTGAGGCATCATGAGTTCACGTCCGTAGAGTATTTTGCCTTCACGTTCATACAGAGTACACAGAGCAGTAGCTGAGCAATGTACTCGATGCGGCTAAGACATATGTGAGCTTGTAGAGATAGGTTACGAGCTCAATTCCACCAGCTTCATGATGGGAGGCTTAGCTTATCATGTCCATTTTTCTTAGGATGATGTTGCATCATCCAAATTAATGTCTACAACATATAGGATAATTGCATCACGGTGACAACGATAACCTCTTGACCGATGTGGTGACAACAATAGCCTTAACCCGACAATCACAGGTTCAATACCCACCACTTAGAGTCTGATGCCTCATTCATTTTGCTCCCATGGATATGCTTACACACGAACCAATAAGGAAGAGACACACATATTGAGATAGAGAGAAGAGTGCATAGGGGGGCTTGCACCCTTCTACATGGTCCGGGGGCCTATCCCCTTGGCTTGTAGGGACGGTAGGACTTCTAATCATGAAGATATTGTCAAATTGTATATTTCACCGACTATTTTGTATCTCCTGGCCACATTTATTGATATCGACCCCCATTGTAAAAGCTATATAAGCATGGCCCATGTTGAGATTTATATAGCATTGAGCACTAGTAAGCCCTTCATCTAGAGTCTGTCTAGAGTGCCATCTAAGCTCCACATTGGGAGGGCATGAGTGGACAAGACCATTTTTGTAGCCGCATTATGCTTGGAATTCAGAGAATTTGAGTTCTATATCTCTCAGTCTGCATCTATCTTTGTCTACGTTTTTCTCTCAACTCTGTCCATTGGTCTATTCCGTTGTTGTTATTTTCTTACATATGTATGTATGCATGTGTTTGTGACATGGGTGTATGCATGTGTGCATATATTCATGCATGTGCTCTCTCTCTCTCTCTCCTCATTACCTATGTGTGAATGCTTGGCTCTACAACACAATGGTGCAGGGAGAAATTGAAATTTTTCCTTAATATTGTCTTAGCATTGTTTATGTGATGCTTTTGTGTTGCATGCAATTCGCCAGCATCACAAAAAATGTCACTTAGTCTGTGATGCTCTTTGCAACACTTAAAAAAAAGTGTTGCATAAGTGACATTAAGCAATGTTTATGTAACGTAAAAATCCTTTTTTTCTTCTTAGTGCCATTCATGTGACACTCTATATTAAGAGTGTAACATAAGAGATGTTTCCCCCCTTTTTTTGTAGGAGCATCACTTTGGCCCTCATTATCTTGTAGTTTTTGGATGGAAGCAGTTATGTGTGCAAACTGTGTATGGAACCACTGTCCTATAAAAGCATTGGGAATCATTGCACCTTATGAGGCTTGGAATGGGCAAAAGCCCATGGTAAGTTATATGTGCATATTTGGTTGTTTGGTATATGCTCTTGTGCCATCACAACAACATCACAAAGTTAATGAAAATGCAAAGAAATGTATATTTTTTGGATATACTTGTGAGAGTAAAGGTTATCAATTGTAACACATTCAGCTCAACTTTTACTTGAATGTAAATTTTAGCAAACCATTACACAAGATGTGTTTGATTCACTCATGCCATTGTTTCAAATTGATGTGATTGACCATGGCCATGTACACCATCCAAATAAGGTTCAAAGAGATGAGAATTTTCATCCAAACATGGCTAAAAATCTCCATCCAAAGATGTCTTAAAAAATCTAGCCAAACACGGCTAAAAATCTCCATCCAAAGACTTGTGAAAATTTCTAGCCAAGCATGACTGAAAATACCCAAAATTTGGAGCAAAACATGGATAACAAATTATAACCAAAGATGGATGAAAGTTTTCATTCCAACATGGCTAAAAATTTGGAAGATTTGTAGCCCCAACATGGTTGAAAAGTAGCATGATATTTTTCCCAATTCTGATGTACATTTTAATGATGTATTATATGAGGAATGCATGTCTATCAAGGATGCACAATCTATGTCAAAATGGTCATAAAAGACATTGCAAGATAGCAAGTTGAGTGCTCCTTTACTTGGTAGAACAAAATCAAGCTCTTGTCATGCATCAATCGACTTTATGGATGTATCTCTTATTGCAATTGCATCCAATGAAGAACCACTCACTTTTGAAAATGTATGTAATGGTTAAAATTGGATTAGCGCAATACAATACAAATTGGATTATATTCACAAAAAGTATACTTTGGACTTATGTGAATCTCCAAAAAGTTAAAAATGCCATTGCTACTAAGTGGGTTTACAAGATTAGAAGAAAGTTAGATGGTAGTATTGATCATTACAAAGCTAGACTATTTGTTGATCTTATAGTGCTTATTCTTTATGTTGATGATATTCTCTTGATTGGGTCATGATCCAACCATCCTGTTTGCTCATGCATCCATCTCCTTCTTTGCTCTTGTGTGTACTTCTATTCATGCTTCCTCACTTTCTCACACACCCAACATCTCTTTGACACCAAATCTATAAAAAACTACATTATGGTAATGTGATATCTTAAGTTATCCATCATTGCAAGAGTCCTACAATTCAACCACACCTCGTTAGGGGGAACTAACGTAAGACTTCATGACACCTTCCTTAAAGTTTGGTTGATCCCCTTCATCAAAGTCCAAATTAGTAACATATGTCATTGGTTTGCACTCTCCTCCTTGTAATTGTGGCTCTTCCTTTAATTGCTTCACCCAAAGAAGGTTAAGAAGACCCGACATTGATTCAAAATCCAAGGGTTTTTTTTATCATTCACCCTCTCCACTTCTTTGTTCAGTCGCTTGTCCCTCTCCCTTTCTAACTCCAACTTTTTAGCCTCAATGCCGCTTGTACTTCCAAAAGTTGCATAATTAATGGGTATGGAACTACTCGCTTTTCCACCAATGAAAGCCACCTCTATAGGGTACATACATTGATTGGAATCATGCTTCCAAACCCTTTGCCTGCTTCAAATTGTTGGAGTTAGATGTCTACGGAAGCAGGCGAACAACACAAGGAAAAAGAAGAAGCTTGGAGCACAACACACACTACTGAATGTATTACTAGAGAATGTACAAAGATAAGTAGCCCCTTAGGGCAATAGGCATATATATAAGCCGAGGGAAAAAACCTCCTAAAGAGGGAAAAAAGTGCCCCGACCGTCGTAGAGTGTTCACATACATCACTACCTAAATATATCAACAGATCCCCCTTGGGAGTGATGCAGTGAACAAGGAGCTGGCACTCAAGTATAAGGAAGTGCCAAGCTATGTGGAAATCACTCCACAAAAGGAAGTAATCCCAAAGCTTTGCAGAAAGCTTCAAACTTCTCCCTAGGCAGAGCCTTCGTGAAAAGGTCTGCAATGTTCTCCTACATGGGCACATATGCCAAGCTGATCTCCCTAGCAGAGAACCTCTCCCCGACATAATGATAATGCACCTCAATGTGCTTAGTGTGAGCATGGAACATAGGGTTCCTTGCAACTGCCAATGCGCTATGACTGTCAGTGAAGATGGTGGTGGCAGAAGACTAACCAACACCCAAATCAGCCATAAGGCATCTGAGCCACACACACTCAACAGTTGTTGTGAAAGCTTCCCTATACTCAGCCTCACAACTAGAAGTGGCCAAAGTAGGCTGCTTCTTGCTCTACCAAGATATACATGAGCTACCAATCATGAAGCAAAAACCACTAGTGGACACACGAGTATCATAGCAACTAGCCCAGTCAAAGTCAAAAAAAGCATGCAAATCTGGCGGCAATGATCCCCCCTTCGGATTAACAACCCAAGTAGTCGGGTACCACTCAAGTAGCAAAAGATGTGCTTAACCGCCTGCCAATGCTTGACACCTGGGCAATGCATAAACTTGCTCATCTGTGAGACAGCAAACTGAATATCTGGCCGAGTAATGCATAAGTAAATCAAGCATCCAACAACCTACTAATAGAGAGCATCATCAAATACTTCTCCAACATCCTGAAGACTCAATCGTAAACCTGTCTCCATAGGAGTGGCAATAGGCTTACAGTCTTCAAGGCCGAAAGGCTGCAATAATGTGTCAATATATTTCGTTTGACACAAAGCCATTCCACCATCAACTTGCATAAACTGAATGCCCAAATAGTGATGAAAATGCCCCAAATCAAATATCTCAAATGAGGCATGTAAATCAGCCTTAAATAGGACTAGTGAGCAACATGTCATCAACATAGACAACAATGATCAGAAGCACATCATTAGCATATTTCAAAGCCTCTCTCATGTAACCACTCTTTTCGACGTAATAAAAAATTCCTATAAATACATGCACTCTGTGGACTGTTGAAACAGAGTGCATGGGGGGAGATTGCACCCAATACTGTGTTCGGTCTCGTCTCTTGGCGTCTCTATTTTTCTGTGTGTTTTTTGCATTTGCAACCTCTGTGTGCGTGTGAGCAAGATCCTGATAACAATGGTATCAGAGCCTTGCACGCGTCACTATGGAGGGATTTGTTTCTGTTCATTTTGGCGAATTGATCTCTATTTTGTTGTTCTCTTTTTGCAATCCAATTCCGATTCCGATTCCGATTCCGGCTCCGGTTTTTGTTTCCGTTTTCGTTTCTGTTTTCATTTCTGTTTTCGATTTCATTTCTGTTTTCGTTTACGTTTTCATTTTCGTTTCTGTTTTTGTTTTCATTTTCGTTTTCGTTTCTGTTTCTGTTTTTGTTTTTGTTTCCGTTTTCATTTTCGTTTTCATTTTCAGTTTCAGTTTACACCTACGTTTACTCCTTTGGCTTACTCCAAGGCGTTGACTAAGGCATACAACTTGGCCATAACTTAAGGCATAATTAAGGCATTACTTTGGCATCTTTGCACCCAAGGCTCCCTTGCTGACCGTTGGCTACACGCAAACCAATTTTAATTTATGAGTGGCAATAAGGAGTTTTATATTCACCAAGGTGGGAGGATTTGAACCCACAACCTCACCCACACAAGGGAAGTGTTTTATCACTACACTATCTCTTTGTGCTGTCACTCTATTTCTCTTTTCTTATATTTAACACAACTTTCATCGCTTTCTTACTTTTTCAATTCCCAAGAACAACCATTCCTGTTACATTTTAACTCAGACAAACTAAAAAATTGTTTTTACATATCTAGCAAGAGGGTTTTGTCTCTACATCCTCATGGACCCTATGAACAACATGGAGGATTTCGGCGAATCACCTCTACCCGAGGTAACACTCAAGCAACAACTGGAGCTCTTGCGGCATGAATTAGAAGGTGCTCAGAACGAGATCTGACAACGCGACGCAATACTAAAAAAGATGCAAACTGATGAAGACAACCTTACGAGGGTGGTCAAAGCTATTGTCTATGTCCAGTCAGATGGCATGCATTCCAAGATTGCCATTAAGAATTACTAGATTTTACGGTTTGATGGTCGGAAGGATGGCCCTTTAATCCTTTCATGGCTTTCATAGTTTGATGATTTTTATACTGATGAAACATATGCTAAAAGTGAAAAATTCAAATTTGCCACTAACTATTTAGTAGGAAAAGCTCAACTCTGGTGGAATGTCCTGCGGCACAGTACAGAGTGTCCAACAACGTGGAAGGCTTTCCAAGATAAAGTGAAGGATTCTTTTCTTCCTCCTCAATACCATTTACATGTTCGACGTGCATAGACGATCCTTACATGAAAGGAGGGAGATACGGTTACTACCTACATGGAGCGGTTATGGCAAAATGTACTATTGGTTCAAATACTTGAAGATGTACCAGAGGATATCTTGCAGTGAAAATACGAAGATGGTTTGGAGGTGGGAATCCAAGCTAAGCTTCACACCTTACGACCTACAACCCTCAACGAGGCTATATCTTTCGCCTATGATGCAGAGAAAGAATTCTAGTCCATAACCAAGTCACTCCGTCTACAACAACCACATCAATGACCACTTTTTGTTAAACCAAATCTTCCCATGAAACATAATTTTAATGCTCCATCTTACCCTAGTTTTCCTCATCCACTGCAATCCAATTACTCAACTCCACCTGTTGCTTTATCTCTCCAACCTAGCAAACCACCTATCCTACAAACTTCAGCAATGGATGCCCAACAGAAGCAACCACAAATCACCTGCTGGAATTGTGGTAAACCTGGACATACAAAAACAAAGTGATGATTGCGACCTCTTAACATGAAACCCGCTGCAGCTCAATTACATAACATGGAGGCCCATAATGAAGAAATTCCTCCTCTTTGGACAGAGGAATCATTGGAGAAGGACTTAAGTACCTTGGGTAATGATATCTCTCTTCATTCTCTACTTTGCCTACAGGGTACTATAAACAACAAACTCTTAAAATTTTACATGATGATGGTAGTTCACATGACTTCATTTCACATCTATTAGTATAAGAACTTAAATTAAAAACGTTTCTTTCTTTGTATAAAGTAAAAGCTGCATTTCAAGGTAATCGTTATAATGTAACACGAGAAGTGCAAGATGTTACAATTAGCATAGGCCCATATGTTGATTCAAGAACATTTTTAATTGCACCTTTGCAATCTTACGATGTGATACTAGGTATGCCTTTTTGTCATCATTATAACCCACACATTGACTATCATACACATTACCTTTAACTTTGAATTTAAAGGTCAAATTATTACTTTGTCTCCATGGCATGATTTCCAGCCATTTCCATTGATTAGTCATACTCAAGTAAAATGTGCATTTAGGAAAGGATTCAATTCATGCATTGTCTTTGTCAATGTCATCAATGATTATACTCATACACTTCTTGATGCACATAAACCTCTCATGACTACTTATAAGGATTGTTTTATGTCTGAGTATCCCTATGAACTACCACCATCTCGAGGATCCTTTGACTATAGCATAGCCTTAGCCCCTGGTAGTTCTCCTCCTCATAAAGCACCTTATAGACATGGCCCACTACACCAAAAGGAAATAGAAAACCAAGTAAAAGACCTACTATAAAAAGGACTTATAAGGCCTAGTTCTTCCCCATTTGGAGCACCAGTTCTCTTAGTAGAGAAGAAGAATAAAACTTATCGAATGTGCATTGGTTGTAGAGCCCTTAACAAGATCACAATAAAGAATAGATACCCCATTCCTCGATTAGATGATCTTTTAGATAAATTACGAAGAGCTCGTGTCTTTAGTAAAATTGATCTAAAATCAGGATACCATCAGATTTGTATGATGCAAAGTGATATTTTTAAGACTGCATTTAGAACTCAAACAAGCCATTATGAATTTATGGTAATGCCTTTGGACTTACTAATGCCCCTGCTACATTTGCACGAATGATGGATAACATTTTTCTTGATTTCCAAGCTTTTGTTCTTGTATTTTTCGACGATATACTTGTTTACAATAAGAATGATAGTCAGCATGAGAAGCATCTCAAAATAGTTTTTCATTTACTACGAGAGAACACACTCTACGCTAATCCTGAAAAGAGTTACTCCTTTCAACGTAAGCTAGAATATCTAGTACATATTATTTCAAGTGAAGGTGTACATGTGGATCCAAAAAAGATTAAAGTTATAGTAGAATGGCCTACACCACAATTAGTCAATGATGTTTGTTCTTTTCTTGGGTTGTCTAGTTTCTATAGGAAGTTTGTTTGAATTTTTTCTTATTTAGCATTGCCCCTCACCTTATTATTGAAAAAGAAAATAAAATTTGCATGGGGACTTACCCAACAACAATCCTTTGAAAAACTCAAACATGCACTTTCACATGCACCTGTTTTACAATTACCTGATTTTTCACAACCCTTTCATGTTGTTACTGATGTTACTGGTTCAGGGATAGGTGCAGTTTTAATGCAAAATGATCATCCCATTGCATTTGAGAGTAGAAAGCTTAAGCCCTCAGAAAAGAATTATAGTACATATGATAAAGAATTGTTAGCAGTTGTGCATGCTTTGCGAATTTGGAAACCCTATCTTATGGGCTCTGAGGTCTTAATCAAAACTGATCAACATGCTATTAAGCATTTATTAAATCAGCCTTTAATCTCTGATCGCCATCTTAAATGGGCATCATTCATTCAAAATTTCCAACCCATGATCCAATATCAGCTTGGTAAAGCTAATGTTGTAGCTGATGCTCTTAGCCGATTTCCTTCACATTCTGTTGTTTTGCATAATATTTCTGCCATCCATATACATTCTTTTCAAGAAATGGTTTCCACTAATGCATCTGATTTGTATTTTTCACGTGCATGGCATGACTTCAACAATGGTGCATCTTTATCTGATGAACATTATACATTTCATAACGGTTTTCTTTATTTTCAACATAGATTATGCATAACTCAAGTTTTTAAAGATTTTGTCATCAAAGAAATGCATGAACCATCTTACATGGGACATAGAGCCATACAAAGCACCATTTTTGCCTGCAAAGATTTCTTCTTTTGGCCACACATAGAAAAAGATATTGCACATTATGTTTCTCAATGCATTGTATGTCAGCATGTAAAACGTCATCATGGTAAACCATTTGGATTATTAATGCCACTTCCCATTCCGAACGAACCATGGGAATAGATTTCTATGGATTTTATCACAGATCTTCCCATCATTTCATCACATAATGATATGATTTGGAAAATAGTTGATAGGTTTAGTAAATATGCATATTTCATTCCATGTAGAAAAACTTTGTCTGCACCTCAAGCTGCAAAATTATTCATTAAATTCATTTTCCCACATCATGGATTTCCTGAAGTAATGTTATCTGATCGTGATGTTAGATTTTGTAATCATTTTTTGGTTGCCTTATTTCAACATTTTAGCTCTGCATTTCATCCCGAAAGTAATGGACAAAGTGAAGCTACAAATAATATTATTCTTGATTTATTGTGTTGGTATTAATTAGATAGTCCCACTAATTGGGATGAAAAGTTTCCATTGCTTCAATTTGCAACAATAACACCACACACACCACTACTGATCGTGCATCTTTTCTAATTGTTCTGGTAAAAAGCTTCCCATTCCCATGTCACTCACCCAAACCGACATTCCGATGGCTGATTTTATTGCTCAAGATCACATTTCTATACTTCACAATGTTCACGAGCACAAAATATTTTGCAGCATCCTAAAATTAATCTTGCACCACGCTATTATGGACCATTTTGCATTATAGAAAAAATTAATGATAATTCATTTAGATTAGATATACCATCTCATCGAAATATACATAACTCTTTTCATATTAGTTTACTTAAACCATTTAAAGGAACTTTACCACTCACTTCACTTCTTGATGACCCTCCTTTGATTGAAGAACAATCTGAAATCTTGGTCCCTAAGAAAATAATTGATCATGATGTCACTACTACACGCAGAGGTACTCAATACCATCGATATTTGATTAAGTACAAAAATCACTCTATTGAAGAATGTCCATGTATACATAAAACACAACACCTCATTATGACCACTTAATTTCTGCATATCATACACAAACACATTAATGTAATTCCTCCATGAACATTTCCATGCATGTTTTTTTTAACATGGAACATGCTTATTTTCATTCAGTGATGGAACATGTGACTGGCCATCCATGTTTATTTTACTTTATCAACTGAGGTCAGTTGTTTTTTCAACTGAGGGGCATGTTATAACTTATGGAATGTGTTGAATAATGCATTGTGAATATGTTGAATAATGCATTGTTGGAGTGTTCATTTATTAATGTATTAATGTGCTTTTGATGTTTTTGATGTAGCAGTTGAAGGTTTGTTAGGGCGTGAAAGCATGAAAGGGCGGACATCAATAATCTAACTTTAGGGCGGACATCAATAAATCCGATTTAGAATTTAGTTTGTAAATAAATCCACATAGAAGGTTCTATTGTTAGAAATAGTTAGAAAAATAGTGGTTAGAATAAGGGTCATTGTAGACTGCAATTTTTTATATTAAAAGAAAAGGCTTTCTACGAAAGTCACCAACTTTTAGTTTCATGCATGCTTTTTGAAGCTGCTCTCATGTAACCACTCTTTTCACGTAATCAAAAATTCCTATAAATACATGCACTCTGTTGACTATCGAAATAGAGTGCATGGGGGAGATTGCACCCAATACTGCATTCGGTCTCGTCTCTTGGCGTCTCTATTTTTCTGTGTGTTTTTTGCATTTGCAACCTCTGTGTGCGCGTGAGCAAGATCCTGATAACATGAAAAACATACACTTCTTCATGCAAGTCACCATTTTAGAAATGCAGTTTTAATGTCCAACTGATGTACATTCCAACCATGATGGGCTACAATTGCACAAATGCTCCGAACAGTAGTCATACGGCATGTAGGTGCAAAGGTCTCATCAAAATCAATGCCCCTTTCTTGTGCATAACCCTTTGCAACAAGCCTAACCTTATACCTGTCAACTGTACCATCAAGTTTATGCTTCAGCTTGTATACCCACTTAGTGCCAATGGCCTTCTTGCCAGGGAGGCAAGTCACATAAAGGCCAAGTACCATTCTTCATTATAGCATCATATTCAGATTGCATAGCAGCCATCCAAATTTCTGAGTTTTGTGCTTCGTCAAATGAAACAGGTTCATTCTCATCACAAAGACTAGTGCAGCTGTTTCTCTCTCAGTCCAAGGGAAAGTGCCTATACACAATGATGTTTTACCCAACTTTCCTGATACTAGGTCAATTTTGGTTTCCCCTAAGTCCACAATTTCACTCCAAAGTTTTGATGGAGGCGAGAAAACGCATGTGCGATTGGATATCCACCTCCAGTGGTCACTTCCTGTAACCTCCCTTTCTTCACTCAACCCCCTCCTTTCACGTTGGGTTCACATATGTGGTCGGGTTCACGTGTGCTTAGGGGTTCACACAGAGTGCCAAGAAGAATCTAAGCTTGAAAGATGATAGTAGTTAGGAGATCTTCTCTATTTGAAGTGCTAGATTTGTCAAACTAGATCGTCACCTTGATTTCTCAATTTGCTACTTCTAGGATTCACTCATCCCCTTCCTTTTACTTCAGTTTCTTTTATATCGCGGGGTTCTTAGAAAGGAAGGTGCGCTAAAATAAGGGGATCTTAGCTTTCGCGATTTTCCTTGAAGAAACTCTTTGTTTCAATAATTATTTTAAGTAGGCCAAGCTAAAAGACGAAGCAAGTTTCAATGTGCTTAGGCTCCCATATTCCCAATTATGTCGAGGAAATAACACTCTTACGTCAATTACTAGCAATTAATGCTATGCAATTCTGAGCAAGCTTTTGAGATGCACATAACACTCATCTCCAAGAGATGGTTAGGAGTTTGAGGATCTTTGGCGATTGATTTTTAATTGTGTCTTTTAGTTTTGCAATGAAATTGTTTCATTGTAAATAAAAGAGTTGGTGGTTAATTATTTTCTCTTGGTTTTGCTAAGTTAAAGAGGTTGAAATGTTGATTCGGAATCATACATGCATTAAATATAATGTGGAAAGTACACCTGCATACTATTCTTTTTTTTCGTGACGATGGATTAATACGGTCTTTCAACAGATGATTTCATTTTCCAAAATTAAGTTACGTTTTCACATCCTTATGAATATCCAAATGTATACGGCTCATCAACAGCAATCAACATTTTTATTTTACCCGTAATTTCATAGGCACAAGTCTGACTACACATCTGTCGCTTTCTTTTGAAAAAGAACATACTTGCAAGAAGAAAGAAAATATTTTATTGTTTGCATCCGAACATTCCTTACTTTTCCAAAGAAAAATGAAATAACCTACATAGTCAGAAAGTTCAAAGTCATGTTGTAAGAACCTAAGGTTTGTCTTCTAGCATGATATGTGCAGTCGAAAAAGGAAGAAAATAGCATTCGTACACTAATATTTTCTCATAAGCATTTTTATTAGCAATCTTTCACGCAGACTAAAAAAAGTGCTTTTCATTAGCAGTAACAAAACAACAAATTGGTTTCATATTCGCTGATGATTGGGACTCTATAAACGTGCACAGAAATAAAGATACTTGTCATAGGTTAAAAAAATAAGGGTTTATACTACACAATCCAGCATATCTCCTCCAACATTGTAACACCATTGTTTTCCTAAACCAAACAAATATTCCATCTTGCAGTTTTCCCGAATCAATAGTTCTGTTACAAGCGAACTGTTAAATCATATTCAAGTAACATAAACAAGTTTCAAGCATGAACTTCCATAGTTAAACTTTAAGTGCGCAAACTACAAACAAAGGTATACAGAGTGGGGATCTTGAAAGGTATCACTTAAAAACAACACATTAGACAATTCAAATTACACATTGTTTATTTTGCCACGACAAAGGCTATCCTCACGAATTCTTTACTGAAGAACTGTTTCTGGGTGATGAATTTCATGTTCGGCACGAAGTGGTAAAAAGAGTCTCATTGGATATGTGAACCGACACAAGGCAAACCATCTCATTTCATCATTATAATCATATTAGCTCTGTTCAAACTGCAAAGGCCCTAAATTATGACTCGGATGAGCAAGGATGAGCGGAACCAAATATTTGAAATTAAAGGAGACACTGACAGCATAAGTCGCAAAGGACGACATACACACTTTGAAATCAAGTAGAACAACTCAAACAAATTCAGAGCACCTGGTTCTCAACAACAGCTTGTGTTTCCTTGCCTAGCTTTCTCCTTCCTTCATGCGCCGCACACCATCACCATACATAGCAGCATGAACAATGATACCTCCGTCGTGTTGAATCACTTTTCATATTCATCGCCATCTTTGCTTGGTTTTTGCTTAAGTATTATGTCCATCAAGCGCCGTCAAGCCATCATCTCAAGTTCTCTGCATCCGCGTCTTTTTCTTCCTTCCGTCAGCCATTGTAGAGCGCTTAGCGCACTTATCATCACCGTGATATCAGGCCCATGGTGATCTCTTCAAAGCTTCCCAGCAGCTTCTATCGCTACCACTAGCATTGGCATGCTCAAGCCCTCTGTGCTGTTCCTAAACTCCAAAGACTGAGACTTCAGATACTTCCTCTCCGAACAACAAGCACCGTCCGATGCGCTCCTCCTCAGCAGCCGATAGCGGGGAAAAAAACGCTTCACTCTTTGTCCTTCATAACTCCTACAGTACTGCCCTTCCACGTGTGAAATAAAGGGGCATACCCCCACACTCTTCGACAGACCGCCTGCAAGGAGAAACGGGCTGAACGGCCTTTGGCGGATTATGTAATGCATTTGCAGATAAAAACGGAGAGAATAAAACAAAGGTGGCTTCGCCTCAAGTCACACACTTTATCAATATATATAATTTTAGTATGCAGTCACTGACAAGGATAACGACCCTTCCTTATGCCTCCAGCACCACCCGTTTTCCCAGGCTTCACCAACTTACCTTTAAGCCATCGGCCATCGACCTCTATCCCAAAAGATTTTTCAAAATCCTCCACTTCAGGGACATGCACTAGAAAAATAAAATTTCGATAAGAGATTTTTCCATCCGGCATTTTGGTTGAAGCACGACTTACTGCTTTCGTCTCTTTCTTAGGTTTTCCCGTCTCCCAGTCCGAATTATCATCTGAATCTGACCCTATCTCGCTGTCACTTTCCACCACCATTTTTCGCCCCCCTCTGTCTATCAACAACATCAATTTCATCTACAAACACTTTGCCTTCAAAACCATCCACCTCAGTTAGAAGTTGGTTCAAGGTATGCTCCCTCTCATCATTACCACCACCCATACCAGTTCCCCTTTAGAACTTGTATCCATAAAATCTTATTAGCACGTCAAGATATGAACAAAAGTATTGGGATCTGGGTGGATTCCTTCAAACTGCATCAGCTTAACACAAGTAATTGCATCTTGAATATGCCCGTATTCTCCATAACCTGCAATCAAACATCCTCTCCTGCCAAATAGCAACACATTAGTGCATAAAAACCAATCATTTCTTGAGGTAACAACAGCCATAGCATAACAATCTGATGCAAAAGAGGCACTGTGAGAGCCTAACCGAGTACGATATGACAAAGGTGCATCTAATTTGCTATCACGCAAAGTTTGCACCAACCATTTTGGCATATTTTTTGCCTCCTCAATGTCAGCTCTCTCATCAACAAGTGTATCATGTAAATCTGCATCAGAAATGGGATGATTTGCATCATCACATGAAACCTGCAAAGGCTAAGAAGTTGCCTCATTAGGACCAACACTAGACTGTCCACCTGTAAAAAGAGGCAGCAAAGTATCATACATTTCTTTGGAGCTAACAAATGTCTCCTTAGTACATGAAAGCAATGGCTGAATAACATCTTCCACAAAAACAACATCACGGCTAACCAAAATGCATGTAGTCTGTGGATGATACAAACGATAGCCTTTACTTTCAAAACTGTACCCAACAAAAATACATTTTACTGCTTTATCATCCAATTTTATGCAATGTTTTTCAGGCACTAATGCGTATGCCAAACAACCAAAAACACGCAGATGAGCAACAGATCGCTTGCGATCATGCCAAGCCTCATATGGAGTGATAGATTGTAGTGCTTTATGTTGATATATTTAGGTAGTGATGTGTGTGACCACTCTAGGACCGCCGGGGCACTTTTTTCCCTCTTTAGGAGGTTTTTTTCCCCCGGCTTGTATATACGCCTATTGCCCTAATGGGCTACTTATCTTTGTACATTCTCGAGTAATACATTCAGTCTTGTGTGTTGTGCTCCAAGCTTCTTCCTCTTCCTTGTGCTGTTCGCGTGCTTCCGCAGACGTCTAACTCCAACAATTGGTATCAGAGCAGGTCATTGATTCTTCTAGGGCGCCGTCGACACTCCTCCGTTTGCAGTCTCAGATTCGCACAAAATTTGGTGAGCATACTCAGGGTGTTTTCGAGATCAAAACCGCTTCGCTCTGTGGTGCCGAAATCGCGATCTGAGCTCGTTTCGGCCTCCGAACGCACTATCGCAGTGCTTGTGCAGGCTATTTTGTCCTTTTGTGCCAAAGGTATATACCAGTTTCTGTTCGCCAGTTTAAGCGTCTTGAAGTCTGCTACAGGTCTAGCAGAACTCGTATGGGCAGTTCTGTTCAACTTTTTGAGATACAATCAATTTTCTACATCAAGGTATTTTAGTCACCGGCCATGGCTGAAAGCAGTGATGTATTCCGTATGTTGGCTGTTGAGGATAAGTTGGATGGTACCAACTACCCATTATGGGCTTATATGATGCGACATGTACTGGTTGCAAAAGGATTGTGGAACATTGTGCAGGGTGTTGAAAGACGTCCTGTTACACCTATAACGACAGGTACTGCAAATACAGGTGTTGGAGCTGATGAAGATGGTGTCGAAGATGATATTCCGCAGATTCCTGTTCGTGCTGTTGTTTCTGTTGCACCTACTGCAGAGCATATTCGTTGGGATGGCAGAGATGCCCAGGCACATGCATTGATAGCTTTGTCTGTCAAACGTGCCATTATTCCTCACATTCGCTCTTGCAGAACAGCAAAGGATGCTTGGGATACACTTACCACTTTGTACCAGGCTAGGAATGAGGCTCGTGTTGCTTACCTCCGAAAACAGTTGGAGAGTGAGCACATGAATGAAGGTGATTCGATGGACAGTTTTCTTACAAAGATCAAAGACCTGAAGGAACAATTGATTTCTGCTGATGAGGTTATACCAGATAGCTCACTTGTGCAGACCGTTCTGAATGGCCTTCCTGATTCATATCAGAGTTTTGCCTCTACTCTTCGATTGATGATGAAAGACAATCCGAATGCCTTGTCATTTGAGGAATTAGTCTCTGTTCTGTTGCAGGAAGATCAGTCCAGGCAGAACAGGTCCATTATGCGTGTTGCAGATCAAGCTTTCCTGGCTAGTCAGAAGGGCAAAGGAAAATGGAGCTCTTCTACTAGTAAGCAGAAATCTGCAAATGCTGCACAATCGAAGAACCAGGATAAAGATGAGAAGAAATCAGAAAAGCAGAAATTGTTCTGCAAGTACTGTAAAGGAAATGATCATATTATAAAGAACTGTCCAAAACTGGCTGCTAAAGAGGCAAAGAAGAAAGAGGCTGGAATGGTTGTTGCAGAGGCCTCTACACCAAAAACAGAGTCTGCAAATCTTGTGCAGGAAGAAGAATGGGCGTTTACTACTATTTGCAGTTTTGACCCATCTTCTCATGATCAGTGCATGTCTGCAGTAGACTCAGATGTTTGGTACTTTGACAGTGGGGCAACCAAACATATTACCTCGCAGCGCAGTTTCTTCTCTTCACTCGAGCCTGCCCCTACAGGGAATACTGTCACATGCGCCAATAACTCCTCTTATCCTGTTATGGGAGTTGGTAAGATCATTCTGACTACTGCTGATGGTAGTTCTTTCACTTTGTCAGATGCTTTATTTGTGCCGGGGATCAAAAAGAACCTGTTATCAGTTTCTGCATTAGCCAAGATTGGCTTGGTTGTGAAATTCGTTGATGACAGGTGTACAGTCCATGATCTCTCAAATGGCGATGTGATTATTGCTTCTGGCATTTTATGTCGTGGGCTGTATAAGCTCATAGACTATGAAAAATCTGTGAATGATTCGGCATGTGCAGTTCATGATTCTCAGGCTATGTCAGATGCAAAGCTTTGGCATGCACGCTTTGGTCATCTGAATTTTGCTAGTTTGTTACGCTTGCAGAAATCTGAAATGGTGTCCTCTTTGCCCAAACTTGAGGCACCTGGAAAACATGTTTGTGAAGGCTGTATTTTGGGCAAAATGCAGCGTTCTTCCTTTCCAAAAGATGGTTCAGTTCGGGCTATGCAGAAATTGCAGCTTGTACATAGTGATGTCTGTGGTCCTATGCAGACACCCTCTTTTGGAAATTACCTTTACTTCGTGACTTTCATTGATGATTTTTCCAGGCATGCATGGGTATATCCACTCAAAGCAAAGTCCGAAGTGTTCATGTGCTTCAAAAAGTTTTTGGTTTTGGCTGAAAATCTGTCAGCATGTAAAATGGGCACCCTCCGTTCTGATCGAGGGAGGGAATATATGTCTTCAGATTTTAATGCATTTCTGGCTGAACGTGGGATAAAACACCAGTGTACAGTGCCGTATACACCTCAACAGAATGGAGTTGCTGAACGAAAGAACAGGTCACTCATGGAGATGGCGAGGTGCATGGTCAAAAGTCAGGCTTTACCACATAGTTTCTGGCTTGAGGCTGTCATGTGTGCAGCATATGTACTGAACAGGTGTCCCACGAAAGCGTTGCAGTCTATCACTCCATATGAGGCTTGGCATGACCGCAAGCCATCTGTTGCTCATCTGCGTGTTTTTGGTTGTTTGGCATATGCATTAGTGCCTGAACAACATCGCAGAAAATTGGATGATAAGGCAGTAAAATGTATTTTTGTTGGGTACAGTTCTGAAAGTAAAGGCTATCGTCTGTATCATCCACAGACTAAACGCATTCTGGTTAGCCGTGATGTTGTCTTTGTGGAAGATGCTATTCAGCCATTGCTTTCATGTACTAAGGAGACATCTGTTAGCTCCAAAGACATGTATGATACTTTGATGCCTCTTTTTACAGGTGGACAGGCTAGCGCTGGTCCTAATGAGGCAACTTCTCAGCCTTTGCAGGTTTCATATGATGATGCAGATCATGCCATTTCTGATGCAGATTTACATGATGCACTTGTTGATGAGAGAGCTGATATTGAACAGGCAAAAACTATGCCAAAATGGCTGGTGCAGACTTTGCGTGACAGCAAATTAGATGCACCTTTGTCATATCGTACTCGTTCAGGCTCTCATAGTACCTCCTTTGCATCAGATTGCTATGCTATGGCTGCATCTAGTCTCTGTGATGAGAATGAGCCTGTTTCTTTTGATGAAGCACAAAATTCAGAAAATTGGATGGTTGCTATGCAATCTGAATATGATGCTATAATGAAGAATGGTACATGGTCTTTATGTGACTTGCCTCCTGGCAAGAAGGCCATTGGCACTAAGTGGGTATACAAGCTGAAGCGTAAACCTGATGGTACAGTTGACAGGTATAAGGCTAGGCTTGTTGCAAAGGGTTATGCGCAGGAAAGAGGCATTGATTTTGATGAGACCTTTGCACCTACATGTCGTATGACTACTGTTCGGAGCATTTGTGCACTTGCAGCCCATCATGGTTGGAATGTACATCAGTTGGACATTAAAACAACATTTATGAATGGTGACTTGCATGAAGAAGTGTATGTTTTTCAGCCTCGTGGCTTTGTGCAGAAAGGGCATGAAAACCAGGTGTGCAGGTTAAAGAAGGCGTTATATGGTTTAAAGCAAGCACCACGTGCTTGGTATGAGAAAATACATGCCTATCTGATTGCACATGGTTTTGAGAACAGTCCAACTGAAAGCACCTTATATGTTAAGCGTGCTAATGATGTGCTTTTGATCATTGTTGTCTATGTAGACGACATGCTGCTCACTGGTCCTCTTGAGAAGCATATTGCTGATTTCAAGGCTGATTTGCATGCCTCATTTGAGATGTCTGATTTGGGGCATTTGCATCACTATTTGGGTATTCAGTTTATGCAAGTTGATGGTGGAATGGCTTTGTGTCAAACGAAATATATTGACACATTATTGCAGCGTTTTGGCCTTGAAGACTGTAAGCCTATTGCCACTCCTATGGAGACAGGTTTACGATTGAGTCTTCATGATGCTGGAGATGCATTTGATGCTATTCTCTATCAGCAGTCTGTTGGATGCTTGATTTACTTATGCATTACTCGGCCAGATATTCAGTTTGCTGTCTCACAGATGAGCAGGTTTATGCATTGCCCAGGAGTCACGCATTGGAAAGCGGTTAAGCGCATCTTTCGCTACTTGAGTGGTACTCGGCTACTTGGGTTGTTTTATCCCAAGGGGGGATCACTACCGCCAGATTTGCATGCTTTTTCTGACTCAGATTGGGCTGGTTGCTATGACACTCGTGTGTCCACCAGTGGCTTTTGCTTCATGCTTGGTAGCTCATGTATATCTTGGTTGAGCAAGAAGCAGCCTACTGTGGCCACTTCCAGTTGTGAGGCTGAGTATAGGGCAGCTTTCACAGCGACTGTTGAGTGTGTGTGGCTCATACGCCTTATGGCTGATTTGGGTGTTGGCCAGTCTTCTGCCACCACCATCTTCACTGACAGTCAGAGCGCATTGGTAGTTGCGAGGAACCCTGTGTTCCATGCTCGCACTAAGCACATTGAGGTGCATTATCACTATGTCAGGGAGAGGTTCTCTGCTGGGGAGATCAGCTTGGCATATGTGCCCACGCAGGAGAACATTGCAGACCTTTTCACGAAGGCTCTGCCTAGGGAGAAGTTTGAAGCTTTCCGCAAAGCTTTGGGCTTACTTCCTTTTGTGGAGTGATTTCCACATAGCTCGGCACTTCCTTATACATGAGTGCCAGCTCCTTGTTCACCGCATCACTCCCAGGGGGGATTTGTTGATATATTTAGGTAGTGATGTGTGTGAACACTCTAGGACCGCCGGGGCACTTTTTTCCCTCTTTAGGAGGTTTTTTTCCCCCGGCTTGTATATACGCCTATTGCCCTAATGGGATACTTATCTTTGTACATTCTCGAGTAATACATTCAGTCTTGTGTGTTGTGCTCCAAGCTTCTTCCTCTTCCTTGTGCTGTTCGCGTGCTTCCGCAGACGTCTAACTCCAACACTTTAGTGGGATACCTGTTAAGTACATATGCTGCACACATGACAACTTCAAGCCAAAAACTATGTGGTAAAGCCTGACTCTTGACCATAAACCTCGCCATCTCCATGAGTGACCCGTTCTTTCATTCAACAACTCCATTATGTTGAGGTGTACGGCATTGTACATTGGTGTTTTATCCCACGTTCAGCCAGAAATGCATTAAAATCAGAAGATATATATTCCCCCCCTCGATCAGAACGGAGGGTGCCCATTTTACATGCTGACAGATTTTCAGCCAAAACCAAAAACTGTTTGAAGCACATGAACACTTCAGACTTTTCTTTCAATGGATATACCCATGCATGTCTAGAAAAATCATCAATGAAAGTCACAAAGTAAAGATAATTTCCAAAAGAAGGAGTCTGGATAGGACCACAGACATCACTATATACAAGCTGCAATTTCTGAGTCGTCCAAACTGAACCATCTTTTGGAAATCAGGAACGCTGCATTTTGCCCAAAATACAACCTTCACAAACATGTTTTCCACGTGCCTCAAGTTTGGGCAAAGAGGACGCCATTTCAGATTTCTGCAAGTGCACCAAAGTATAAAAATTCAGATGACCAAAGCATGCATGCCAAAGCTTTGCATATGACATAGCCTGAGAATCATGTACTGCACAAATCTTTCATAGTCTGTGAGCTTATACAGCCCACGACATAAAATGCCAGAAGCAATAATCACGTTGCCATTTGACAAATCATGAACTGTACATATGTCAACAACAAATTTCACAACCAAGCCTATCTTGGCTAATGCAGAAACTGATAATAATTTTTTCTTGATCCCTGGCACAAACAAAGAATCTGACAAAGTGAAAGAACTACCACAAAGAGTAGTCAAAATGATCTTACTAACTCCCGTAACAAGATAAGAGGAGTTGTTGGCACATGTAACAGTATTCCCTGTAGGGGCAGGCTCGAGTGAAGAGAAGAAACTGCACTGCGAGGTAATATGTTTGGTCGCCCCACTATCAAAGTACCAAACATCTGAGTCTACTGCAGACATGCACTGCTTATGAGAAGATGGGTCAAAACTGCAAACAGTAGTAAACACCCATTCTTCTTCCTGCACAAGATTAGCAGACTCTGTTTTTGGTGTAGAGGCTTCTGCAACAACCATTCCAGCCTCTTTCTTCTTTGCCTCTCTAGCAGCTAATTTTGGACAGTTCTTTATGATATGATCATTTCCTTTATAGTACTTGCAAAACAATTTATGCTTTTCTGATTGCTTTTCATCTTTGCCTTCCCTCTTGGATTGTGCAGAATTAGTAGATTTCTGCTTAATAGTTGAAGAGCTCCATTTTCCTTTGCCCTTCTGACTAGCCAGGAAAGCTTGATCTGCAATACGCATAATGAACCTGTTCTGCCTGGACTGATCTTCCTGCAACAAAACAGAGACTAACTCCTCAAATGACAAGGCATTTGGATAGCCTTTCATCATCAATCGAAGAGCAAAAGCAAAACTCTGATATGAATCAGGAAGACCATTCAGAACAGTCTGCACAAGTGAGCTATCTGGTATAACCTCATCAGCAGAAATCAACTGTTCCTTCAAGTCTTTGATCTTTGTTAGAAAACTGTCCATAGAATAACCTTCATTCATGTGATCACGCTCCAACTGTTTTCGAAGGTAAGCAACACGAGCCTCATTCCTAGCTTGCTACAATGTGGTAAGTGTATCCCAAGCATCCTTAGCTATTTCGCAAGAGCGAATGTGAGGAATAATGACACGTTTGATAGACAAAGCTATCAATGCATGTGCCTGGGCATCTTTGCCATCCCAATGAATTTGCTCTACAGTAGGTGCAGCAGAAACCGCAACATGAACAGGAATATGCAGGATATCATCATCTTCGACACTTTCTGCATCAGCTTCTGTACCTACAATTGTAACAATTGCAGGTGTGATATGATGTTTTTCAACACCCTGCAGCACAATGTTCCCCACAATGGGTAGTTGGTACCATCCAACTTATCCTCAACATCCAACATATGAAATACATCACTGCTTTCAGCCATGGCCGGTGACTAAAATACCTTGATGCAAAAAATTGACTATATCTCAAAAAGTTGAACAAAATGCCCATATGAGTTTTGCTAAACCTGTAGCAGACTTCGAGACGCTTATACTGGCGAACCGAAATAGGTATATACCTTTTGGTACGAAAAGACGAAATAGCCTGCACAAGCACTGTGATAATGTGTTCGAAGGCCGAAACGAGCTCAGATCGTAATTTTGGCACCACTGAGCGAAGCGGTTTTGATCTTTGAAACACCTTGGGTATGCTCACCAAATTTTGTGCAGATCTGAGACTGCAACCGGAGAGGTGTAGACAATGCCCTACATGAAGCAATGACCTACTCTGATACCAATTGTTGGAGTTAGACGTCTGCGGAAGCATGCGAACAACACAAGGAAGAAGAAGAAACTTGGAGCACAACACACACTACTGAATGTATTACTAGAGAATGTACAAAGATAAGTAGCCCCTTAGGGCAATAGACATATATACAAGCGGGGGGAAAAAAACCTCCAAAAGAGGGAAAAAAGTGCCCCGGTGGTCCTAGAGTGTTCACACACATCACTGCCTAAATATATCAACACAAATTTGGAGGCCTCCATTGTGCCTAAATTCTTTTGTGCCTCTTTATACCAAGAAAACCAGATACCGAAACATGTTGGCATTATGTCTCTCCATCATCCAAATCGATCCAAATATTTTTTTGCAGTCTATGTTCAACATTGGCACCCCATCCCATCATGGTTGAAAATGTTTCTAAGTTGTTATACTTTTCTGCAAACTATGGTTCTGCGATGGCACCAAAAAATAGTCATCATCTTCATTAATTCATTAATAGAGTGAGATATACAATAATCAATACAACTCTGCAAAATCAGTCTTCTCCGAAACTCTAGAGATTTCTTGTCTCTAAGATCCCTATTGGCAACTCTCTCTAGAGGTCCACCTAGAAGTTTGCATTGTTTCTGTCTTCTTACGTACATATTCTCTTGAATCTATTAGTTACATCCGAAATCCTATGATCTTTAAAAGCATGTTTACACCAAATACTTTACAAAGTTTTGGGATATAATTTTACGGCATAATAAATATTACAAAATAGTCCGCATCTAGGACAACCTAACAAGACCAAACATTTAGGATTTCTCGAGTAAGAACTCACATTGACAACACAAAAGAAAGGAGATTAAGATCAGAGTACATAATGATATTACGGAATGTACAAAGATAACTAGACCATTCATATAGATTAGCAAAACAAAAAAAGTGTCCTTATAGACATATTTTATCACACATCACTACCATACTATATTAAGACTCTCACGCAAGATGAGAAAATAAAGAGTTTGGTTACAACACTCCTTATGTTGTTATTATAATCTAGTAATCATCAACTGCATGGTCTTTTAAGCATCCTAAAGAGCAATGAAAGAAAGAGGCTCGTAACACAGAGATATATGCTGTAAAGAATGTAAAGATAAACTCTCTTGATAAAAGATGGCGAAGTGCAATGGACTACATCTTAGCCTTCAGTCCTCCCAACAAACTCCAATTTCTCAAGTACAATTTTAAGTCCCTAATTCGACCTTATGTGAATAAGAAATGTAATTGATGGTACCATTATCCTCAAGGAGAGGATGCCTCCATTCATATGATTGAATGTATTGATGGAATGTTCTAAAATCAAATTGTAACACACAAAAGATGAAGCTATTAAGGATCGATTCAGATTGAGTGGTGGCACCAGTCTATAGCACGCTCAATCCAATCATTGCCTGCCAAGTTTACACACCTTATTCACACAGAGCGGTGAAACATGCCGAAAGCCTGCTGACGGTACAGAACTATTTGCAGAGTTTCTATCCCACTCTCCGCCCCAAGACATTCCAACATTTCGAATCGATTACGTGGACAAAAAGTAATATTTTAATTTTTTTGGACAACCATGTGGTACAACGACCCAGTAACAATCTTTGTAGTTAGTTGTACTTCTACAAATGCAGATGAAAGCTTGAGCTATTCCACCTCCTCAATGTGAATGAATGGACGACGGAACAACGTTGCTTTAGTTTTTCCAGGTGGAATTACACTGTTTTCAAAGCCTCTTCCAGTGTCCCAATATGAAGCCAACCTAAGAAATCGAAGAGAACTCGTAGAGTGAAAGTGGCCACTCGGGAGTCTCCACTACTCTATTTCAAAGTTCAATACCCACGAATGGACGCATTTTTAAATTGTCACGTTACAAACAAAGTGTCCCCGAAAGGGCTTTAAGCAAAGTGTCTTCAAAACGGCTTTAAGCGATATGATCAGAAAGTGATTGACCTCGAAAGTTGACATTCATACAGCCGAACCGAGTGAAAAGCCTCATAGTTCCGATGTATAACTTAATCTTTCCAAGTCAACTTCGTTCTTTGAGTCGTTTG
Source organism: Ceratopteris richardii (assembly GCA_020310875.1). NCBI lineage: Eukaryota > Viridiplantae > Streptophyta > Polypodiopsida > Polypodiales > Pteridaceae > Ceratopteris > Ceratopteris richardii. The sequence continues at coordinate 127,979,790 of CM035418.1, read as the reverse complement.
AAAGATAGAATCTTTGAGTGAATGAAGACCGATGTCACGTCAGTGAAGACCTGCCGAAGAAGACGCACACGTTATTATAAAGCTAATTGTGACCTCTGCTAGGAGAGACATGAGGGTAAAACATCATCCAAATTTACATCTCGTCGCTCAACATGTATGTTGGTTTCCATTCCAAAAGAGAAGACACGTGGCTGTCACTTCTGCTCCGTCATTTTAGTCTATTTTATGCTTCTGAGAAGCTTTCCATGGCCGCAGGTTTCCGGGAGCTTGAGAAGGATCGTGCATGTTATGTGTCAATGCATATGACTTAGGGTTTCTTCAGTGAAACCCTAATCTTCAATCCTGTCGATTAAGTTTCTTCTAAAGCGCGGAATTTATTTCACCCTCTCCGAAGAAGGACGCCTTGTGGAGTTCTTTTCGCCACAGAAGGAACCACACCTTTTTCGTCTTTTGCATGAATCCTCTTCAGCGCCCTCTATTACGAAGATTCGTGTCTTAAACCAGGTGATGACTTGCCCTATGGATTTCATCGATTTCGGAATTAAAACGTTGCAAACTTTAGCATTTCGTATGTATCGTTTAGCGGAGATCTGCCGATTTTTGTTTTCTGATTCGTGGAAGAGTCTTTCGTGAGGCAGATGCGCTCAAAAAGGAATGACCATACGTGGTCTATATAACAGATTGACAGAAAAGCTTTACCGGATGAAATTTTCATGCTATATTTATCCATGTATTTTCTTCAATGCTCATAGAGGTTGGAATTTTCGGATTTTGTCAATGTCATTGATGGAATATTGACAGCTGAATAAACTATTCTGGCACCGTAAACACATTATTTGTTGTGTTTTTTTTACAATTGTATTATGAATAATCTTGTTGTTTTCTATCCTGGATCTGTCAATCTGAACTCAAGTTTCTTAGCAGTGAACCTCGTTTGTTGAAATTATACTGCGCCTATGAGTAGTAGATTCTAGTGTCATTGGTTACGGGTCTCAAGTCTTACTCGAAAATTCATGAAGTTTTGTCATGTTGTTAAGCTCATTGACTTATTTTCTATCACTAAATCCTTGAAACTCCATGATGCTTGAGAAGTAGGTGCAAAATATTTTGGTTGTTTAATGTCATTCATTTTATTGCTGTTATATGTTGCAGGTGTAACAATATGACTTGCAGAGGGTTTATTCAGCTTCTACTTAAAATAATCAACTTCCTTTTTATACTTGCTGGGCTGGCAATGATAGGATATGGGATTTACATGGTTGTTACCTATAATAGCTCATCATCAACAGTGTCCACATCACCACCGCCTCCCCCACCACTTACACCACCTCCTCCTCCCCCTTCATCAGAGTACTATTTTGCACATCATTCCAATGCTCTCTCAAAGAACGATATAAATTCTGCAAATGCTGACGTTGAGCTAGTGCAGCTGAGAAGGTCTTTGCTATATAAAGCTTCAGAATATGAGCTATCCTTTTTGTCCTCTTTTTGGAGCAGTATTCCGTCAGCTTGGTAAGTGAATACTGAATCTTTCTAAATAAAGGTTAGTTTCTTTTGATTAAAAAGCTGAAGTTTGTGATGAACACGCCGTGCCAAAGTTGGTAAACATTAGTTTTTAATGTCCTATCTTCATTGTCCTTTTAGCATGTGTGCATGCCTTTTTTCTTTTTCTGCTGTAAAAGCTATTTGGCATTCCTTTATTTTGTTAAGTGAAGATAAATATAAATCTAAGAAGGTGTATATAACTATTCTGGTTTGGAGGAATGAAAACGGGAAACAAAAAATGGGAATATGTTCTCGGAAAGAAAAAATGGGAATTTGTTCTCATCAAGTAATCTTGACGCCAGAGTAATCTTGCAAGGTGTCGAAGGAAAAATCTCTGGTGCTTTCTTGGAGGTTGTCAGTTGAATAGAACTTCTTCTCTTGCCATTTTATTTTCGTTTAGAATTTTAAAACTCTTGTTTTGCCAATACTTTATCTAATGTTTTTGTTTTGTGTGGAGATGGACATATCTTTCAAAACCCATCCCTAATCATTAAGATTATGGGGCAAATTTGCAATGGAACACATGATACATGACTTGTCTATTAACAAGATGAGGATGTTGGGAGATCTCAACCAAGTTGCACAATGTGAGGACTTCTGATTATCTATGGGAATCGTTAGTAGATTGATGCTCTACTTCTACTTTCCTGTCATTCATTCATTTATATGTTTGTATATCATAGGATAATACATTTTGATTTTCTAGTACTTTGTTGTATTTGGGTACCTTGCTATGCTAGCTACTATGTCTATTTTTATCCATGGACTCCCTTTTTAGGTTTTATTCCACGTTGCTTGCATGGAAACTTGGAAGAGCCGTTCCTGAATTCCATATAAGAGGGGCTTCCCTGTTGTACATTTGATCGTTGTATGGCTGTTTGAAAGCTTACTTCAAATCAATTTGGAGGTTCCTCTATTTATGCTATAATCATTTTGAGTTCTATGTATTTATTGTGTGTACACATTTCTCTTTTCATTTCCTCACATGCATTGTTTGCATGTCATTAGCATGATTACTAGTGGTGATGGTGCTCTTGGAAGCCTTCAATGCTGATTTCCTTTTCAACATGTGTTGAATAGGAGCTTTTCCTCATGATCCTTACACTCATAGAAACATTTGTGAACATTATCTACTACTAGTCCATCCTCTTTTCCCACCCCCCCCAATCCCATTTTTCTTTTTTCTTGGTTTCCATTTTATTTAAATTCAAGATAATTCATGCCACACGATGACTATTACCTTTCATGTAGGCCATTTTTGTGGTCCTTTTGATGCCACTTCCACTCTCATGATGACCATTCATGGTCTTGACAACCCCTACATCTTGGTGGCTCTCAATATATCTTGTGATGATCATCCATAAGTGTCATCTCATATATAATGGTTTTTTTTGCTCATCTTCTTACAACTTGGTGGTGATTACATCAAAACCACCAATCCCGTTTCGATAAGATTACTCAAATATGTTTGTGATTACAAGATCACCCATGTAGGAAATGCAGTATAAGAATATACAATACAAATAGGAAGTCCCACAACCAAGGACTAATAGGTATAGGACTAATATGTATTAATAACTGGACTAGTCAAGATATAAGAGCTACCAAAACCTTGGACCGAAGATATGAATAGCTGGACCATAGTTGCTATGTGTACGAATTAATTTGTATGTACTTCTCGTACCGTATATTTTTGCATGTATTTGTACAAATTCGTATTTCGTACCATATGTTTTCTCACGTATTCATACGAATTCGTACACATAGTACAAGGAAAGTTTCAAGAACGGGTTATAAAATGCTTAATATGCGGAGTACTAAAATTATGGGAATAAAAAATGAGTATTATATTCTTTTGCAACATTTTATTTTATATTTTAATAGTCCATGGTTACAATGCGTATTGAGCATTGTTTTTCCTTTCTAGTACTAAAAACACATAAAAAACTTCACTTCCTCAGTATCAACGGGCTCATTATTTTGAGGCTCATCACTTTGAATGGTCTTGGTCTCAGATGATGTATGTGTAGGTAGATTCCCTCTTGACTCCATAGTTTTTCCATATGCGAACCATATGGCAAATGCATATGGGTATGGAAGTATGAAAAAAGTATGGACTCTCTTCATAAATATCATACATGATATCATATGTCTAGCACACAAAATACCGAGAATGTGAAAATTATGTTGGTGACTATGTGTGGGTATGTTGCTGAGTGAATTTGCATCAAAACAATATGAAATTGGTATGGATTTGTCTTGAGTTGGAATTTATGAGAGAAGGAAAAAGATTAGAGGTATGAAAGATTTCATACCTCAACAATACACATACGTTTTCATATGTATGGTTATTTTTCCATTCGAGTCCGAAAATAACTATGCTCGACTCAATTGGAGTTGAATAGTCTAACTCCTCCATGATCCTTTGAGGGATGGTTGGACAAGTCTCAACCCAAGGAGATGGGCCTTCATGCGAGATGTAGAACCACCATAAACACCATTGCAATACTTGCATTTCCAAGAGCTAGGGCTATGGATTTTCACATGGTTATGGATGATGTCTAGAGCTCTACCCATGATGAAAGGCTAAAGCTAATGGAGGATTGAAATTCGGGGCTGATGGATAGTGAAGATAAGAGTCCTAATGGCTCTCTCGCTATATGAGACTTGAACGCTCAACTCTCTCTCTCTCTCTCTCTAAGTGAAGGGGTGAAGCTCAAGAGTCAAGGGCATTCGATCAATGCTCTTGAACGAGGGTGTGGAGTAGTATGAGGGTGTACATGATCTCACGGACGAAACAAAAGGGGGAAATTACATTTCAACATGGAAGATTCCTCCTGACTAAGCCTCCGAAAAATATATGCAGAAGCGAATGAAAAATGCATCTCAAACATCCCAAACATGTTAAAAAAACTTGAAAAAAACACATACTATTGTACTATGTTCAATGTTTGAGAGTCCAACTTTATATATGCTTTCTTATGGTCGATGTACTTGTATACAAGATCAAGCGTGTTGCCCTCCATGTCTGTGATGCGAAGAATAGTGTACACTCTCCTCCTTTAACCTCTAGAATGTTGTACCAATCCTGGGACACGTCTGAACATAGAAACCCTTTTCTTATTCTAAGGACTCTATCAAGTACTATATACATGTAACAAAACTGTGTGACAGAAAGTTTGTAGAAATCCAAGGAAGAGTGGGCACGAAAGATATTTATTGCTTTTGGCTTGCTAGTGAAAAATTTCACTATGAATTTTGCTTTATCAACGATGGATTTCACCCATGGCATTCCCTGTATGTCTTCCGTAAGCAAATCTAAGATGTGGGATGCACATGGTGTCCATGTAATCTTGGGGTATGCCTCTTCAATCATACACCCCATCGAAACACAATTGGACCCAAGGTTGCATTGTATGTACTGATGCATTCAATACCTTTTTTGAAATCGTTACTATATGTTCAGTACGTGTATTTTCAGAAGTTTGCAATTAACTTTTGAACGGTTTACTATATAACTCTGCTACATGCTACTTTATTGGGGCCTGAACCTAGCACCAATATCGGCAGTAATCATACAGGTCACGAATGCATCGAACCTCAAAGTTGGGGAAAGAAGAAGGTAAAGCGGAAGGATTCAGGACCATACAAACTACTCACTCGAGTTTGAACTTCAGCTACAGACAATGAGGTAACTACAGGTCACTTGTGATGCCACCTTTGCTCAGAGCTGCGTTGTGCCCACTGCAAAGTGCCAAGTTAATGTGCATTGTACCTACTACCTGTAATCTGAGGTGTCTGTTTCCACAAACAAGTGCTTATGTAACTGTAAATATCGGGATTCGTACCCTCATCCATTCCACTAGTCTATGTAGATTCAGTTAAGAGCAGATTCGAGACTACTTCTATATTCCAAAGTTCAAACAAATAACAATTATCAATCATCAGCCATTAGAGGAAGGCAAGATACACACAAATGATGATGGTCTCTCGCAGATCACATACAATAAGCATTAAGAAAATAAAAAAAAAAATTAAAGGACTCGTTAGGAAACATCAATTGGGTTCATGAGGAGAAAAGCTCGATGGTAAGCATCTTGATATTCAGATGGAATAATATAAAATTCCAATTTCAATAAACAAAACGATGTAAACATTTTACTACGTACTTTTGAATAGATAAGCTGAAGTTGAGCTGTCGAAGAAATCTGAATTCTTTGGAATATTGAAAGCAAGAACATTAATGTCATTTACCCATATGTAAATACATGTAAACACGAATGGTTTAGACAGGGACAAAGATAGCCCTTACTGTACTGAAGCATAGTACATACATCATTGCACTGAATGATACCAATGGCCATGATTTCACCAAATGACCAATACCATGATTGGCATCAACTGTAAGAAGAAAAATTATAAACCTTGAAAATAGCTGCTAGCATGACACCCAGATCATCCCTCACCAGACCATTATGCATATTTGTTCAACAAAGTCTGAAAGAAATTTACATGCATATTGAACAATTAAAAAATATACAGCAAGTTCTATGTAGATCCGTTAGGGAGAAAATACTTTAAAGGAGCTTCTTTCCAAATAATCGGATGATAATCAGTTTTTTTCCTCCTTAGGCTGCACTATGCAGGATAGTTACAGAGGCTTCAGGAGTTCATTTATGAAATACATGGCTGCTTGAAAGTTCGAACACTCCAATTTCATATTTAAGTTAAGAGTTCAACTTTCAAGAGATTGGAGTCGGGACAATCAATGTAAGTGATTTTTGGATTTCGGTAAAACCTAAGCGGATCATCTCCTTCAATAGAGGCTTCTAATATCACATGCTGCAGCAGCAGTACCTTATCCCACATAGGGCTTCCTTGAGACATCAATTCCTTCACCTTAGCTTCAGCCTCTGCTGTCTCTTCTGTAACAAATCCTTCTGCTAGATGGATGCCCACACCCCATACATGGTACATCCACTATCAGGATTCAGGCTGGAATTTAGGATTGATCTGAATGATGAGACCAGGCCAACATTGGTATGCCCATTGCCAAAAATAGATATGAGGTGACATGTTGCCTTTCCATTCTCTGCACATAAGCTGCACCTCCGACTCCTGGGGATCAGCCACCTATGACAAAGATTGCTGCTGCTGCTGCTGCTGCTGCAATTATGAGGGTAGATAGGTGAAAGGGTCAAGGTACAGCCTCTCGCATGGGCTGCCCATTGCCATCACCCCCTTCCTTCTTGAGTAGGTGGGTGATGAGGGCTCGGCATACCTCCATGGTGTGGTTGGCAAGAAAAGAATCGTGCCTATCAATTTGGGAAGAGAATACTACCTCAGACCTCCTTTCGAACCATGAGCTGGCATGAGCACCCCTTGATTCCTCCTCCTATGGGATGCGTACCCTACCACCTCCAACAAGCGGTTAAGAAGCCTTTCAAGCTGAGCCATCTGACTCCATGAGCTCTGGTAGTTTTGTGCATGTTGCCATCCCTTGTTTCTCCTTGCAGGATTAGGATTTGATACCAATGTTAGATCCCTCGAGGATGAACCCTGCAACACAAGACACGACAAGCCATATTCACAAACATAAAAAGATGGACATCATACTAACATCCTAGCCATAAGGTCCATAAGGACTTATCCCTGAGCCCTGGAGCTTGCAGCCAAGCCGGTGGAAGCTCTCACAAGAGCATGGTGTACCATACCACCATACCCACACCCTACAGGTGTGTGGAGGACTCCACCATGGACCAAGAGTCCAAAAGCCTCATGAGGAGGAATGAATATCGAATGGGCCCATGGGCCCTATATACATCTCTTTTAAGGAGGTGGTCTAGTGTTCACACTTGGGCGGACACTCCACACTTGACAAAACAGTTTAACTACAGGTGCGTAGATTACAAAATGCATATGGTGGGAGTCTAATCTGAATTTGGGGTTCATGTTACTAGTCAGCCTATAAATCGGGCTTAAGTTTCAATAAAAATTAAGCACGTTTTAGCATTAGACCTCTTTACACTGGCCAAACATGTCCAAAAGTGAAACTTGAGGAGAAAATTGGAAAGTAATTTCTTGTAAGATCAGTCTGCTTCAATCTCCTTGTTTTATATTCACACTTGTCTCCCACCCCTATTGATCCAGTAAATTGCTCAAAATATTCCCATCTGGAATATGTCTCTAAGTCTGATTCTACTTCTAGTGGATGTTTATGCCTCTCTTCTCTCTCTCTCTCTCTCATCACCTCATTCACCATCCCACCCATTCCGATTGGAGCTGATCACGCATATCTCGCCCTATCCATACGCGGCTCACCATGCATATCCCACCCCGCCACCATACAACCACACGCCCATGCCACCATTCACTTTAGACATGAGCTAGCACATATCTATAGCTCCCAGGTTCGAGAGTGCATCTACTCCCTTGATCCCTCTTCCCCATTGGACACCCTCACCGCCCACTTCTCCTCGATCCTCTACACATCCGCTACTCTCAGCTTCCCATACACCACCCAGAACATAGCACATTCGACACGGCTAGGGCATACACCCCATAATAGATGGTATGATGAGGAGTGTAGATGATTATACCGACATCTGAGAGCACATAGTATCTTGGGATCCATCACAGAGAGGGAGGCACAACGACAGATGCGAGCCCTCACACGTCGGAAGCGGCGAGCTTTCTAGGAGCGACAGGAGGCAGAGATGTTTGACCTTCTCATGAGTAGGGATTACGCCACCGCGTGGAGGGCCCTACGTGAGCCACGCCCACCTACACCCATAGCAGATCCTCAGACTTGACACACCTACGCCCAGAGGTTATATGACGTCCTAGGGAAGCTACCATTGCCGATCCCTCCCACACCGCGTCTTGTGATATCCACTCTATTCACGGCAGGCATGGTACGACAGGTCATCCATAGGCTACAGCATGGCCGTTTAGAAGACCACACGGGACTACAAGGCGAGCACTTTATATACGCAATCGATGTAGTTTCCCCCCTATCACCCATCTCTTCAACCGTGCTTTGGTTGAGGGATTACCTGACTCGTGGACTAAGCATACCATTGCGCCTATCCATAAGTCCGGCGATATGATGGACCCAGGGAACTACAGGACTATTATGATAGGCAACATCCTTGCCAAGATCTATGGGGCAGTACTAGAGGAAGAGCTCAGTACACACGCTGAGGAAGCTCGGATCAGAGCACCCGCCAAGGCAGGCTTCTACTGCACTTTCTCCACCATGGACCACATCTTCGTACTTCGTTGCTTGATTGAGAGCGCGAAGGCGAGGAAGCGAAGACTATACTGTTGCCTTGTGGATTTCCGCAAAGCCTTCGACATGGTCCCTCGAGAGAGACTACTACGGAGAATCCAGGATTTAGAGCTACCATCGGACATGCTATGGGCCATCCATGCTTTGTATGCACGAGTTACAAGCAAGGTGCGCTACCCCGGCGGCCTATCTGACAGCCTTGTTAGCACCATTGGTGTGAAACAAGGTTGCCCTCTCTCACCCACTCTCTTCGGTCTCTACATCGACGAGATCACGGAGTATAGGTATGCCAGTACACATCCTATTATATGCTGATGACATTATCCTTCTTTCAGAGTCACAGGAAGGGTTGTAGTCACATTTACAGGCGCTCGATACCTTCTGCATGGAGAGAGGACTCACAGTGAACCTTGGCAAGACCAAGGTCATGATCTTCCATACCTCCGGGACAATACGCCATCGCGCCTCTTTCACCGCAGTTGGAGGACAGATAGAGGTAGTGGACGCCTACGTCTACTTAGGTGTCACCTTCTCGGGAAGCATAGGGGTATTCTCCATGGCACAGGCAGCGAGAGATTGATGCGAGGTTGTGCGGCACTTGCAGGATTGGAGAGACGTTGCGTTCAGGCACGTTTTCATGAGCCCCGGACTAAGGGGTGGCTCTTTGATACTCTAGTGACACCCGCATTGATGTATGCAGTGGCAATATGGGCATCAAGGATCACGGAGGCGATGTGGACGCGGATTGAGAGGCCCTAGGCCACCGTGATCTCACGCTTGCTCCGCAGAAAGTCCTATGTTCTACATGACATTATACGAGCTGAGCTTGGCACACCACTGATGCTAGTGGAGGCCCTCTTTGAGCCGGTGACCTTTATTTTGAGAGTCAGAGAGCTCCTCACTAGCCGACTCACCAGGCTTGCATTTGAGAGCTCTAGACATTTGGAAGAGACAGGGAATGAGAGAGTATGGTACGCAGAGACCTACGGATGGTTAGCACACCATGGCATGAGCATTACCGCTCTTCCCCCTTTTCAGTATGACCTCTCTTCCCCCTACATTACCCTCTCTCGTTCGGAGAGGAACAGGATCATCCGTCATGACTTACTATAGATACACGTTAGGGAGACATGGATAGCACCACATGAGGCTCTTCCCACAAAGAGGCAACACTACAGAGAACACTTTCTGACTGTGATAACGGATGGTTTCATTCAGAGACCACGATACATGGATGCATACATGGCACCAACAGAGAGAGTGGTCGTTGCGCAGCTTAGAGTATCATCACACCGGCTCGAGATTGAGGTTGGGCGAGCAACACATACCCCAGGGACGAGAGATTATGTAGGATATGCCGAGAGGAGGTGGAGGACGAGGAGCACTACACATGTAGATGCCAGGCATATGAGGACATTAGAGACTGCTACCCACATCTCTTTAGTGGACCTAGAGAGATCGGGGCTTTATTGGAGACGGAGGACCAGCGCCCTCTAGGTCGTTTCCTAGTAGAGCTCGAGCGCCGCCTTGCATCACTTCTCCAGCCGCAGATGGAGATACACCTTGCCCCCCAGACTTATATTATAGATTTTTTCAGACCCACGGCCACCCGAGGACCTGGCTCGATGCAGGGTGACACATTACAGAGAGCAGAGGAGCTTAGATGATTGCGTCGACGAGCGAGATCCCCACTCCGGAGAGCCCGTCCCCACTAGAAAGAGATTCAGGCGATCCACGTACGCCATGACATGGAGATATGGAGATGTCAGCAGCACATCCCTATCGATCTCGATGTGCAGAGCATTTTGAGGATCGCCACGATGCCTTACCCACCGATGCATTATATCCTACACCCACTCCTGGCATTTAGAGTGTTATGACACCACTGAGCCTCCCCTCCCTATGCATATCATATTTGTATCTCACCTATTGAGCATATAGAGTCCATACCAATAGCACCCCACACCCTTGACTCCAGCTATTATCCACTCCTTTTATACTCTATTTTGTACTCACACTTTATTTTCCTTTTGGGATCACAATGGATTGGATCATACTGATGTATATGCTTTCTCTCATAGGCCGATTTTTTGGCCTCTAATAGACGTTAAAAAGTCTCTCTCTCTCTCTCTCTCTCTCTCTCTCTCTCCCCCCCCCCCCCCTCTTCCCCCTGCCCCCCCCGATACATGGATGCATACATGGCACCAGCAGAGGGAGTGGCCGTTGGGCAGCTTAGAGTATCATCACACCGGCTCGAGATTGAGGTTGGGCGAGCGACACATACCCTAGGGACGAGAGATTATGTAGGATATGCCGAGAGGAGGTGGAGGACGAGGAGCACTACACATGTAGATGCAAGGCATATGAGGACATTAGAGACCGCTACCCACAGCTCTTCAGGGGACCCAGAGAGATCAGGGCTTTATTGGAGACGGAGGACCAGCGCCCTCTAGGTCGTTTCCTAGTAGAGCTCGAGCCCCGCCGTGCATCACTTCTCCGACAGCAGATGGAGATACACCTGGCCCCCTAGACTTATATTAGTGATTTTTTCAGACCCACGGCCACCCGAGGACCCAACTCGACACAGGGTGACACATTACAGAGAGCAGAGGAGCTTAGACGACAGCGTCGACGATCGAGAGCCCGTCCCCACTAGAGAAAGATTCAGGCGATTCACGTATGCCATGACATGGAGATATGGAGATGTCAGCAACGCATCCCTATTGATCTTGACGTGTAGAGCATTTTGAGGATCGCCACGATGCCTTACCCACCGATGCATTATATCCTACACACACTCCAGGCATTTAGAGCGTTATGACACCACCGAGCCTCCCCTCCCTATGCATATCATATTTGTATCTCATCTATTGAGCATATAGAGTCCATACCCATAGCACCCCACACCCTTGACGCCAGCTATTATCCACTCCTTTTATACTCTGTTTTGTACTCACACTTTATTTTCGTTTTGGATCACAGTGGATTGGATCATACTGATGTATATGTTTTGTCTCATAGGCCGATTTTGGCCTCTAATAGACGTTAAAAAGTCTTTCTTTCTTTCTCTCTCTCTCTCTCTCTTCCCCCCCCCCCCCCCCCCCCCCCAAAAAAAAAAAAAAAAAAAAAAAAAAAAAAAAAAAAAGAAGCTGCCCGTCCCCCCACCCAAAGGTCTTGTCACTAGCACACCTTGAGTTTCATTGTTGTATGACTGATAACATGCATGCTTTTATTTGCAGTATACATGTTTCATTTTTCTTCTCACAATGATTGGATACATGCCTGTGTGGTTGTAAATGTTTGTCTCATCCGCATGGTTGTAGATGATATGTCTCATCTGCCAATTTTCCCCCTTGCAGAGACACACACCCACATACACACACACACAGAAAAAAAATAACTAACTTGCTAACTAAATAACCAAATGATTAGCTAATCTAACCCCCTTTGCACTCTATATTAGGCTATTATCTTTGACCCATTAAAGTTTTTTGAACTGTCCTGCATGGAAACTGTTCAGCTCTTTGTGCTGGTGGCTTCTGTTGCATGTGCCCCTTTCATAGCATGATTCAGAATCAGATTTATGACAATAAAGATGATGATATGAGTTTTAAGTATTCATTATGATGATATGAGTTTTAAGTATTCATTATGATGATAAAGTCTCATCAACAAATTTCGCCCTGATACAATTGATCTTGTATACAGGTTTTTGTACACGTTTATAGGTGTGGGGGTTGTGATAACTCTGATCACATGCTCTGGCTACATTGCAGCTGCCACTCAAAATGGGTGCTGCCTTTCTTGTGTATCCTTTGTGTTTATTGCATATGTAGGTCAGAAATATTGGGATATGGTAATCCTTTTTTCTTTTTGAATGTTTATTTTACTTACCATCAAAAGCATTCGGTTAGGTTTACCTTGTTTTTTCCTCAATCTATAGCAGTATTCATTCTTTGTGGCTCTTGTAATGATAATAGAATTGGCGTTTGCTGCGTTTATTTTTTTCGATAATAGCTGGCAAGAGGTAACTGGACAGATGTTCATTCAAGTTGTTTTCCTATCAAGATGAACATCTGAATACAGAAAGTGGTTCATATTTTGCAGGTGATACCAGAGGATTCCACCGGTGAACTGGACAGCATAGAAAGTTTCGTTGAAGATAATATTGGAATTCTGAAGTGGGTGGCTCTGGGGATCATTGTTGTTGAGGTGAGTCACCCTTTTGTTTGAAAGGAGAGAAGCTTTAATGGTTGTATTTCAGGGTGTACTAGTGTGTAACAGCCACCAAGTCTAAGAGAGCAAGAAAGTCCTTCAACATTTAATGTCCATTGAGTACAATAAGCCTCTCTTTGTGTAGGCAATTGATAAGAGTGAAAAGCTATACGAAAAGCACACAAAAAGCTAGCTTTATTCTAGGGTGTTAATTTTTACGTGATTACTTTTCATATACTTCG
>CM035418.1:127941497-127956497 GCA_020310875.1 Ceratopteris richardii | reverse complement strand
GGTTTGCAAATTGTTTTTGAGTAACCATACTTTATCCCCGATTTGATACAATGGATTCTGGACACGATGTTGATCTGCATAGTACTTATATTGTTCTTGAGCTTTATGGATCTCTTCCTTGAGTTCTTTGTGAATGTCCATCAGGTACTGGGCCTTGTCTCTAGCAGCTCGGTTCTTGACATGATTTGAAAGTTGTATATCCATTCTTGGATGTTGTCCATAATTTGCAAAGAAGGGAGTCTGCTTGCTAGATGCATGAACACTATTGTTATAAGCAAACTCTGCAAAGGGTAAAAGCTCAAACCAATTATTTTGATGATAGTTGCTAGTGCAACGGAGATATTGCTCCAAGACTTGATTCACCCGTTCTGTTTGTCCATCAGTCTCTGGATGATTTGCTGTGGATAGTTTAACTTGAATACCAAGGAGCTTGCAAAGACTGTTCCAAAAGCTGGATATGAACTGTGGACCTCGATCACTGACAATGTCATCAGGCAATCCATGAAGCCTAAATATATACCTGAGAAAAAGTCTAGCAGTGGCTGCGCCTGTGATTGCCTTGGTAGTTGGAATGAAGTGTGCCATCTTTGTAAATCTATCCACAATAACAAGAATGGCATCATACTTATCTGACTTTGATAGATCTGCGATGAAATCCATAGACAATGAAGCCCATGGCCTTTCTGGAATAGGTAGAGGTTGCAAGAGGCCATGAGGTTTATGTCGGGGTATCTTAGATCTATTGCAAGTATCACAGGTTCGAATGTATTCTTTGACTTCCTTCCACATCTGAGGCCACCAAAAGTCCCTTGATATGAGTTCTATTGTTTTATTCACTCCAAAATGTCGTGCTGCAAGGTTGTCATGGCGTTGTTGAAGTACTTGGATCCTGGGTTTTCCTAGCTTTTCCTGGAGGGACATACAATAGGTTCTTATAGAGTAGTAACCCATCTTTTTCCTGAAATTCATTTACTTGTTGGAATTTTCCTTCTTGAGCTTTCTGCTTAACGTTACAAAACAATTCATCCTGTGGTAGATTCTCACGGATCAACTGATTCAAGGCTGAATCTTCATGATGGCTTGAAGAGATAGCTGCTAACTGGAGATGCTCAGGCTTGAGTAATACATTCTCTTGTTGATCAAAGGCCTCTTCACCCTTCTTTGATGCAAGGTAAGATCTTCTGGACAGGGCATGTGACTGACATTGATGACGTCCTGGACGGTATGTGATGACAAAGTCGAATCTGGATAAAAAGTTACTCCATCGAGATTGCCTTCTATTGAGAATCCGGGTGGTCATAAAATATTCTAGGTTCTTGTGATCTGAATACACAATGACTTTATGAGCTGCTCCTTCTAGATGATGACGCCAGGTATCAAACGCGTCTACTATGGCAAGAAGTTCTTTATCATGAATTTCATAATTAATTTTTGGAGGGGAAAACTTCCTTGAATGATATGCAACTCAATGTAGGTGTCCATCATCTCCATATTGGGAAAGAATGGCCCCTAGATCAAAGTCTGATGCATCTGTCTCAAGGAAGAAGGGCTTACTAGAATCAAGATGAACTAGAATTGGGGCGGTATTGAATGCTGATTTCAAGGTCTGAAAGGCCTTTTTTGCTTCTTCGGTCCATGAGAATTTGGAGTTCCCTGTAAGCTTGGTAAGAGGTGTTACTATCTTGGAGTAATCTCTGATGAATATCCTGTAGAAATTGGCAAACCCCAAAAAACATTGTACATCTCGAACACATGAAGGTGGTTGCCAATCAAGGATTGTCTCAATCTTCTTAGGGTCCATAAAAATTCCTTTATCTGATACAATGTACCCTAAAAATTCCACTTCTGTCTTATGGAAAGAGCACTTCTCCAATTTCGCATATAATCCTTTTTCTCTTAGTTTCTCTAAGACTATCTTTACATGGCATTCATGATCCTCTAGATTTTTGGAAAATATCAAGATATCGTCAAGGTATATTACAACAAAATCATCTAAATATTCTTGGAAGATATCATTCATCATATGTTGGAAGACAGCTGGAGCATTTGTGAGACCAAATGGCATAACTACATATTCAAAATGGCTATACCTTGTCCGAAATGCTGTCTTCCATTCGTCTCCCTTCTCTGATCTTGACAAGGTTATAAGCTCCTCAAAGGTCAATCTTCGTGAAGAATTTTGCTTTTCCAAGGCGTTTCAAGAGCTCCGATATGAGTGGTAGAGGGTATCTGTTCTTTATAGTGACTTTATTCAATCCACGATAGTCTACACACATCCGGAGAGTCCCATCCTTCCTCTTTACAAATAAGATAGGAGCTCCTGCTGGAGACTTTGAGTGTTTGATAAACCCCTTTGCTAGATTCTCATCAATGTTCTTGCGTAGTTCTGTAAGTTCCTCTGAGGATAGTCTGCAGATTGGTCCAAAGGGCGGTTGTGCTCCCTCTTGAAGTTCTATGGCACAATCATAGGTTCTATGCTCTGGAAGGATGTCTGCATTCTTCTTTTCAAAAACATCTTCAAAGCCTTTGTATTGATTGGGTAGCTGCACTGAATCATCTTTCTTAGATTCTTGAGCTGGTATGGCATAGATCATATATGTCGGTTCCTTCCTTACTGCATGTATGAAGGCTTTGGCTCCGACATATGTTGGGTTCTTCTGGATATCTCGAGGGGTAATTTTATTATTCTCCCAATTAATTTCTGGATTATGTTTCTTTAACCACGGCATTCCGATGATAACCATATTTACTAGACTCGATATTACATTGAAATATGTGTGTGAATCATGGTCACCAAGATGTACTCTTAGTGGTATGGTTTCCATGGTTATATTCCTTGATGCTAGAGGCCGTCCATCTACTACTTCAGCTACTACTGGTCTATTCTTCCGAAGTACTGGAATTCCATGTTTCTTAACGAGTCCTTCATCAATGAAACATGAGGACGCTCCTGAATCTACCAGAGCTATAAGGGAAAGGATCTTCTTAGACATGGTTAACTTGACAGGGGAAAGACATGCTTCTACGGGGGTGGATGGAATTATGAGACCCTTTCTTATATCATGGTCCGGCTGTATGGTCTCTTTTACAACTGGACTTCCTTGTTTCCCTACTCTACAAGGGTGGCTGCGACTTTGGAGTTCGTTCTCTTGTTGGGACAATTAACTGCAATGTGGCCAGGGTTTCCACAATATAGACATAATTTGTTATCCCTCCTTCTTTGTTTCTCTTGTGGTGTTAGAGGCTGGAACCTAGTTACATCTATCTGCATAGGTTCGGGCATAGGCTCATCTCTAGGAGTAGGCTGGAAAGGTTTCCATTGGCGGGGTCTTCCTTCTACTTGTTTTTCTTGTTTCCTTTCAAAAAGGCGGTTATCACATTGAATGGCTTGGTTGATGTATTCATTCAATGTCTTCACCTCTGGCATCGTGAGAAGAAGGTCCTTCACATCATCCCTTAAGCCCCATCTAAATTGGCTTATGAAATAATCTTCATGCCAAGTGAGGTCACATATCAACTGCCTAAATTCTGATGCATAGGTAGAGGCAGGAAGGTTACCTTGACGTAGCTTCCGAAGTTTTGTTTCTGCCACTCGACTCGTGTCTGCATCTCCAAATGTAGCGATGAGCTCTCTAAGAAACCCCTCGTAGTCATGAAGTACGGCCATATCCTTCTCCAGGATTGGGGCGAACCATGATAATGCTTGATCGTAGAGCAAGGTTCCAACAAAACCGACCTTGGATGCATCATCAGGGTATCTATCAGGCTGCATACGGATGTACAATTTGACTTGTTGCAAGAATCCCCGTAACTTTGTGCGATCACCATCGAACTTTTCTGGCATGCAGATCTTCGGTTCCCTCATGAAGGATATACTAGGTCGTTGATTTACTTGCATACTCCCTTGATTTGTCTGAAGATTCCCGATTCGTTCTTGTAATTCTTGGAGGAGTGCACCCACATGCCCTGGATGTCCCATCTCGATTTGTGTCTGTCGATGAGTTAGGTCTTCGACTTGTTGTTGGAGACTCTGAAGTGTTGCTACAGTCTGTTCATAAGCATTCTCCATGATGATTGGTCTTGGATTGAAGCTAGTCTCCCCAAAATGTCAGGGAAGCACTAGATTGTGCTCTCTGACTACAGTAAACAAGATTTCCGGAATACACTTATGATTACAAGAACACCCACGTAGGGAAAATGATACAAGAATATGTGACTGATACAAGATGTCCCACAACCCGGGACCAATAGGTATGGAAAACTGGACTAGAGATGATACAGGAGATCCCACAACCCGGGATCGTAAGTATGAGACAAGATATCTGGAATACAAGAACTCCCTCCTGGGAGATGAACTGGATACACGAAAGAACTCGACAGGATCTCGTACTACGAGATTACAAGGGGACAAGATAGGATGTCCAAGAACTAGACTAGAACAAGGAACAAGACAAGAACTAGGACTGGAACTTGAAGGGTACTTACTTGGCGGTCACGACTCCTTGAGCTCCCAAGACTGGTATTGGCAAGACTGATTATGAATGTGGCCAACCCCTCCTTATATAGGTTTTCAAGGGCGGTTCATGAAAGGCGGTTACGAATTGATGATGTCATCAATTCGAAACATGAGCTCTGGATATTCGAATCAGGACAGTCGATCTTAGGGTTTTGGCACGTTTTGGACGCAATGGAAGCATTAGTTTCTCCTAATTCTGAACCAATCATGAGATACAAGGTTCACATGGAATCTAAGGTTCAAGATGGTTTCCTTTGTCCATGACACCAGATACTCTCTCGTATAAGGCGTAGATCCCCCATATCATCACCTCTGGAGCTTCGATATCAAGTAGTCGTCTGAAGAGTCGTTCCCTGGGGACAGTGTCGAATGCTTTGCGGAAGTCCACAAAGTAGCAATATTGTCTCCTCTTCCTCACCCTTGCCTGGTCGATCAGGCATCTGAGAGTGAAGATGTGGTCAATGATAGAGTAATCTCGTCTAAAACCTGCGTGTCCTGGAGCCCTGATACCCTTCCTCTCAGCGAGAGTACTCAACTTTGTCTCTAGTACTGTCCCATATAACTTGGCCAATATAGGGCCCATCATGATCGTCCGGTACGTAGCTGGATCCATAGTATCACCTGACTTATGAATGGGCACTATGGTGTGCTCGGTCCACGAGTCAAGGAACCCTTCAACCAATGCACGGTTGAAGAGGTGGGCAATGAGTGGTGCGAGAGTCGTGCCTCCGTAGATGAGGTGCTATGCCTGTAAACCGAGGTGGTCATGGGCCCTTCCATGCTGTAGACGGGCCAAAGTCACAAGGGGACGAGTCCCCGGGTCCTAGGGACGCCGGGACGCCGTCCCCACGTGGCTTGGACATGGGACGCCGAAGGGAGACGTCTACCGTCCCCATTACCATCTCTGAAACAAGCATTCGTCCCGGGGACGGCAGTATGTGACCAGACAGAAACGGGGACGGGCGGGGACGGATCCGACTGGCGGGAATTTTTTTTTGAGTTCAAAGTTTGAGTTTGGGCGCCGATTCTTGGAGGCATTTTTAGCGCCTTCTTTTGGGGGGAATCTAGAAGGTTCCTAGAGTCCTTTACAAGCATAAATAGAGCTCACTTGCTCACAAGCTCACAAGACTCAAGCTCACTTGCTTCCTTGCATTCAACCTATGTGCATGTGCCATGAATGCTTGAGCATATTCAAGAGCTTTAGCCTTTTCCCTAGAGTCTAGAGTCTAGACTCTATCCTCTCAACCCTCTCTTCAGCCTTATCATCTTTACCCTTCTCCTCTAAGGCTCTATGGCTTCTTCATCGCGAACAAGTGGATCAAACACCAAGAGGAGGCATGCTACAAGCAAATGGACATGGTGGGAAGAGGTGGAGTCTCCCGTATCCGCCGGAGAAGGAGGAGGTGCAAGACCATGGACTTGCAAGCTATGTGGCTACAAACGAACGGGTGGAGCAAACAAGGTGCGTGCACACTTACTTCATGAACGTGGACATGAAGTAAGATTTTGTTCCGCAATCACTTCAAAGAAGAAGCAAGAATTACTCAACAAGCTTGCTATTAGTGATGCACAAATTCATGCTCGTCGTGCCTCACAAGCTCCCATCAACCCGGCATCATTTGTGAGGTCTTCTATGCCATCCTCTTCAAGAGCATCATCTTCATCGGCGCCGATTCATGCTCCTACTCCTCCTACTCCTACTCCTACTCCTCCTACTCCTACTCCTACTCCTACTCCATCTACTCCCTCTTCCACACCATCGGGAATGCCATATGTACGTCAATCTCGTCAACAAACACTCCATGAAAATTGGAATCCCATATTGAAAGAGGAGGTGGCACGTTTTTTCTACCATGACCACATAGCTTTCAATGCAGCTCGGTAAAAATCTTATCTTGATTTTATTGTTTTGTTTTAAATAGTTAAACTTCAAAGTTCAAAATTCACTTCCATATGTCATAATTGATTACTTATAAATCTTTGTTTTACCATTTTTCATAGATCACCATACTTCAAAGACATGGTAAAGAAGATAGGTGAATATGGAGCACACTATGTGCCTCCATCTTCGGAGAGCTTACGCACCACTTTATTGGAGAAAGAGAAGAAGCTTGTTGAGGCCGCATGTGAGAGCATAAAGAAATCATGGGAAAGAAATGGAGTATCATTGCTTGTGGATGGATGGAGTGATGTTCAACGACGCTCTATCCATGGAGTTGTGGCTTATTCTCGTGGAGAGATGTACTTCATCTCCTCACATGATGCATTTGGGACAGGGAAATCAGCTGATGTACTTGCAGCAGAGTGGGCAAGTGCCATAGAGATTGTGGGGCCATCAAATGTTGTTCGCATTGTAGCGGATGGAGAGCCTTCAAATAGAGCTGCAGGTGCAATTATTGAAAATTTGTACCCTCACATTATTGTTTGCTTTTGCTTGGCTCATGGTTTGAATAATATTCTCAAAGATATTGGGAATTTGGATCGGATTTTGCCTGGAATCAATGAGGCAAATGCATTGGTTAGCTTCATCAACCACCACACAGTCAGACCAAGTCGCAAATGAAGAACATGAAGTAGAAGCCACTGATTGTGTTGCAGAAAATGAGACTCCCAACTTGGATTCTCCATAGTCATACTTATGTTGTAGTCTCTACATTTATGTTCTAGGCTAGTCTTTTTGACATTTGTCGATCGATGGTATACCATATGATGTAACATCTTTTTGTCATTATGATGTAACATCTTTTTGATATGATGATGATGATGTATCCACCTTTTTTGACATGATGAAATACATATGACTTGTCACTTGTCACTTTCAATGTCCTTCAGGCTTTGTTACTCGTACATGTGTATATTGTTTATACTTAAAAAACATCTTTTTTCTGTGGTCTTTTTTTTATTAGTCATCTAATATGTTAGCAAATTCATTCTACATGACTTTCATATGATTATTTTGGAAAAAAATGCATTATTTTAGTGCCGTCCCGAGGACGCGTCCTCGGGACACTCGAGGCACCGTCCCCGTCCCGGGGACACCACCGTTCCCGGGGCCCGTCCCCGTCCCCTGGTGACTTTGAGACGGGCAATAGCGCGTTCCACCATAGTGGGTGTGAAGAAGTCAGAGGTAGTGGGACGTGAGCTCTGCGGCCTGGAAATGGGGGGCTGATCTAGGATCTCGTATAAGCTCCGTGCAGCTATGCCAAGTGCTCGGGTCTCGGATGGGTGTCTGCTGTCTCCTCTCTCTCAAATGTCGCCATGCCACTGCACTGTCTTGACTCATGAGCAAATGGTAAATATCCCAGTACTGTCTCTCCTCCCATTCTCGCCGTTTGCGACGAGTAAGGCTCTGCATGCGACGCTGTGCCTGTGTGTGTGTAATATCCCCTCTATGCTCTAAAATCCATAGATGCTTCCGTAGCTCACGACAATCTGCATTATACCAGCAGTTCTGGGGCATGGATCCTGTGCGTGGAGGGTGTATATGTGTGCGGTGTGGGAAGCTGTTGAGAGCTGAGTCCTGTAGGATGGTGGTGATCTGTGATGTAAGTGTGTCCAAGGGTGAGAGTGGATCGAGGGAGAGTAGGCGGTTGTGTAAATGGTGTGCATAAATGTGTGAGAGCTCATGTGTGAAGTGTATCGTGGTGTATGTCTCCGTGGGTGGGGGAGGGTCTAATGGAGTAGGAGATGAAAGTGTGAATGTGATAAATGCTGATCTTATGTGTTCTTGAACACCCATCTTCCAATCATTTTTTATTTCTTCTTTCAAGTCATCTAGCTTTGTGATCTCTCCTTCTCCTTTGGAAATCCTCAATTGAATGATTTCTTCTTGAAGCCTGTGCATCTCAGCTTTCATTTCATCTCGGTCTTCTTCAAGAATTTTGACATGCTCTTCTTATTCTATCATTGGACTTCCTCATTTCTTGATTAAGTACTCTGTCTGCCTCTTTCTTTACCTCTCTGACTGCTTTAGTAATCATGTCTTCCACATCCTTTTTTTCTAGTCGAGCCATGTTGCTTCTGTGGCAATTTCAAAATGATGGCACAGTAAGAGGGTTTCGGAATTTTAGGGTTTCGTCATCAGTTCCTGCCTGAAACTGTCCTGAAATGAAACGAATGCAGTTTCGAATATCTGCAAACCCTAAGTTTCGGCAGCTCTCTGGAGCAGGGCAGGTTGCGGGGGGGGGGGGGGGGGGGCTACAAACCCCAACTTCGGGCAGTGCACGGGTCCACATAGTTGCATCGCAACGCGTTGCGAACGGTATGCAACTTCGCAACCGCAACTTCGCAACATTGCTACGTTCGCAACGCGTTGCTTTGCATGCATTTTTTTTTCAGGTCCAAAAAATACCCAAAAGTATATTTTCTCTAGGAGAGATCAAAAATTATTTAAAATCTTGTCCAAAATGTCCAATACATGCAATAAAAAAACATGGAGAATGAGGAAGATATAAAAATCTATAACAGTGTAGAGATTCGTTTGTGTATGATTTTTTTCATGGGCCTTCTCTCCTTCAGATACCCAGATATTTTGGATTTCCCATGTTCTCCTTCTAATGCACTTACAGATCTTGGACAAAAGTTTCATCCTTGGCCTTGGCCCTTCAAATCCAAGTGTACTCTTCTATGATAATTGATCTGACAACTTAGTACAGGCATCACCGTGAATGTTGACTTGTGTAGGGACTAATCTAGACTCAATAATCTATACTATATATATCCATGTCTGTCCTATACTATGTATGTATGTTTGTATGTATGTAATTACAAATATGCATGGTGTATGTATTTATGTAATATGCATGTACATTGTATCTACTTATATGTATATGTATGCATGCATGAAGTATGCTTGTATGTATGCATGTGTGTAATACACAGTACATGTCACATATCTACTTTTAATTCATGATTTATATGTGTGTATATTTATTTGTCTGTGTAAAAGTATGCACTTCATCATATATTAACTATAAGAAGCTTAGGGTAGCAAATATTAAAAAAAAAAACCAAAAGAAAAAAAAAATCATGTTCGCAACGTTTTAGCAACGTCTAGGCCAAGACGTTGCTATGTTGCTAACGCGTTAGCAACGCGTTGCCTTGGACGTTGCCACGGGAGCAGACCTGCAAACCCTAATTTCGGGCAGCGTGCAAAAGCGGACCTGCAAACCCTAAATTTGGGCAGCGTGAACCCTAAATTCGGGCAGAGACCTGTTCGGGGACGGCTCTGCAGCAGCAGCAGAGAGTGTTCGGGGACGGCCCTGCAGCACACAGAGAGAGAGAGAGAGAGAGAGAGAGAGAGAGAGAGAGAGAGAGAGAGAGAGAGAGAGAGAGAGAGAGAGAGAGAGAGAGAGAGAGAGAGAGAGAGAGAGAGAGAGAGAGAGAGAGAGAGAGAGAGAGAAAGAAAGAAAGAAAGAAAGTGTTTTTACGTCTATTAGGAGGCCGAACTCGGCCTATGAGACAAATCAATGTACATGGGTGTATCTTCTGTCAATCAGAAAAGATAAAAGTGCTGAAAAGAAACTGGTTAAGCTGATATAGATCTCCGTAGTATGCATGTGGGGATACCCATGAAAATGGTGGGGGGTGTATGGAGTGCGATATCTATGATAGTCTATATGCAAAAGGGTAGTACAACAACCATGAGAGAGAGAGAGAGAGAGAGAGAGAGGGAGGGAGGGAGGGAGGGAGGGAGGGAGAGAGAGAGAGAGAGAGAGAGAGAGAGAGAGAGAGAGAGAGAGAGAGAAAGAGAGAGAGAGAGAGAGAGAGAGAGAGAGAGAGAGAGAGAGAGAGAGAGAGAGAGAGAGAGAGAGAGAGAGAGAGAGAGAGAGAGAGAGAGAGAGAGAGAGAGAGAGAGAGAGAGAGAGAGAGAGAGAGAGAGAGAGAGAGAGAGAGAGAGAGAGAGAGAGAGAGAGAGAGAGAGAGAGAGAGAGAGAGAGAGAGAGAGAGAGAGAGAGAGAGAGAGAGAGAGAGAGAGAGAGAGAAAGAAAGAAAAAAGAAAGTCATATTAACGTCTTCTGGAGGCCAAACTTGGCCTATGAGACAAAAACCATGTACAAGTGTAGTAACCCTGTGTAGAAGATAAAATGAAATAAAAAGTATATCGCTACACAAAGCTATATAGGGCTGGAAAAGGATGGGGAGACGTGGCTCTGACTCTGCAGATAGTGGCCACCTAATACATGGGGGATCCAAAATGTGAGTAAAACGCCCTAGCTTCTGGTGATGGGTGGAGGTGGGTGTAGTATGTGGTACATCGGTGGTGGTCTGAGTGCCTCCTGAAGGAAGACAACCCAGGGGGTGGTGGTACGCCTATGCTCCATCATGTGGTCGTAGGCAATCCTGATGCGTGAGATATCCTCCTGATATAGTCGTGGTCGACGATATCCGCCCATGCGTGGTCGGCGCCGTGCTCTCTGTGCTGCTGCCTGGTGGAGCATGAGCCCTATAGATGGACCTCTCTGATGTAGCTCAACTCGCTGAAAGAACTGGGTAATGGTCTGCTGGGTACTCACCCGTGGCTGATGTATGGGCTGTAGTGACCGCTCTCGCCTCTCGTATGCTGTTGTGAGAAAGCGTCCCAAGCGTCTCTGGTCTCCCATAGTCATGCACAGCTGGAATGACTCCTCGATCTGGAACTGTGCTCGTAGGTCTAAGTATGCTGGACATCTGATAACAAAATGCTCCTCACTCTCTACCTCTGTCTGGCATACTGGGCACCACCTCTCCTCACGGGGGACTCCCCTGGACCGACCCCTCTCAATCTCGAGCTGATGTGATGAAACCCGGAGCTGCCCAATGACGACTCGTAGGTGGTGGGGAAGGTAGGTCTGCATGTATCTCGGAATCTCGATGAAGCCCGTGCCCGATATATGTAGAAAATGCTCGCGGTAGTAGAGCATTTTTGGTGGCAATGTACCTCTGGGGCTCACCCATGTCCTCTGTATGTATGTATGCCATATCTCCTGATGAATGATCCTATTCCTCTCTTGATGAGAGAGTGAGTAGGTGGGTGCACGAGAGTCGTACTGTAGTGGTGGTAGCCTGCCTATGTCAAAGCCATGGTGGGCAAGCCAGTCTCGTGTATGTGCATACCATGAGGAGGTGTCGCCTGCTAATGCCATTTCACGTGATTCCTCGAAAAAGCACGATAAGCAATGCGCTCTGTATCCATGCTCCGAAGTCTGTGTAATAGGCATACTGTCTGGAATAGTGCCTCAACTAGCATCGGTGGTGCAGCGAGCTCTGCTCTAATGATATCATGTGGTACTGAAGGTTTGCTGCGTATAAGTCTGGCAATCATGAGGATCTGTGGCCTCTCTAATGCTGTCCATACTGATGTAGCTAATCTTGGTCCCCATATGGCTGCCCCATACATGAGCGCTGGCGTAACCAAAGTGTCAAAGAGCCACCCCTTTGTGCGAGGCTCCTGAAAATATGCCTGGTGGCACTGTCTCTCCATCAAAGCTAGTGCTGCATACCCACGTGTGATGCGGTCACGGGCTGCCTGAGCCATAGAGAAGACCCCTGATGCTGCTGTAAATGTCACCCACAGATAACCCTCTGTGTCTGCAAAAGTCATCTAGGCCGTGTAGATGATGCTGTAGACCTTCTGCAGACTCTGAAACCAATACAATATCATCAGAGTATAAAAGAATATGGACAGTGGACCCGTGTACCTCAATGCCATCTCCGCCCTCCTGCTGTATGAAGTCCACTATCTCATCAATGTAAAGACCAAAGAGGGTGGGTGAGAGAGGGCATCCTTGCTTCACCCCGATAGTGCTAGCAAGTGGATCAGATAAGCCCCTTGGACATCTGACTCTACCAGATACTCTCTCGTATAAGGCGTAGATCCCCCATATCATCTCCTCCGGAGCTCCGATGTCAACTAGTCGTCTGAAGAGTCGATCCCTAGGAACAGTGTCAAATGCTTTGCGGAAGTCCACAAAGCAACAATATAATCTCCTTTTCCTCACCCTGGCCTGGTTGATCAGGCATCTCAGTGTGAAGATGTGGTCAAGGGTAGAGTAATCTCGTCTGAAACCTGCCTGTCCTGGAGCCCTGATGCCCTTCCTCTCAGCGAGAGTACTCAACTCTGTCTCTAGTACCGCCCCATATAACTTGGCCAATATAGGGCCAATCATGATCGTTCGGTATGTAGCTGGATCCATAGTATCACCTGACTTATGAATGGGCACTATGGTGTGCTCAGTCCATGAGTCTGGGAACCCTTCAACCAATGCACGGTTGAAGAGATGGGCAATGAGCGGTGCGAGAGTCGTGCCTCCAGAGATGAGGTGCTCTGCCTGTAAACCGAAATGATCATGGGCCCTGCCATGCTGCAGCCTGGCAATAGCGCATCCCACCATAGTGGGTGTGAAGAAGTCAGAGGTAGTAGGACGTGAGCTGTGCGGTCTGGGAATGGGAGGCTGGTCTGGGATCTCGTATAGGCTCCGTGCATAGCTATGCCAAGTGCTCGGGTCTCGGATAGGTGTCTGCTGTCTCCTGTCTCTCAAATGTCTCCATGCCACTACACTGTCTCGACTCATGAGCAAATGGTAAATATCCCAATACTGTCTCTCCTCCCAATCTTGCCGTTTGCGGCGAGTAAGGCTCTGCATGCGACGCTGTGCCTCTGTGTGTGTAATATCTCCTCTATGCTCTAAAATCCGTAGGTGTTTACGCAGCTCACGACAATCTGCATCATACCAACGGTTCTGGGGCATGGATCCTGTGCGTGGAGGGTGCATATGTGTGCGGTGTGGGAAGCTTCGGAGAGCTGAGTCCTGTAGGATGGAGGTGATATGTGATGTAAGTGTGTCCAAAGGTGAGAATGGATCGAGGGAGAGTAGGCGGGTGTGTAAATGGTGTGCATAAACGTGTGAGAGCTCGTGTGTGAAGTGTATCGTCGTATGTATCTCAGTGGGTGAGGGAGGGTCTAATGGAATCGGAGATGAGAGTGTGAATGTGATAAATGTGTGGTCAGCACCGAGTGGGCGTCGTCCAATACTACGTGAAGGGATGAGTGAAGCTCCAGAGGTAGTACCCAAAATGTAGTCGATTGTGCTCTCACCTCCCCCGTGAGGGAAGCAAGTAAGTCCGCCTGAACCTGGCCAAAGATTCATCCCGTTATATATAACGAGATGATGTCGGCTGCCTAGCTCGAGTAGATGTCTTCCACAGCCGGTGGTGTCCTGACCCGTATCTGCCGATACTCTGCTTGTGCTAATCTCAACCGGGTCTCTGGCCCTCATGAGATGTGGGTGATCCATGTCGTATGCCAGGCACTGATGCGACTGAGTGCGGCCATTGAAGTCCCCCATAAGGAAGACTTCACCTAGTGTGCTGTAATGTAGTATCTCATCTGAAAGCGCTGTGTATGGTGAGTCTCTATCTCGGATCGGTCCCCCCAGATCGTGTCCTGCGTATCGAGAGCCGCCTGGTGGGAAGTAGCATATAGCAATGTAAATCGAGCTGCCCTGTGCTATCTCCATGCGAACCCACATGTATCGTGCCTCCTCATCTCTACCTATAATATGGATCCGGCTCTGTATCTCCTGTCGAAATACGATGGCCACTCCTCCCGATCCTCGTGCTGTACTCTGTCTCGTCGTGGTCCTGAGTGTAGATTCCCAATGAAAACCTGCAATGCGTGGTAGACCTCTCTATGGGCTCTCGTGTGTCTCTGTGATGCACGCAAAGTCATGTGATGCGAGGATCTCCTCGACTCTGTCTGGTCGGGTCCGGAGTGACCCGTTGCAGTTCCACACTGCTCCTCTGAGTGGTATCTCCTGGTGTAGTGATGTCTCATAGGCCGCATGGCCCTATTTGATAGGGCGTCCATCTATGAAGACCTTACCATCGCGGTAAAAGGCCTTCCTCCCCTCTCGACGTGCCTGGAGTATCTGTGGCATGCAAGCGCGTCGGTGTGCCACCTGCATACGCGTGAGGTCCTCGTCCATGTAGAGGGTGCTGCCGGGTAGTCCACGTAGTACTGATCGACGTCTAAAAAAGGCGGTCCGTGCCTCTTCGGAACTCATCTTGAGGATGAGTGCTCGCGAACGCAATGTATCCCTCCCAACCCTCCATGCGTCTGTGTAGGGCATGCTCTCGTATCCAAGTCGACGACAAATGTCAGTGGCGTCTGCCTCCGGTGATACCCCTTCGGGTAGGCCTGTAATCCGAATGTGAAGTCTTCGAGTGTGTCGAAGCCTCTCCTCCTCAAGTGTCCTGGACTCGTGTGAGCTCTTCTTTCTGCACGTCTTCCCTAACTTCCTTCTTAACCCTTTTGTGTACTACTTCCACCCATGACTCTTGAGTAGATTCTACCTCCGTTTTGATTTCCTTCTTTATTTCTTCCTTGAGTATCTCCACGTTGGAGATCTCCCCCTCTTCTTTCATGTGCTCATAAGCTGTCCTCCAATGGTCTCTTTCTTGTGTGAGAGTCTTCACTTGTTCTTCCAGTCCTTTGACTTTATTCA